>CM032328.1:9011817-9611817 GCA_019022515.1 Quercus aquifolioides
AAGATAAACATTTCAGTGATAGTTTCTCTTGGTTAGTAGTTACCAAATAGCAACATTCTAGATAAGTTTTATAACATATAAAAATTGTTCATATCCCTTCATTATTTTAAACATACACAAACTCTCTCTCTCTCTCTCAAAACTAGCATTATAACCTTTCATGTTCCTTACTCAATTCCCTACTCTGCATTCTCAACGTCTCCACCACCACCTTTTTTTCCATTTCCATTTCCAATCATGGTGTTTTCAACTTCCTGGTATTGGTCACATTCTCTCTGTTCGGCAGGCCATAGAAACGGAAGTTGGAACTTTTTCGCTTGGTGGGAGACAATACGGTGTGTTGGATTTTTCTCCTCTTACTCTGCTTTGCTTTTTTGTTTAATCATTTTATTTTACTTTTTGGATATGGGTTTGCATTAGAGAGTTTGAATGTTAAATATGATTACAATTACTTTGTATTGATTCTGATATTAAGTTTGTCTCATAATTTGACAATATCAGTTATGCTTATATACCGTACTGATTGCATTGGCAAAAATCAATATTAGTTAGGTTTCATCAATTCCATCTTGAGTTTGACCCGAAGCAAATGTGAGTATGTGTCATGTAGGTTAAGCAACGCATGGGTTTTTGAGGGCAATTTGTGATATTAAGATGAAATGGTGCAATCTATCATCAATTCACAAGTAAAGCCACTTAACAGAATTTTAAACTTTTTAAGAAAAATTGTACTCCCACATATAAAACAATTTCTTCTATTGTTATGAAAAAAAAAAATATTCACCATTTTTCCTGATTCACATATTGACCTTATTAAAAATTTATCCCTTAAAAATAGAGGTTAGTGATTGTTATATCATTTTTTTCCCTAAGAGGAATGAACGCTGTAATTGTTAGTGCTTTAAAATAGTGTTGTTCATCTTTATGGAATTAGATCTCATACGATTAATAAAATATATTTTCATTCACTTTGGTCTACGTTGTTTTAGATTTTATATCATTCTAATTTCAGTTCTGTCATAGGAGACTCTTAAATTGACATGCAACATCTAGTATATAATTAATATCATCTCCTATTTCTAAGCATTTTATGCATTTGTTATGCATTGAATTCAAATAAAATGATATTTTCATCAAAACACATCATGTAGCTTTTATCGTGCTTTACACCTTTTCACTATTTAACCAAAAAAACCAATTTACAAAGAGCAATTTTGGAGAACACTCATAGGTTTCTTGTATTTCTAAGAAAGATAAAAGAGAAGAAATTACCAAATAAAGAAATCATTTAGTATTACTGTTGCTACCATTGGTGTAGCTTGATTCTTGGACCTTTTCACTATTTAACAAACAAAAAAACAAAATTGACTTACACATAACAATTTTGGAAAAGACTTACAGGTTTCTTGTGTTTCTAATAAAGATGAAAGAAAAGAAGTTGAGAATAAGTTACCAAATGAATATGAACTACTATTTATACCTAAAGGATTATAACCCTTCAACAGACATATTTTTATTCAATATACACACACCCACACGTATCACACAATCAATCAAATTAGGGCATCACAATCTCTCCCACTTAAATCCCTAATGTCCTCGTTAGGGCCCACTTTGTGGAGTAGTGTCTCCGAGCCCACACGGGGTTACCAGACTTGCTCTGATACCATATGTAACGACCCAAGGAAAAGTACTAGCCACATCTGCGCTATACCTCAAAAGGACTAATTATAATTGAGGTTACTTGTAGTTGTTAATAAAGTCCAGTTCAACCCAGTAAACACTCGATGTGAGACTCATCGCACATTCACACACATCACACAATCAATCAAATTGGAACATCATAATTTTCGAAACTTGCCCTTATTGAGTTATTTAATCCTTAATTAGGTTCTAGTTGACATCGTTTCGGACAATTGAGGTGAAGCTTGGTTTAGCAACTAGATGTAAGTGGACTTCAGATCATGACGTCTCTCAAAACATATATATTTATATATATCTTTTGGTAAAAATATATTTATATATACATAATTGCAAAAGTAAAATTTCCAAAAACTTATACCATTTTTTATGCATTATACATACCAGAATTTTATTATTTCTTGTATATTATTTTGAATCTGTATATGTTAAATAATAACTCAAAACTATATTTTTGAGAAAGTATTTGTTATATGATATATGATTGGTATTGACAATTAATATTGTAATAAAGTAAAAATGTTTTCAAACAGTCAGCTAGATAGTGTGCAACCTTTGCCAACACAGGATTAAGTGTTGGTCTTCGGCCGATGTAGTATTATTGTGGTGTGATGCAGTGTTATCGTTTGCTTTTCAGAGCCAGTGTTATCGTTTTCTCTTTGGAGCTAGTGTTGCCTCTTTGACGTTAGTGTTATTGTTCCCCATGGGAATCACCCACCGAGTGTTTAACAGCTTATGTCTTTGTCTGGCTAATGTTTAATGTTTTCCATATCAAACTATTGTTTTACTGTTATTGGCCTTTATAAGTGGAAAAATTGTTTATTACTATAATATATTGTTTCTACCTATTTAGTGTATTTTGGCCAATTAAAGTGGTTATTATTTCATTTAATGATTACAGCGTTATGGTTAAATGTTTAATTCTTGATAGTTTTACAAAGTATATTATATTACTGTTAAAACTATTTGTAAATGTTTTGTAAAACTTAATATTTTATCAATGATACTATTGTTTTGTTTTGAAAGACATCCTCATGTTATGTAGTTTCTTATCGGGCTTCTAGCTCACCCCCCTTTCTCCACCCTTTCAAATTAGAGCAGTGAAATATCTTTTGGTGGTAGATCATTGGAGACATAGATTTGAAGACTTCTTTTGGGAGCTATGTTAGTGAGGGGTTGTTTTATTATATTTTCTTAGGACAGTGAGTTTGGTGTTTATGAAACTATTTGGGATTGTATTTGGAGACTTTCTTGTTAAAGTTTTAGTTTGATGGATTTTATAAGAAAGATCGAAAAGTTTGATTCTTATTTGTGGATATTTAATTATGCTCGGTTCCATTATAATAAATGTTGATTATTTATAAGACAAGTCGTGCATCTAAATTCTTGGTATGAGTTTGGGTCTTCAAATACAATCTTAAAGAGTTCCACAACTGTCAAACTCACTATCCTAAAAAAATATACTAAATCAATTCATCAAATAACATAGCTCCAAAAGAAGTCTTCAATCTATGTCTCTAATGATCTACCACCAAAAGATATTCCACTGCTCTAGTTTGAAAGGGTGGAGCAGCCACAGTTTCATTTAATAAGCACACTTTCAGTCAATAGATACCTTTTGATTTTTTGTTAACCACGCCACAACTTTACACATTTGCAATTTATTTCTCTCTATTAAATATATACACTCCCCTTTCTCAAACCCATACTCTTCCCCTCTTTACTATAAGGTTTCTCTCCACAACCCACACCACCATCGGTCCTCCTCTCCCACAACTCTGAAAGTCTTCTCTACCCTTCTGCTTCCCCCAAAACCCAAACCTCTACGCTTTTCCTTCCCTTAAAAACCTAACTCTGAAAATTGCAAATGTGTAAAATTGTGGCGCGGTTAACAAAAAATCAAAAGGTATCTATTGACTGAAAATGTGCTTATTAAACAAAACTGTGGCTATTAACAGAAAATGTGCCTATTGAAAAATGAAAAGCCACAACTGTTCGTGTTTTTAAATGTATATGTGTCATTAATTTATGTAGTCACATAGTGCAATGAGGAGCAGTCAACCCAGAGAAAGAGAGAGAGAGAGAGAGAGAGAGAGAGATGAGTTCAAGTATGGAATGTATTAAATAAGGGATAATAAATGAGATCAATTATATTAGCATTAATGAGGTTTTTTTTTTTACCATTGAATCTACTTAAATCCAATAATTTAAAAAATGTGTTACACAAAGTGTAACTTGAACCCATCTCTCTCTTTCTCTCTTTATATATATATATATATATATAAGAATATAAATAATTTGGAAAACATAGCATGAGATCAAGCTTAGAGTTATAAAACCCATTTAAACTTTATAGCAATAAAAGAACACTAGGAATCCTAGTAGTAAGGGCATTGCATTTTCAATCAATTTTCTTCATCAAGTGAAAAGATGACTTAAAATTGATGTTAAATTTAGTTTGAAGTTTTAGAGAATGTTTTTAAACTTGGCTCAAAGAAATCTATAAGTTTTTTTCAATTTAATATTAAATTAAATTTGTAAAATTTCAGGTAAAGACCCCTAATTATGGCATGAAACTCAAATTTGACATATAATTTAGGAGCCAAACTTTTTTATTTTTTATTTTTTTTATAAACAAAAAATATCTATGGATTTTTAGATATAGATGCATCAATTCTAATATGTGTTTTGGTATGTCTAAAAAATGTAACATTTAGTACACACTTGTTATTGAATTGATGAGAGGTGAGCCACACTAAGAGGATACTTGGACATGGCTCTTAAAAGTATGCCATAAAGAAAACGTTACACATTTTTTAAAATGAACTCATTAAGATATTGACTAATATGTGTCATGACGTCTCTCCAAGACACAACATTTGGTGCACACTTTTTATTGAATTGACAAAACATGAGTCATTCTAAGAAAACATGTAAAAATAACGCTTAGACAACTGATAAAATCTTAAAACTGTTACACTATTAATGCAATCAAATTGGTAGTTTATTTCATACTTTTTAATTATATAAAATGATACAATTTTGGTTTTCGAGATGACAAGTGAATCAAAATCGAGAATAAATTTTATTCTAAAAAATTAAATAATATCCTTAGAAACTTGACTTAAATAAAAATGTACAAATTTATTCTACTCAATAGCTTAATTATATCGGAAAATTTTCAAATTAAATTCCCAAAAATCATCTCAAAATGAAGATATAAATATTTTGGATAAAATAATATTTATGCAAGAAACAACATCTGGTACACACTTGTTATTGAATCGACGAGATGTGAGTCATACTAAGAAGATCTATTTTTTTTATACAAGATAGAATTTCTACTCTAACCTAATCTAAGTGTATATATGTGTGAAACTCTTTCTTGAAGACTTGAATCCCGACCCTTGCCCCCCACACCCCATAAGCACTTATACCTATCGAGTGACCATCGCACCAAAGGTGTGCGGTGATCTAAGAAGATCTATTGAAGTAACGTGTGGTTAACTGGTAAAATCTTGAAACTATCACACCATTAATGCTATCAGATCAACAATTATTACATTAATTTTTTTGATTATATAAAACGATACAATTCTGATTTTCGAGGTGACTTATTTAATTAAAATTGAACTAAAAACTCAACTTAAATAAAATTGTACAAGTTTATTATATTAAATAGGTGAAATAAATTGAAAAATTTTCAAATTAAGTCCCCAAAATGAAGAATATAAATAATTTGGATAACACATTTATGCAAGAAACAACATCTAGTACATACTTCCCATAAATAAATAAATAAAAACATCAATACACGTTTTTTATTGAATTGACGGGACATGAGTCATACTAAGAAGGGAAAATTATTGTGTACACTCGGAGTACCATAAATGCGTAATCCCTCCTCTCACATGAATGGTATGTCCCACTAATATTAATTGAATTCATGATAGGACCCACCATTCATGTGAGAATGAGGATTATGCATTTATGGTACTTCGAGAGTACCTAATAATTTTCCACTAAGAAGACCCGTTGAAGCGTAATGCTTGGTTAACTAATAAAATCTTGAAACTATCACAACATTAATGCTATCCGATGGACAGTTATTAGATCAATTTTTTAATTATATAAAATGATACAATTATGATTTTCGAGGTGACTTATTTTGAAAACTTAGATAATATACTTAAAAACCCGACTTAAATAAAATTGTACAAGCCTATTCTACTAAATAGTTGAGTTAGATTGGAAAATTTTCAAATTAAGTCCCCAAAAATAATCTCAAAACAAAGAATATAAATAATTTGGATAACGACATTTATGCAATAAACAACATCTGGTACATACTTGTTATTGAATCGACGAAACATGAATCATACTAAGAAGACATGTAAAAATAATGCTTGGTAAAATGATAAAATCTTGAAACTATCACACTATTAATAGTATCAAATTGGCTGTTACTACATATATATTTTTTTAATTATATAGAATGATACAATTATGATTTTCGAGATGATGAGTGAGTCAAAATCAAGATTAAATTTATTCTTAAAAAATTTATAATATCCTTAAATTAACTAAATTAAAAATGAACAAGTTTATTCTAGTAAATAGCTGAATTAAATTGGAAAATTTTGAAATTAAGTCCCCAAAAATAATCTAAAAAATTAATAATATAAATAATTTGGATAACATGACATTTATGTAAGAAACAACATTTGGTATACACTTGTTATTTAATCACGAAACACAAGTCATACTAAGAAGTAATGGTCGATTTTTACTTGGCCCAAGGGCACAATGGGCTGGGCATAATGGGCTATTAACTAGTTAACGGGTCGGGTCGAGCTGGGCCGAAAGAAAAAACCCCAGCCCACGACTCTGCCCATGGGCAATGCCCATTTTGTCTTTAATGGGCTAGGCTACTAAGTTGGGCCTAATGGGCTACCCATGAGATTGTGTTAGCATATTATTTTATTATTTTTAAAAATAAAGAATTAATTTTTAATAAGGGAATAATCAATCTAGTTTTTTTTTTTAAAGGAAAGAATCAAAGAATTTAATACTTAATTACAATTTTTTTTTATAGTCAAATCTATTTAATTTTTTGTTTTGTTGATGGAAACTTATTTATTTATTTTTAATTAAGGCTTCAAATAGTTTTTTATTTTTATCTTTAATAAAAAAAATCAAATGGTTAATTCAAATTTGCTAGACTACTAGAAAAATATATATTTAGTAAACTAAGTTTATCACAATTATTTTAAGTATCTTAGTGGTTGGGAGAGTTCTCTAAAGAAATTCTATTACAATATCTCAAGATCAATCCTTCATACACTTCCTATATATTTTTGTTAAAAATTCTAAGTTATTGGACTGGGCAACGGGTTGGGCCAACGGGCTAGGCTACTGGGCTAGCCCATCGGATGCCCATGGGCATAAAAACTAGCCCACGGCCTAACCCATTGGGCTAGTGGGCTACCCATGGGCCTCAATAACAACGGGCCGGGTTGCCCATTAGCCTGATGGGCTGCCGGGTTTTTGGGTCGGGCCGTGGGCCATGGGCTATTTGATGACCCTAGTAAGAAGACATGTGAAAAGCCGCTTGGTCAATTAATAAAATCTTGAAATTGTGACATCATTACTTTTTAATTATATAATGATACAATTCTGATTTTTGAGATCATGAGTGAATCAAAATCGAGTTTAAATTTATTCTAAAAATAAGTAGATAATATCCTTATAAAAATAACTTAATTAAAAATGTACAAGTTTACAAATTTTAAATTAAGTTCCTAAAAATCATCTTAAAATGAAGAATATAAATAATTTATATAACACAATATGCAAGAAACAACATCTGATACACACTTGTTATTTAATTGACGAAATGTGAGTCATGGTAAGTGTGGGGCCTAATAATCTGGCAACCCCGGCCCATTTTATATCCGGCCCAAGGCCCATGCCGAGGATCAAGAAACGTCCGAGGAGGAACGCAGATAACCCAAGCTGCCAGGAAACATCGCCGAGGACGATGTTGTCCTCGGCCACCCGAGACCATTGGAGGGGGAAGTAACGAGCCACCAGGAGCGGCCTTCCTGAGCATCCAATGAGAAAGAGCAAGTACAACGTGTCAACAACGGAAGTATGGTGGAGGAGCAAATCCAAGATGAATTGTCACCTCCACATTAAATGCCCACAACTAACGTCCTGGCCGCATTAATGAGGACAGGACCCCTGAACAGTGCTGCCTTGGTTACTGTAACCCATAGGAAGAATGGGAAGGCGGCTGATGGGACAAGCACTCAAGTAGCGGCCTGGTTGATCAACAAATGTAAGGCTAGGATCAATTGAGAGGGTGGTATATAATGTAAGGGATCCCTCTGTAAAGAGGGACTGGAAAATCTGGACTAAAGGGTACTGTAGCAACTGGTATTCTCTCAGAAACTCTTGTAACCATTCTCTGAAGAAGGAATAAGAACTTTAAGCCCCCAAGAGAAGGGCCGAGGAGCACCATTGTGCATCTTAACTTATGTCCTAGCTATTAGATCCACATGCAACCATGCATGGCCGTTGTATCCCTCACCAGCGCCTAGTTCTTTAACCCGCTCTCTATAAATTCATTGTACTGGGCTAACTGGGTTTGAGTCCACTCTCTCAATAGTAGAAGTGCTCAAACCCGGACCCTACAATTGGCACCGTTTGTGGGAAGAACTTGTGCGCTAGTAAGGGCAACGACCAAGCATGGTAGGATCAGGCATTCATCAAGCAGGTCCCCATCAGCCTGAACCGGCCAAGCCCCAGCACCAAGGCAACTTCGCCAACCCTGAGCGCGATCGAAACGAAAAGAATGGAAGATTCCGAGAGGGAAGTGCACACGCCACCCAAACCAGCAACAGCCACTCGCGCGGAGACAGTCATATGCCAGAGAGACAAAACAACAATCGGGTCATAAAAACAAAGAAGGGTGGAAGCCACGTAACCCAAGGGCAGAATGATGAGCAGGCCATGCAGCGAGAGATAAATGACCTGAAGAGAAGGCTACACCACGCACAACGAAGGCGATCTCGACCTAGCCCTGACCTGCCCTCTGACGATGAGAGCGACGATGATTACAGGTAAAGATCGAGAACTCCTCCGAGTGAGACCTTCTTTCATGAAGAAGAGCACTACCGGAAGCGTAGGCGTAGAAGCCCATCCCCCAGGGGCTTGGGGTACGATGCCATAAGCAGGGCCCTGGATCAACTGTCCAAATCGCCCTTCACACGCCATATAGAAGGAGCAACACTGCCTCGGCGGTTCCAGCAGCCAACCTTCTCCATCTATAATGGCAAAACGGACCCCGCAAAGCATGTGAGCTAGTTCAACCAGAGGATGACTGTTCATTCCCAAAACGAGGCGTTGATGTGCAAGGTTTTCCCCTCCAGCCTGGGCCCAGTGGCGATGAGGTGGTTCAACGGCTTGAGGGCGGACTCCATAAGTTCGTACAGACAGCTGACCCAGGCCTTCGGCTCCTGCTTCGTCACAAACAGCATAGAGCCTTGGCCTTTGAGCGCACTACTGTCTTTGGCCATGAACGAGGGATAGACTCTAAAAGCCTACTCGAGCCGATATTGGGAGGTGTACAACAAGCTGGAGGGCAAGTACGACGACGTCGCCATCGGCACTTTCAAAAACGGTCTCCCAACTGGACATGACCTAAGGAAGTCCCTAAAAGGCAAGCCTGCCACCAGTGTGAGCCGATTGATGGATCGGATCGACGAGTACAAACGGGTAAAGAAGGACCAGCTGCAAGCCAGAGGAAAAGAGAAGGCCATCCCTCAGGAGAGGAGGGATTCCAGGCAAGATCGATACAACAGCACCCGCCCAATGAGGAACTTTGCAGGGCAATCTGGAGCGGCCGACACACAGGCTGTCCACGCTGCATTCCGAGAACCAATACACAGGGTGCTGGAGAAAATCGAGAATGAGCCATACTTCAGGTGGCCGAATAAGATGGTGGGAGAATCCACGAAGCGCAACCAGAACCTTTACTGCCAGTACCATAGGGACCATGGACATACCACGAAGAACTGCAGGAATCTCTGGAGCTATCTGGACCAGCTGGTCCGAGAAGGAAGGCTGAAGCATCTTCTACATCACCCCGGCAACCATCAAGGCCGGACCCATCAGGAGCCTCAGAGAGATAACGCCCTAAGGGCGCCCACAGGGACAATCAATGTAATCTTGGCAGCACCGGGAAGAACGGGCACGCGCCCTTCACGAGTGTTGTCTGTAGCCCAGCTGCCTGCCGAGGAGTCCCAGACAGAGCCGAAAAGGGCCAGGAGGAATTTTCACCCGACCTTGAGCTTCTCAGAGGAGGACAAGATTGGGATTGCCCAGCCCCACGATGACGCCCTAGTGGTCACCCTCAGAATCGGGGACTACGATGTAAGAAGAGTGATGGTGGATAGTGGCAGCGTGGCCAAGGTCATGTACCCAGACCTCTATAGGGGGCTAGGACTGAAGCTGGAGGACTTGACGCCCTATAGCTCCCCCCTGATGAGCTTCGATGGGAAGCTCGTCATCCCGAATGGCATGATCAGGCTACCCATCCAGACCGGCCCAGAAGTGGTAGAGGTGAACTTCATAGTGGTGGACATGTACTCCCTACATTGCCATCGTGGGAAGGCCTTGGCTCCACACCTTGGGGGGCGTTGCCTTCTCCTTGCACCAGAAGGTGAAATTTCCATCAGGGGATCAAGTTCTAGAGATTCATGGTTGCCAGCCCACAGCAAGGCAGTGCATGGTGTCCGCCATATCACATCGGCTCGACGCACAGCCCTCGGCTAATGCCAAGGAAGGCTTATAGCAATCAAAGACCCCGGTGGTGCCTCCTGATGCGGCTGCCGAGGATGCAAAATGCGAGGATTTGGAAAATGTGGTAATTGATGACGATCCGGAGAAGTTCTTTCGGGTCGAGCTCGGCTGCCTCCCAAGGAGCAGGACGAGCTAGTTAAGTTCCTTAAAAGCAATATTGACGTGTTTGCATGGGATGTCTGTGATGCCCAGGGGTTGATCCATCCTTCATTTGTCACCATCTCAATGTCAATCCATCCATAGTGCCCAAGAAACAGCCGCCTCGGCGCCTATCAAGAGAGCATGCTGATGCAATTAGAGAAGAGGTGAATAAGCTCAAGCGCGCAGGGGCTATCAAAGAAGTCTTCTACCCTAAATGGTTGGCCAACACCGTGGTGGTCAAGAAGAAAAGCGGAAAATGGAGGGTCTGTGTGGACTTCACCGACCTAAATAAGGCGTGTCCAAAAGACCCGTTCCCCATGCCTCAGATCGACCAGCTGGTGGATGCCACCACGGGCCATCCTCGGATGAACTTCCTAGACGCCTTCTAAGGCTATCATCAAATACCACTGGCCCTGGAAGATCAGGAGAAAACAACATTTGTGATGCCCGTCGGGAACTACCACTACAAAGTAATGTCGTTCGGTCTGAAGAACGCAGGGTCCACCTATCAAAGGATGATGACGAGAATGTTCGAGCCGATGCTGGGCAAGAGCATCGAGGTCTATGTTGACGATATGGTGGTAAAAAGTAAAGTGGTGTCCAAACACCTAGAGGACCTCGGACGTACATTTGACGTCCTGAGAAAGCACAAGCTGCGCCTAAACACTTCCAAATGCTAGTTCGGCGTGGGCTCAAGCAAGTTCCTGGGATACATGATCACCCACAGGGGAATTGAGGTCGATCCTGACCAAATCAAGGCTATCCACAATCTGAAGCCTCCGCAAAATCCCAAGGAGGTCCAAAAGTTTACTGGAATGATCGCGGCTCTGAACCGATTCATTTCCAAGTCGGCTGACAGGTGCAGGCCCTTCTATCTCCTAATCAATAAATGGAAGGGATTTGAGTGGTCCGAGGATTGCGTAATGGCCTTCCAGTAACTCAAGGAGTACCTATCCTGGCCGCCTATCATGTCCAATCCTGAGGCCGACGAGGTCCTATATGCGTACCTTGCTGTAGCGCTCCACGCTGTGAGCCTGGTGCTATACGAGATGACAATGGCGTTCAAAAGCTAGTCTACTATGTTAGCAAGTCGCTGCATGAAGCCGAGGTCAAGTACCTACCCTTGGAGAAAGCCATACTAGCTGTAGTCCACGCTACACGAAAGCTCCCCCATTATTTTCAGGCTCACACAATGGTTGTCCTAACCCGGTTACCCTTGAAGTCTGTACTCCGGACCGCCGATTACACAGGAAGGATCGCAAAGTGGAACACAATTCTGGAGGCTTTCGACGTCAAATATATGCCTCGGACCTCCATAAAAGGCTAGGTTCTGGCTGACTTAACGGCCGAGTTCGCTGAACCAACAGTAAAGGTGGCAGCCGAGGAAAGAAGCGTTGACAAAAAGTCGGTTGGGGCAGTCTCCCTCCCGGCGTCACCGTGTTGGAAAGTATACGTTGATGGCGCGGCAAACCAGAGGGGATCTAGAGTGGGGCTAGTCTTAGTATCCCCTGAAGAGCATGTCATAGAGAAGTCCCTGAGGCTCGGATTCTCGGCCACAAACAATGACGCCGAGTATGAGGCATTACTGCAAGGGATGGTCATGGTGCAGAAGATGGGAGGAAAGTCGGTGGAGATGTTCTCAGATTCGAGATTGGTGGTAGGCCAGGTAAAGGGAGAGCTGGAGGCCAGAGATTTGAGAATGCAGGAGTACCTGAGCCAGGTCAAGCGCGTGTAGTCGGAGTTCGGTCTCTTCAGCTTGTCTCATATTCCAGGAGTGGGAACAGCCATGCCGACGCATTGGCCACACTCGCCACCTCCTCAGCAAGGGATCTACCTCGGGTCATACTCGTAGAGCATCTAGAGAGAGCGAGTGAGGTGACAAAGGGCACGATCCCCATCCATCAAGTTGGGGTGGGTCCCAACTAGATGGACCCCATAGTGAGATTCCTCAAAGACGATGTTTTGCCCGAGGAGAGGTCAGAGGCTGAAAAGATACAAAGGAATGCCTCTCGGTTCTGGTTGCCCAAGGACCACAAGTTGTATAGGCGCTCCTATTCTGGACCATACCTACTGTGCATCCACCCCGAAGCAGCGGAATTGCTGCTCGAGGAGCTGCACGAGGGAATTTGCAGGAGCCACATGGGAGGAAGATCCCTGTCTCACCAAGCCGTCACACAAGGATATTAGTGGCCGGGAATGCAGAAGGAGGCCCTGGAGTATGTCAAGAGGTGTGACCAATGCCAAAAGTTTGCCCCAAATATTCATCAGCCTGGGGGGTCCTAAACCCTTTGTCCAGCCCATGGCCGTTTGCCTAGTGGGGCTTGGACATTGTAGGCCCTTTCCCCAAAGCGCCAGGGAACAAAAGGTATCTATTGGTGGCCACGGACTACTTCACCAAGTGGGTCGAAGCCGAGCCACTGGCCAACATTAGGGATGTCGATGCAAAGAAATTCCTTTGGAGAAACATCGTCACACGATTCGAGGTCCCTCACACCCTCATTTCGGATAATGGACTCCAATTTGACAGCAAGGCCTTTAGAAGATACTGTTGTGAACTTGGGATCACAAACAGGTACTTAACTCCGGCCTACCCTCAGGGAAATAGACAAGCCGAGGCTGTCAACAAGGTCATCGTCAATGGGCTTAAGAAGAGACTGGATGACGCTAAGGGGAGATGGGTAAAGAAGCTGCCCCACGTTCTCTGGACATACCGGACTACACCACGATGGTCAACGGGGGAAACACCTTTTGCCATGACTTATGGTGCCGAGACTGTGATCCCCCTAGAGATAAACTTCCCAACGCTAAGGACGAGCTCTTTCACTCCAGGCAGCAATGATGAACTGTTGGGGAGGAGCCTAGATCTGGTTGATGAACGAAGGGAATGAGCAACGATCCAGTTGGCCTATTACCAACAAAAGCTCAAGCAGGGATATGACGCCAATGTAAAGCTCAGACCACTAGCACCGGGAGACTTGGTGCTGAGGAGAGTTGTAGGGGCTGCCAAGAACCCTTCTTGGGGAAAGCTGAGGCCCAATTGGGAGGGGCCATATCGAATTACCTCGGTGACGGGGATAGGTGCTTACTACCTAGAAGACCTAGATGAAAAACTTGTACCTCGCCCGTGGAATGTAAATAACCTGAGGAGGTATTATTATTAATAAAAGCATCATTTTTCTTGTGATTCAAATTTTAATTCTATTATGATTATACATCTTATGTTTTGGCGGCCACCTAAAATACTAGACCGAGCCGTCTTGAGCAAAATCTGGGTACTAGACTGAACCAAGGTTTTGCATGATCCTCGGACTCAAGCCTATGGGGAAACTAACCACTTCAAGACGAACCTGGGTACTAGACTGAACCAAGGTCTTGCATGGTCCACGGACTCAAACCTATGGGGAAACTAGCTACTTACAGGGGGATCTGAGTGTTGGATAGAACCAAGGTCTTGTATGCTCCTCGGACTCAAACCTATGGGAAAACTAGCTACTTACAGGAAAATCTAAGTGTTAGACGAAACCAA
The DNA here is from genome assembly GCA_019022515.1 of Quercus aquifolioides. Classification (NCBI taxonomy): domain Eukaryota; kingdom Viridiplantae; phylum Streptophyta; class Magnoliopsida; order Fagales; family Fagaceae; genus Quercus; species Quercus aquifolioides. Next base: position 9,026,051 of record CM032328.1, read on the forward strand.
GGTCTCGAATGGTCCTCGGACCCAGACCTCCGGCAAAACTTGCTGCCCTTGGCAAAGGCATAGATAAGTGCAAGCCCACGAGCATCGCTCAAGGCGTTCTAAAGCGCATTGAACCTAACCCCTTAGCATAGTCAGCAACTAATGACTTTCCTAAGTATTTTCTACTATTTACAGTACCTAGTTTAGAGTGAAAAACATGATTAAACTCCTAAAATTGTGAAGCTAATGGCTAAAGCCCAGGCTGTGTCAATAGTAAAACTCATCACAATAATAATCAACGCATAAAGTAAAAAATTAAAAATAAGGGTAAAATATCATTTTCGTCCATAAACTATCACAAAAGTTCGTTTTTCGTCTCTAAACTTTCAAAAGTTCTATTTTCGTCCCTAAACTATCACAAAAGTTCATTTTTCGTCCTTAAACTTTCAAAAGTTCTATTTTCGTCCCTAAACTTTCAAAAGTTCTGACGGAGTGCTGATGTGGCTTGACAGAGTGCTGATGTGGGAGGGACGAAAATCGATACGTTTGGAAAAGTTTAGGGACGAAAATAGAACTTTTGAAAGTTTAGGGACGAAAAACGAACTTTTGTGATAGTTTAGGGACGAAAATAGAACTTTTGAAAGTTTAGGGACGAAAAACGAAGTTTTGTAATAGTTTAGGGACAAAAATGATATTTTACCCTAAAAATAATAAGTAATAAAAAAAAATATATAATATTGATGATTCATACATTCAACTTAGAAGAAGCAGTACAGTGCTTAAAAAAAAAAAAAAAGGGAAAGCAACAACAACAAATGCAGGGAAGAAAAGGTAAAAATTAGCCAAGGCAGCCTAGTTCTTCGCCTTGAGCTTTACTCCCCCTTGGGAGGCTGTCCAGAGGTGTCCTCGAGGTCTTTAGAACTTTGACCTAGGGGAACCGCCTGCAGAGGCATCACTGTGAGAGCTGTCTCCTTGACTAGAGGGGCAACTCGGGGAAGGTTTCCCCCAGCAGGAAGAGCTTGAGAGTCAGCAGTAGGGACTTGAGGGCCAACGGAGGGCTTCACCACATCTGGGGGTGCTTCCAAGTTACTGGTTCCCCCTTCCTCTGACACTTTCTGTTACTCCACGCCCTCGGCAGGACTATTGGTGGGAGTAGGATCCTTGGCATCGTCGGCCCGGCCCCCGTCGGCCGCTTCGGGCGCGGTGTCGGCTTCAGAAATGGAGGAGACAGCCTCTCGGATAGCAGGAGGGTAGTACACTCTCTCGACCTTCCTAAGGCTATATGAAGCCTCGACCCCTGCCTAGTTGAGGGCCTCTTCCCAAGTTTGGGAGCAATAGCGCCTGCATACTTCAAGGAACTAGACCTTAAGGGCAGCCTCAGTCTTGGCCACTCCCTCAGCGAAGGCCTCTTCCTCGGCTAGCTCTTTAGAGCTTTCGGCCTCTGTCCGTGCAGCCTCAGCCTCGGCTTTAGCTCTCAAAGCCTCATCCCTAGCGTGCTCAGCAACGCCTCTGGCTCCCGCTTCCTCGGCCAACTTCTACTTTAAGTCAGCTATATGCTCCTTAGCAATTCGCAATTGACCCTCAGTGTCTAGGAGGCGCCTCGTCTGGTCGGCGGCCTACTTTTCAGCACCCGCCAAGCCTGACATCGCACTGTCTCTGGCCCTTATCGCCTCCTTTAGAGCCTCCCTCACCTTCTTGAGCTTGCCCTCAAATTTACTAAGGACTCGCGTGGCATCTATGCGGTTGTCACGCTCCTGCTCCAGAGCCCTGCTCTGTTTATTAGCCTCCTCTTCCAGCCTATAAGTAGCCTAGACAGCCTGCAAATTGAAACAAACAGATGATGAGTATGGGAACCAAGGGGTAAAATCAGCAAACTCTCAAGCGACGGATGGCTTACCATGCCTAATTACCTCTTCATGCTGAGGATGACCTCCTACCTCTTCTGGCCCCCCAGCTCAGCCATGTCAGCAGGAAGCAGCAAGGATCTCTCCAGCGCATCGGCCACATATATGCGCCTTCACCGCCCTTGAAATCCCTGAGGGAGGTGCTATCCAACAAGGGCTCCCCGCAGAGCATTGGGGCAGGCAGCCATGCCTGGGCGTCAGGCTACCCTGTCGCCTCTCCCCCTTGGCCTTGGTGCCCAGTTTTTTGCTGTTTAAGGGGGCGCCGAGCCTCATCCCCCTCAGGGGAAGAGCGAGCCCTCTCAGCCCCCATAGGCCCTTTGCCCTTAGGGTCTTTCTTGCGCTTGGGATCAGCAGGCTCGGGCCTCGGCGGCAAGCTCGGCTGAGGTGGAGGAGGAGGAAGCTTAGATTGGGAAGAGGACGATCTAGTCCGGACCGACTGAGACTTGGATGGAGAAGGAGGAAGCTTGGGTTGGGACTTCTTCGGCTCGTCCCTCCCTGGCTGACCCTCGAGCAGGTCATATAGGCTTGTCTAGGGTTGTCTCTTGAAACCCATCTCGGCCTGGGGAGAAGTCCTCGCAAAGAAAAGATCGGCCTCGGTCAAATCAGGATCGCCCAGGTCACCAGAAGGATCCTCGGACGTAGGGACTTGGCCAGATACACCAAATTCGTCCTCGGATGGAACCGAATCAGCGACTTCTCCCTCTCCTCCTAGCCCTTCTCCTTCGGCGTCCGCAACTTGAGTGGAAGTAGAGGATCCGGCCAATGGAGTACCTTCAGGAAATGAAAACCCTTGTGCCACCACAGTTATCCTGTGAAGCCGTGGGTCGCCGGCTTTGATTACGTGCTTTGGAGCCGGAAACGACTTCTGGGTCGGATCGTACCCGAGGATCTTGTGGGCGGCTTAAACTTAGTTATCTGCCTCATTCAGAAAGATCTCCGCCCTAAGAACAGCCTCCAGGTCCTCCTTCTTGACTAGATTAAAGTGACGCTCGAAGGCGCGCGGATCTGCAAAAAGAAAAGCAAACTCTTGTCATCAACCGAGCAAAGTAGACTTACAACAAAAAAGAAAAAAGCTAGACCCTCTCCTACTCTAAGTACCCCACCTGGTGTCCCCTCCTCCATCAGACAGTGATGGCCATCGTGCCACTCCCCGGACACGAGGAGAAAGTCTTTGTTCAGACCTTTATTGGACTCGGGAAGACACTGGATAAGCCGGACCTTATCGTCCATCGTCTTCATGTAGTAAGTCTTACCCTTTAGCTGCTGGAGGTTGTAGCATTAATTCACGTCATGGTGGGTCAACCTCAGCCCCATCTTCTCATTCAAGACGTCCACACAACCCAGGATCCTGAACACATTGGTGGCGCACTGAGTGGGGGCCAACCCAAAATACGTAAGATAGCCCCTCATCACTGGCCCCATGGGGATCCTCATACCGCCTTCAATGAATGCGATCATGGGAATGGCGCCTTCCCCCTCCTTCCTCCGAATGTGCCATTCCCCTTTCGCACAATACCTCGGGCCTACGTCGCCGGGTATCCTGTAATCGGCGATGAATTTCTCCATCGCCTCTTCAGACTCAACTAATTTCTTAAATATACCCATCCCTTACAACGACTAAAAGACTCAGGAAAGGGCTAGGGAGAGAAAGGAGTCAGAGAAGAAGTTCTAGCTAGAGAGAAGAAGACTTACAGAAATAAAGAAAAGCTCCTCGGACAGGCTTTTTGTGCTGAAAAAGTTGTGGATGTAGTTGAAGATTTGACCGAATTCAGTGAACGCGTGCAAGAACTCTTGAATGCCAAAGCGAAAAGGCCAATCAGTTCGAACGGGTATTTATATCCCCAACTTAAAGTAACCGTATGAATTTCCCCGCTCGTAAAAGCTGGAGAAAGCCCAGTCGTTGGATTATCATCATATCGTTGAACGTGGGGAGCACAGAGCCGCCAAAATTTAATGAGGGCACGACCCACGTACTAAGACGCCAGGAACGCGCCTTGGGCAGATGAAGAGGCCCTGGCGCTGACGGAAGACAAGACGTGACAAGCCATAACAAGGGCCCGAGGACATCAAAATCCTCCTCCCCGTCTGAGGAGCCGGACAACAGGATTTTAAAGGGCTATTGTGGGGCCTAATAATCTGGCAACCCCGGCCCATTTTATATCCGACCCAAGGCCCATGCCGAGGATCAAGAAACGTCCGAGGAGGAACCCAGATAACCCAAGCTGCCAGGAAACATCGTCGAGGACGATGTTGTCCTCGGCCACCCGAGACCATTGGAGGGGGAAGTAACGAGCCACCAGGAGCGGCCTTCTTGAGCATCCAAAGAGAAAGAGCAAGTATAACGTGTCAGCAACGGAAGCATGGTGGAGGAGCAAATTCAGGATGAACTGTCACCTCCACATTAAATGCCCACAACTAACGTCCTGGTCGCATTAATGAGGACATGACCCCTGAACAATGCTGCCTTGGTTGCTGCAACCCACAGGAAGAATGGGAAGGTGGCTGATGGGACAAGCACTCAAGTAGCGGCCTGGTTGATCAACAAATGTAAGGCTAGGATCAATTGAGAGGGTGGTATATAATGTAAGGGATCCCTCTGTAAAGAGGGACCGAAAAATCTGGACTAAAGGGTATGGTAGCAACTGGTATTCTCTCAGAAACTCTTGTAACCATTCTCTGAATAAGGAATAAGAACTTTAAGCCCCCAAGAGAAGGGTCGAGGAGCACCATTGTGCATCTTAACTCGTGTCCTAGCTATTAGATCCACATGCAACCATGCATGACCGTTGTATTCCTCACCACGCCTAGTTCTTTAACCCGCTCTCTATAAATTCATTGTACTGGGCTAACTGGGGTTGAGTCTCAATAGTAGAAGTGCTCAAACCCGGACCCTACACTAAGAAATAACGCTTGGTCAACTAATAAAATCTTGAAACTATCACACCATTAATGCTATCAAATTTACAGTTATTACATCAATTTTTTTAATTATATAAAATGATACAATTATGATTTTCAAGGTGACTTTTTTTGAAAAAATTAGACAATATACTAAAAAACTTGGCTCAAATAAAACTGTACAAGTTTGTTTTACTAAATAGCTTAATTAAATTGGAAAATTTTCAAATTAAAGTCCCCAAAAATCACCTCAAAACGAATAATATGAATAATTTAGATAACACAACATTTATGCAAAAAACAACATTTGGTACACACTTATTATTGAATCGACAAGATACAAGTCATACTAAGAAGACATGTAGAAATAACGCTTGGTCAACTAATAAAATCTTGAAATTGTTGCACCATTGATGTTATCAAATTGACAGTTGTTACATCATTTTTTTTTTAAATTTTATATAATGATACAATTCTAGTTTTTGAGATGAAAAGTGAATCAAAATTGAGATTAAATTTATTATAAAAAGTTAGATAATATCCTTAAAAACTTGGCTTAAAATAGAACTGTGCAAGTTTATTCAATTAAATAGCTAAATTAAATTGGAAAATTTTAAATTAAGTTCCTAAAAACTATCTCAAAATGAAGAATATAAATAATTTGGATAACACAACATTTATGCAAGAAAATAACATCAGGTACATACTTATTAATGAATCAATGAGATGTAAGTTGTGGGCACCTTAGGCATGCTTCACAATGTCCTAGGCCTGCTAGGCGTGCTTGGCATTCACCTAGGCATGCTTGGCAACCACCTAGACCGTTCTCAGATGGCCTTGCAATGTCCTAGGAGTGCTTGGCATTCACCTAGGCATGCTTGGCATTCATCTCGGACGGTGTCCTAGGAGTCCCACATCAAAGGAAAACCCCCCCACAGTTTAGCTATAAACTGATGATACACTACTCCCTTCGCTTCACAGCTTATAAGGCAGCAAATGGGGGGGTTTTCCTTCGATGTGGGATTCCTAGGACACCGTCCGAGGTGAATGCCAAGCATGCCTAGGTGAATAACTAAACTGATGGTACACTACTCCCTTCGCTTCACAGCTTATAAGGCAGCAAGTGGGGGGGTTTTCCTTCGATGTGGGACTCCTAGGACACCGTCCGAGGTGAATGCCAAGCACTCCTAGGACGTTGCAAGGCCATCCGAGGACGGCCTAGGTGGTTGCCAAGCATGCCTAGGTGAATGCTAAGCACGCCTAGCAGGCCTCGGACGTTGTAAAGCATGCCTAAGGTACCCACACAAACAATTATAAACAATTCAGATACACACAATTCTAAAATCAATATAAAGTTATAAAATTATCCATTTAAACTTGTAGCATTAAAAAAGAAAAGAAAAAAGAAACCCTTAGGAATCCTAGTAGCAAGTACATAGCAATTTCCACCAAATTTCTTTACCATCATCCTTGTTATTTCCTATTTCCATAAGAGGAAAAAAGAAAAAAGAAGTAATAAGATCAATCGAAATTCCCCCCAATAATAGAAAAAGAAAAGAACAAGTGAACAACAAAAAAGAAAAAAAAAAGTAGTAAAAGTCAGTCAAACAATATACAACATGCATTGAACGTTATCCTACACTACACCCCCACCGCACCAAATCCCTCCACTCCTCGCTCCTACTTTTTCACAACCTTCAAAACGCTCACGACTCCCATTCCTATTTCCTCTTTGGCTATTCTCCAAATCTCTCTCTCACTCTCTACATCGATCACAACGAGACACAGACTCAGACTCTGACTCTCTCTCTCTCTCTCTAAAAAAATCGTATCGTTTCGGCGATTCGTTCCTATCTCCGATCTTCTCCAACTCTCTCTCTCTCTTCGCTCTCCCTATATTCCTAACCCTAACTCACTGAGTCTCTCAACTCGGAGAAGCACCACCACCACCGCCGAAAATCGAAGTAAAGAGAGAGAATTTCACAGATTCATTGAGCTTCAACCTTTCAGCTCTTTAAGGTAACGATAAGATCGTACTTTGAATTCACGCTCTTTTTTTTATTATTATTACTTCTCAATTGGCTTCGCGATCCGAACTACAATTTGTTTAATTTTTTTTTTTAAAACTTTGCTCTCTGTTTAATTCCCGAGAAAATCTGAAGGAAAATCATACCTGTTTGGTTTCGGTAAAGCAATTAAGTAGTAAACACAATTTCACTTCACTTGCTTTAATTACTGATTTCAGTTTCCATTTTCGGCCATTCATCTGCTAAATCCGGAAAATGTATAACGCATGTATATACAAATTTAGGTTTTTATTTATTTATTTATTGTAGAACTATTTTGCTTTTGCTGTGCATTTGATTTCTAATTGCTTATAGTGTGTTGGAGATTCCATAATTATGTTGTAATAATTTGTGGTTAGGAGGTCGTATTCGATGTGTTTTTCTTTTGAGTGTGTTGCCTTTTGCTGTACGTTGACTGTGTGAATTGCTTTTAGGTTTCTATTTGTTTACGTAATTGTTGGTTGTTAGGGTCTTAGTGATAATGCTTGTGCTGAAACCAAAAAGGTCGTACCTAGTGTACAAAGCTCTCACTTTTGCAGGGTTTGGAGAGTTGATTGGTAGGCAATCTTACCTGTAATATCATTTTTGGAGAGTCTAATTTCCAGGCTTGAACCCGCAAATCACTTGCCATGGCATGTGATATTTACCTTTGTAATAATTTGGAGAATTTGGAGGGTTTGTGGTTTTGTTAGACTGGTAATGGTTTGCTTGTTTCTCTTCATGATGTAGGTTTTTATTGGAACTTTGAAGGGTCTCTTTGTGGGTAGCTCCCGTCATAGAAAGGTAATGTCTTGTATTCTTTAGCAAACTATAATGTTGTGTGTTTTTGAGTTTTTGAAGTTTAGGTAGGAGGTTAATGTCACTATTTTACTTATCAAAAAAAAAAAAAAAAGTTAGCTAGCAGGTGTAGAGAAGGACATTGAGGAGTGGTGATTTTTTAATCGTTGGATGTGATGTTGTTATGCAATAAGTGGTTCTGCTTTGGCTTCGGCCAGACATCATTATACTCAATCTGTGTGTGTGAGAGGGTGCTTGGGTGTGTGCAGGGGCTTTCATATACATACATACAAGTTTGAAACTTGTAGAAGCAAGTGTATGTTCAAACATACAAGCAGTTGAATAAGCTTAGTTGGTGTGGGAATCTTTGAGTATGTGAGAAGAAAGAGGGATGGGGTTGGGGCTGGGGAGAATGGTGGAGGAGAAGTCCTGGTTTTAATGAGGATGTTTCACTGAAGATCAGTAAAGTAATGGTTGTTTATGATAAGCTGCCTGCAGGTTTTGAGCCAATAGAAACTTTTTTTGGTGAAAATCCGAACTCTTGGATACAGGTTGGAGTGTTTCACCATTTATTGCATTTTATTTTGGAAATTTTTGTGGTGAAGGTGTAAGTTGGAGATGTTCTATATGAGACAAAATCATCTATGCCACATTCGAATATATATATATAAGGGTACAATTTCAAGGTATTGAACCAAATAAAGCAGGACAAGACAGTGTCATTAACAATAAAAACTAAACCAAGGCTCCCACAACAGACATTGAAGGATGGCAGAGCTACATAAAAGACCAGTTTAGGCTTAACCATGCCACGTGCATACAGAATCATGAAGCCATTCAAGCCAAAAGCTTTGCTCAGTGACGTAATTCATGCAGTCAGGTTTGACAGAAGCAGGATGTTTTTGCTTGAATGAGTCAGATGTCCCAGAAGTAGGAATTTATATTCAACTGAAGATTTAAAGTTTTGGTAAAAAGAGTTTGGGCTTAAATTAAATTGGTGATGGGAACTGGTATTATGAAATATGTGTCAACAAGATCTATAAGGTTTCTTTTTTTGTCTTAATGATCTTAGATAACATACAGGGATGTACATTGGTTTATAATAAGGGAATTTTATAGCTTCATCCAAGAGTAAGGTATATGTTGGTTGGGTAGCTGCCTCATATAATATTTCTGTCCATTCTTTCCATTTTGTAGGAGAATCCCCTTTTGGACAGTATTATTTAGTTGAAAGATATTTTCTCAGATTTCGTGATTTAGGAGTCCTTAGTTGGAGAGTTTACTTATTGTATTTTTCCCTGTATTTTAATCACATCAATTTGGTCTGGCAGTCCTCGTTCATCTATTTTTCATGAAACAGCTAACCACATGATTCACTATTATTCTGTTTCTTTTTGTGCACAATTTTAATTGATATTGCAGTAGAAAGACTTTAACTGATTTCAGACCCTCTTTTTTTTTGTGTGTAGGTCTAGGTCAAAGGTTGTTGCTGGCAATGAATCTGCAACAAGCTGTACAGCCTAAATTATCTGCTAATGGATTTGGCCGTCGAAGAGGCGAGAGAGAAGTAGGGACTAGGACGGAGAGTAAATCACAGTCTGGAAAATCAAATCCCAGCAGATCAACAAATACAGGTAAACTTTTTAGACCTGGATTGCATTCAGTAGTACATTACATTCTCCTTTCTCATAGTGGATGGTATAGGGGCAATGGCTGGCTACAAAATCGGCGGTTATGGGAGTCCTTCACGTGACCGGTTAGTATATGTAACAACTTGTCTCATTGGGCATCATGTGGAAGTTCAGGTGAAAGATGGGTCTATATACTCTGGAATATTTCATGCAACAAATGCTGCTGAAAAAGATTTTGGTATGTTTTTTTGGATTTGATTTTGTTAAAGAGATTATGTGTTTGACTTGTAGTGTTGTAAACCAGATGTAATTTGTAGATTCCATTAATTCTTTTCTAAAACACTCGCAATTTGCTTTGGCAAGTGTCTTCTTTAACATTTACTTGCTTGTAACTTTCAGGAATTATCTTGAAAATGGCACACTTGATAAAGGATGGTTCTTTACGGGGACAGAGGGCTGCTGCAGATTCTGTTAGCAAGGCTCCTGTAAAGAAATTAATTATACCTTCCAAGGATTTTGTACAAGTTTCTTCAAAGGTTCTGCTGCATTCTTGTATTTGAAATTCTGCAGCCTTAAATGTGGTTTCTACTAAATGATTCAATAAGTTGATGTGTAGTTGTTTTTATTAAAATACTTAATAATTTGTTACAATGATAGCAAGGATATGGTCTTGTTGCAGTAAAAGATAAATAGCTGTCTTGCGTTAGATTAGTGGCTAAGTTTTTGTTTATCTTTCGCCATTAATATTTAACTGGGTTGTTTGTTGATGTTGCCAGGGGGTGGCAGTAACCAAGGAAGAGTTATCACAAGAATTCCAACGTGAAAGACAGCTGGAGCTTATGCTGGACTCCAACATATCACAATCTCGACATGCTGAGTTGGAGAGAGAACTGAAACCCTGGGTTCCTGATGAAAGTTATCCACAGTGTCCTGAACTGGACAATATATTTGATGGCCATTGGAATAGGTTGTTATAATAAATATTTCTTTCCCCAAATATCTTGGTAATTGTTCCACAGTTCTAATAACTTCTCTACTTGAGTAGGATCACCTGTGAGAACTTTTAAATTTTTATTAGCAGCATTTCTTCATTTGTTTCTGGCCCTTGAACCTCTTCCATTTAATTTCAAAACGTTGGTTTGGTATATCTTTTTTTCATTGGCTTATTTTGGTTAAAAATTAGCTGTGCGAAAGTACAATTGTACCTAGATATTATTCTTTAAACATTCATTTGGTGGATTGAAGTGCACCCATTTAAATAATATCAGACGTACAGCACACATTCACACGATCTCTCTCTCCCTCTCTCTCTCTCACACACAGACAAACATTCATCAATCCTCCTCCATTTGTTCCCATCACTCATATAAAATCGTTACTTAACGATGTAAAGCAAAACTAATTGGTTAGCCATGCCCTTGTTGGAGGGAGCAATAGGCTCTAGGTGCTTCAAGGACCAATTTGTGTGTGCGTATATATATTATATTATATTATACGTACATATATTGATTGTAGTCTTTCTAAAACTTATGTTTGTGTGACTGATAATTTTTGTATTATTTTTTTCCTAGGGGCTGGGATCAGTTTGAAATCAATGAGACATTATTTGGAGTAAAAAGCACCTTTCACATCCTTAATACATACATGTTTTCATTTATCTATCTTCCTCCATTTGTTCCTATCACTCATATTAAATTGTTACTTAATGATTTAAAATGAAACTAATTGGTTAGCTATGCCCTTGTTAGAGGTAGCAATAGGCTCTAGGCGCTACAAGCACCAATGTGTGCACACGCATGCGCATGTGTGTGTGTTATAGATGTACATACATATATAATTATTGAGTGTGATCTTTCTATCCCTTATATTTGCGGTGACTGATAATTTTTGTATTATTTTCTTCCTAGGGACTGGAACCAGTTTGAAACCAATGAAACATTATTTGGAGTAAAAAGCACCTTTGATGAGGAACTTTATACAACAAAACTTGAGAGAGGTCCTAAGATGGAAGAGTTGGAAAAGAGAGCTTCAAGAATTGCTAGAGAAATTGAGGGTGAGGAAACTCAAGATCTTCATTTAGCAGAGGTGAGGTTAATCTAGCATAAATTTCTTTGTTTTTAAACTTTTTCCTTTGTTAATCGGTCTTTCCAAATTCCTTAAATATTTCATGTTGATTTGTTCCAACAGGAGAGAGGCATTCACTTTCATGAAGATTTTGATATTGATGAGGAGACTAAATTCTCTTCTGTCTATAGGGGTAAGGGGGTTGATGATAGTGGGTATGGAGATATTGAGGATATATTGTCGGATTCACATAACACTGAAACTTTTGGTAGTTTATCCATTGAGAAAAACAATGATGGAGCTCGGTTGTCATCAAGCTTTTGCTCTAAGGTGGTTCCTTGTTATTATCTGTTAAATATAAGCTATTTTACTTGCTGTTGTAATATGACTATGTTTTTTGCTCATTTATACTTAATCTGATAATATTAGATCAACTATGGACTTCTTGTTGGTTAGGTGATTTCATTGGGATGTTATCAAACTGCTTATCCTATATGCTGCTTGTTTATTTTATGGGGCGGGTTATGACTTATGACTTTTGAGAATCCATGTCATGATAACTCAACCTCCACTAAACATGAACGCATACTCTCAAATGTGATTTGGACTCCAAAACCTGATTGTTGAACTGTTAAAGACCAAATATAAACACCCAATGACATGAGTACTAGAGACAGAAGCCTCAAGGACTGGTTACTATAGCCCATGCCTAGCAGTTTTAGAAAGTAATAAAATTTCCTGGACTCTTAAAACTTAGTTTATCTTTTTCCTTGGGATAAATAATAAATTTTATTGAAATGGAGAGACCTCAAGTACATGGGGTGCATGCGCAAAGTGCTCTTAAAGAATTACATCTTAGGTGGATCTCAAACTGATGGACAGTACTTACTGAAACAAATTTAAATCTTAGGTGCATCATTCAGTTTTGAAAAAAAAAAAAATCTGTAGATAATGGCCAATCCTCTTATGAAGCTTGCCATATTATTGGCTTGGTGCTGTCTTGGACTCTTGGTGGCATCAAGTGGAAGGACAAGTGTGCCTGGTGAAATTGAAGCCTTGATGGCTATAATGGGAGTCTCATGCATGTAGCTTACAGATCTATGTCCTTCGGAAGGGATTCAAGGGAAGCAGCAGGATGATAGGTAGCATGATAGGTTTGACTTTCTTGATCAAGTTATAGCTTATGGATAGATTTTGTGCAGTTGATACCGAGTTGAGAGAGAATGATTCTTCAATATTATCTTGATCACTGTGCTACATGTGGTCTCTAGATTGCTTTGTTTAGACAAGTGTTTGGCTGCATACGGAAACTAACGCTTGTAATGGAGAACATCCAATGAGCTCTAGTACAAATGGCTCATCCTCTCCTTATGGTATAGGGTGGAGGGCAAGGTTGTGAATTCAAGACTCACAGGATGTGAGATGCAACTTACCAATAGAAAATTAAAAAAAGGTGAGAGGAGAGAAGGGGGGGGGGGTTTAGAATATACGAGCTCTGTCTCTTTTGTATATCTTGAAGTTAATTACAATTGCGAGGTAGTACTTAATTTTGCTTAAATAACCATTACTTTGAAGAATGCTTAGTGACTGGTATTTGGTTTCCTATAGAAGTGATTGCAATTGAATGAATGTATTTGCTGAAAACATGGGATGGTTTACCCTGAAACATGCTTCTATCATCCTGTATGCTTATTCTATTTGGAAGGTTCTTTAGTGGCTGGGTAGTACTACGATTTTGCATAAATCATCATTACTTTGAGGAATACGTAGTGCCTGGTGTTGGGTTTCATTTTTAATAGAAGTGATTGCAATCCAATGAATTTCTTTTTCTCAAACCATTGTATAGTTTATCCTGAAACATGCTTTTATCATCTTGTATTCTGAGTCTATCTTATCTTGAAATCAATATCTTCAAATCTTCAATATGGTGTTTGAAATCTTAATTCAATGCATATATAGCTTACGTTTGTCTGTTTTGTCATTGTTTCAAAGAGTTACCAAATGTATTTGTGGTGTTTGGCTACCCATAACATCCTTAAGGAAAATGTGTTTTGGGCATGCAGGATCAAGCACAGTCTTCCCAGTCAAGTACTGGCTTGGATTTAAGCCGCACTGGTTCTTATGATCATGCTAAACAGCTGGCATCCGAATTTCCTTTTAAAAGCGTCCCTGCTTCAGATAGTGAAAACAGGTTTTTGTTGATTTTGCTAGTTAATTGTTATTTACTTGTTTCCTTGAAAAATTAATGCCATGTGGCTTTGCTTTTCCTAGAATGCATTTCCTTAATTAATCAAATTCTATATTTAAAAATTGCAGGATCCAGGAAAATTCAATCAGTGATCAACATGGACTCAATAATAATGCCAAGGAATTGGCAGAGAAGAAGACGGTGAACTGAAATTCCTTAATATGCTTTTTCTCATGGTAACTTAAGAGTGCCTCATTTGATTGCTTTTAACATACATGTTTTGTGTTTCTGTTTATTCTAATGCAGTTAGCTGAAGATGCTCAATTGTCAAAGCCTGAGGGTGAGTGAAATTTCTTGTCTGTATGCATGCCAACTATTGATTACACATACCGTTAATTCTTATCTGGCTACTTAACTTTAAGAAGAAAATACCAGCATATAGTTACGCATGGAACTATATCCATGAGATATTTATGTTTATTTTTTAAATGACTTACGCAACTAAAATGCAAGTTACACCATCTCTGTTTGGGATGGTTTTTATTTTAGTTCTGTAATGTTTAAAATTTATGATTTTAGTACCTAACGTGTAACACCGTTTTGAATTTCATCATTCTGTCTATTCCCGTTAATAATGTGTCTATTAAATGTCATATAAGCCTGCAATCTCCATGATTGATCCAATTAAAACATGTCATTTCATTTAAAAATGCACATCACTAAATTAAAAAAATTTGCTAATTACCCAAAAAAGTAGAGAAACTAAAAAAATTCTAAAAAACAAAGTTAGTCTCCCTTCTCTGTCCTTGCACCTCCTCTTGTCCTTTCTCTTCTCCACTCTACCTGATTTATTCTGCTCTGCTTCTTATGATCATGCTAACCAGTCCAACTTTGTTTTCTTTGGCATCAATGCCCTCTCTCTCTTCTGCCTTGTTGCTCGTCACATCTCTCTCTCGCTTCCACTTGATATGATGCTGCCTTTTGGGCTTCTTGTCGAGCCACGACCTCTGGTGAGTGAAATTGTGGGCTTCAACTTCTTGTTTGGCCAAAGAGTAAAGTGACTTTGGAGTACTTGAGCTCCTTAGAATTGCCTTCCGTGTAGAAAATCTCAAAGAAAGATGTGCTGTAAGATCTGTCCGTCCCGACAAAAACCCCAAAGCTAATTATCCCTCTCTGTCCAGAACTGCCTTTTCTGGTTATTTTTGGGTCTGATAATGATTGTGAAACTGGTTCCTTCTTTCTTGTGGAGTTTGTTTGGTTGATGCAAAATGCAAGGAAATGAAATTTTTATGGAGTTTTCATTTGTTGGGTTTTTGTTGGTGTTTGGGTATTTGGCTTTGTATTATGTGATGGAGTTTGTAAAGGTAACTCTGAATTTCAATTATTGTTTTAGATTATGTTTTGAAAATTTTTGTTTGCCTCTGTTTTCTGAAACATGATGAGGAAGAGTACTGTTTTTTAGGTTTATTTTCTTTTTTTGTGATTTTTCTTTTGAGTTCATTGTTCTCTTGGTCTTCTTCATCCTTTTTTCCCCCTCCCGTTTGCCTTGTTTGCATATATATATATATATATATATATATATCAATTGAGTTTAGGTTTTTTCTTCAGTTTATGTAAATTTTTTTTTTTTGGAACACATTTCAAATATCCAATTTGATCTGGATCATTCCCTGACAGAATCAAATTATCATCTGCAAACAATAGATAGGAAATCATAAATGGCTCAGTTAGTTGAATTGGCATGGTTTAACTTTAATTAGACCAAGTAACGCACATTGCAAGCATAGGTGGAACTTAACTGCCACATCATTAACATAAATATATGGATGGATGAAATTCGAAACGGTGTCAACAGTTAGTTTTAAAATCAAAATCTTAAAACATTTGGGACTAAAATAAAAAACACCCTATACATTGAGGGTGTAATTTGCATTTGAGTCTAACTTTCACTGTATGGATTCCCATTTTACTTGGTTTTTGTGTGTAGTTTTTCTTCTTCTTTTTTTGGGGGGCCCGGGGGGGTGTCCTGCACTTTCTAAAATTCTTTCCCTTGTAATACCTTCTGCATAATTGTGGCTTCTGTGGTTTCAAGCATAGCCTGTAAACTATGGTACATTGTTATACTGGGCAATGCCAAAGATGGTGGTTGAGCTCCTAGCATGTTGGCAAGGAAAATTTGGTCACCATTGTAATAGAGTTATGTGGATGGCTGTCCCTCATTGTTTGATGTGGTGCATTTGGCAGGAGAGAAACAACTGGTGTTTTGAAGATTATGAAAAGACAATAGGCGACCTAAAACTTTTCTTCTTTAAAACACTATTGGATTGGATGTCTATCATCCGAAGTCATTCTAATTTTTCGGTTTATGATTTGATGGATGCTTGTAATTTGTGTATTTGATTGTTCTGGTCCCCTATTGTGTATACTTCCTATATACTTGGGTGACTCCTTTTTATGACTTTGAATAAAATTTTCTTTACTTATAAAATAAAATGAAAAAAGAAAAAGAAAAAGAAAAACTATGGTACATTGTTTAATGATGTAGATCCATGGTTAAAGCATGAAAATAATGTCCACAGGATATTTATAACTACTGTTTACATGACTTTTGCAGTCTGGATTTTCCTTTTACTGAATTGATTTTTTAAGTGGGAGCCTACTTTAATATTAATTTCTTTTGCTTACTGACCTTTGTGCCCCTGTCAGCTATATTATTCTTCTGCATACTGCATAATTGTTGCTTATGCAATTTTAAACATTCTGTTTACTATTGCATATTGTCTAATGTAGATTCACAGTCATTGCTTAATGAGAAGAAAGACAGCTCTGATAAAGGGGGAATATCTGCTAATGCCACATCATGTGGTGTTCTATCCAAGAATCATGAAAAGACAAGTTATGGTGAACCATCTGATGGTGTGGCATCTAGCAAAGTTCATGGAGAACCCCAATCTTTACACTCTCGTGGACGACCTGGTAGTTCTGCATCATCCAGTTCAGATTATGCAGGTGGTGTCTCAGCTTCTAGTGGACCTGGTTTATCACCAAGCTCATCAATGGGTTCGTTATCCTCTGAAAAGTCAACTTTGAATCCCCACGCTAAGGTATTATTGATTAGACCTTGTATGTTTTTATTGCACAGTTGATATTAGGAAATGCAGTAGGGTAAAAACATATATCATTATTAAGAGATATATAAGATTGTTAGGATCCTCTCTTCCTCTTAATATTTATTTTGCTCTCTTCCTAATTATGGTGTTTTCCACTGTTTTTTCAACTTTGATATCAGGAATTCAAACTCAATCCTAATGCAAAGAGTTTCGTACCATCTCAAATTCCTGTTAGGCCTCAGTCCCCAGTCTCTGATGGTTCATTCTATTTTCAACCAAATGTCTCTGCTGTACCACATATGCCTGGCATGCCTGTGGGCATTGGAGTAAGTGTAACAAAAGAATGATTTGTGAAATACATTAGGATTGGTATTAATTGTAAATTTGTTCTATACATTTAGTTCCACTTGTTTATTCTTATGGTTACTTTCCATGGTTTTAACAGATTGGACCCTCGTTTCCTGGACACCAGCCTGTTATATATCCACAGGTTCCACCAACACCACAGCCATATTTTCATGCTAATGGTCCTCAGGTGCGACATTGTCTATAAGTTCTTGTGGGATTCTGCACAGGGATTCTTGTTTGTGTTATATATTAGTACACAAATGTAACTTCTTGATATTGATGACCTGTATCTATCTATCTATCTATCTATATGCAGTATCCGCAGATGCTTCACCCTAGGCAAGTCTTGTACATGCAAAACTATCAACATGTAAGTCATTCTAATCATATTCTGAACTATTGTAATCTAGATTGTTTAAGAATTTATATTTTCTTGTTGAGTGCTAATTTTAAATATTTCTTTGTGTATAAAGAAGCTGCTCCTATTTCTTATTTGTTTCCTGAAGCAACAATGCTTTTGGAAAAGGAACATGCATTATCAGTCCACCTGCTTTGTTCTCTAATTTGAAGCACTGGATTTCCTTTTTTTTTTATTTATTAAAAAGAACATAGTTTCCTCAAAATTGGTTTGTAAAAAGCTCCTATAATCTGTTAGGTTTTAAAATAGACCACATCTCTCATGCTTAAAGTCACATAATTTTTCACATCACTTACAGCAGTTGTCACTTACTTCCTTGGTGAACCCACCGTCTCTCTCTCTCTCTCTCAAAAGCACTACCAGGATACCAAAAATATTTTCCCAAATACCCATGTTGATCAAGTTTTAGATTAATTGTTAAATGATCGAAATCACCATTTCCCAACACTAAGCTTTTGGGAGGATTGGTATTATATCATGGTATAAGTGCAGGTGGTCTTAAGTTTGTATCCTGTTACCTTCCATTTAAAAATTAAAAATCCTATCTGTTGGGTCCCATTTAAGGAGTCTTTTTAGTCCACAAGTTTGGAGGAGTGTTAGAATAATGGTTAAATGATTAACTTCACCATTTATTAACAGCTTAAGCTTTGGGGATAATTGGTAATTTATCAATAAGCTAAGTCCCATTAAATTCTGAGATGAGAACTCTGTAAACAGAGCCCAACTGTGTTGCACGTCGGCAGCAATGTTGTACTCATATGGAGTCCGTTTACAGTTTGATTGATTAATAACATCACTCTTGGAATTTCTCAATGATCTGGTGCTGCTAATTGACTCCTAGATCTATTCTCTCTTGCTTGGTGTTGACTCCTAGGTTTGTTTTCTCTTGATTGGTGTTGACTCCAAGCAAGTGTAGGTGCTAACTCCTAGTTTATCTATCCTTTATTTTATATTGCAGCCTGGAGTTCTAGAAGGAAATTCCCTTGGAGAATTTTGAATAAATCATAGATTTAGCATGTAAGGAGTATTTGGCATATTTTTTTTATATTTAAATTTGGTTTAGTTTTTGTGGAGTTAATGCCAAGTTAGAATTTTGGTGAGACACTCTAGATTCTAAAGGCTTTTGATTAACTGGGACTAAAACAGAGTACATGGAATGTAATCTTAGTAAAGATAGAAATAGAGAGAAAGAGACGATTAGGCTTGATGGTCAAGAGATACTAAAGAGCGATAGCTTTCGATATCTTGGATCAATAATTCATAAAGATGAAGAGATTGAAGGTGGAAATAAATGGAAAGATAGGATTCTAAATTAGGAAATTTGCTTAAAGATGGAGGGTAGCCCCTACGCTGATGACACTATCTTATTCTGTGATGCTTCTAGGGAACAATTATTATATGTAAGAATGGTGTTGATTTTCTTTGAAGCTATCACAAGTTTGAAAAGTCAATGTCGGTAAGAGTGAGATTGTGCCAGTAGGTGAGGTAGGTAATTTACATGCTCTAGCTCGTGTGTTATGTTGTAGGGTGGGAAATCTACCTATGAATTACTTGGGTATCCTCTTGGGGCACATTACAAGGATCCCTCGATATGGAATTCAATTCTAGAAAAAAATGGAAAGGAGACTTTCTGGATGGAAACAATTATATTTGTCCAAGGGTGGTAGACTTACTTTGTTAAAGAGTACTCTTTCGAGCCTTCCCACTTCTTTTTTATCATTGTTCACTATTCCTCAAGTTGTAGCGGCCAGATTGGAAAAGATACAAAGGAATTTCCCTTGGGGGACTACTGATGAAGTCTTTATATATTCTTAAGTCGCATGGGATAATGTTTGTTTACCGATGGAGGAAGGTGGTTTAGGGATAAGGAGGGTGGGGTTGTTTAATCAAGCCTTGCTTGGTAAGTGGTGATGGCGCTTTGGGAAAGAAGTTCACAGGTTATGGTGTCAGGTTATGGCAACCAAATATGGAGTGGATAGTGGGGGGCTGGTGTACTAAGGATGTTCGAGGGGCTCATGGTTGTGGAATGTGGAAGAATATTAGAGCAGTAGTTGAGAGTTTCTTTAGATAGGTGGAGTATGCTGTGGGCGAAGGCCATCGTATTCATTTTTGGTACAAACTTTGGTGTGGGCCTATTCCTCTAAAGGATCTCTATCCAGATCTTTTTGCTCGTGTTGTTTCCAAAGAAGCTTGGATTTTTGATTTGGTTGTTTCTAATTTAGAAGGGGATAATAGAAGCTGGAATTTATCTTTCCGTTGAGCTTTTCATGAAAGGGAGTTTGAGAGAGCATGTTCTCTGCTTAAGCATCTTACTCCAATATGCCAAGGGGCGAGGGAGATGATACTTTGACTTGGAAGTTGAATCGTTCTGGTGTCTTTGATGTTCAATTTTATTATAATTTGTTAGCTGTTCCGGATGGCTCTCCTTCTATCTCTTTCCCCTAGAAGTGTATTTGGAGTACAAAGGTACCTAAAGAGTGTCTTTCTTTTTATGGACAGTAGCTAGGGGCAGTATTCTTACCATTGATAATCTGGTTCTTAGACGTTTACCACTGGTTAATTGGTGTTGCATGTGCTAGTGTGATGAGGAAACTGTGGATCATCTTCTACTCCATTGTAAGTTTGTTTATGTCCTGTGGGGTGAAGTTTTTTTGATATTGGGATCCAGTGGGTGATGCCGAAGACAGTTACCTCCCTTCTTTTTGGCTGGTGGAATTGGCTGGGGAAGCATTCCTCTAATATTTGGAATATGGTTCCAGCTTGTTTGACGTGGTTAATTTGGTGGGAGGGTAGTAATCATACTTTTGAAGATATTGTGAGATCAATTGATCTTTTGAAGCCTATACTAGTTGGGACCTTATTTCAGTGGGGTAGAACTTGGGGTTTTACACAATGTATTTCTATTTCTGAATTTCTTCTCTTCTTGAGGTACTTGTATTTGTTTTAAGTTCAGAGTGTTCACCATTGTGAACATGATGTCCTTTTTACGAAATAAATCTTTGATTTCTTATCAAAAAAAAAAAATTTAAGTTGAGAGAACAAAAAATGGTAGAGGAAGACAGAAAATAGCATTAGTAGAAGTAATAAAAAAGGGCATCAATTAAGGAAGTAACAAAGAGTATAACTTCAGATAGAACAGAACAAATTAAAAGAAAATAATACACATGTTTAGGTTTGGTTAAGTTGAATATAATATGTTGAATAATATAAAAGAAAATAATATGTTGAATATCCATAACCAATCCCAAAATTTTGGGACTATGGCTTTGTTGTAAATTTGGTTAAGTTTTTTGTGGACTTTTTTTCTCCAGAAAAGGAAAAAGGACTAGGAACAATATAGCAGTTGAGTTGCAAAGATAAGCAAAGGGAGTAGGGTGCTAGTGTTGTAAGTGGGGCGTCATGAATTGGTCATCAGATCAGAATAACATTAAATAGATATTGAGTTTTAAAATGACTGTCTCCAATTGAACAGGGGGCATGGGGGAAGATCCTCACCTGTGATTATCTAATTAATGGTGTGTTTGGATGACATGATTTGGGTATTTGGTTTTGGATTTGGGTGATTGAAATCCAAATATCTTGTTTGGACAATTTAAAAAATGTCAAGGATTTGGATTTGACAAATCCACCAAGGATTTTAAACCTTTAAAATGCTTGGATTTGAAATAACTCCTAAAATCAATGGATTTGAAATCAAGGCATTTAAAATATTTTAATTTAAAATCCAAATCCAAATCTGTTTCCAAACACAACCTAAGAGATAATCTCATTTAGAGAAGATACACGCTGGTAGGGTGGCGTTGTATGTGTTGCTATAGTAGGGAGATAATGGAGCATCTTCTGTTAAACTGTAGTAGTGTTGTGTTCACGTTGTTTGGTTGGCAGAATTGGGTAGGCAAGCAGTCTTCGGATATCTAGAACTTGGTCTCATTATTTTTTATGTGGACTTTATGGCAGGAACGTAATTTGTGGTACATTTGAGGATCTGGTAATTTCATGGATACAATTGATAGAGCTGTTTGCTAGATTGTTTGATTGGTGTCTGACTTGGGGTTTTGCTGATTGTAATTCCATTCCTGAGTTTTTAGAGTTGTATCTTTCTGTACATAATCTTTTGTAATTCTATAGACTTCTTTGTGTTCACTTTCATTTATGCTATTAAATTACCAATTTTCCTAAAAACTTAAACTATTAGAATATTATAAATTTAATCATTTAACCACATACTTCAAATTTAGGACTTGCTCTGATATTATATTAAATTACCGATTGTCCCAAAAGCTTAAGGTATTGAGATATAGTAAATATAATCATTTAATCACTGCTAACAAACACGAAGTAATTTTATTATAAAAAAAATGCTTATTTAATTATTAAAAAAAAAAAAAAAACATTAACAGGAACATGTGGACTCTTAAAAACTTGCCACCTAGTGATTTATAACTCTTACAAACTAGTGTAGAATGAAACTGTCAACTAAAAAATTAAAAAACAGAAAAACTGATGCCGATTTACTTTTGGAGTGATACTTCTAGAATTATTCAGGTTTTTTAAAATTTTAAATTTATTTACTATTTTGTCTAATGTTTCCATACACGAGTAACACAAGTGTTGGAGCAGCTTTTTTGTTCTATAAACATCTGGGACACTTCTTTGCCTTGTAAAATAGGATTGATATTAGGAAGCTAATTGATTCATTTTTACAGGAAATGCAGTACAAAGGACGAGAATTTTAGTTTGTTGGTTGGCTGGAGACGGGGGGGCAGGTTGGGGCAAGAGCGGGTGATTATTGTATCAAATCGTAGCTTGACAGTGCTTAAATTTTGGTTAAGATGTGAATCTCCAACTCTTTCCCTAATTCTTCATACATCACTATGGTCATAACATGATGGCCTAGGCTCACCTATGTTTTATTGACATTGCGGAAAGGAACCAAAAAAAAAAGGAGTCTTCTAATTCAGGAGTCAGGACTGCTTTAGTCAATGAACACCGGTTGTTTTATTTTTATTTTTATTTTTCCCCTTGAATTCTAACTCTGAAATAATTTATTGTTTATTTGTGTTACATTGTTAGCCATAAATTTGAAATAACGATGCTTTGAAGGAAAGTTATATCAAGTGTCAGTAACTAAGGCAAAAAAAGAAAAAAAAAGGAAAATGTTATCATTGTGTAGAAAAGTTTAATAATTGGATTTGCTTTTAACAAAGTTATCTTTTCTTTTATAGTTGAATCTTACGTTGAACTGTTGAAGTCTAGTGTTAAAGTTCATACCAACTTAAATTATGCTTTTGATGTGCAACCATCTTTTCTATTTTAGTAAAATACATAATGTTCCCAACTCTGATGTTCCAAAAGTGCCAGGTCAAATATGACCCACTCAGTTTATGACATTATCAAGTGTCTCTATTCTGTAGTTTCTACAATGACAGGAATTCGATCCTTTTTTAGCGTGTGGGATTTAGCTGTGATGTGCATAGATACATCCTAGAGATCGACAAAATCTATCACAAACTCCACTTTCTATTGCAAATAATGGCTTCAAAGGTGTGACATTAACGTCTCTGTTTGTCTGAACCTTTGTTTGTTGCATTCGACAATCATAACCACTATTTTCCTATATTGTATTTGGTAAATTACCTTTTGAACCTTGTATTTTAGGGTTGGTTTCGAATGACAATTTTATAGTCTTAACAATTTTTTAAATTAAATTATGAAATTTAAAACTGTTAATTTACAATAAGTTTTATAGGTTTTTTTTATTAGTTTTGAATCTATATATTTTATAGTTTCTCTAGTTTCAAATCAAATGTGTGAGTCTTATTATATCAATTTAAATTAATATGATTTTAAAAGCTCAAGGTTTGATAATACATTAATAGACTACATAATGTAATAATTCAATTGTTTGGTTATGTTTTTATTATGTTAGTTATTCTTTAAAATGGCCATAATAAATATTCTATCATGAACAAAGTTTCTCTCAAACTAGTTTGAAGAGAAATTTTTCAAACTTTTTATATATCTTTTTTTTAGGTGTGAATTTTGAAAATCGAACTATTGAATTTCATAATTCTTATATTCTTAACATGCATATCAAGTTTCGTTCAAATTGGATGTTATTTATTATTCGATCAATAAATTTATTTTTTATATAGAGCTTTATATCACAAAAACTTGAAATTTTTACACTTATCTAAAGATATAGCAATTGATCTTTGATCTTCTTAAAATTTTGTAAACATGAAGGATATAATAAAAACATGCAATCTAACAGTTAGATTTTCAAAATTTATACTCAATATAAAAATATATAAAGAATCTCCAAACCAAAATTCATACTCAATATAAAAATATATAAAGAATCTCTAAACTAGTTTGGAGAGAAACTTTGTTCTTCTATCACGGTATCACCTACTAAATAGCAATGGAATTGAGAATCCCTAAAAACCCCAAGGCACGCACAACAGCCATTCTCAAGTTTTCTCTCTCTGGACAACACATATTTGTGGCTTCACTTTCTCTTCTAATTTTTTCGGACTTCGTTTCGGAGGAACGCACTTGCTTTTAGAAATTAGATGGCATATTCTTTTATTTTTTGGCATGTTCTTATTAGTTCTTCATTGAAAGATATCACCGTAACATCACAAGGGGAAGACACCACTTGCATGCTAGATGGCATGGGTTTCTTCTTTACAATTTGATTTATTATTATTTTTTAAATGAAAAACCATACCCAATGATAGTTTTAATAATATTATAAAATAAAAAAGAGTAACTTTAAGTAACATTATACTTCCCAATAATTTGTTATTAAATTCATATTTTAAAAATCATATCGTTGAATTATATATTCTATATGTTTTTAACGTGCATGTCAATTTTCATGGTAGTCAGATGTTATTTACTATTCAACCCATAAACTCATTTATTATGCATTATTTTAAATTACAAAAACTTTAAATTTAAACAATTGATTGATGACATGACTACTGATCTTTGATCACCTTGAAATTTTGCAAGCATTAAGAATATATGAAGATAATGTAATTCAACAGTGGATTTTTCAAAATTCACATTCAATAAAAAAATATTGAGTGATGTAATATTATATAAAGTTATACCATGTGTAATTTGAACTAACACATATATATAAATTGGTATCCCATTATAAAATTTTATTAAATAATAAATTAAGGGAAAAAAAACAGCAAGACTCACAAAGGTGAAAATATATAATTTTAAAAATGGTGTTTTAAGAAATTTGACTAAAATATTATAATATTCTAATATTTTAAAATTTTATTCGTGTGTTGTCATCAAACATGTATATGGGAATACTTATTCCATTACAACTTCTTCTACTTTTTGTAATATATTGAATCCTATTACATTTGTAACGACCATTATAATGTACCAAATGTACCCTTAGTGTTTTTTTTCTTTTGTAGATTTAATTAAATATTTTGAAAATTTAATTTTAATTAGAACCAAAAGCATATTTTGCCTTTGCCTCTCCCCTCTCTAATTTTTTGTTGAATGATCAAAAACGAAAATGAGAGGACTGACAAATGTATTAAATTCTAGTAAATTACTCTACATTTACATCAAAAACATTTTAAATGTATTAAAATCTAGTCAAAACGTTGACATCTATATCAAATGGATTTCAAATGTTCTCTATCTTGGTAATGAGTGTTCTGTCATACAAGATCTTTGAATTAAATTTTATTTATTTTTAAAATTAACAAGTAAACTTCATTTAAATTCTAGTCCAACCTTGACATTTATATCATATGAAGATTAGGAAAAAAATGATAATCTTTATTAAAAATAAAAGTCAATATGCGCTCATCAAAAAAAAAAAAAGAAGTCAATATGTGTATTTATGAAATATTATATGTAGGGGCCGGTTTCGAGCGCTCTCTACAGATTGAAAGAGTGGACCCAAGCTCAGCTAACCCTCCAATAAATTTATAGAGTATGAGTTCAAGAGCTAGGCCCTAGTAAAGAATGCAACAGCCATGCATGGTTGTATGTGAATGCCAGTAACCTAAATATGGGTTGTGCTAAGTTAAATGTGGGTCGGAGTGCACAATAGGACTCCTCGGACGGGTCTTACAAAGGTTGAAGTTGTTCTTATTTCTTTCAAGTAAGATTACAATGGTTGAGAGAAAATACACTGCTACAGTATTATCTTTTCTCTGGTTTTCCGTCCGTTCCCCTCTCAAGAGGGACTTTTTACATTATATACTTCTCTCTCAGTTGATCCTAGCCCTACATTTGTTGATCAACCCGGTTTCCACTTGAGAGCCTGTCCCATCAGCCGCATTCCCATACCTCCAGTGGGTTGCAGCGCCCAAGACGGCACTGTTCAGAGGTCCTATCCTCATTAATGCGGCCAGGGCGTTAGTTGAGGGCATTTAATGTGGAGGTGACAGTTCACCTGGGACTTGCTCCTCCACCATGCCTCAATGTCCGGTGCTTGGTTCTTGCTATTTGCTCCTTGGATGCCTGGGGAGGTTCCCCTTAAGGGCATGCTGTTTGCCCACTTTCTGACCTCGGTCTCCCGAGGATGTAGCCATTCTCGGCAATGCTCCTTGGGCCCTGGGCTCTAAACTTTCGTCCTCGGACCTCGGACCTTCAAGGCGTCCTCGGCGTGGGCCTCTGGGCCCGGTTTGGGATGGGCCGGGGTTGCTGACTTATTCTGGCCTCACAATTATACTTATATAATTATATTTCTTTAAAAGAATATTTTTAAATTTAAGAAACATATTAATTTTTAATGGTTTTTATTTTTATTTTTTTATAATTGTTACGTATATATGGAAAGTTATAATTTCTGACGTTATTACACCTATCAAGATGTAACCAAATAATTGAATAACTATTCTACATAAATAGTCATTTCATTACAACACATATTACAACATACTAACCATGAAGAACTTGGATTCAAAAATTCAAACAATTTAATTTGAATAGTTATTATTTGATTCTTCATTGGAAGAACCTTGATCCAAAATTTCCACCCTCACTTATTGTAAATAAAATGGGAGCAAAAAAGCCAAGAACCTTTATTTATTTGATAGAATTTCAATTTCTGACGTCTGTTTTTGATAATTGTACTCTTTATAAGACCAAGACACCAATTAGTTTTTGGTGTAGGTTGAGATTGAATCTCAAATTTTTTATTCAATCTTTAGAAACTTTATTAGTTGAGCTAACTGAAACTTATAAAAAAAGCCAAGCAAGCTCAATTGACAACTCTTTTTTATTTTTCTCAAGGCTTCAAATCCTTCTCCCTCCTCAATTATCAAATTAAAAGAAAAAAAAAAAAAAAAGAGTAAAGAACAAAGAAAAAAGAAAAAAGAAAACGATCTAATTTACGGTATTTACCTACTTCATTGCTCAATAAAACTAAAAACATAAATGATAATTCTCAAAAAAAAAAAAAAAAAAAAAACCATAAATGATAATTGGAAAAAAGAAAAACAAAAAGAAGTCCAGCCTTGTTGTGTTACCTACTCACCTCTCAAAACTCAAAAGACAAGTCCTACTCCTACTAGACAGCAACGTCGTTCTAATTTTTTTTTTTTTTGAGAAACCGACCCCAAAACTAGGGGAAGGGAGATACTATTCATTAATAATTTCTGCAATATAGTCAACAACAAAAACTACAGGGATTTCCTCAATCCAAGTACAGAAAGGATAAAAATTACAAGCTGCTCTTGCTAAGTTATGAGCAACTTTGTTTCCCTGTCTACGAGTGTGCCTAAAAACCACATGCCTGAAATGAGCAGCCAGGGCCTTTATGTCGGAGAGGATATGTCTAAAGCTTGCAGCAGAGTAACCTTCACCCTTCATAGCGCGGATGGCAATGTCGGAGTCACCCTCCAGGATGATATGATCAAAGGTGAGCTCTTTTGCAAAGATTAGAGCCCTCCTCGCTACCAACACTTCCACTATCTCCACCGAAGTGGGCAAAAGAATAACTTGTGTTAATGCAGCCATAACTAGACCATGGTCGTTGCGGATAATGATTCCTAAACTTGCTTCACCCTTTTCCTGAAAGACCGCACCATCAAAATTGATTTTGAACCAATCCGTAGGGGGAGGCTCCCATTTGATTTGGGTACGGGTAGAAGGAGGAGATGGTTTTAAGTATGAGCATGCTGAAATTCCAGAAGAGCATCACTCGCCAAAGAGTTAAGTAATCGCAGGTCGGCCATTGTTTCACCCATCCTTAGCTTGTTCCTTCTGAGCCACACTTGTGATGTTAAGATAGCAAGCAAATCCGAGGGGTGGGCTTTCTCCATGCACATTTGAAATACTTCCAAGAAAGTCACACACTCTTTCGCTTCATCCCTTAGCGAATTAAATTGCACATCCCAAACCTCATTCAGTTTCGAACATGACTAAAGGGCATGTAATGTAGACTCCTATTCTAGCCCACAAAGCTGGCAGGTAGCACCAGTGAGGACTTTCCTCTTTACCAGGTTGACCCAGGTTGGAAGAACATCCGAGACTGCACGCCACATTAGAGTTTTAGTTCTATTGGGGACCCCCAGTTTCCAAAGCCCCTTCCATTTGGTCTTCGGATTGGGGGGGGGGGGGGGGGGGGGGAGGCAGTGGACTTACATTTGGGATTAGCTCGTCGTCAATCAGAAATCTGTAGCCTGCCTTGACCGAATAAGCCCCATCCACCATGCTCGGCCAGTACAACTTGTCTTCTGCATCAGTGAAGCATAAGGGGATAGATTTGATCATCCTAGCTTCGTGGGGCACGAAGTTGTTGTCCACTGCATCTTCAATCCAGCAGTATTTGGGATTAGCTCGTCGTCAATCAGAAATCTGTAGCCTGCCTTGACCGAATAAGCCCCATCCACCATGCTCGGCCAGTACAACTTGTCTTCTGCATCAGTGAAGCATAAGGGGATAGATTTGATCATCCTAGCTTCGTGGGGCACAAAGTTGTTGTCCACTGCATCTTCAATCCAGCAGTATTTCTCCTTATCAATCAGCACTGACACCTACGCATCACAGCCATAGAAGAGGAAGGGGGGATTGAATATTAGTGTACTGGGGGTCAGGCAACCACCTATCCTGGTAGATAAGGATATTCTTGCAATTTCCTACTCTCCATTTTGCTACCTTTTGGATGACCTCTCTTCCTTTGAGGATGTTTTTCCAGGCAAAGGAGCCACTACCTTCCTTTGTTGAAAAAATATTCCCATTTGGGAAAAAAAAATTCCTTGAAAAAACAGTGAAACAGAGAGTTTTTATCTTCAAGTAGCCTCCACCCTTGCTTTGCCAACATGGCATCGTTAAATTTATGTAATTCCTTGAACCCCATACCACCTAGTTCCTTTGGGAGGCAAAGTGTGCTCCATTTTGACCAAAGTATTTTCCTTGGTTCCTTCGATGGCCCCACCAGAATTTCTGGATTAGCTGCTCAATGTCATTGCACAGGGTGACGGGGAGTTTGAAGCAACTCATGGCGAAGGTTAGAATAGCCTGCACTACTGCCTTTAACAACACCTCCCGCCCCGCTTGAGATAGAAGTTGTTCCTTCCAGCCTTGCAACTTGGCCCAAACTCTTTCTTTGATGAACATAAGGCTGGCCTTTTTGTTTCTACCCACTAGGGTCGGCAAGCCGAGGTGTTTTTCATACTATTTGACCTCTTGAACCTCAAGGAAATTAATGATCTGATTAATGGATTCCGGTGAGGTTGATTTGCTGAAGAAAAGGGAGGTTTTTGACTTGTTTAATTGTTGGCTAGAAGCTCTTTCATAACTACACAAAAGATCTTGAATCTTGTGACATTTCGCTAAAGAAGCTCTGCAGAAAAGCAAGCTGTCGTCGACGAAGAAAAGGTGAGTCAGCCGAGGACCTTTCTTACATATAGAGACACCCCTGATTTGACTTGAAGCTGCAGCGTGTTGAATCAGGCTTTGAAGGCCTTCCGTACAGAAAAGAAACAGGCAAGGGGAGAGTGGGTCCCCTTGCCTGATGCCTCTAGCTGGGTGTATGATTGGTGAAGGCTCACCATTGATAAGGATCGAGTAGCTAACCGAGGAGATACACTCCATCATTAAGGCCACCCAACTATATGCAAATCCCATTCTCTTCATCACAAGTTCCAAATATTTCCATTCAACACAGTCGTATGCCTTTCTCATGTCGAGCTTCAAGGCCATGAAACCCGATCTGCCAGCTTGGTGATGCTTCATATAGTGCAATGTTTCGAAAGCCATTAGGATGTTATCCGTAATTACTCTACCAGCCTGGAAAGCA
This sequence comes from Quercus aquifolioides, assembly GCA_019022515.1. NCBI lineage: Eukaryota > Viridiplantae > Streptophyta > Magnoliopsida > Fagales > Fagaceae > Quercus > Quercus aquifolioides. Next base: position 9,055,729 of record CM032328.1, read on the forward strand.
CTCTGGTTTTCTGAAATTACTGAGGGGAGAATACTTTTAAGCTTGTTTGCTAACACTTTAGACACCAGTTTATAGATCACAGTACATAAGCTTATAGGATGATATTCAATAATTCTTTCCGGAGATTTAACTTTTGGAATTAAAGCAATATGAGTACGGTTTATATCAGATGGAATCTTACAATTTTGCAAGCAGTCAAGGACGGAAAAACAGACATCCTCACCCACAGTGCTCCAGAAGGACTGGTAGAAGAGCGGGGGCATGCCATCAGGGCCCGAGGCTGTGATGGGCTCCATTTACTTCATAGCGGCTTCTACATCCTCTTTGTTGAATTGTCGGAGCAACATTGAGTTCATAAACAAATATATTTCCAATTTTGTTGAATTGCCGGAGCAACGTCGTTATAATAAACAAATATTTTTTCCAATTTTTATTGGAAGATCCAATGGCAATTACTATAAACTTTGTCTTTTGGTGCAATTTATCTCACAGTTTCCCATTTTCTGAAATTTTTAACTTAATTAATTTCAAAGCCCAACAACATCATCAACATAATGATACTTTGACCCAAGCAATTCGAAGATAATAAGTGAAAACAACAACAATATTCCAAAAAATATAAAAACTAAAAATTGTAGCTCTCTATTAGATTAATGGATAAGCTCATGAGTAATTTATTATCAAAGAATTAATATTTTGGACCAGTTTCCATCAAAAAAGAAAAAGAAAAAAAAAGACATCGCATGGGACATGCATGCTGATTAGATGTCAGCCATTGCCTAATTTCTTAGGTTTTATAATGGAGTAAGAATTTTATATTCTCTTTGGTAGTGAAGATTCCTTTCAACATTAAACAAATAATATATATATATATATATATATATTTTACTAATTGTTGGAATCTATTAGGTAATTTGAATTATTTTATTTTTAATACTAATACTTATGAAACACACTTGAGGCAGTGCTAAATTGTGCACCAACTTTGGCCAACTGTTCCCTTTCGCTTATTTTGAAGGGGATGCAATGAAGTAACAAGTTTAGATTCACAAAATTTTTTACAATTTTTTTTTATATATTTATTGAGGTAACATCGTGTGAAGGTGTTTATAAAAATATTTGAAAGGGATGCAATGAAGTAACAAGATTAGATTCACAAAATTTTGTACAATTGTTTTATATAATTATTGAGGTAACATAGTATGAATAATATTAATAAAAAGGGTTTGGGCATGCATTAATAATATATTTTACTTATCAAAAATATATATATATATATATATATTTTAGAAAAATATTTATGGAGTGTTGAAAAACTGTTAAAAATTAATTAACTACTTATGAATTTAATTAATTTGATAACAATTTAAATATTAAAAAAAAAAAGAGGTGGGGAAAAATTCATGATTATGAAGGAAAGAGTGGTAAAACTATAAGTTGTAAGATAAGTACTAATTTGACTTGTTCAATTTTAAATAATGTTTTGGGAAGGATGTTGATCATTCTAGGTGACTAAAATAATAATTTCTAACAAAGATAAGACCATGCTTACCAATATTAAATGCAATTAATTTGTCCACAATAAAAGCATTAACATAATATGACAAGGATGGCCTAGGATGAGATTTGTCGCTTGTTAAGATGAGAATTTTGGTCACTCACGTTCCAGACAGCTACTTTTATTTTTATTTTTTTTACATTTTATAACTTTTTAGTTACTGAGGAGAGAGAGAGAGAGAGAGAGAGAGAGAGAGAGTTACTCAGAATAATAAGGGATTTGCTAAAAAAAAAATTTCATATTGTTATTAAAGGTCTGTTTAGATACTGCTTATTTTGCTAAAACTAAAAATTTATTGCTAAAAGTACTGTAAATAAAGATAAAAGTTAGTTGAAATAGTACAGTAAGGTCTATGAATAGTATCAAAAAGTGTAGTGAGACCTATAAATAGTAGCAAAAATAAACTAAATAGTGAAATAATTTATAATTTTAATTGCTTCCCAAACATACACTAAATGGTAGATTTTAATTACTCAATCAATGAAGTATCTTGTGCCTAGATAAGAGATTCAATATTGAATCTTGTCTAGAACAATATATATATATATATATATATATACATCTCATTAATATTTGTTGTACCTGATATTATGATAAACAACAGTAATCATGAAGCATATCTCATAAAACAATCATTAATAAATAACCATTTCCTACTAGTTTCTTCAATACTAATATATATCCGAAACATTGCTGCGCACCTTAGGGGTAATAATTACTCTATAAGTACAAAATTCTTGTAGGATAGGAGAGGTAAGGGACAAGTCCAAGTCTTTAAGAAGAAGTTTCACATACATATACACTTAAATTAGACTAAAGTATAATTTTTATCTTATATTAAAAAAAAAATATTTATTTATTTATTGAAATTTTTGATAAATTGACACCAAGTTCATGCATGGTTAAGCCAAATATAATTTCACAGTTTCTTCGATACAAATATAATTTTTTTTAGTGCCAAGTTGCTTAAAAATCTGAATAGATAAACTCAACCAAGTTGTCAAGAAGGGATAAGATTAAGTTAATATTCATCCAATAATAAAAGAATTACGATATATTTCTAGAAGGAATAAGATTAAGTGTTTTTTTTTTTTTTTTTTTTGGATGGGAGGAAAAGATTAAGTTAATAAGAATAATATTCATCCAATACATGGAAGATTAACGATGTATTTTAGGACCTTCGCATAACTTTTGATATATCTCATGCATGAATGTGGTATGCTACTTTTAACATTAAGCAACTATGAATAGATAATTATTATTAAAAAAAAATAGTCCCTCGAACATATAATCCTAGGAACATATACCAATGGTTACATCGATATATAAAAGATTAACAGTGAAAATTTCCCCTAATGAAGTTTAGTATTTTCAAGACTAGATAAATAGCTGAATCCTAGTACTTGTCTTCTAACTAAAGAAAAAAAAAAGAGAATATATATTATACTTATAGTTGACCCCAATTAATTGGAAAAGGAATATTATACATTGGTAGTAATATAATCCCCATATGGAAGGGGAAATAAATAAAAAGCAACAGCAATTCAACATTATTTTTAACATACCAATTATCAATTGTATTCTTCTCAAAAAAATTATCAATTATATCTTTATAAAATAAATAATTAAGAATAATTGTATTAAGGAAAAAGGTGGGAAAAGGCTTAGATCCATTTCTACCCTCTAGGCAGAAAATCCAATCAGGTAGATTATAGATGGATATGGGTTCATCCCAATTACAAAATGCTATCCAAAAAACAATGTTAAGGGCCAAAAAATTATAAGTTCTTAGAAACATAGCAAAATTCCTAACATGAGAGTGATCTTAAAGAAGCATTTACACTTGACATAACATAGTCTAAGAAATCTGGTATAGAAGTTAGTAACAACTTAAAGTGTAAATAATGAATGACTTTAGGGCATTGGTTTAGTAAATTATTTAAAGAATGCCCTTAGAACATTTGTTTAGTAAATATCTCTAGAAATTTTTTTTTTGGGGTAAAAAAAATAGTAATTGATTTTTCAATAGTTTTTTATATTTATCATAAAGTAGCATCAAAATTTTTCTAAGGGTAAATTGCAAATTACACCCTTAAAGTTTGGGGGTGTTTGGATTTTACATCCTGAAGTTTGGGGTGTTTAGATTTTACACCATGACGTTTGGAAGTATTTGGATTTTACACCCACAAATTTTGAAACTTTAGGGGGTAAAATCCAAACACTCCCAAACTTTAGGGAGTAAAATCCAAACACTCATAAAATTTAGAGGGTAAAATCCAAATTCTGAAATGTTGAGGTGTAAAATCCAAACATCCCCAAACTTTAGGGGGTAAAATTCAAATTTTGAAATTTTATGGTATAAAATCCAAATACCCCACAAATTTTAGGGGTGTAATTTGCAATTTACTATTTTTCTAAAATAATCCATTAACAAATACCTTTAAAATACCTGTTAATTGAGCCCTTTTTGCGATTACATCAATTTTATTGTAAATCAATCATAATATTCATTCCAATAATTGTAAAAAAAATAAATTAAAAATTAAAAATGTGAAAGTTGTTGTTTGACTAGATATTATATTTTTTTAAGGCTAAATGGAGCCTAGACTAATTGATAAATAAAGCACCATTTTCTTTGCTTCATTTGCTTTATTAATGCCTCTATTGGAAGGTGACGGAAGAACATTAATTATAGCTTCACTCTGTTATGAGCGCATGCTAAGAAAGATTCTGATTTTGACTTGTAATCATATATTTAGTTCTATACTTCGAAATTTTTTTGTGAACTCCACGTATTTCTATTTTCTATTCCTTAAATTTTGTGAATTCCACGTCTTAAATTGTGGTTTCATGTGAAGTCAATAAGCAATTTAATACTGCCCAAAAATTTCTGAAATGTACAAACTGCAAAGGTCATCACCTTTATTTTTATATTTTTAGCACTAGTATCGAACAGATCAATGATGGGGATTGATCATATGCTAAAAATTTCAATCTGAAGTTTTGGATTATTTTATGAAAGTTGCTTTAAATTGGTCTAGGTGCAACTCTGATTTGTAAAAAAATGGCTGCACTTGAAGTCTCAAGCTTTGGGATCTCGTAGATGCAACTATCCAACATTGACACTACCACTTAATTATTACAATAATTGCGTTTCAAATGCGTCACACGCGGCTTTTTTTACAAACACCCACTCACCCATTTTTTTAAACGAAGATTGCGTGTTTGCAATTCGTATCTTAAAAATGCGTATTTTTAGTTACAACCTGCATATCCAAATAGGCTTAAACCTAATTTGTTAAAAATTCTTAAAAAGAACTTTTAAGGTGTGTTTGTTTGGAGATGAAATATGGTAGATGAAAAACTTTGAAGAAAAAATATAAAAAAAAAATTTTTAGAGCGTGTTTGGTTGGGTAGAGAGAAAGAAAAATAAATTCTAAGGCTCAAGTATTTTCTTTCCGGACTCACCAAAAAGTTTTCTTCCCAAAATAAAAAAAAAAATTGAAGAGAGAAAATTAGGCTGCTTAATGGATAAAAATACCCATATACACTTGTGACTTTGTCTGTACATTACTTTTTTTCACCGCTTATTTATTTATTTATTTCCTGGACGTTTCTTTTCCTCTTGCCTTTTTTTTTTCCCCTCCTCCTCCTGACGTTGCCTCCTTTCTTCTTCTTCTTTCTTTTTCTTTTTTTTTTTCCTTTTTTTTTCTTTTGCTTTCTTTTGTTTTTTTTTGGGTTGTTTGTCACTTTTTTTATTTTAATTGGACATCATTTTTAGTAAGGGTACATGAGTAAATTTATATAAACTCATTTTTTCTATTTGTCTACTTTTTCACTCCCAACAAAACAAAAATGAAGGAAATTAAATTTTTTTTCTACCCTCCCACTTTTTCATCCTCTCACTATTTTCTATCTTCTCACTTTTCCATCCCTCCAACCAAACAGACCTTTAACCTAATTTTCCGAAGACTCAAAACTTTAAGGAACTTTTCAATTAAATTCCATGTTACAAAAGTTCTATTTCATACAACAATACCAAATAAACGTTTTTCAGTAAATTTTTTTGGGACGTAGAATTTTAACTGAAAAGATTTTTTTAACGTTTTGAGTGTTTCGAAAATTGCAGTAAATATTATTTTAAAGTTCTAACAACAGTAAATAGTATCTTAAAGTTTCACTCTACTACTACAAGAGTTAGACTCTTTTGTAGTGATATTTTAGGTTAAGTAATATGTTTGAATTTAGTGAAAGAGTATAATTAAGTGTGTATTTAGCAGTTAGTTTATTTTTCAAAAAAAAAAAAAAAAAAAAATCTAACAGTATGAATATTGGATTGTAAAGTTTTTTTTCTTAAAAGTTCCAAATTTCAACTTTGATGTTTAAGTGGTTTTCACCTTTAAGGAGCTCTTAAAAAGTTTTTCTTTTCCCCTTCTTTTTTGGGTGAAATTGCCAAACATTAGACAAATTCTACTAAAAGACTGTTTAAGGCTCCTAAAACACTTATTGTATTTTTTTATTTTTTTTATGAATGAAGCACTTTTCCAATAGTGCGTTAAGACAAATCCGAAGTAATAAGCGTTAGTTCTAAATCCACTTCAAAGGGGAAAGTATACTTTAATTAAAGTAACTTAATGTACTTTTAAATTCATATATTCTTAGGAACTCTTTACTTCTTTAATAATGCAGGACATAGCATAGAAATAATGAGAGATTGTGTATTGAGTATTTAACGAGTAATTCTTAGGTACTCTTGGAGTACGAAGAATGATATTTTCTTCTCTCACATTCATGGTGAGGTCTATTCATTAAATTCATGATGGGATCTACCATAAATGTGAAAGGAGGGAATACCATTTCACTATACTCCGAAAGTACTTAAAAATTTTCCGTATTTAACATATTATTTATATTTATGGTACCTTAAATAATAATTAGTATTATGTTTGTGAGATGCAAGGATTAATTAAAAATGATATAAAATTAAATAAATATTTTACTAATATTATCAAAATTGCTGTCCTAATTAGTGACATACTTGAAATTTTATATGTGTTTCACATAGGAAAACTAATTATCTTAATAATTAACAAGTAAAATATTAAAAACACATTAAAACACAAAATTGCTATAGTAATTAGTGACGTAATTTAATTTTATATGTGTTTCACGTAGAAAAACCAATTATCTTAATAATTAACAAGACACAAATTAAAAACATATTAAAACACAAAAGTATAATAAATGATAAAAAAAAGTAACAAATTCAGTTTAAATTTATTTAAAATATTGCTAATATTTTTTAATTGGAGTGACATTTTAATTTTACTTTTGTCTAAACTTTATTATCTTAATAATTAATGTATGATAAAAGCCTATTGTTCTAGGCGCAATATATGAAATTATGCCATTTGATACAACTATGAATTTTAGAACCATATATATATATGTGTGTGTGTGTGGTTACTTGTGAAAATTAATTTGTCACCTTCGTTTATAACTCATGTCATATTGAGAATCCATTTTGAATTTTTGAATTTTTTTTTTTTTTCAAATTAGATTATGATATGTTCAAATAAGATACTGCTTACATCAAAATGATAAGTTCTGTCATATCCCATGATAACTCTTTTTTATTATAAAATTTTCACATTTTGAATTTGGACTGACAATAATAGTTTCACATATGACAATAAATTTTGTCATCACTCATGTCTTATTGAACAAAAAATCTACAATTGATATGATACTTAAAAAAAATATTAGAGGTACCCTATAATGACCTATCACCCAAGTTATATATTGTTGATAAGAAAAGTACAAAATTTAGGTACAATTCATTAAGTATAGCACATTAGGTTTTTCAATTAAATTTGATAAAGTTTGTGGGCTGAATCTTGTGCTATAACTTTTGTGATGATTCTATTTTGTAATGATTCTATTATGGTCAATTGCGAGTGGTAAGCAACAACTAATACTAGATTATATCTAAGTTATGGAAAAAATTTTGGTACAAAAGTTGTGGTGTATTTAAATTATATCCAAAAAACCTTAATATATTTGAACTTATTGTGTTCCTTCCTTGATAATTTTTTTATTTTATGAAACCTTCATTGATAATTTTTTTTTAGAGAAAAGTTAATGAATGCCCTAATAGTATTTATTAATGAACCATTTTAGAAAAGTTTTTATAGGAAAAAAAAAAGAACAATTAATTTTTTGACAACTTTTTCAATTTCTCATATCAATTTTTTTTTTCTAAAATAATTTATTAACAATTATCATAAAAACACCATTAATATAACCCTATTCTTTATTACCATGCTAATACATTATTAATTAAATATTGATTTAAACTAGACTTTACTAATAGAGCTAATATTGGAACCTTAGCTATTAAATCCTTAATATTAATCGCCAAGATAACCTCTAACTGTCTCTAATCTGCGTCTCTTAAAAGGAGTAGGGGTTCCTCCCAACTAGAAACACTAGTGCATTTAAGGAAAAAAAAAACACGAAGTCCAAGAAATTAGGGGTATGTATGAGTAAATCCCAACCGTTCAATCATACAGAAAAGGCAAACGTGGCATGCATCAAAATCACCAACAAAGGATAGTCATCCATTTCATCTCAAAGTGCACTCCACGCTCCATGGAAAGCGCGTGGGTGAAGTAAAAAGTGAAAAATATAAGGGCGGCTGAGTATATTTAAGAGACTGTTAGTGAATTTAATAAATTAATTAATTAATTAAAAAATTATTTTTTTGATAAAAAATTATTATTAATTTATTACCACACTAACCACAACACGACAAAAAACGTTGTACCAACCATAAAAACAAAAGAAAAACAATGTTAAAGATAAAAAGTATACAGTTTTAATTTTAAAAAATAAATAAATGAAAAAAATTTTGATTTAAAAAAAAAAAAATTAGAATATAAAAAGATATGTAAAAGATAATAAATAAATGAAAAAAATTTTGATTTAAAAAAAAAAAATTAGAATATAAAAAGATATGTAAAAGATAAAAACTTTGAAGAGTGGAAAGCTGGTAGTAGTGGTGGTGGTGGTGGTGATGAGTTGAGATTGTTAAGTATGTGTTAAACTGTTAATGCAAGAATCCATTGTTTTAGGAAGAGATATGTGAGTAAGCCTAGGACTTGGTTCCAAAGCCAAAACCCAAGTGAAGAGAGAGAGAGAGTTTTTTGTGTGTGTTCTTTTGTGGGGTTAGAAGGATCAAGGAGGACATGCACAAATCCATGCTAACAACAACAAAAAAAGCAGCAGCAACAACAACAATCATTTCTTGTTTCCCTGCACTTTAACAAATCCCAAAGGTCTCTCCTTTTCACACACTCTCTCTCTTTACCTTCTTCTTGGCTTCTCTTTTTCTGGGGTTGGGTTTATTTTATCTGATTTTATTCTTGTTTTTATTTTATTTTTATTATTTGGTTGACATATTTATAGTTGTGAATCTTTGGTATGCTAGCATGTGGAGCTTAAGATGGTGGGACTTGGGAGTGGATTTTTAGTATTGTTGGGGTTTGAATTTTGAAATAATGGGGTTTCCTGGTTTGTATCTGATATTAGTTTCTCGGTTCTTTTTGTTTTGGGTAGTAAATTTCATTGCTTTCCTTTTTGCTCTCAAATTTAATTTCTGGGTGTTGAATATATGCAATGGTTTCTAATTTGAGGAAGTGCTTTTTTTGGTTATTAATGTAGATAGCTTCTGTAGAGGAACTTATTTTAAAAACTTTCACTTGGTTTTTTTTCTTTGTTTTTTCATGTCCCAATTGGAATATGATACTATTTTTTCTTATTGATTCATATGCTTTTTTTGGGTCCATGATGTTAATAATGAGAAGTTAATTCAGTTTTCTGTTATTAAGCAGTATATCTGCTTGGCTCTGTTTCATTCAGGGCTATGCTTTGATTGCTCTATTTGGTTACTAGCTACTTGATGAATTCATATTTAACTTTCCTATTTCTGATTTTTGTTTTGTTTAGTTTGCATGCTTAATTTTATACATTGGCCGATCCTTTTGTTTGAATAATATCTCAATCTTTATGTTGACCAGTTAGAAATGCAGAATTTGAGTCCATATGAAATTAGTTTGTCCAATGAAATATGTTGAACTCTTTCCTTACTTATGTACTTTTACATGAATTGTGAGTTTTGAGGGAATGTGGGGTGCATGGAAGTCGCATGTAATTTTATTTAATCTATCTTATGAAAAATCAAATTGGTGTTATAGTTTAACCTATCATCATGTTAAAGCAAAAAGAAACATAAATATCATCAAAGGTATTTGAGATGGTTCTCGTAGCCAATTTAAATTGATGGCAAGATGTTTCCCAAGCTAAATGCAAAGATGAGATAAGTTAATCTAAGAATAAAATTATGTTCTGAGATTTTGGAAACAAAAGTCATTGCTTGTGTCCAAAGCTCATCTAGTGTAAGAGATGTCATATATGAATTTTCTCATTCACTACATGATTTATCTCTTCAATGATATTGAAAGTCCATTTCAGATTCTTACCGAAGCTTCTATAATCACCATTTAGTTGTCCTTTCTTGAGTGAGAAAGGGTTGTGGATAGGGGGATACAATATATTGGTGTAGTCTCTGTATTTTCAAATCACTGATGAGCTACTTATATCAACTGTTGTTGGTTGACCTTTTTGGGTGTGCTCAAAGGGGCGTATACTTTATGAGTGAATCATGTTTAGTTGTTATAATACTATTCAAAAGATAAAGTTCACTTCTGTGTTACGCAAGTTTCCTTCTATAGTTATTCTTTCCTGTCCGCATAGAGATTCCTTAGTTTCTTTGTTATATAAGTACACAAACACACACATGTGTACATATATATAAAGCTTCAATTCTTTTTTGGTGCTTTTGCCTAAATAATTGAAAAAAAATAACATTGTTGCAGCTTGCACTAAGTTGGCATGTGGTTTCCGATGAGTAGAGAAGCTAAATGCAGGTGCATATTTCCTCTATTACATATATATTTTTTAAATCTTGTAGATTTATGATCTTAATTTTTAAATGCTCTGAGCAGTAGTTAAGACAATGTGGAACTTAAAGAAACATTTTAGTACAAGTTCTGCCCATTCAGTATCTTCATGGTTTGTTTATTGTCCCCCATTCAGGAATTCTACTGAATTACAAGTCCAGCAATCATCTATATCCAGAAGCTTAAGCTTGAAGATGGGAAATCGACCACAACATTGTCATAACACTGAGCAATTGAATTTTCAATTCCAAGACCAGGATTCCCCCTCGACTCAATCAACTGATCAATCATACCCTGAAGTGGTTAGTATGCAAGAAAGCAACCCTTGTGGAGAAGGCATAGTTTCACCAAAATCAGGTATGATATGAACTATGAAGCCCCTTTGTTTCTGATCCTTTTTAAAAAATAAAAATTCTTTGTGCGTAGTAAGTGCCTGATGGTTTTGGGGGTCTTTTAATCCTTGTATGTGTACATTTTCTGTGTTCATATCAGTTATCTTATCAATTATCATTAGATATTAGCTTAACATATAGACTATTATCATGCTGTTTGTTGGAGCTGTTATAAAGGTCGTTTAAGTTGACTTATATATGAGAGGACTTCCCTTAATAAAATAAGAGGTTCTTCACCTATAATTAATGGGTTTAGTGCACCTTTTTGTTACTAGGCCAGATACAAATCTCATTTTGTTGTTCTTGTGCTTCTTCAGTATTTATTGAAACTAAGGGGAAGCCTATTGGAGGTATCACAAGACAATTCTCGATGATGGGAACTCAGGATTTAGTCTTCTCTTCATCAAAGCTTGATCATAGCCAATCAATTGTAGGTTGATGCTGCCTGTGTTTGGATGGTTGCGAGGAAAGATTTGGAATCTTATATTTCTTACATTTCCTGTTTCAGGCTTGCCTTCAATTTCCCTATTCTGATCCATATTACGGTCTGTTTGCTGCTACATTTGGACATCAGGCTATTGTAAGTACCTTGCAAAAATGTAATAATCATCCCCTGATAGGGGGGGGGGGGACATATTTCTCTTTTTCCCCCCTTCTTTCTATAACCTTGTTTCCAGTTTGTGGATCCCCAGGGCTAACCTGTTTACCAGAAATTTGTGATTCTTCAAAATTTAGACTGTTTACCATCTTTTTAGAAAGTAGAACCTTCTTAGGCATCAATCTGTGCTTAATTATTTAAGTGGAAGTGCAACAAACATCTTGCTGGTCTTACGGATTATTTAATGTTTGAAAAGTAGGTCTATGAAGTATTTCACCATTTTATTTCGTTTTTCACCCCATTCTTTTTTGCTTTGCATCTCCTTTGCTTTTATTCTTTTTACTTTCCTTGTCTTTATGATACTTTTGGTAGGATAGGTTCTCTCCTTTTATCTATCTGATGCTATTAGGTTGATGATAAAAAATTAAAGTTTTGCTGGATGTCATATAAGATTGCTTGTGTGGTTTCAACCATACAGTGGATTTCATGAGTTGTTTTCTACTTGTGGATGCTACCATGCAGTGGTTTTCATTAAATACTCCATTTGCCTTTAATTAATATATGGCCTCAAAATTTATACAAAAACCACACCACTTCCAGTCTGTTGCTGCATGAGGATGTGTTTTCTCTGTTACCATTCAGTGAAGTTTTTGTCATTGAAATGTATGCAGATGCATCCATCCCAAATGATAGGGATGGCCACTGCTCGAGTGCCCCTTCCCCTTGGTTTTCCTGACGATGAGCCCATTTATGTCAATAAAAAGCAGTACCATGCAATTCTCAGACGGAGGCAGTTTCGTGCCAAGCTTGACGCTCAGAACAAACTCATCAAAAGTCGTAAGGTACGAGTGTTTTGGGTTTTCCCTGTCCTTTTACAGTTCCCTATATTATGCATGGAAATTTGGTTGACAGGAAATATTCTCTAAGAAATGCCATTATGAAACATGTGCAGCCGTATCTTCATGAATCTCGGCATCTCCATGCGTTAAAGAGGGCTAGAGGATCTGGTGGACGCTTTCTCAACATGAAGAAGCTCAAAGAATCCAATCATACTCCTACAAGCCATGGACTGGATGATTCAGGCTCCCCAAAGCTACAGTTGTTTGCAAATATGTCAGAATCTGAAGTTCATCAGCCAGAAAACTATAGGGATGGAGCTTCAACCACCTCTTGCTCTGACGTCACAAGTGTCTCAAACACTGACGACATCTTTCAACAGCCAGAATTCAGGTTCTCTGGCTATCCTCCTCACATTGGCGGGACCATGCATGGTCACTCAGTTGATATGCTGCATGGTGCTAGTAAGCAACACCATCTCACTGTCCTTCGGTGAGAGATGATGCCAACCATGCTCATTCCCCAGCACACTTCACAATAACTCTTTTGGAGAAGCTTGCTGTTGGAATTAATTCCTTAGGGAAGTCATCCTTGGCTCTTACTTTTCCTGCGCGGCTGCTTTTCATGTGGGCTTGCCAAAAACAAAGTGTAGACCTTTACTTCTTGGGCACATTTTGTGTTTGGGGCCTATACAAATATGTTTTAAGACTTAAGTTTGTGATTGGTGACATGACCATAATTGCTTTTCTTTGCTGTTAACTTGTGCCTCTGTGACTGCCTAGACAGTTGACTCTGATAATAAAGTGTTTTTTATTCAGGGGCATACAATTCCTCATCTAAGTTAGTTATTGGTTTGGTGATGGATGAAAGTGCATAATCTTTTGTTGCTGATAAGCTTAGGCGAAAATAAAAAATGGGAGTGTGCTATTTATTAATAGTTTTGCTGGTGTACGGATTCCGTACAATAGCATAGTTGAAAATCCCAAATTTTAGATTCTTTTCCTCCTACTCTTTTTGCCAATGGGACCAGGCTTGAGTCTGTTGCCCGTTATTAAAATAAACAATTACAACAATCTAGCATGGTCCTAAAATTTTGGGTCTAACAATGGATCCAAAATAATTATTTCTCCTACTACTGCCTTTGGATTTTGGTTGGGGATGCATTGGTTGTTACTTTTAATTTGCTTGTTATGTGGAGCACACTCGGCATCCTATTGTACAATCTTCCAGGTGTATGTGAGGATATCAACTCAGTCCTGGCAAAATATTGGTGGGAATAAACATGGAGTGAAAAAAAGATCCATTGGATTAATTGGAAGACTATGCACGCCAAAAAATAGAGGTGGAATGGGATTTAGGGACATTCATGCTTTCAACCTTGCTATACTAGCAAAACAAGCATGGCACTTAGTCACCGGATCCCACTCCCTCTTCTATCGGGTCTACAAAGCCAGGTATTTTCCTCGGTGCTCATTTATGGACGCAAAGTTAGGCCACAATCCCGCCTTCGTGTGGAGCTGCAAGGGATGTAATTTGGAGCATGAATGTACCACCAAAGGTCCGGAATTTTGTGTGGAAAGTGTGCACTGATATCCTTCCTGCCCGCGCCAACCTATACCGCAGAAGAGTACCTATAGAATAGACCCACTGTGCTCAATCTGCGGACAAACCGATGAAACGGTTGGACATGCGCTCTGGGAGTGTCCCATGGCCAGAAACGTGTGGGCGATGGCTCAAGGAAGATTGCAGATATGTGGAGTAGTGGCGCAGAGTTTCTACCGCCTGGTTCGACAGTAGGAGGAAAAGCTCACAGGGAAGGAAATGGAGACTTGGGCGACGGTGGCATGGACCATTTGGAACAGGTTTTGCTTTGAGGAAAAACAATCCCAACCGAAGGACATCCTTTAGGGTGCGACAACTCTTTTACAGGACTATCAGAGATGGAACAGACACTTGGCTGAACCATGATAAGCAACCGAGGACGCTACTGTGGGGATGTTACACGATCAGCTCTTGTTGTAATACTTTCCTTTTACTCTTATATGTTTTGTAACCCATATGCCAAAGGGGTGGTCTTATAATATTTCGGCTTTTGTATACTCTCTGTCTCTGAGGGTGTTTATCAAACCCTTTAATCAATAAAATTCTATCTTTACCGTAAAAAAAAAAAAGATATGGCACCACTGTGCATGATGTACCCAGCAGGGCCAGCACTCTAGCTTTGACTTTGTTTACTTTTTAATTTCAGTGAATTGATGTGATTGTGATAAGAGTTCATGTTGCCATAACAAAATATGCATCTTTTTATCTTCAAAAAATTGTAGGAGCACACCATTTCCAACAAAATTTTATGTGAGTAGTGGTGAAAAAAAAAGTGATGGGTATATGTAAAAATGATAGACAACTAATTATAATCAGTCACATAAAATAAAAATTTTATGTGAGTGGTGGAAAAAAAAAGTGATGGGTTTATGTGAAAGTGATAAGTAGAGAGCTAGTTACAATCAATCACATAAGATAGAAATTTTATGTGAGCGGTGGAAAAAAAAGTGGTGAATCTATGTGAAAGTGAAAGACAAATTAATTACAATCAGTCACATAGAATAGTTGTGAAAAATAGTATAATAAAGGTTGTGAACTTAAAATAACTCTTTTGTATAAATAAAATAAAATAAAAAACCATGTGGTCATCTATGCAAGCTTGGATTTTAATACAAAAATTGTTGGTAAAAGAAGTATAGGTCCTTACGTATGCTACTGTTAGATATTCAAATCATACACAGGAAGGAGGATTATCTGATTGGGGAATATATCCCTAGAATTAGAAAGGGTAAGATCATATCAAAAAAAGAAAAAAGAAAAGAAAGGGTAAGATCTAATAAAAGATGCCAAATGCTGAGCTGGTAAGGGGCATTGAAGGTTTTGGCACAAACTTTGGCTCAAGTTTTTTAAGTATTTGCATCAATTCCATCATTGGATCCGACCCTCAATAGAAATAGCAATGATCTTAAATGGTTCATTATCTTTATCAATTCTAAAATTAAATTCATTAATTTCTTAAATTCCATTTTTGAATTTACTATTTTATAGTTTTGATGGTGCATCTCTCTCTTCTTAAATAGATGTAAGTGGTCCCATGAAGAGGAGAAAGAATTGTGTGTGTGTGTGTGGAGAAAGTAGGAGAAAGAGTTGAATGCCATTTAAAAAAAAGAAGTCTGAAGTGTACTACTATATGAGTAGTTATCACACACACCAATGATATAAAATACTTTTTGTTTCTATGAATAAGAGAATAAACTTAAACCAATATTACAATGATCATATCAAACTAATCATAATGTAAAAATTACTTCCGCCTACATTATTAATCACAAAATCCTATTGCCAACTTCACTCACTGTAAGTCTGTAACCATAACTCCAACAAATCCCAAATATTTGTGACCAACAATGTATCTTTACAACAATTGTATTCAATATTCTTCTTATATATAAGAATCATGTACAACACATCTCTTGTTATATAAATTCGATTGAATTACAAATTGCATCATCTAATTTTATCTAAAATTCAATTCAATCTTATAACTTCTTATTTATTCACTTAAGTTATATTATTTTTACTATTATTCAATGTTGTCCTTTTTGTCTAATTCCGTCATGTTGTGGCGTTAGGTGTCTTAAAAATCACATCATTTTGACATGTCATTTTGGGACATCTAACGGATCCTTCTAACAGAGATGGATAGAAGGGATACGTTAAAAACCAATGGAAGTTATAAGATTGAAATGAATAGATCAAAAGTTATAGAATTGAATCAAATTTTGGGCAAAGTAAGTTGGTGCAATTTGTAACTTAGCTTAAGATTTATATGTAACGCTCTTCTTATGATATGAGAACTCAATGTTTATGAGATCCACATGCTTACGAGATGCTTGCAGTGATCTTGTGTTGAGTCAATGGAAGCTTTGAGACTTTTTTGTTGTATGTATTGTCAATAATAGTAGATTTATGTGAAATAGAAAAACAAATAAAAAAAAAAAGTAAAGATTTTATGTGGTTTACTATGTTCATGAACGATGTCAAGGAATTTTTTTTTAAGTGGCAAAAAACACTCTTACAAAACCAAACCTCAAAATATACCCAAAGAATGCTCTATTTTAATGTACAAAAGCTAAATCTCCAATGATTTCACAGAGAACTTAAGCTTACCCAAAGTCAACTTGTAATAGGAAAATAAATTGAAATCCTAAACCAAGCTGAGTACGTAGCACTTAATTAAAATACCAAACCACAAATGAACAGGACACCTAACCAACTTTGGGGAAACAAAGTCCAAATCCTAATAGGATGTTGTCAAGTGTCCTTGTGCACTCCTTACGGTGAATAGAAATGGGCTCTATATGCATTTGGATTTGGAAATGGTTTGATTAGCAAGTGTTAAAATGTATTTGTTAAGGTTGAGATTTTTGTTGCAATCGATTAACTTATTTTAGAGAGTTGTACAACATTCAGTTAAATAAATATTTGTTTACTTGCTTACTTCTCAATGTAGTAGAACCTACTAGATTCGTCCTTAACAAGTGCAATCGAGCACCTATTAACATATTCTATAAATAAAAAAATTTTAAATTGAAAGTGATTCAACTCCTTATAAAAAGTAAATTGACTCCATTATAAAATTCAACCTAGACCCTAAATTCACTTGTTAACTACTTTTTTTTTTTTTTTTAAGAAAAAAACAAATTAAAATATTCAAGCCATATGCTATACTATTCATTATGTAAGATAATGATAGCAAAATTTCATTAAAAAAGAAAAAGAAAAAAAAATTAAGATAGCAAAGAGGAGTGAGAATGAACCACTTCCTATACTCACAATACCAAAAACCCAAGGCCTATCTGGTTAGTGTGTTTGAACAACAATTTTCAGTATTTAAACACTGAAAACTGTGAAGAAAAAAAAAAGGCGTTTGGTAAGAGTATTTTTACTGGAGTGTTTGATTTACACTGTTCATTTTAAGGTGTTTAAACACTGTATTTAGAAAACTCCTCTTACTAGTTTTCAGTTATCAAATTACGTTAGGCGAAAAGCACATTTTAGTCCCTACATTTTCAGGCGATTCCCATTTTAGTCCCTACATTTTATTTTTACCGCTTTTAGTCCCTATCCTGAAAAACGGTTTCCATTTTGGTCCCTACTGTTAGTGCCCTAACGGTAAAGTCGTAGGTGGCAAAAAATTCACTGTATTCCTCTAGAATTCAAAGTACAAGAGTTTATCTTGAGGACCTGGTTGGATTTGGCAAAACGGGGTCGGGTCGGGTCGGGTCCTAGCCGTCGTCGTCGGCCTTGGTTTTGGGCTTTCGGTACTTCTCTTCGACGAGCTTGGCCTTGTAGAGTGCATCGTGGGCGAGCTTCCTGATGTTCGGAACGGCGTAGTTTTGAGCTATGTATATTCCACACACCGTCCCTACTATGAACGAAAAGCTACTCTTTATGATTCCCATCTTCCCAAAATCAAAAAAACAAAATTTGGGTTTTTTCGATTTTGATTAGTGTTGTGGAGGTTGAAGAAGAAAGAAGTATGAAAGACTCTGGAAACATGAGCTGAGCTGAATGAGGGCTAATGTGCTATAGTGTGGTGAACTGGACTAGTATATTATAGTATAGGGCCCATGGGCCCAGCTCAGATTAATGTTTTTTTTTTCCTTCTAAAAACTTTGTAATTTAATAATTTTCTTCTCAAAAAAAAAAAACTTTGTAATTTGCTTTTTTTAATTAAAATTTATTACTAAATATGTATTTCATGTATAATTTATTACCACCGTGCACGATGTACCCAGCAGGGCCAGCACTCTAGGTTTGACTTTGTTTACTAATTTCAGTGAATTGATGTGATTGTGATAAGAGTTCATGTTGCCGTAACAAAATATGCATCTTTTTTTCTTCAAAAAATTGTAGGACCACACCATTTCCAACAAAATTTTATGCAAGTGGTGAAAAAAAAAATTAGTGAGTCTATATAAAAGTGATAGACAAATAATTAATTACAATTAGTTATATATATGATAGAAATTAAAAATGATAAATAAGCAGCTAGTTACAATTAATCACATATGATAGTTGTAGAAAATAGTGTGATAAAACTTGTCATCTTAAAATAATTGTTTTGTATGAATAAAATAAAATAAAAAACCATGTGGTCGCAAGCTTGGATTTTAATACTGAAATTGTTGGTAAGAGAAGTATAGATCCTTATGTATGCTACTGTGAGATAATCAAGTAAAAATCAAATCATACACAGGATGGAGGATTATCTGATTGGGGAATATATTCCTAGAATTAGAAAGGGAAAGATCTAATAAAAGATGCCAAATGCTGAGTTGGTTAGCAGCATTGAAGGTTTTGGCACAAACTTTGGCTCAAGTTTTTTGAAGTATTTTAATCAATTCCATCATTGGATCCTACCCTCAAGAGAAATAGCAATGATCTTAAATGGTTCATTATCTTTATCAATTCTAAAATAAAATTCATTAATCTCTTAAATTCCATTTTTGAATTTACTATTTTATAGTTTTGATATTGCATCTCTCTCTTCTTAAATAGATGTAAGTGGTCCATGAAGAGGAGAAAGAGTTTTTTTTTTTTTTTTTTTTTGAGAAAGTAGGAGAAAGAGTTGAATGCCATTTAAAAAAAAAAAAATTAATAGAGATCCAAATTGCTCAATTTGATGCCAAAGAGATCCATTTTAGAGTCAAAACACAATATGTGGGACCGGGCTCTTGAAAACAGAAAATCTAAGCCCAAATCTAAAGTCCGAATCCAACAAAGTTCCCAGGCTCCTCCCAAATTCCCAATTCCTGAAGGTCCTATTCTAATCTCATGTTATACCATCTTGTACATATGAGAGCATATATCCTCTTCATAAAGATAAAGATAGATTCTATATAGATCTTGTACTAATATATATTTCAGATAGAGGTGGTATTTTAAAGTGTACTTTTTATCCCAAAAAAGAAGTCTGAACTGTATTACGACATGAGTAGATATCACATACATGATACATCCGTGATATAAAATACTTTTTTCTTTCTATGAATAACAGAATAAACTTAAACCAATATTACAGTGATCATATATAACTTATTGTAAATGCATAAACTTCTTCTACCTACATCATCAATCGCAAAATCCTATTGCCAACCTCACTGCCCCAACTCCAACAAATCCCAAATATTTGTGACCAACTATGTATCTTCTACAGCAATTGTATTCAATATTCCTCTTATATATAAGAATCATGTATCAGAGCCTTTGTTGGGAGAAGCCAAAGCAGCTTGGTTAGCTATTAAAAAAAGCGGCTGATGAAGGATTCAAGAAAATTATCCTTGAAGGAGATGCACTAAGTGTCATTGAGCCATTGAGAAACAAAGTAGACGTCTCTCATTGGAGAATTAAAGCAGTTCTGGAGGATATTTTGTTCCTAGCCAAATCTTTTGATAATATATCATTTTCTTTTATATGTAGAGAGGGCAACATTGCTGCCCACCTTCTAGCCCAATGGGCTGCTCTTTTGAACTGGAGTGAGTCAGTTCCCATCTCTAACTTCTTGTTCCTATTAGCTAAGGCTTTAAATAGAGATGGTCACAGGCCCTCCCTTGATTGTATATATTTTGTTTTTTCGTATAAATAAAGTATTTATTCAGCCCAAAAAAAAAAAATTAGACTTGAATTACCAATTGCATCATCTAATTCTATCTAAAATTCAATTTAGTCTTATAACTTCTTATTTATTCACTTAAGTTATATTCTTTTTACTATTATTCAATGTTGTCATTTTGTCTAATTCCGTCACGTTGTGGCATTAGGTGTCTTAAAAATCACGTCATTTTGAATTGTCATTTTGGGACACCTAATAGCAATCCTTCTAACGGAAATGGATGTAAGGGATACATTGAAAACAAATGGAAGTTATAGTATTGAAATAAATAGATCAAATGTTACAAAACTGAATCAAATTTTGGGCAAAGTAAGTTGGTGCAATTTGTAATTTAGCTTAAGATTTATATGTAACCCTCTTCTTATGAGTTATGATATGAGAACCCCATGTTTATGAGATGCTCACTGTGATATTGTGTTGAGTCAATGGAAGCTTTGAGACTTTTCGTTGTATGTATCGCCAATAATAGTAGAATAGCCAAAGAATGCTCTAATTCAATATACAAAAGCTAAAGCTCCAATGATTTTACAGAGAACTTCAGCTTACCCAAAGTCAACTTGCAATACGAAAATAATTTGAAATCCTAAACCAAGTTAAGTACGTAGTACTTAATTAAAATACCAAACCAAAAACGAACAGAACACCTCCTCCAAAAAAAAAAAAAACAAAACTTTGGGAAACAAAGTCCAAATCCTAATAGGATGTTATTGAAAGTCCCTATGCACTTCTTAGAGCATTCACATCAAAAGTCTCAAAAAATTTAGCATTTAACATCTTAAAAAACCACTTTATTTATTTTAACAACTTATTTTACAAAACACCTAACATCAAAAGTTCTATATTGTTTATCACTTCATTTAAATATTCTTTTTTTTTATTTCTTTTATTCTTCAATATATATTTCTTTCTCTCTCTTCCTCTCTGTCTCTCTCAACCAAGAAATCTCACATAGACCTTTTCAACCCAGCAAACCCATATCCCTTTCATCGGGGAAAAAAAAAAAACACCAGCCACCCATTCCCACCTGTCTATCCAACAAACTCACACTCTTCCATCTCAACCAAGCAAATCACACCCACACCCACACCTACACCCACTGCCACCAGCCACCACCGGCCACAGCTACAACAATCACTACCACCGTCACCATCACCCACAACCACCAAAATCACAAGCCTAAAACCACAACAACATCCACCACCAATCAGAAAAACAAAAACAAAAACACCAGACTTTAAAAATCAAATTAAATCCACAATCACCACCCATTGTAAAATTGAAATTTTGAAACCCAAGCCACCACCCAAAACCCACCACAAAACCCAACCCAACCTCTCCGATGACCACCACCAGTCACCAAATCTGACCTACGAAACCCACTAAATCATATCTCCAAAAAGAATTTAGAATTTAGACATGGCAGCTCACCGATGCTGATCTCCATGCCGATCTACATGCCGAGCAGGATCTACATGCCGATCTCCACATCGGTGCTGATTTGGAGCAAAAAGAAGAAGAAGAAGAAGAAGAAGAAGAAGCTTGATGTGAGAAAGTGGGAGATGGAGAGGCAAAGAAAAAGAGAGAAAAGGTAGAGAAATTAGAAAGAAAGAGAAAAAGAGAAAGCGTAGAGAGAATGAGAGATCAAAGGAAAGAGGGGTAAAAAAAAAAAAAAATCATCTTGCTACAGTGAGCTGTTAGATAGCATTTTTAGCATTATAGCATGCTTGATGAGAATGCTCTTAAGGAGAATAGAAATGGGTTATTTATGCATTGGGATTTGGGATTTGGCAAAAACTAATAAATAAATGGTTTGATTAGCGAGTGTTAAAATACATTTGTTAAGTTTGAGTTTTTTTGTTGCGATCAATTAACTTATTTTAAGGAGTTGTATAATATTCAGTTAAATAGATATTTGTTTACTTGCTTACTTTTCAATGTAGTGGAACCCACTAGATTCGTCCTTAACGAGTGCAATCGAGCACCCATTAACATATTCTATAAACAAATATTCTTTAAATTGAAAGTGACTTAACTCCTTATAAAAAGTAAATTGACTCTATTATAAAATTCGACCTAAACCCTAAATCCACTTGTTAACTACTTTTTTTTTTAAAGAAAAACAAATTAAAATATTCAAGCCATATACTATAATATTCGTCATGTAAGATAATGATAACAAAATTTTATTAAAAAAGAAAAAAAAAAATTAAGATAGCAAAGAGGAGTGAGAATGAACCAGTTCCTATATTCACAATACCAAACACCCAAGGTCTGTTTGGTTAGGGTGTTTGAACAACAATTTTTAGTATTTAACTACTGAAAACTGTGGGCCAAAAAAAAAAAAAAAAACACATTTGGTAAGGGTGTTTTTACTAGAGTGTTTGATTTCATTTTAGGGTGTTTGAACACTGTATTTAGAAAACTCCTCTTACTAGACAAAACAGAAATTGACTTCTCTCTCCTCAAATAAAAAAAAATATTAAATGGTACTGTGCTTGTCAGCTTTTTAAAAATAAAACACACACATACCAAACGCACAATTATGTTTCTTCACACACTAAAACATGTTATTTGAAACATGGTACTAAAAACATTTTTTGATTTATGAATACTGTAAACATGTGTTTCAACAACACTTTTCAGATCATAGTTTTCACATCATTTAAAATAACATACTGGAAATCTCCAACCAAACAGGTCTCCAACCACCCGAGGGGTGTGGTTCAATGGTAGGAAGTCCTTGTTACCCTATCACACGTGTTTTGCATGAGTTGTGAGAATCAAATAGTAGCACCCCATTATTACTCGAGTGATGCCTGTGGTATAACTCATTAACTTCACAGGACTTAGGGTTAATAAATCCACACAAAAAACCCTTTTTTTTCATTTAGCCCCAAAAAAAAAAAAATTAACTGCGAGGTTGCGGCACACTTTTTAAGCACAAAGTATTGTTAAAGGCACAAACTATTTTACAACTATTAATGTGACAAATTTTTACTAATTCTCATTTGAATTCACTACTAACATCATCTTTTTTTTTTTCTTTTTTTTTTGCTTTTTAATAATTACGGCTACATCAATCCTTTGTAAAAACAATTCATGGTATCAGCATTTTTTCTATTTACTTTTTTAGTAATTCTGTCCGACCCATTATCTTTCTATCAAATCCAATTAACCCGCCAAATCCACCAAGATTCAAATCCGCACCATCTCTCTCATTTCCCAAATTCCCAATTATACCCCTCAAAAACCACTATAATCCCCATCCCTATCCTCTCCAAAATTTAACTTGACTTTGATTGGTTCAGAGAGAGAGAGAGAGAGAGAGAGAGAGAGATGGGCTGGAAAAATGAAAGAGTGAAAGATATCTCAGTGGAAGATGTTTTTAGTGATATCAAAGGCCGTAGAGATGGCTTGCTCAAAGCTTTCACTGCTAGTTTGTATCTCTCTCTAACTTTTCTGTGTTTTCTTTTCTGTTGAAATGTTGTTTGAGCGTTACGGCATTGTTGTTTTCGCCTCTTCAACGAGAATTTGGCGCTTCTTTCTTTCTTTCTTTCTTTCAATAGGTTTTCTTTCGTTGTGTATTTACTATTTAGCTTTGAATTGCGAATCAATTACTTCTCTCTCTAACTTTTCTGTGTTTCTTGATTTTTCCCGCTTCTTTCATTTCTTAATTTGTTTTTTTTTTTTTAAATAATTTTTTTTTTTATTGTTGTGAATTTAGGAATAGGGAATGGTTTTTCTTTGTTTGATATTTTTTCTTTGTTTGGATAATTGTTCGTTTTTGTTTAGTTTCCAGATATTAATTGAACAGCAATTAATGGAAGATTTTTTTTTATATATATAAATTAATTTTTTAATAATTAAATTTGGTTGTTTTTGCATTGTGAAAAATGATTATATGAATTAAGATTTGAATAGTCTGTTGTATTTTGCAAGAGTTTCTCTTTTTTGAATTTTGTGTGTTTTTTTTATTATAAAAAAATATGTTTTTCTTGGCTGTGGTTTAATGCTTTGTTTGTTTCTGGAGAAATAGAGATAATGAAGACGAAAGAAAAAAGAATTTAACTGTGTGATTGTTAGTTCTAGTTTTAATTTATAGAAGAAAAATTGAAGAACAACATACGTGAGAAGTAAACTTTTTATAAGTTGATTGTTTTGGCATTGGGAAAATTGTGTATAGGTTTTGACCATTGAGTAAGCTGTGTTTGCTTGTTGAGAAAGCTAACGAAAATGAAAATTCTGTGTCTTGTTTGGTGTTGCTGTGTAAGTTTTGATTGTAAAGAAAAGAGCGGTCTGCATAACTGTGCATGGATTTTGAGTTTCTTTGCGAAAAGATAAGACTTAAAATGATGAATTAAATTTTAAGTAAAGTTAGATAGTGCATTTTATAATTTAGCCTAACGATTATATAACAACCCTCTTCTTTCAATATGAGAACTTCATGATTATGAGATTTACATGCCTATGAGATGCCCATTTGATAGTGACATTGTGGGTTCCAGTTAGCTCAATTGGTAAAATTTCTGATGGTTATATAAGAGATCTGGGGTTCAATTCTCGCCTACACCAAAACTGATTGGTGTCTTGGTCTGATAACAAAGAGCTATTATCAGAAGCGAACGTCATAGGTTGAAACTCTCTCTCAAAAAAAAAAAAAAAAGATAGTGACATTGGGTTGAGTCGACAAAAGTTTTGATATTTTTTTTGGATATATTTATAGGCAATAATAGTGGATTTATGTGAAATAGAAATAAAAATTTTTCAGTGAAGCCAATATGTGTGTGGATAGTTTAGCAAAAATTGGGTCCTTAAAATCTATAGACTTTGTTATTTTTAATAAGCCACTGCATGTGGTGGAACTTTTGTTGGCTTTTGATAAAGTCGAACTATTAATGTTATCTATCTAGTTTAACCAAAAAAAAAAAAATCAATAAAGATTTAAAGCAATTTTTGTTATAGTTTTTTGAGAAATGTTAATGGATGCCCTAAGGAGTATTGGTTTAAGAACTATTTTTAGAAATATTTTATGGGTAATTTTTTTGACAGTTTTTTATATTTTCCATGAAAGTTGTGTTAAAACTTTTCTAATATTGTTTATTAATAATTGCCATAAAGACACCAGTTAGTATGATTCATAATTTTTTGCATTTTGTCTAAACTTTATTTCAAATAATTTAATTTTTAGCTTTTTAAAAATAAGCTAATTTTTAATTATTTGTTTTATATTATGCAAATAAGCCATTGGAAATTATTTCCAAACAACACTTAGAGCATTCACATCAGTGGATGAAAACTCATGTATAATAGAAAAAACTACCATTTTTACACATTTTGGCTCAAAATTGCTCCACATCAGTGCTTCCAAAGTCTGGTATAATCATCTATATTTATCCATGAGCTACAGTAACCGTGTATATATACACGGTTACTGTAGCTCATGTATTTATTATTTTATTAATATAAATTCGCACCAATTTTTCTCTCTCTTCTCTCCGTGCACAACTACCTCACCTCCTCATCTTCTTCTCTTCATCAGATGCACACAAACACAAACACAGCCACACACAAAGAACACAGACAAACCCACACACAAAGAACACAGACAAACCCACGCTACAGTTGCTGGAGATCGGTGCTCGGAGATCTGACCGGTGCTTGCTCGGAGATCAGATCGGTGCTTGAGGAGTGAAGCTGATCGGTGCTTGCTGGGTGTCCGATCGATCGGTGATCGGTGCTTGCTGGGTGTCCGATCAGTGCTTGGTGCTTGCTGGGTGTCCGATCGGTGATCGGTGCTTGCTGGGTGTCCGATCGATCGGTGATCGGTGCTTGCTGGGTGTCCGATCGGTGCTTGCTGGGTCTTGTTGTTTGAGAAGCTTCAGTGAAGCTGTGGAGAGATGGAGATAAAGAGAGAGATGAGTATTGTTGGGTCTTGTTGTTTGAGAAGCTTCAGTGAAGCTGTGGAGAGATGGAGATAAAGAGAGAGATGAGTAGAGAGAGATAGCAACAGATCAGAAGAAGGGGTAGAGAAAGTGAGATAGAGAGAGAGAGAGAACGTGTATGTATAGGAAGTTGAGAGAAATAATAAAAAAATTGGAAAGAATGAATATTTTATTATAAAATCTTGTAAAATAAATGAATTGATGTGGGTGTTTTGTAAAAGTGAATGTGTAAAATAGAAAAAGTAGGTTTTTAGTGTAAAAATAGATGTGTAAAATAGAAATGCTGATGTGAATGCTCTTAGGTGGGTTTTTACATTTATGAGCGACATCAAGGAGAGATTTTTTAAAATGTTAAAAAAATAAAGAAGAAAATCTTACAAGCCAATCCCAAATAAATACTAAGAACTCTCTCTCAATTTACAAAAAGCTAGAGCTCCAAATATTTCACTGAGAGCTTACACAAAGTCAACCTGTAATAGGTAAATGATTCAAAATCCTACAAGAAGTAGAGTATGTGGTTACTTAATTAAAATAGGAAAACTAAAATGGAACAGAACACCTAACAAACTTTGGGAAATGAAGCAAATTCAAATAGGATACTGCACTAGTGAAGGAGAACGGAAACGGGTCCAATTTGTATTGCAAAAAACTAATAAACTAGTGGTTCAGTAAACAAGTGACGAAATTGGTACCAGAAAGGACCAGCGAGTTTGTGAAGGATCGTCGGCCATTAGCTTTGATTGAATCTGCGAGAGGAGAAAGAGAATCTGCGAAGGAAAAAAAAAAAAAAAAAAAAGGGAAGCAGAGAGAGCCTTATAAAAATAAAAAATGCACTCTCTCTCTCTCTCTCTCTCTCTCTCTCTCTCTCTCTCTCTCTCTCTCTCTCTCTCTCTGTGGGAAATACGCATCTTTTTATCTTCAAAAAAATGGTAGGAGCACACCATTTTCAACAAAATTTTATGTGAGTAGTGGAAAAAAAAAGTTGTGGGTTTATGTGAAAGTGACAAACAGACAACTAGTTATAATCAGTCACATAGAATAGAAATTTTATATGAGCGGTGGAAAAAAAAGTGGTGGGTCTATGTGAAAGTGATAGACAGATGGCATAGAATAGAAATTTTATATGAGCGGTGGAAAAAAAAGTGGTGGGTCTATGTGAAAGTGATAGACAGACGGCTAGTTACAACCAGTCACATAGGATAGAAATTTTATGTGAGTGGTAGAAAAAAAAGTGGTGGTTGAAAAAAAAGTGGTGGGCCTTTGTGAAAGTGATAGATATATAGGTAGTTACAATCAGTCATGAATGTTCAATATGTGTCTAAAACACCCTTGAACGTTTAGACCCCAATTACAAAATTATCAATTCAAGTTTATAATCAAACAATTAATGTGCGGAACATGAACATAAGCCAATCACAGAATTGATAACTAATCTAAGCCAAATATAAACACATCCACAACAGTAAATATAAGGCAAAGATAAAGGGAAGGAAGATACAAACACACGGATAACACATGATATGTTATCGAAGAGGAAACCGAAGTCCTCGGCGTAAAACCTCTCCGCTGCCCTCCAAGCGGTCAAATAATCCACTAAAGAATGTAGTTGGGATACATGAACAGCAGAAGACCCTCCAAACCTAATCTACCCAAGTACCTAAGCCCTCCAAGCTTCTTACTCCAACGAGGTTACGCCGAACCTATTTCTTCTTTAGCTTCTCGGATTCCGCTACTAGACCATAGCATCAACCAATGTATATTGGTTCTTTCCAAACTGCTTCCCTTAGCACCAAATGAACCTTCTCACAGACATGGGTGTGGTGAGAAAAAGATTTGGTCAATATCCTCTCAAGGATGTATCAATGGAGAGGAAGAGAGTAGAGGAATTTGTAGAGACTCTAAGGTAAAGATTGTGGATGAATCAATCTTGTTTTTCTCTAGGGTTTCTCTCAAAAATTCTCTCTGGAAACCCTCTACATTTTGTAGGTATAAGAGTCTATATATAGTGGTGTGTATTTGGAATACGAAGAGTCAGTTTTTGCCAAATAGGGTAAGTTGGCGGCTTGACCTCGCGGCTTGTCCAAGTCGCGAGTTCAAGTCGCGAAGTAACAGCCTAGCCAACCTGGGACTTTTGTCCTGTAGTGCGACAGCTGGCGCGACCCTTTAGCTCCCCTGTGTACTTCTCACGTGCCTGCATTTGGTGGCTTGCCAGTCGCGAGTCAGCCGCGAGTCCTATCCGCGAAACTCTGCTTCTTTGCACATACTTGAGCTTTTCTTCATACTCTCTTCACACACTACTCTTATATGAATCCCACCTAAATATAGGGTTACTAAGTGCTAAATTACAAGCAAATTGGCACGGAATAAACCCAACAAGATGGTTGATAAATTTCAACCTTACAAGTCACATAAGATAGAAATTTTATGTGAGCGGTGGAAAAAAAGTGGTGGGTCTATGTGAAAGTGATAGATAAGCAACTAGTTACAATCAGTCACATATGATAGAAATTTTATGTGAGCGGTAGAAAAAAAAAGTGGTGGGTCTATGTGAAAATGACAGACAAACAACTATAAGTGGTGAAAAATAAAAGTGATGGGTTTATGTGAAAGTGACAGATAGACAACTAGTTACAGTCAGTCACATAGGATAGAAATTTTATGTGAGCGGTGGAAAAAAAAAAAGTGGTGGGTCTATATGAAAGTGACAGACAGACAACTAGTTACAATCAATTACATAGGATGGTTGTGGAAAATAGTATAGTAAATGTTGTCATCTTAAAATAACTCTTTTGTATAAATAAAATAAAATAAAAAACCATGTGGTCATCTATGCAAGCTTGGATTTTAATACTGAAATTGTTGGTAAAAGAAGTATAGGTCCTTAGAGCATTTGCAGCAGTGGTGGTATAAAGCAATAATGCTAAATTTTAGCTCCACTTTCATTAAAATGATGCTCCAGCAGTGGAGCTAAAGCAAAAAAATTTAGATGATTCACTACAGTGCACATCTAAAAATAGATGTGCACTGTAGCATGGAGCTAAAACTAAAAAATACTTTTTTATTCAACTGATCCACTTGCTTCCATTTTTTTATTCATTTATCAAAACCGGTCAGTCTTTCTCGTTCATCTCTCAACTCCCACTGTATTCTCCCACTGTATTCTCACTCTCTCTCGTTCATCTCTCAACTCTCAAGCCTCCAAGCCTCTCAAGCTCACCCACAGACACTCCGGTACAATCACTGCCATCCTCAACTCCGGTTCCGTCACCGCCATCCTCAACTCCGGTTCGGTCGCGGTCATCGTCAACTCCGGTATGGAACCTGCTTCTTTTTTTTTCTTTTTTCATTTTATCAAATCCGGTCTCATGATTCACTCTCTCTCGTTCATTGTCATCTCTCATCTCAAGCCTCTCAAGCTCACTCTCTCAACGTCGCCGGTCCGACCATCGTCAGCGTCGCCGCCATCGTCAAGTTCAGACCCACGCCGCCGATCTGCCTTAAACGCTCTTCGCTTCCGCCGATCCACTTCAGGTTAGTTGTCTCTGTTTTCTTCATGTGGATGCGTTGGGTTTTTTATTTGGGTATTAACATCCGATCTGCCGATCCGCCGATCCTCTTCGCGTTGGGTTTTTTATTTGGGTATTATGATTTGGATCCACTTCAAACATACAAACATACATACAAACAGAAGGAAACATGAAATTATGAGATGTGTTGGCTTGATACGAAAATGATAGCTTTAATTTGATTTGTTCTTTTTGAAGATTTTTTTCATCCGTATAATAAAATTCTTGTTCAGCCATTCAAAAAGCTCCACGTACTTTGATTTTTTTTTTTTACACCAATAATTAGGAATGAAAGAAATATTTATATCCTAAATGTTTTCATTGAACAACTCCATGGATTTCTCTGTTGTTCTGGATTCTATGTTGTTCTCTGTTGTCCTGTTCATGTGGTCCTAAATGTTGTTTCTCTATTGTCCTGGATTCTATTTGATTATTGTTATTATTATTTGATTGTTTGGTGTTTCTACTCTCTGTTGTGGATGATTGTTTTAATGTTTCACATCTGATTTTGGCGAACTTTGTTGGATATATTGTTGCACAAAACTAGAAACAAAGCACATATTTCTTGTGGTCATTTTAATGTGAAATTGTTAGTTTGGATTTGAGTTTTGATATAAATGTTGGTTTGGGAATTTTCTGTGTGCAGGGAAGTTTGCAATTTTTTTTTTCTAATTTTATGGAGTCGCATAGAAACCTACCATATTTTACGGGTATCATGAATGGGGATATAGAAATTGACTCGCAATTTTTGGGAACGGCTCAAAATACTCCTTTGTCAGTTTCTGATTCTCCACCTCCACCTCAACCTCAACCTCAACCTCAAGTTGAAAATGCCTCTTCTGCAAAAGGAAAACGAGGCTCTAACTTTAGTGTAGAGGAAGATAAACTCCTAGTGGCAGCATGGCTCAATACTAGTGTTGATGCCGTAAGTAGTAATGAACAAACATCAAATACATTTCGTAAAAAAGTTTGGGAGTATTTCCAGAAGTACAATACATCCGGTACTACACGTACTGTTGTCTCTTTGCTAAGTCATTGGGGAGCGATTAGTGAAAGGGTAAATAAGTTTGCTGGGTGTATGGCTCAAGTTAATGCACTTCATCAAAGTGGTACAACCGAAGAAGATAAGGTATAAATTATATTGAAATAGTGTTAACATGTCCATTCACCAATAGTTTGAAGATATTAATTATGTTATATTTCTTTTAATTTTTTTAGATTAAAGATGCAAAGGCTTTGTTTGTAGAGAAGCACGAGAAACCCTTTCTTCTTGACCATTGTTGGCTCATGTTAAAGGACCAACCAAAGTTTGCCGATCCTAGTAATGCTAAATCAAGATCATCTGTGCCTCTAACTCCAGAGTCAATATCTATTGGCGAAGGGGATTGTGGGTCCGGACTTGGTGACTCTTCTAATTTTGAGAGACCTATTGGTAAGAAGGCGGAAAAGGCCATTCGAAAGAACAAAGCCACCGGAAAAGATGTAGGGGAATATTTGAACAAGAAATTGAAATTGATTGAGGATGTAACTCGATTGGAAGAGGAGAAAATGTTTATTGAGAAAGAAAAACTTGCGGTTGAGAAGGAAAAAAATGATGAAAAACTTAAGATTGAGAAGGAAAAAATCATGATTGAGAAGAAAAAATTTGAGATAACGGAAAGGTTAGAGGAGGAGAGAATCATGATGAAAGATACAAGTGGCTTGACCGAAGCGCAAAAAGCTTTTTATGAACAACTCCAAGAGGAAATCATGGCAAAACGAAGATCACGTAATTAATGGGTTTAGGCTTTAATGTATTTTGTAGGCTTTAATGTATTTTGGATGTAATTTAGGCTTTAATGTATTTTGTAGCGGCTTATGTAGGCCTTTATGTATTTTGGTAGTAACTTTATGTATTCAATAGTGGCTTATGTCACTTGACTTTAATCTTAAACTAGATGTATGTATTTGTGTTGTGACTTGAAGTGCAATTTAACAAAGACTTTGAAGTGCAATCTCTTTTTTCTTTTGTTAAGTTCCATTTGGTCTTGTGATAGGCATTGATATAATTCTTTGTAGACTGAAAAATGAAACAATTATATATCTTGCTGTTACAGCCACTATCAGTGTCTTTGATCCAATTATTTCTATTCATTGAACATTCTTATTTTACTTAATGCTTGAGAGTAATTACAAAATTGTGTTTATGTTGTGACTTGTGCGTGAATTGGTTATATTCATTTTGTTGTGGCTTATATCACTTGGCTTTAATCTTGCATTTATAGTAATAATTGCTTTCCAATTGTCTTGAAGGTTGCATCCATGGATAACTATTTGGTTCACAAGTTTCTTTTTGATGACTCAGATGAAGATGAGATCATCGAAGAATTTGTTATGGAAACATCACAACCTAAACGTCGACGTTCTATCCAACGTAATCATTTGGCGGGTCATGAGAGGCTTTTTCTGGATTATTTTGCTCCCACACCAGTATATCCACTTGCTTTATTTCGTAGGAGGTTTCGGATGAAGCGTTCTCTTTTTCTCCGTATTCAATCTAAGGTAGAAGCTTATGACTCTTACTTTGTTCAAAAAAGAAATAGTGCCAACAAACTTGGTTTATCTTCATTACAAAAGATAACTGCTGCACTTAGAATGCTTGCATATGGAGTATCGGGTGATTTGATAGATGAATATGTGCGAATTGGAGAAACTATTGCATTAGAAAGTTTGAAAAATTTTGTTACTGCGGTAATTGATGTTTTCTCTGAGGAATACTTGAGAAAACCAAACAATGAAGACATTGCTAGACTGTTAGTTCATGGAGAACGCCGAGGTTTTCCAGGTATGTTAGGTTCAATTGATTGCATGCATTGGAAGTGGAAAAATTGTCCATCTGCATGGAAAGGTCAATATTGTGGTCATATTCGTGAACCTACTATTATTTTGGAGGCAGTAGCATCATATGATCTTTGGATATGGCATGCATTTTTTGGGTTACCTGGGTCAAATAATGACATTAATGTGTTAGAGCGGTCTCATGTATTTAATGAACTTGTTGAAGGACGTGCTCCTGTAGTACATTACTCAATCAATGGTCATGACTACACAGTGGGATATTACCTTGCTGATGGCATATATCCAAAGTGGGCAACATTTGTTAAAACAATCCCAGCTCCACAAGGACATAAGTATAAATTATTTGCAGCAGCCCAAGAGGCGTGTAGGAAGGATGTTAAGCGTGCATTTGGAGTGCTTCAAGCACGTTTCGCAATTGTCCGTGGACCTGCACGATTTTTCCATCTTGAAACACTCCAAAAGATCATGAAAGCGTGTATAATTCTCCACAACATGATTGTAGAAGATGAGCGGGATGATAATGAAGTGGTAGACTTGGATTATGAACAAATTGATGGAATGGATAATCCTCCTCTGCAAGTGTTACGTGAACAAAGTGATGGATTTATGTCATACATTGAGAGGCATGGACGCATTAGAGACCGAGAAATTCATTTTCAACTCCAGTCGGACCTCATTGAACATTTATGGCAATTGCAAGGCGAGTCGTAGGAACTTTCTTTTTTGTATGTTGAGGAGCATGAGTCATAGGAATTTGTGCGAGTGTGTGAGTTTTATTGTAATTTGGTTTGAGTTATGTACGTGAGTAATGTATGGACTACTTTGTTCTTGCTATAATATGTGTTTTATTTTATATGTTTTTTTATAAAGTTCTTGCATTTTATAGTTCACATTGTTCCAAGATTACTTCCGGACAATTGAGACGATAATAGGCTATCATGATAATTGAAAAATTGTTTTAGTAACAAAAAATGTATTAAGTATAATTTGGGGTTAAAAAAATTATTTGTTAACACTAGACGATTATTTGCTATCATGTGGTGGTGGCGGCGGCGGCGGCGGTGGCGGTGGTGGAAGAGTCGATGGCGATGGCAGCGGCGGTGGCGGTGGCGGTGGTGGAAGAGTCGATGGCGGCGGCGGCGGCAGCGGCGGTGGTGGAAGAGTCGATGGCGGCGGCGGCGGCGGCGGCGGTAGTGGTGGCGGTGACGGTTACAGGTGGTTGTGATTGTTGTTTATTGTAGTATATATATTATTTTATTGTTGTAGATATATTATTTTATTGTTGTAGATATATTATTTTATTGTGATGTTTATATTATTTTATTATATTGAAAGCTAAAATAGATCCACTGCTGCAGCATGTGTATAGGTATAATAGATAAAGTAACTTTTGGTGGAGCTAAAAAGCTAAATTTTTAGCTCCACTGCTGTGGATGCTCTTAGGCATGCTACTGTGAGATAGTCAAGTAAAAATCAAATCATACACATGAAGGAGGATTATCTGATTGGGGAATATATCCCTAGAATTAGAAAGGGTAAGATCTAATAAAAGATGCCAAATGCTGAGTTGGTAAGGAGCATTGAAGGTTTTGGCACAAACTTTGGCTCAAGTTTTTTGAAGCATTTGCATCAATTCCATCATTGGATCCTACCCTCAATAGAAATAGCAATGATCTTAAATGGTTCATTATCTTTATCAATTCTAAAATAAAATTCATTAATTTCTTAAATTCCATTTTTGAATTTACTATTTTATAGTTTTGATAGTGCATCTCTCTCTTCTTAAATATATGTAGGTGGTCCCATGAAGTGGAGAAAGATTTTTTTTTTTTTTTGTTGAGAAAGTAGGAGAAAGAGAGTTGAATGCCATTTTAAAAAAAAAGGAATTTGAATAGAGATCCAAATTGCTCAATTTGATGCCAAAGAGATCCATTTTAGAGTCAAAACACAATATGTGGGATCGGGCTATTGAAAACAGAAAATCTTAAGCCCAAATCTAAGTTCGAATCCAACAAAGTTCCCAGGCTCCTCCCAATTCCTGAAGGTCCTACCCTATCTCATGTTATACCATACATATGGGAGTATATATCCTCTTCATAAAGATAAAGATATATTTTTTTGATAAACTTCAAATTTCATTCAAGATAAAGGAACGTGGAGGCAATCATCCATACAAGCAGAGTAAACCACTCTGGGAAGATTGTCCTTATTACAGCAAAGAGACATTTTGGATGCTACTGTGTGCTTTGTTGCAGCTCATGTTGCAGCATTGCACTCTCTATTGGCCCACGGAAACAACTACTCACAATTTTTTTTTTTAAACTTAAGATACTACTAATAATATTACTGATAGACCAATCAAGTGGGACATCTTCAGCTAAAAGAGAGTCAAAACTTCGCTTTGCATCTCCTTCGATATGAACATGACTCCACTGTTCATGGTTAGCAAGATGCATTGCCCAAAGGATTGCATAGGCCTTAGCAACAATGGGGGAGCAAGGTTGGTGAAGCTTGGACCAAACTTTAATGACTGTGCCCTTATGATCTCTAGCCACAACCTCAAGAGTGGTGAAGGATTTAGTTATGGCTGCATCAACATTGAGCTTTATCCAGCCAATGGAAGCCGGCTCCCAAAATAGGTGATTTGCTTGAGCAGTAGGGAGTGTCTCTAAAGCAATCAAAGTGGAAAATTCTTGGAACTTGAATTGAATCTGCTAGATAGAATCAAAGATATCAATTTGAGCCTCCTGATATGTGGTTCTATTTCTTAAATGCCAAATTTCATCAAGAACAAGAGCCATGTTCAAGGATATACGCCATTGATCCTCTTGAAGGCATAAGGCTTGGGGTGGATTCAATACTAGCTTGATAATGTCGGAGCTGAAGGAGATGTGCAACTCATCAGCTCTAAGGCCCCAACAGCTGGAGTGCGAAATTGCTTTAGCAACTGGGCACTTAGGTGGCAGCTAGATTCAATCTCACAACCACATAGCACACAAGATGGGTCATTATGCCCATTCTTTGAAGCAGATTTTCTTTCGTTGGAATGGTGTTGGTTCCTAATTTCCAAAAAAACATTTTGGTCCGTTCAAGGGCTTTGAGCTTCCATAGCTTTTTCCAATTGACATCTAAATGAGGTGGTGGATGGTTGCATAGCTTGAGCTTCCAGAGCTTGGATGGTTGCATCTAAGAGGGATAGTTTATGCATGGAAATTCTTAGAGCCAAATACAGAGTTCGAAATGATTGGCTATTCAAGGAGCCCCCAAAAGCTGCGTCTCCCATTTGGAAAGCCATCGAAGGGGTTAAAAACATCATTGTCAAATGTCAAGGCGCTTGCTATCTCATCGGAAATGGAGCTTCTATCAATGTTTGGCAAGACCCTTGGGTACCTTGGATCCAAGGCTTCAAGCCCTATCCAAAGTCAGCCAATTCCGATACAAATCCACTGATGGTCTCCCAGCTGATTGATCAAGTGTCTTTTTTGTGGAATGTAAGCCTCATCAAAGATTTGTTTGAGCCTGACTCTGCCAATGCCATATTATCCGTACACCTTCCACCTACCCCAAGGCCAGACAAGCTCATATGGACACTGAACCCCAATGGAAAAATCTCTGTCAAATCAGCCTTCCATATTGTAACTCATAAAGATAAAAGATAGATTCTATATAGATCTTGCACTTATATATTACATATAAAGGTGGTATTATATGTAACATTCCTATCATATATGTATTTTTTATACCAAAAAAGAAGTCTGAAGTGTACTATATGAGTAGTTATCACACACACCCGTGATATAAAATACTTTTTGTTTCTATGAATAACAGAATAAACTTAAACCAATATTACAATGATCATATCAAACTAATCATAATGTAAAAACTACTTCTGCCTACATTATGAATCACAAAATCCTATTGCCAACCTCACTCACTATGAGTCTGTAACCACAACTCCAACAAATCCCAAATATTTGTGACCAACTATGTATCTTATACAACAATTGTATTCAATATTCTTCATATATATATATATATAGGAATCATGTACAACACTCCTCTTGTATAAATAAATTAGACTGAATTACAAATTGCATCATCTAATTTTATCTAAAATTCAATTCATTCTTATAATTTTTTATTTATTCACTTAAGTTATATTCTTTTTACTATTATTTAATGTTGTCCTTTTGTCTAATTCTGTAACATTGTGGCGTTAGGTGTCTTAAAAATCACGTCATTTTGAAATGTCATTTTGGGACACTCAACGGCAATCTTTCCAACAGAAATGGATGGAAGGGCTACATTGAAAACAAATGGAAGTTATAGTATTGAATGAATCGATCAAAAGTTATAGAACTGAATCAAATTTTGGGCAAAGTAAGTTGGTGCAATTTGTAATTTAGCTTAAGATTTATATGTAACCTTCTTCTTATGATATGAGAACCTGATGTTTATGAGATCTACACGTTTACGAGATGCTTGTGGTGGTCTTGTGTTGAGTCAATGGAAGCTTTGAGACTTTTTTGCTGTATGTATTGCCAATAATAGTAGATTTATGTGAAATAGAAAAATAAATAGAAAAAAAAAACTATAAACATTTTATGTGGTTTACTACGTATGTTCATGAACGATGTCAAGGATTTTTTTTTTTTTTTAAGTGGCAAAAAACACTCTTACAAAACAAAACCCCAAAATATACCCAAAGAATGCTCTATTTCAATGTACAAAAGCTAAAGCTCCAATGATTTCACAGAGAACTTCAGCTTACCCAAAGTCAACTTGTAATAGGAAAATAATTCGAAATCTTAAAACAAGTTGAGTATGTAGTAGTTAATTAAAAAACAAAACGTACCTTAGGTGCTATTTCTTAGGTTTCTCTCTTAAAATTCAGCCATGTAGCTACTTAATTAAAAAAATACATTTCCATCCTATAAGAAAAAATCTACATGGCAGAATTTTAATAGAGGAATCTAAGAGACAGCACATAAGTATTGCATCTAAGTCTTGCTCTAATTAAAATACCAAACCACAAACGAACAGAACACCTAACCAACTTTGGGAAACAAAGTCTAAATCCTAATAGGATGTTATCAAGTGTCCTTGTGCACTCCTGAAGGAGAATAGAAATGGGCCCTAAATGCATTGGGATTTGGGAATTGGCAAAAGCTAATAAATAAGCGAGTGTCAAAATGCATTTGTTAAATGCTTTGATTAGCGAGTGTCAAAATGCATTTGTTAAGATTGAGTTTTTTGTTGCAATCAATTGACTTATTTTAAGGAGTTGTACGACATTCAATGAAGAGATATTTGTTTACTTGCTTACTTTCCAATGTAGTGGAACCCACTAGATTCGTCCTTAACGAATGCAATAGAGCATCCGTTAACATATTTTATAAACAAATACTATTTAAATTGAAAGTGACTAAACTCCTTATAAAATGTATATTGACTCAATTATAAAATTCCACTTGTTAACTACTTTTCTTTTTCTTTTTTTTAAGGAAAAAAAAAAGAATATTCAAGCCATATACTATAATATTTGTTATGTAAGTTAATGATAGCAAAGTTTCATTAAAAAAGAAAAAGAAAAAAAAATTAAGATTGCAAAGAGGTGTGAGAATGAACCACTTTTTGTATTCACAATACCAAACACCTAACCACTTGAGGGGTGTGCTTTGTATGAGTGTGATATTCAAATAGTAGCACCCCATTATTACTCGAGTGATGCCCATTGTATAACCCATTACCTTCACAGGAAGTAGGGTCAGCAAATCCACATAGAAAGCCTTTTTTTTTTTTTTTTCATTCAGCCAAAAAAAAAAAAAAACATTCGAGGCCGCGGCACACTTTTTAAGCACAAAGTAATGTTAAAGGCACAAACTATTTTACAACTGTCAATGTGACAAATTCTTACTAATTCTCATTTGAGTTCACTACTAACATCATCTTTTCTTTTTGCTTACTAGGAGCATTCCCATTAGCTGTTCTATAAGAATACCATTTTGACACCCTAAAAAGCCTATCTTATTATTTTAGCATATCATTTTACAATATCCCCTACATCACATGTTTTATTCTTCAATTTTATACATTAAAATAATATTTACAACACATTAAAATAATATATTAACTCCTCAATTTAAGTACACAACCAGTGGGCTGCGGCCACCAACAACAACCACTGTCGCAACCATACCACCATCTGCACAAACCCATTACGAAATCGACAGCCACCATCAGCATAAACCCATTACCAAACTCATACTTGCAACAAACCCACAGCCACCACTGGCACAAACCCACAACCACCAATGCCACAAACCCACAACCACCGCTGGTGCAGACCCATAGCCACTAACGCCACAAACTCATAGCCACCACCGCCGGAATCCTTCCCCAAAAAAAAAAAAAAAATAAATAAAGAGTGGTTTGAAACCCCAACCTAATTGATCAATCAATGACCAAACTCAACCAACCACCGGCCTAAAACCCCAGCCCAACCGACTCAAAACCTCGACCCACAACCCACACAATGCCACTGAACGCCGATCCAAAACACCGAATCCACAACCCACACAACCACTGCTGAATCCACCATCAAATCACAAAAAAGAAAAAAAAAAAGAAACCACTGCGATAGAGATCGACCTGGCTTGATGTTTCGACCTGGGTTTCGACGAAGAGGGAGGTAGAGATGTTAAGCAGAGGGAGAGAGAGTGCAAAGAAATGGTCAAAGGCTTGGAGCAAGAATGAGAAAGATAGGGAAGAAAGAAAAAATAAGAAGAAAAGATAGCGGGCCCCCCTTGAATAATAAAAATAATATAAGTTTTACCATTCGTGAATAGTGCGATCTCAAATTTGAGATTGCACTGTTCATCAATGCCAAATATTTTGGTATTTAAAACATCTGATGTGAGTGATTTCTTAGTGTTTGGTGTGTCAATTGCCAAATATTTAACATTTGACACACATGATAGGAATGCTCTAATAATTGCCTGCTACATCAATCCTCTGTAAACCCTAATAGCATTTTTCTATTCACTTTTTTAGTAATTCTGTCTGACTCATTATCACCCTATCAAATCCAATTAACCCGCCAAATCCACCAAGATTCAAATCCCCACCATCTCTCTCATTTCCCAAATTCCCAATTATACCCATAAAAAACCACTATAATCCCCATCCCTATCCTACCCCGTATATATACAAATATCACATGCATACACATTATTCATTCATTTCATAATTTGTTTTAACCACAATTTAATTTGACTTTGATTGGTTCAGAGAGAGAGAGAGAGAGAGATGAACTGGAAAAATGAAAGAGCGTAAGAAATCACAGTGGAAGATGTTTTTAGTGACATCAAAGGCTGTAGAGATGGCTTGCTCAAAGCTTTCACTCTTTCTCTCTCTCTCTAACTTTTCTGTGTGTCTTTTTTGTTGAAATGTTGTTTTGAGCGTTACGGCATTGTCGTTTTCACCTCTACAACAAGAATTTGGCGCTTCTTTGTTTCTTTCTTTAATAGGTTTTCTTTCGTAGTGTATTTACTATTTAGCTTTGAATTGCAAATCAATTACTTATCTCTCTAACTTTTCTGTGTTCAATGATTTTTTGCGCTTCTTTCATTTCTTAATTCGTTTTTTTTTTTTTTAATTTTATTTTATTGTTGTGAATTTAGGAATAGGAAACGGTTTTTCTTTGTTTGATATATTTTTTTTGTTTGGATAATTGTTCGTTTTTGTTTAGTTTCCAGAGATTAATTGAACAACAATGGAGGATTATTTTTTATATATATAAATTAATTTTTTAATAATTAAATTTGGTTGTTTTGGCATTGTGAAAAATGATTATATGAATTAAGATTTGAATAGTTTGTCACCCTGTTGTATTCTGCAAGAGTTTCTCTTTGTTGAATTTTGTGTGCGTCACTGTGTGTGTCTTTTTTAATACTCTTTTTTTCTTTGCTTTGGTTTAGTGGTTTGTTTGTTTCTGGAGAATTTGAGAGAATAAAGAGTTAAAGACGAAAGAAAAAAGAATTTAACTGTGCAATTGTCAATTCTAGTTTTAATTTATAGAAGAAAAATTTAAGAACAATATACGTGAGAAAGACTT
This sequence comes from Quercus aquifolioides, assembly GCA_019022515.1. Lineage (NCBI taxonomy): Eukaryota > Viridiplantae > Streptophyta > Magnoliopsida > Fagales > Fagaceae > Quercus > Quercus aquifolioides. The sequence goes on from CM032328.1 coordinate 9,096,316, forward strand.
TTTATAAGTTGGTTGTTTCGGCATTGGGAAAATTGGGTGTAGGTTTTTGACCAATGAGTAAGCAGTGTTTGGCTATTGAGAAAGCTAACGAAAATGAAATTCTGTGTTTTTTTTTTTTTTTTTTTTTTTTGCTGTGTAAGTTTTAATAGTAAAGAAAAGAGCAGTTTGCGTAACTGTGCATGGATTTTGAGTTTCTTTGCTAAAAGATAAGAATTATATGATGGAATTAAATTTTGGGATGAGTTCAAGTTACACCTAGTATAACTCTAAGCAATATTACACCATTCAATATTTTTTAATTAGATACGAATTTTGACAAATCCACCGTTAGATTATATTATTTTTGTATATTCTCCACACTTGCAAAATTTCAAGGTGATCATAGATTCATAGTCATGTCATCAATCAATTATTTAAATTCAAATTTGTGTAGTTTAAAATAATGCTTAAAATATTAGTTTATGGATCGAATAGTAAATAAAATTCAATTGACATGAAAATTGGCATGAATGTTAAAAACATATAAAATATGTAATTCAACGATAGGATTTTCAGAATATGAATTCTATAACAACTTATTGGGTTTAGTAACATTGCCTAGAGTTACACTAGGTGTAACTTGAATCCAGCCCTATAAATTTTAAGTAAAGTTAGATAGTGCATTTTGTAATTTAGCCTAACAATTATATACAACCCTCTTCTTATAATATGAGAACCCCAAGATTATGAGATTTACATGCTTATGAGATGCCCGTTTGATAGTGATATTGGGTTGAGTCGACTAAAGTTTTGATTTTTTTTTTTTTTTTTGGTTATATTTATATGCAATAATAGTGGATTTTATGTGAAATAGAAATAGAAAAATTTCAGTAAAGCTAATATGTGTGCAAATAGTTTAACAAAAATTGGGTCCATGTAATCAATAGACTTTGTTCTTTTTGATTAACCGGTGGAACTTTTGCTGGTTTTTGATAACGTCAAATTGTTTTGTAATAGACTTATTTGTTGTTAATGTTATCTATCCAGTTTAACAAAAAAGGAAAAAAAAAAAATTTAGGGCACGTTTAGTAGACTGTAATAAGTGTTGTAATGTAATAGTTATTTCTATAGTTTAGTTATTCTTTAGTTTGGTTATGTTTTTATTACAAGGAATAGTCATTTCTTATGAATAGCTATTCTTCAAAATGAGGAATAACTATTCATCTTTAAAAGGTTGTATTAGCTATTCCTTAGTAAGTGTAATAATTTCAAAACTAAATATATTTTCAAATAAACAAACTTTCTATATACATTTAACAAGTATAAAAATAAAAAATCATAAAAAATAACACATATCTCTCTTAAATTTAAAAATAACAATTTTTAAGGAGAATAATTGTATGAGTAAGATATTTCTTAAATAAATGTTAAGTTTCATTCTAATATTATAACTCATAACCTAACTAATGAATATGTTTAGTTATTACATTACAACACACTTTATTACTTGTAATAAAGATTACAATTCATGTCGTAATTCTTATTCAGTGTACCAAATGTACTCTTAGAGTGATTTTGGTTATAGTTTTTGAGAAATGTTAACGGATGTCCTAAGTAGTATTGATTTAGAAACTATTTTAAGAAACATTCTATGAAAAAAATGATAAAACAATTAATTTTTTTGACAGTTTTTTATATTTTCCAAGAAAGTAGTGTTAAAACTTTCATAATATGGTTTATTAATAATTGTTGTAAAGACACTCGTTAATATATATGATCCAATTTTTTTTTGCATTTTGTCTTAAGCTTTATTTTAAATAATCTAATTTTTAGTTTTTTGAAAATAAGCTAATTTTTAATTATATGTTTTATATTATGCAAATAGGCTATTGGAAATAAATTATTTCCAAACAACACTTAGATGGGGTTTTACATTTACGAGGGACATCAAGGAGAGATTTTTTTTAAATGTAAAAGGAAAAAAAAAAAAAAAAAACCCTCTTACAAGCCAATCCCAAATAAACACCTAGAATTCTCTCTCAATTTACAAAAAGCTAGAGCTCCAAATATATCACTGAGAGCTTACCCAAAGTCAACCTGTAATTGGTAAATGATTCAAAATCCTACAAGAAGTAGAGTATGTGGTACTTAATTAAAATACGAAAACTAAAATGGAACAGAACACCTAACAAACTTTGGGAAATGAAGCAAATTCAAATAGGATACTGCACTAGTGAAGGAGAATAGAAACGGGTCCAATTTGTATTGCAAAAACTAATAAACAAGTGGTTCGGTAAACAAGTGACCAAATGCGGTTAAGGTTGGTTGGATTTTATTTTGGGCAATTGATTAGCTTTTTTGTAGTTGCAAAAAAAAAAAAAAAAAAAAAAAAGTATACACACACACACACACATATATATATATATATGTGTGTGTGTATTATTGGTGATAATTTACTAATTAATTATAAGGGAGGAGTGAGATTTGAATTCTAGTGTTTTGGAAATATTAGAAGTTGTAAATCAATTACACAATATCTAGTTTAGGAGATATTTGTTTATTGAAATTAAATTTTATAAGAATGTGGTGTAAAATCGAAGTTTTACACTCTCTAATTCTAATATATCACATCATCTATCACATATTAAAGAGTATGCATAACTACAATTAATGTCTGTTTGGGAACAGCTTATTTAGTTGAAACTGAAATTTTTTTGTTGAAAGTACTGTAGATAAAGTTAAAATGTAGCTAAAATAGTATAGTAGAACTTATAAATAGTACCAAAAAGTGCAATGGAACCGATAAATAATAGCAAAAATAAGCTGAATAATAAAAAAAGTTAGCTTTTTAATTCAATGCTAAACGCACGCTTAATCAATTCTAATACATCCAATTCTTATCAAATTTAGACTCTTGTCTATTTATTTTTGCTACTTCCTAATGTAGTGAAATCCACTTGATTCTTCTTTAATTAATGTAACCGACCACGCATTAATACGTTCTATAAATAAATACCATTTAAATTGAAAATAACCAAATTTCTTATAAAGAAGTGAATCTACTTCATTATAAAATGAGTAATGCTATTGTAAGGGCATTGGGCCCCGGAACCCATCATTTGTGTATATAATGGACTTAAGGCCCAAGCCGAGGACTAAAGGCGTCCGAGAGGGGGGTAAACGCTGTCAAAAGAGCCCATGTTGGCAAACGGAGAAGCTAGTTTAGATCATAACGGCTTAGGGGGTTGTATCGAGGATAAGAGTCTCCTTGGTTGACCGAGGCCGAGGTCTATAGAGATGGTTTGCCATCCGGGGGAACGTCACAGAAACACTCAGTTGATATGGATAAGTACTACGAGAGCTCAAGATAGGGAAGTGTCCTAAAATATCTAAGGAGAAAACTGCGACCTCTGCATTAAATGCACTGCAGCTAACTCCCTGGCCGCATTAATGTGGAGGTGATGTCTGAACAGTGGATTTCAGCCTTACAGCCGCTACATGAGGACTTATGGGAGGTATTGATGGGACAAGTATCAACACCAACCATCTAGTATGCACGTGGAAGGTAAGGATGAAAAGAAAAGATAGTATAAAAGAAGGAGATGACAACGAGGTAAAGGGATCGAAAGAAAAAGGAGGAAGCATTGTAGCAATCTAGAACTAAACTTGTAACCACATTTAAGAGCATTATATAAGAACCAGTCTCTTCGGACATTGCCAAGTACATTTTTTCTTCAGTTTAAACTTGTCTATCTTTACTCTTCTGTCGTCAACCTACTTAACTTGTTATTCGATTAACTAAACCTCAGTTTTCTAACCCATTTCTTTACAAATTCATTGTTTTGAGCTTTTTGGGCCTAAGTTCATTCACATTTTGGACTAAGAATTCAAATCTGGTCCTTACGGCTATAGTTATAAACTATTTTATAACATTTTTACAAACTATTGATATGAAAAATTCTTACTAGTTCTAATTTGGGTCCATCACTAATATCTCATTTTTACTTATCAATAATTATTTGGAAAATGCTAAAGCCACATTAGTAGTTTATAAAAATATTGTAAAATAGTTTATGTCTATAGTAATTTTTTTTTAATACAAGATAGAATTTTTACTCTAGCCTAATCTAATACTATGTTTGGATGTTGGAAAAATGAGGGGGAGTAGAGTAGAGGGAGGGAGAGTGATTAAATTACCTTATTTGGATGTTTTTTAAGGAAGAAGGAAGAGGGATTTGAACTACTTCTAACCCCTCATTTTTAATTCCCAAAAATTGGAGAGATTTGGAGGGAGAGTGAAGGATAAAAATGTTTGACAAAATGAATTACCAAATTTGCCCTTACTATATTAACAAAATTACAAATGAAAAGACTAATTACTCCCCTCCCCCTTACTAAATTTTAAAAACATCCAAACAAGATGGAGGATAACTATTCCCCTCTACTCTACTCTCCACTACTCTCCTCCCCTCTACTCTCTTTTACTCTCCTCCCTCTTTAAACTTCCAAACATGTCATAAGTGTATATGTGTATGAAGTTTCATCTTGGAGATTTAAACCCTGACTCTTATCCCCCACACTCCACAAACATTTATACCTGTGGAGTGACTACCGTACCAAGGGTGCGCGGTGGTAGTTTATGTTAACCACAATTTTATAAAATTCGACCTTTACTCAAAGGACATTTGTCAACCACAATTTTTTATTTTTTTGATATTCGTTATACTTTACCATAATATGATAGATTGCGATTGATTTTATGTTAGTATCACCAATTAACTCATAATTTTTTTTTTCTATTATTCACGGTCTTTCACAAAGAGAAAATTGTGAAAAAATGTGTAAAATTGTTGGATAATATAGTAATGGAATTTTTTTTTTTTTTTTGATACGAGAGTAATAGAATTAATCTTCAAGACAAGAGAGCAAAAGAAGAGGAGTGATTAGAATGAGCCACTTTTTGAAGGCCCAAAAAGGGCCGTAGACGACTCCAATATCCGAATGAGTTTGAGTTTTGTTGGGTATTAACAACTTTCTATATTTTTTTCAGTAATGTGTCGGACTCATCATGACTCTTATCAAATCCAGTTAACCCGTCAAATCCACCCAGATTCAAATCCGCAATCTCTAAAAAACAAAATCCCAACCCTACCCCTAAAAAAAAACCAAAACCTCATCCATATCCTCCCTTATATACATATACCCATCACATCACATACATTTATTTATTAAATTTTACATTAACTAAACTTTATTTTGACTTGGTTGGCTCACTCTCTCACACAGAGAGACAGAGAGAGAGAGAGAGAGAGTTAGAGAGAGAGAGATATGGAGAGCGGAGGAGGAGGAGGAGGAGGAACAGGAGGAGTAGGAGTAGGAGCAGCAGCAGCAGCAGCACACTATAATCCACGCACAGTGGAAGAGGTTTTTAGGGATTTCAAGGGTCGTAGAGCTGCTTTGATCAAAGCTCTCACTACTGGTTTCTCTCTCTAACTTTTTTTTTCTTGTGAGTTTCGTTTACGTTACTACTGTCGTTTTGAGCGTTACGGCATGTCGTTTTCGCTGTTACGAGAATGCGCTTCTTCTCTCTCTTTTAGGTTTTCTTTGTTGTTGTTGTTGTGAATTACGGAATATGAAGCGGTTTTTCTTTGTTTGAATTTATTTTTATTATTTAATTAATTTTTTTTTTCTAAGAATTTAGTTTGAATTTTGTGTTGTTGATTTTTTTTTTTTGCTTGGTTTTGGTTTAGTGCTTTGTTTGTTTCCGGAGAAATTGAGAGAAAAACGATTTTGACTGTGCAATTGTTTAATTTGTAGAAGAAAACTGAAGAACAATAGACACGAGAAAGGCTGTTTTTGAAGAATTTTTTTTTTATATAATTTGGTTGTCTTGGCATTGGGAGAATTGTGTACAGGTTTCGAAGATTGAATAAGCTGTGTTTGGTTAGTGAGAAAGCTGAGGAGGATGAAAATTTTTGCGTTTTGTTTGATGTTGTTGTGTAAGTTTGAAAGTTAAAAAAGAAAAGAAAGGAAAAGAGAGGTCTGCGTAACTATGCGCAGATTTTGAATTTTCGGGGTTTAAGTGAGAGCAGAATGAGTTACTTTCATTAATGTACATTGTCACAACAACAAAACAGCTCATGAATTTGAATTTGAATTTGCGTTAGAAATATGTATTTCATCTATATATGTGTATTTTTCTTGTTCAATTAGCAGTTATATGGGTTGTTAAGAAAATTCGGGGGGAAACAGTTAGTTTCTGAATTTAAGTACTTTTAGAAAATTGAGGTAGAAAATGTCGTTTAGTTATTTGTAATGAATGTGGAAGATGGGTCGTAAATGATTTTTAATGACCCGTTGGGTCTTAAACTCACGACCTTATCCTCCACCAAAGAGGAGGTGCCAGTTGAGCACGAGCTCATTTTCGTTTTCTTATTTATTACTTTTTGTTACTTTTGGAAAATTCTTCGGATATTTTATTGTTTGAGGTTAGGGCTTTTTTGGAAAGCTTTTGTATTGAGTATTCACTATTTATGTGTTTTTTGTTTTGTTGTTGCAGATGTTGAAGATTTCTATCAGCAGTGTGATCCGGGTGAGGAGTTATTTCTTTCTTCATCTTTGAATTACTTATAAAATGGATGCAAGTCTTTAGATATGAATCCACACACCCCTTTCTTGCATATATTTGCAATGTATACACTGTTCCTTTGTTGATTGAGTTATAAGATGGTGTGTTCTTATCTGTGGCATGCAATAAGGTGCTGGTAAATGATTTTGATTCTCACTATGTTTGTCTGTGTGACTGAAGACCTAAAAAAAGTTAATTTGCTAAGAAGTTCTATCAATGTGTTAATTGTGTTTTGTCTTATAATTTTTATTTTGGTTATAGCCTTTACATTATAAGTACACATTTATGAAAAAAGTTAATTCATCATTAGATGATTACAAAAAAACTATAAAAAAAAGAAAGTGATTCTTGGAAGTGAAAAAGGTAATTGCTATTTGTAAGACCACATGCACGAGGCCAATCACACATAGTTCTAATAATCTTTAAAATTGCAACTATTGTGTTCCTTCCACAATGTCCACAATAAAGATGAAGGGACAAGATTCCAAATTTTTAATGATTGCTTCCCAAACCAATTCTTCCCGAACAAGAGATCAACCACCTGCTTAGGTAACACCCATGGAATCCCAAACACTTGAAAAGTCTAACTCCCCAAAGCATAAGCAGCATCACAATGAATTAGAAGGGCTAGTTTGAGGTGAAAATCAAAAAGACCTCATTTAATTTAAATATCTAATAGAAAACCCTTGTTGTTACATAAAATTTTGTGCTATTTTTGGGATTTTGTGCAGTATCCTGTCATTGATGTGATGCGGTCACTCAAAATTTTATTTGCCATTAGATCTTCTTGTACCTTTATAGTTTCATGATCATAGAACTCATCATTTTCTGTGGACATAATTCTTAAAATAGCTTGGTGTTTCCAAATTTAACAACAGTTATTGTTTTTGTTTTTGCCTTTTTTTTTTTTAGCAATAATTAGTCATTAATTAATACGAAGTAATGGTTTTAAATTTTGTGCTTTGTATCCCCATATATTTATTTTTATTTCTGATTCATAGCTATTCTATTGTGTTCTGTTCCATGGTCTTTATGCACTATTTTGTTCTTACAGAAAAGGAGAATCTGTGTTTGTATGGCTTTCCTAGTGAGCAATGGGAAGTCAATTTACCTGCTGAAGAGGTGCCTCCAGAGCTTCCAGAGCCTGCATTGGGAATTAACTTTGCGAGAGATGGCATGCAAGATAAGGACTGGTTATCTTTAGTTGCTGTCCATAGTGATGCATGGCTGATTGCTGTTGCCTTCTATTTTGGTTCCAGATTTGGATTTGATAGGGCTGACAGGTAAACTTACGGACTTTTCTGAATTTTCTACCTTCCTTTACTGATTTGGCATACTCTTTCTAGCAATTTATTGATTGTAGATATTGTCATTTTAAGTACTTCGCTTCCTTTTAGTGATTTGATATTAAAGTGTAGGCTGTTCCTTACTTGCAGCATGATTGTAACTTTAGGCAAGTCAGCCTGATTGGGTGACTCAATGGTTAAGGGAGAGAAATTTGCATCTAGGCACTATAAAATTTGGCTTATGTTGGAAATCATGGTCTTGTATTGGTTCAATTGAGGTTATTATTGATTGTTTTTGGATGATAGTATTTTTTTACCCTCTGTGATGCAAACTAAATGACTGACCACTTTATCTGTTTTTTCATCATTTTTGGGTTTTAAAACCAGATTTGGACCCCTTATTAGATTGAATAATCTTTGGTCATGTAGCATACATTGACCAGTTTTGTTGTATGTCCAATGGTTAATGTTGAAGTTTCACTCTTAGTTGCAAGTGCTTAATAGAAGGGTTTCAGCTTCTCATGTGTTGTATCAAGTACCATGGAAATGTACATTCTCAGTTGACTCATACTATATGTAATGCTTCATCATGTAGTGTAATATATTTTGTGCTTGATGTCCAATAAATAACACTCTATTTACAATATTAAGACTCACTTTTATGCACTTTGAGATGTGAGGTCAGGTAACTATCTTAGCCATTAGCTGCCATTTTACTTTTAACTGGGTGCAGTTGGGTTTCTAGAAATGGATAAACCCAGTTGTATTCTTACAGTTGTTGAAGCATAAAGTATGAAACCATTGTTTAGATGTTTACCATGGGCTTGTAATCTTTGATTTATTATGTGGCTGATTTTCCATGAGATACTATTCCATTGTCTTATTACTCATGATGCAGGAAGCGGCTCTTTAATATGATAAATGAACTTCCAACAATTTTTGAAATTGTGTCTGGTACTGCAAAGAAACAATCAAAGGAGAAGTCATCTGTCTCAAATCACAGTGGCAACAAGTCCAAGTCGAATTCTAAAGCGGTAAAAGGATTTCCTGTATATAATGCTTTTATTTGCTGAAGAAAATTACAATACATATGTGGGCAGTGACCATTAAGTCGGTCTGGCCTTTTTGAGGGAAGCTCAACCGAACTGTGTTTTCCTCGGTGGGAAGTCTTAACTTGTTACCAAGTTCTGTGTTTTTGTTTAACAATTATAATTTTGGTAAAATGTAACATCAAGGAGAATGTTTGGTCCAATAATTCAGTATTGATAAACCAAGTTGCTTTTTGTCACTTTAAAATTAGAATTTCCTACGAACTGGCATTTTAGCTTAGTGTAGTTGATTATAAAAGAAGTCTCTTTGTTTTCTTTCCAGTGAAAACAAGAAAACCTGATTTGGGTTTGGTCCTAGTTGCCATGACTTCATACTTAATAATAATATGGCATCTTAGGACTGTGGCAACATTACCACAAATCACAGCTTGAAGTGAGAATGTAGCATTGTTGGATATGAATGCCTTTTAAAAGAAAAAAAAAATGTAGTACTAGGATGGATGTTGCCCCTCAGTGTCATTGGCATGTAACAGATTGACTGACTTGTTTGTGCTGTAGTGACAGAAAATAACGGGGCTGTCATGTCTCATCTTCTGAAATTGTACATTTGGGGAGCTATTATTAACCATTCCTGGATTTCTTGACATCATTCTTTTTAGATTTGTCCCTTAGTTGTAACCAGCACTTAAGAGATTCATTCGCCATTGTTTTTAAATTTATTCATTTAGGGAAAGTTCATACTTTGGTTTGGGATAAAATGTTGACCTACTGGCTACAATTACACACTCTACTACCCCTGTATCTCTTATCAATTGATTTATATTTGTTTTCTTATATTTTTTTGACAAAGCAGCGGGCATTAGAAGCGCCAAAATATCCAAAAGCTACTCCTACGAAGGAGGAAGATGAGGTCGTGGATGAGGAAGACGAAGATGAGCATGGCGAGACCTTGTGTGGAGCATGTGGGGAGAACTATGCATCAGATGAATTTTGGATTTGCTGTGACATCTGTGAGAAGTGGTTTCATGGGAAGTGTGTAAAGATTACCCCTGCTAGGGCAGAGCATATTAAGCAGTACAAGTGTCCATCATGCAGCAATAAGCGAGCTCGCCCTTGACATGGAGAGAGATGCGGCATATCTACCTTTGTACTCATCTCTTGATGGACTCTGCTAACTGTTTGGTTGATTGGTATCTTTGTCTAGTTTTTAAAATTAGTGCAACTTGTGAATGTGTACTCTGGTTTAGGGACCTCAGTTTTTGGTATAATGCTGTTTAGTTGTAGTTTGGATCTTTACCCTGTTTAGCTTTTTAAATGTTACTATCTTTCTAATCCAAGAAATATCTGTCTATTTGTGGTGCTGTAAGACTTGTACTCATCTTGCTTGCTGTAAGTCTGTAACATCATTCATTAGTGTGGTTACATGCACTAATGACTGATGTTGACTTATTTAATGTATTGTTAGCTGTAACTTTTCTTAGAACAACATAGAAAATCTGATTTTCATTGATTTTTAGGGCGGTTTATAAAACCAGTACTTTGAACTGACCAACCAAAACTGATTGGATTTTTCAGTTTTGGCTAGTTCTTCTTCAGCATCGGTCTATGGTGTTTTTAATTTCTGGAAAAAAAAAAAATCAGTTCTTTAGTTAGATCTTGGGGCCTGGGTTTCTGGTATCGAAACCAGCTGATATATTACTTTTTGTGTGAATCTGAAACACATAAGTATGTATTACTCTGTGGAAGAGGCACCTTTTTTCTTGCATTAATGTCTTAGTTTTGAACATTGTTCTGGTACTTTTGTGTATATATTAAACATAAAAGAATGTAGTTTGGGGGAAGTATGTTATTTTCTCTCTTAACCGAGTTTCATTTCTCTCTCAACTCTTCAGTCACTGCCCCCTTCCCTCCACACCTTAACTCTCTCTCTCTCTCTCCTTTGGTCCTATTACAAGGTTATTCCTGGCATACATGCTCATTCCTTCCCTTGGAAGAGTATTTGGGTGTCATTCATTTTGTGGGAATCTACATAAGGTAAGATTCTTACTCTAAGATGGGGTTCATATTAGGGGATTGGTGTTGTATGTGTTGGTGTTCTGGGAAAACGATGAAAGACCTCGTAATACATTGTGATGTTGCTTGTCCTTTGGAGCAGTGCTCTTTGGATATTTGGGATTCATTGGGTGCTGCCTTATACTATGCCAACCTTATTGTTTGGTTGGATAAATTGGTTTAGGAAGCACTCCTCAGATGTTTGGAATCTCACTCCGGCTTGTTTGATGTGGCTGGTGTGGAAGGAAAGGGATAGTTGTATGTTTGAAAAAGATGAAAGACCTCTTTGGATATTTGGGATTCATTGGGTGCTGCCTTATACTATGCCAACATTATTATTTGGTTGGAGTAATTGGTTTAGGAAGCACTCCCCAGATGTTTGGAACCTCGTGCTGGCTTGTTTGATGTGGCTGGTGTGGAAGGAAAGGGTTAGTCGTATGTTTGAAGATGCTGAGAGATCCCTTGATCAACTGTAATCATTGTTCATCCATACCTTGTTTGATTGGGTTTGGACAAGGGTTTTTAAACTTTGTAGCTCTATTTTGACTTCCATTACTCATTAGGATGATCTATATAACTGTTTGTATTGTGTTCATCATTGTGAGCAAAAGTATTTTCTCTTTTATCAATAGAACTTAATTCTTATTAATAGCCTTTCTCCTTTCTTCAGCACTCCATGGCCGACATGCACCTGGCCTCTGTTAGAGGTAGAGAGTTTTGATGAAAAACCTTAACCAAGAGCGAAGTTTTTTGATGAAGAATTAGTGAGTTTGCTCATGGCTACAGGTTTTTAATCTCAACTTTCTCACCCTTTAATGCCGTTTCAATGCTCCAAGGGTGATCTTTGGGATTTGGGTAAGCAATCTTAAGCTCTTCTTCACATGTTTTTTATTTTTTTGGATTCTAGTTCTTGTTCTTGATTCTATTTTCTGCCCCTCAAATGTTACTCAGATGATTCATTATTACCATAATAGCATATACTAAGGTTATGCTCGTATCAATGCTCATACTAAGGATATGCTCATATCAATTGATGATTCCTTAAATTGATGAATATTTAGTATTTTTCAAATCGATTAGAATTGGTCTGAAATTAGTAGTGTATTCCTTTCCCCTACCCCCCAACCCAATTGAATTGAATTGAACCAAACTGAACTGCATTTATTCCATTTTGGTCGGCTTTGGGGTGACTTTGAAAATCCTACTTTTTTCAGTTCAGTCCAAAATCTTCTCCCAACCACGATTAATTGCATCAATATCAGCTCTAATTGATTTGCCTCTTTTATGTTGCTTATGCAACATCTTTGTGATTATATTTTCTTCAGGAAGAAACAAAGACAACTGATTCGTGAGGTTCAGGATGTGACTCATTTGCGAGAATTGGAATCTGTTTTTGGAGTTTCATTCGCAAGTTATGTTATTATAGTGTTTTGAAGTCACTTGTGCTAGCTTTCCTTTTAGGACTTTTTGGTCATTAAAGTGAAATACTTGGCATGCTGTAAGTGCCTACATATATATATATATATATATATATATATATATATATTATCAAAGTTAATATTATTTATGTGGAGTATTTTGGGTTTTTCTTTCCTTGGCCTCAGATTCAATAATATGGTAACTGCTCAATCTACAAAAATTTCTATTAGGAATTGTGTTCCACCGTTAAAATTTGTGGGGAATACGAAAAGTACCAACTTGGATAAACGAATATACACATTAGTTCGGTGACCCTCTTGCAAGAATAGGTCTGAAAGGTCAGTTGATGAAGCAAACTCCGATCCTGCAATGAGCTTATTGTGATTATTATGTTTCCATGAAGAAATGCTTCAACTTTAATATCTTGAGAACTATGTCTTAAAGAGTAGGAAGTACTGAACGTGAGATCTAAAGCTACTTGCGTGATGCTTGTGCAAGAATAGGATGCAAGCCTGATCCAAAATCTTGAAGAATAAATATTTCTGTTAACTTCAATGACCATGATGTCTTATTTGATTTTCTTTCACCCGTGGTCCAATGATATAGAAGTGTTAACGCCATTATCAATCCACGTCTATCTATAATGAGGAGTTATGACTTATAACTAATAAGGTGCAGCCGACGTTTGAAAAATTTTACTTATACCCTCTAGATCACTTTATATAGTCTTATCCAATATTCCTTCAAAAACAAAATAGTCTTATCCTATATTTAGGATTTAGCTACCTATTTCAAGTTCCACTTGAGTCTATATATATACTCTAGATCACTTTATAGTCTTATCCAATATTCCTTCAAAAACAAAATAGTCTTATCCTATATTTAGCTACCTATTTCAAGTTCCACCTTTTTTTTTTTTTTTTGGATAAGTAAGATGATATATTACTAAAAAGGCAAAGACAACAATGGGGGAATTGATCTATCAGCTTCTTTACAAAAGACCCATGGAGGGATGGAAGAGATGGATTGGGGTCCCTAAGTTGGAGAGATACACCTCCAATGAGCTAAATGATGAGCAAGCTCATTACATGAACGATAACAAAAAGAGAATTTTGCAATAGAAAGTAAGGAAAAAGGTTGCGGATGTTTGAGATAATGAAAGAGATTTCCCATGGAGGATCGGAAGATGAGCAAACTATAGAGTCAATGACAACTTTGGCATCGCCTTCAAAAATCACAAACTTGAAACCAAGATTTATTGTTGTGGACATGGCAAGGAGGGCAGCTTTGGCTTCGCCCCAAACTGGGGATTGAGAAGGTTCCTTTGCTGTACAAACTAAGATAATCATACCATTAGGATCATGACCAACAATAGAGATGAATGTCGCATTTGGTTGAATGGCAGCGTCAAAATTGAATTTAATCCAACCTGTTGGTGGGGGGCGCCATTGAGAGGCAGTGGAGGGGGATAGGAATGGCAATGGGTCGGGTTCGGGCCGGGTTTTTCCATACTCGGACCCAACCCACAGGGCAAGACCCGTGGCCCGGACCCGGCCCGTTTAGGGTACCGAGTTTTTTCACGGGGCCCGGACCTGCCCCAGCCGGGCCTCGTTAAGATTTTAAGCCCAAATTTATTTTTGCCTACATTCCCGCGGGCTCGCTGGGGATTGGGCCCAATTTGTGGCCCAACCAAAAAAAAAAAAGATTTTAAGCCCAAATTTATTTTTGCCTACATTCAAGCTTTCATATTCTAATTCAAGCCTAGATAACGTGGCCTAAATGCCAAATCAGTCCAAATCATAGACTACTAATCATAAATCAATAAATCACTTGTTAATTATAAATCTATAAATCAATAAACCATAACTAATATCATAATTATAATTCAATAAATCATAACTAAGATGTTAAATCAATAAATTACCTAGCTAAGATAACCATTTAATCATTAATCAACAAAATCATAACTAAAATCACCAGCTAAATATAAAAATAAAATAAATCCAACAAGTCCAAGAAATAAGTATCAAAAGTCCAACGAGTCCAAGAAATTAAAAAGCTACAAAATAAATCCCACAAGTTTAGAATAATTACAAACCAACAAATTAATCCAACAAGTCTAAAAAATTAAAAAAAAAACTACTAAATTAATACAACATGTTTAATCTTCCACAATTGTGACACAACTCCCATCAGTTGTGGCACAACTCTCATCAGTTGTGGCACACCTCTCATCATCTTCATTTGGCTCCCCATCATCAAGAATGGATTGAAATGTACTATCTCCAGATATAGTTGAAGAACCTACAACAACGATGAATTAAAAAAATGGAATAAACTTCATCAAATTGTAACTAACAAATATAAAAACACAATTATGATTTTATAAATAGAAATTAGACAATTGCTAACCATTGATTTCACTCCATAACCATCTCCGTTTTAGGCTCTGCATTCCCAACAAACACAAAAAATGCAAGTATTGAACAATAGATCACATTAAACAAGAAATGCATTTGGACAAAATAAATGCATTTGGACATCACAAAATAAATGCATTTAAACAAGAAATGCAAGAAATCTATTGTTAGAATCAAAATAAATGCATTTGGACATCACAATAAGAAAACAAGAAATGCAAGTATTGAACAATAGATCACATTAAACAACACTATTCAGCTTCATAGCCCTAGACATACATATATCAACAGTGAAAGTGCAAAGCAGAACAGAACACACAAATCAGCTTATTCATTACATTACAATTCAGTGCTCCATTATAGAAAACATGTGAATTGTTTTCCTTGGTGGACATCATTCTTCTTTATTTGCTCTACATATTCGAGTGAAAATTTCGATGATAAAAAGCCTAAAATCCATAACTAAACTGAATGGATTTTTCCATGAATATGGAAAATAATATGAGGTGCAGCTGAAGAATATATATTTTGCAGAGATGCAACTAGGAAAGAAAGTGTTTGGACCTCCATGTCTTTGAGTAAGTGTACCAAATAGTGGGCGGTTGCAAAATTCTGTTGGAATATGAAGCAGAAATGTGCAACTCTATGCTAAAGAAAATTATAAACACACAAGATGACCAAGAACTTTTCTTTTTTATTGATAGGATATATATGTAACCATTGGGTCTTAAACCCAAAACCTCACCCTCTATCAGATTATTGTGGAAGAGGAGATGTCATTTGAGCTAGATCTCATTGGCCATGGTGACCAAGAACTCATGTTCATTATCTGCAGAATTCGAAGTACATTATACCTCCCAACAGCTCTAACATACAACCAATTGGCAACACAAACTTGAGATGAACCAAGTGTGCTATGAAAATGCATAAAAACTATCTCTTAATATTAACAAGTTGAGCAGCAGCAATATTTTTTTACAATCAAGTGGGAAAGAATATAGAAATGGAATGCAAAGGAGAGACAATGCCAATGTAATATGATGTTGGGGGACTGAAAGCAAACCGTGAACCCAAAATTACAGGGAAAGGTTGATTCTAGCACAAATGTGACGAAATCAATAATATACAGAGAGTAATCGGAAAGTGGGAGAACTTGTTGACACAGTATGACAAATTAGATGTATAAAGTAATAACTAAGATGTGGTTAAGCGTGAGAAATACAAAAGACTTGCAATGCAACTAATTGTTTCTTAAGAACAATATGTATGAGCATTATTCTATAGAATGCGGATCACAACAGAATGTGTAGTACCAAAAATTCAACCAGTACCAAAAATTTAAGCTTCCTCAAAAATGTTTTCTAAACTAAAAGCTTCCACCAACTAATATTTTCTTATAGCATAAATATATTCATTAGAAATCAAGAGTCTCAGTATAATGAAAAACACTTTGTTTTCATATAGAATAGGAAAAAGCTTTGAAGAATTTTTGTACCTGATGGGATGACAAAAAGGGAAGGAAGATCAATTGATTCAGTTCAGACTTCAAAGTGAGTACTGAGGCTGTAAGGAAGATCAGTTGATTTAGTTCAAACTTCAAAGTGAGGGAGGCGTGACTGAGGGAGTGAGGCTTCGGAGTGAGGGTGAGGAGGCGAGGGAGGCGTGACTGAGGGAGTGAGGGAGTGCCAGAGTGAGGGAGTGTTGGAGTGAGTTGCTGAGGGAGAGGGAGTGTCGGACTGAGCTGAGGGAGAGGAAGAGGGAGAGGGAGAGTGAGTGTCGGCTGAAGAGTGAAGAAACGAGGGATTAGGGATTTAGGGTTAGAATATAGGAATATATATATATAGTAGGGTATTTTTGTAATTTTAGGCTACCGGGTTTTTAACCGGGTCGGGTTTCGGGTCGGGCTTCGGGTTTTTTTGATAAAACCCGGACCTGACCCAGACCCGCTTCGGGGTTTTTTTTTTTTAAAACCCATACCCGACCCTATTCCTAATCGGACCGGGTAAAACCCAGCCCATTAGGGTTGGGCTGAGCCAGGTACCCTCGGGTCGGGCAAAAATTACCATCCCTAGAGGGGGATATGGACAACCATGCTTCAGAATGGGATTTGAAGGATCTGTTGATGTCAGAAGCAAGCCGATTAGGAGGGTTGGACAGGTCTTCAAAAATCAGTTTTTTTTTGCTCTACCAAATGCGATCACACGTTATTGCAGCTAATAGGGAGAAAGATGGGCCAACTGATGGGCAGAGACCAAGGAGACACACAGGATTAAGGATGGACTTAACCCATTCAGATGATGACTTTGGTGGTATGGAAGATAGATTGATGGGGGTACTTGTGTGCCTCCATACAATAATGGCAAAAGGGCACTCAAACAAAGCATGAACCACTGATTCTTGAGGATGATGACATCGGGGACATGATGAATCCAACCCAGCAATTCTTCGAGCAAGGAATTCTCTAGTGGGGAAAACATCCCACGCAATTTTCCAAATGTGGTATTTGAGTCGTTCATTGAACTTTATGGACCATAATTTCTTCCATTCAACAGCAGTAAGGGGACCAGAATTTGTGAATCTGGCATTTTGGTCAGCAAGGTAAGCCAACTTGACAGAAAATTTCCCACTTGGACATTTTGCCCAAATAGTGGAATCTGCAACTAGAGTGAAGAGAATGTGGATTTGTTGAATAGAAGAGGCTGTATCATGGTTAAAGAGGTTGTGGAGAAGAGCTTTGTTTCACTGTCTAGTTTCAAGAACAATTAGACCAGAAACCAATTGTTGGTCTGGCAGCAAGGTTATAGAGGTTGGGGTGAAGGATGGAATTAATGGAATCCATGGGTCATGCCAAATGTTCACCAAAGAACTAGATCCAATGAGGTAGCAATAGCCTTTTTTTTATTAAAGGGATGCTTTTGTGAATGCCTTTCCAAATGTAGGATGAGTTTTGTTGGAGGGTAGAGGTTAGGAAGGAAGGACCATGAAGGTATTTGGATTGGAGAAGGTTGGCCCAAGGTTTATTGGCACTAGAAGCAATACTCCACCCAAGTTTGGATATTAGAGCATTGTTGATATCATGAGCACGACGGAAGCCCAAACCTCCAGCAGATTTTGGTTTGCATAAAGAATCCTATGCTTTTGGATAGATATGGTGACCTGAATCAATAAATCCCTAGAAAAAATCTCGAAGTATAGCATCAATTTTGCTGCAAATAGACTTTGGTAGCTTAAAAGATGACATCCAATAAGATGGTATTAAGGATAGCACAGACTTTATAAGAGTTGCTTTGGCGGCTTGAGATAAAATCTTTGCTTTCCAACCAGAAATCTTGCTGTTGATCTTTTCCAAAATCATGTTGAACTGAGCTTGGTGACCTCTTTGGATATGAGTGGGAAGCCCAAGGTAGAAATTCTTAGAAGTTGGTTTGTTCAAACCAATCAGGTTGCGTAGAGAGATTTTGGATGATGGAGGAACATTTCGACTAAAAGTTATTGCCGATTTCCTCTTGTTGATGGATGTGGGGGCCTTTTCTGCTATGTTGGGCTGGGCTGCCCTTTTGTGATCGTAGGCCCAAATGTTCTGGGTTGCAGGAGTCGAGACCGGGCCAAATGGAACTCAACTTGGCCGGGCTTGTGCGCGAACTGTGCCTCGTCTGCCAGGGGCGCTTTGCCGCGGGCTGAGTTGACTCGGAGATGAGCTTACGGCAAGCAGAGCCCTTTTTAGAGAAAAAGTGCTTACGGCAGGCAGAGCTGTTTCAGAAAAGTGCTTACAGCAGGCAGATATTATTGATGAATATAAACATACATTCTGGAATGACCAGATAACTCTTTTAATGGAAAATGATAAAATAATTCACAACCATAATAACACCTAACAAAAATAGTGATGAGAATGGCTATAAAATTAATCAAAGGACATGGAATAAATTTGGTTTCGTCCGCGGGGCAAAGCCAAAGAGGAAGAATACCTCTTCTCAACGCAACTAACTTCCGAGGAAAAGAAATCCTGCCGTGAAGTTAATGGGTTTGAGGGAGGTGGACCCAAATGATCAATACCCGAAATGAATATGGAAGAGGGCAAGGATCTGAGAGGGAGAGAAGGGAAGAAACCTATCGGTGCATGCCACTAGCTCTCACTCTTTTTGTTTCTATCTTTCCTCTCTTGGTTTTCTTTCTTTTCGTTTTTCTTAGTGATTTTCCACCCTTAGTGTTTTTGTTTATGCTTCCCCTGTTTTGCTAAGTGTATTACAGAGTATCTTTTTTTGTTTTTTTTTTTTGTATTGCCTTCCACACTTCTTGTCCCCCTTTGTTCACGGCAGAGGCTCCCATTTTATAGTGCCTGCCGTGGACGGATTTTACTATTCTACCCTCCAACCGTTTTTGTCTGGTCTGAGAGTACTTGCCGACATTACTGTTCCGTCTGTGGTTCCCCTGTTTACGGGTACAGACATTTTTTGTCCGTTAGTCTGCCGCGGCATTCCTACCTGCCGCGGTGACGTTTCTTCTCTCTCTATCCCTCGTGGCATGCACCTATTGGTTCCAACTCAGCATTGCCTCTTTCGGGTGGTATGTCATCCCAGCAGGACGTATCCCCCAAAAGAGTTTGGGCAGGAACCTTAAAATAAGCCTTCCCCTCTCCCCACCTCCAAACCGTGCCCTCTTACCTCTGACCCATGACCTCACCATGTCCTGTATTGGCTGGGTACAGGCTGGTGGTGCCTGGGCCTTGCGCGTGTTTGCGTCTGAATCCTGCCTGCTGTTCATGCATTTGCCGTGGAGTGAAGACTTTCCTTGCCTGCCGCCCGTTTCTGGCTTTTCACAGGTTGCTATTCTGATTTCCCGCTCCCTCAGGATCTGGGCTTTTACCCAGTGTTTGGGCTTTGTTTTCTTTTCAGCCCAATTCGTTTAAATGCCTTTGCTTTCTTTCCGCATGGCCTCTCCTGCCGCGGTGACTTCTTCCTATTGGGCCTTTTCTTAGGCCTGCCATTCCAATTCTTTCCCCCAGTGGCCCAATCAATGGTGGCCACTGGTGTCCTTGCGCATGGGCTTTCATGCCCTTTTTTCCCTTGGGCCTCTCCGGCCCGTTTCTTTGGACATCCTTGGTCCGTTCATTACTCCGCATCCCATGGGCTTTTACTAACTCAATTGGGCTTCCCCGGCCCAATTTCCTCATTCTCATCTTTGGGGTACATGTGCTTGCCATTATCCCCTACTTACTTTGCTTACTTTACTTTGGGCCTGCCGCAGCCCATTCTCTCTTTTTTACAACACATACTGCCCATGGGTGCCATTTTCTCTCTTTCCGGGCCTTTTAGGCCCACTTACTTCCTCAAGACCCATCCATTTGTATTGATGGGCCTGTGATCCATTGTTCCTGCCGCTTGGGCCCAATGGTTTTTTTTTTTACTTGGTCTGCTGCCCGCGTCGCTGGGTTGGGCTACCCTTGTCTATTTCGAAGAAATGACCCTCAACAATGGAAAGCCCAGACCAAGTCTGAAATTGAGATAAACAAAATTGGACAGCCACAAGGTCATCATGGTTAGCTCGAGAAAATACCACAAGATCATCAACAAACATAAGATGCGAAATTGGGGGGCAGTTTCTTGCAATCTTGATGCCTTGGAGAGAACCTTCAGCCTCTTTCTGAAGAAATAATTTAGACAAAACATCAGTAACCAAAATAAAGAGAAAATGAGACGTTTAAAAATTCTACTTATATATATAAAAGGTGCAGCCGACGTTTGAAAATTCTACTTATACCCTCTAGATCACTTTATAGTCTTATCCAATATTCCTTCAAAAACAAAATAGTCTTATTCTATATTTAGCTACCTATTTCAAGTTCCACTTGAGTCTATTTATATATATATAAATTTTTTATTTAATAGTTATTAGTTTAATCTTTTGTTTCAAATGTTTTTTGTTTTCCCCCAAGGACATAAGCATGTGCTCATCAAGATTTCCCATTTGCATAAAATGAAACAAGTATCTAAAAGGAGAGCAATCTACTTTAGAAAGCATGAATATTTCATTTGGGATGCCGTACTAGTGTTGTACTCGTACACACTATGTCATGCTATAATTTTTAAAAATTATTCATATTGCTATATTATACCCGTACAAATATTCGTGTTCGTGCTTCGTAAACTCTATTATTGTCTTGAGCATAAAACAAGATGCACTTTTCAAAGCATTTGGGTTAGGTGGATCATATCTCTATTATGTCGTTTCATTTTTTATTTATTTAATATCTTCTAATTTAAATATGTAGTAGCCTAGTAGGGGTAGTTTTGCCTTATTATAACGCATTGGTTATTAAATGGAAGGGTCATGTTAATAGGTGCTCTTATTGTAATTATTAATAAACCATATTAAGAAAGTTTTGACATCATTTTTATGAAAAATATAAAAAGTTGTCAGTAAAATTAATTGTTTTTCCATTTTCCCAATAAAACATTTTAAAAATAGAATCATACTGTAGCCCTCCAAGCACATCATGGTGTCTAGCTTGCTTACAATCTCAGAAACATTTCACTGGGCTGGATTTGAATTCGTTTTGAAAATCTTTGAATTCCCAATTACTGTTGTGAAATGATTACATTACATAAAAAGAAGACCCCCCGAAAAAAAACAAATCCAAGTATATTCAATGTTTAGTTCCTCCAACGGTTCTCTATCAAATGGAGTTCAATATTGTGAGCTAGATTATAAAAAAGATAGTTCACCCTAAGGGGTGTTTGGTTTGCCATGATGTATCCTTGATGTGATGCACATTACCTTAATGTGACATTAAGGTGTTTGATTCATTTAGTTTTTTCTAACATTGCCATAATTTAAGATTACAAAATATATTACATCACCTTAATCATATCACTTTCTTAAATGAGGTGATTTTACATTACTTATTAGTGGGGATGTAATAATTTATTGAATTCACAAAAATGCCAATACTAAAAAAAAAAAAAATTATTTTACTCATGAAAATTATTAAAATATCAAAAAACCTCTAAAATACTCTAAAACCTCTAAAATGACCAAAATACCATTGGAACCACCAAAACAACTTAAATGCACAACGAATGTCCAAAATATCCTAAAAACCTCCAAAATGCCCCCCAACACCTCAAAAATGACCAAAATACTATTGAAACCTCAAAAATGACCAAAATACCCTTGAAACCTCAAAAAATGACCAAAATACTCTTGAAACCTCTAAAATGACCAAAATACCCTTGAAATCTCTAAAATGACCAAAATACCCTTGAAGTCTCAAAAATGACAAAAATACCTCCAAACCCTCTAAAATGACCGAAATACCCCAAAACATGAAAAAAATAACTAAATTAACTCCAAAACCTCTAAAATGACCAAAATACCCTTGAAACCTCTAAAAATAACCAAAATACACCTAAACCTAAAAAATGACCAAAATACTTTTGAAACCTCTAAAATGACCAAAATACCTTTAAAACCTCAAAAACGACTAAAATACCCCTGAAACCTCTAAAAAAACCAAAATATCCCAAAACCTTAAAAATTACTAAGGCTCCGTTTGTTTCGGCTTCAAACTGATTCCGGAAATGATTTTCCGGAAAATGCGGTGTTTGGTTCTTACGGAAAATACAGTCAACGGAAAAAACGATTCACGTTGACCGGAAAATAACGCATTTTGAACGGAAATCAATTTACGTTCTCATTTTACCTTCAAAGCATTTCCGGAAAATACACCCGAAGAGAGAGAGAGTGAGAGAGAGCCCAAGCCTCGTCGCCTGAAGCACGTCCTCGCCGGTCAGATCGCCATCCTCGTCGCCGTCGCCTCCTTCGTCCTTGATCTCGTCGCCTACTTCGTCTTCGATCTCGTCGCCTCCTTCGTCCGAGATCTCGCCAAGATCGCGCCGCCCTCTCGATCGCGCCGAGATCGCGATCACGAAGCCTTCGACTTCGCCGGTGCCACGAACCGCGCCATCGCACCTCGAGCTCCGATCGCAGCACCTCGCCATCGCACCTCGAGCTCCGGTCTCGCACCTCGCCATCGCACCTCGTCGTCGACCCAGACCCATCGCCTCCTTCATCGCGCCATCGCTCCAACGCCGCTCGACCCAGACCCAGACCCTCGATCGCGCCATCGCAGCTGGAGCTCTCTCTTCCTCGATCTCTCAGTTTTTTTTTTTTTTAATTTGATTGTTGTTGTTGTTGTTTTTTTTTTTTTAATTTGATTGTTGTTATTGTTTTTTTTGGATGAACTGATTGTTGTTGTTGGTGTTGTTGTTGCTGGAATTTGGAATTTGGAATTTGCTGTTGTTGTTGTTGTTGTTGTGTTGTTGCCGGAATTTGCTGCCGGAAAATAGTATTTTCCGAATACATCCAAACACATGAAAATATTTTCCACCACAATTTTCATAATTCAACCAAACACTTAAAAATATTTTCCTTTTTCGGAAAATAACATTTCCGAAAAATATGTATTTTCCGGAAAATGTTTTACACGAAACAAACACACCCTAAAATAACATCGAAACCTTTAAAATGACCAAATACCCCAAAATCAATAAAATGGCTAAAAATAACCCGAAAATTACTAGAATGACCAAAATACATTTGAAACCTCTAAAATGACAAAAATAATTCCAAAACCACTATAATAACCAAAATACCCCGAAAATCACTAGAACGACCAAAATACCCTCGAAACCATTAAAGTGGCCAAAATAACCCAAAAACTTTAGAATAAAAATATACTAAAATCTCTTAAATGATCAAAATAACCCCAAAACCTCTAAAATGATCAAAAATACATCGAAACCTATAAAATGATAAAAAAAATACCCCAAAACCATCTTAATGACTAAACTACCTTGAAACTTTTAATCTGGCCCAAAGTACCCAAAACCTTTGAAACAAACAAAAGTTTTAGGTTATTTTGTGTCATTTAACATTTTCACGGGTATTTTGGTTATTTTTGAGGTTTCAAAATATTTTTTTGGTCATTTTAGAAGTTAAAAGAATATTTTGGCCATTTTAAATATTTTAGGATATTTTAGATATTTCATTGAAATTTTGGTCATTTTTGAGGTTTTAGGGCATTTTTGGTCATTTTAGAGGTTTCATGGGCAATTTTAGTCATTTTAAGGTTTTAGGGGTATTTTGTTCATTTTGTAGGGGGTATTTTGTTCATTTTGTAGGGGTATTATGGTCATTTTGAGATTTTGGGGGTATTTAGGTCCTTTTAGAGGTTTCAAGTTTTTTGTGTGTGCTCATTTTAGAGGATTTAAGGGCATTTTAGTGATTTCAAGGTGCATTTTAATCATTTAAATGTTTTGGGATATTTTGGTCATTTTAGATGTTTCATGTTTTTTTTGCTCATTCTAACGGTTTCAGGGGTATTTTGGTTATTTTAGAGGTTTCGGGGCTATTTTGCTGATTTAAGAAATTTTGGGGTATTTTTAGTCACTTTGAGGTTTCGAGGGTATTTTGATCATTTTAGTGATTTCGGAGGTATTTTGGAACTATTTTGGTCATTTTGATATTTCGAGGGGTATTTTGGTCATTTTGGTTAGATTTAGGGTATTGTTAGTAATTTTATAGGTTACATGGGTACTTTAGTCATTTTCTAGATTTCATGTATTTTTTATTGAGATTTTAAGGGTAATTTGGTCATTTTGGGTTTTTCTAGGGAATTTTTTGGTTCAAGGAAATTTTGGCATTTTTTGGTGTTTAGGCTATTTTGAATCAATTTTCTATTATAATAATTATTATATGAATGTTACATTCTTGGATTATAATTGAAATGTAATTTAATTAACCAAACACATTAATGTCACATCAAAGTAACGTGATCACATGAATCTAAGACTTACGATGATGTAACATTACACCTTGATGTAACATCATGTGAACCAAACTCCCCTTAAAGGTTATCTAAAACTAGATTGAGTTTTAGGTTTCGCGGGCCAGATATTGGGCTTGTTTGATTAGGTGGAACCGTGGAAGCAGGTGTGACAGATACGAAATTTTTAAACAATTTTGTCCTAAAATTCTCAAAGATAAGTTCTATTTCTCTTAAGTTTCCACTTTACTGGACCACACCTATGAAGTTGATGTTTCACCAAAGGGTTCAACAATTGAGCTAATGAGATAAATGATTTGTCATTACCCTCCACTTCATCTACTGACCAGAAAATTTAAATTAAAAAGAAAAAAATGATTTGTCCATGCGCAAGCTGATTTTGAAAGAGTTTGGTGACAAGAAGCAATCAAAATCAAGATAAATGACAAGCATGCAAAGCTCAAATGATCAAGCACAAAAAAGCGGGTTATTTTTAACCA
Source organism: Quercus aquifolioides (assembly GCA_019022515.1). Classification (NCBI taxonomy): domain Eukaryota; kingdom Viridiplantae; phylum Streptophyta; class Magnoliopsida; order Fagales; family Fagaceae; genus Quercus; species Quercus aquifolioides. Next base: position 9,121,475 of record CM032328.1, read on the forward strand.
ATAGAGTCAAAAGCATTTGACAAGGGGAGGCAAAAGAACAATTTATTTTGTTTGTCATCAAAAAGAAGATTGAAGATTATTATTATTATTATTATTATTATTATAACTTGACGGCATATCTAATCGACTAATTCTGGTGTCCACTTTAAAGCACTAATCCACCTATTAAATATAACCCTAAGCCTATATTGGTTTCTAGTGATTAAAAGAAGCTGTAAGGCCCACTAATTTGGGACAAGATATTAAAAGCCTCCAGACCCACAGGCACCACACACCACTAAGATTCAAAGATCAAAACATGAGTAATGGTACATCTATAACATTTTTCCAACAAATTTTAAATATTAACTTATTACTAATTCTATTTGGGCCTATCATTGACATATCTTTTTAACCCATCAATAATAATTACCACTCAGAATGATCCGTTTTGAAAATATTCTGGACATAATATTACGCAATAGTTTTATATTAGAATCCCTTTGTGTACTGTTTTTCCTTCTTATAAATGATTAACATGTCACCTGCCTTCAGATTACTTATAGCTAGAGGTGTCAGAGTACGTGCTCCCAAATCCAAAGCATCATTGATTTTTAATTATATAATAGCAACAGTAACGCTAACAAAATACACACACAAACATTAACGCAGTTGACATTAGCAAACAATTCAATAAATAGGGAACAGGGGAAAATTTACATATTGTATGAGTTTCAACAATGGCTGAACTCATCTCCTTTTCACATTTCACATTAGATATACAAAAGATACTAGCAACAGGCACGCCTGAAAAAAAGTATTTCACACACATATATATATATATATATGACAATAGACATAACTAAATGCAATAAGCCAACAGAGGGTTGGCTGAGTTGGTCAGGACTTTCGTTCCCTGCTTGTCAGGCTTGGGTTCGAGTCCTGCCAACGGCCTTCTGTTGGTGGGCTGCAGTGTGAGGGATTTGAGGGGAACATCGGGCCGAGCCTTGGCGGGTACCTCGGTGGGTCTGGTGGGTCCTGTCCCTCACATGGTCTCTAACAACCCGGGTGGTATAATACAACCATAAAGACCCCCATTTTTGTTTATCAAAAAAAAAAAAAACTAAATGCAATAAAGAATGTACAAGAATATATTTACATGCTTTAATATTAAATGAGTTTGGTGCTTGGTGAAACTTACCTCTTTTTCACATTAAATATAAGAAGATGCTATATATACACAGCCAAAATGACTAGGACACACACTAGAGACTTTAATTATGAGATAAATATGTGTCCTCAGCCATTTTGGCCGTCAGATTAGCTATTCACAGATCATAAAAGAAGAGGGAGTACATTAAATAATTAACGAGTCATTAACAAGATCGCAGTAGATAAGCCAACATTAAATATTTAATGAGTCATTAATAAGATTGCAGTAGATAAGCCAAACATTTTAATATAAGTTACTAATTATAAATAAAATCAAGATTTTGGAGTGAGTGCTAAGACTGATAAGGTAGGGTCATACAGCTTTTAATTTAAATCTTATAAAGATTCTCTCACAAGTCCCACATCCATCCAAGATGCAAGGTATTCCCCACCATTTACTTTAAGTTATCCACAACCACTAGCTAGCATGTGCCAATTAATCAATAACATCATGAAAAAATAAAAAATAAAACATTGTTGGGAACCCCAAGTGATGCTTAAGTTTCTATCCACCAAACACCAAACAAAATGCTTGCAGAAGAAATTCAATTACTCCCAAGACCATATGCAATTGAATCTGCAACAAAAGGAATCTTGACTATTCTAAACTAGTCCCATATGGAAAATGAAACAAATGTTTTATAAACACAAAGAGAACCCAAAATTATGCTATTGAGCTTTGCAAATTACATGAACCAGAAGTTCTGGATAACACCATATTGAGATAACATACATAAGGTGTAGTGAAGGAACAAATAAAAAAGGAATTATTTCATATATATATATATATATATGTATATATAAAACCTGCCATGACTTACAATGGTTAGCCAGTAAAGCAGGGCAGGCCATAAGCTGACAGAAAAAAAGGCCAAAACAGAGAACAACAGAAACAAGTAAGAGAAAATAAACAGGATTTAGACAAAGATCAAAGAAAAGACCTCTTTTCTTTTTCATCTCATCATGTCACAGCTTCCTGATTCTTTGTTGACATTCGCTTCAGAAACTCATAGGTAGTGATCATTGTTGTTGCAGACATGGACATTGAAGCCCACCGAGGCCCCAATCCTCTGTAACAAGCCATCCAACCTCCTTCCTTAACCAAATTCCTAATTGTGTGTGCAATAGTTGGCCCTCGACGCCCATTCTCTTCCCCATCCAAGACTTGCAATCTAGTCTTAATTGTATCAAGTGGCATTGTAATCAAAGCCGAAACACCACCCGCCATGGCTGCACTGACTCCCTGAACTGCCATTACAGTTTTCGAATCTGGCCTAAACGTGTTCACCCCATTCTCATTACCATATCCATCTTTCTTGCAAAAGTAATACCCAAATCCACTCCAAACCATCCTTTGTGCAATAGAGTAAGATGCCCACCACACCGCATTTGATGGCGCATACGTCAATATCGATATCCCAAACCCCCTATACAACCCCCTTGGCCCATCTGTATTCAAAATCTTCCTAAATGCATCGATCCCATTAACATATTTACACGCTGACACATTAGCAACACGTGAATTCAAATTCCCACCACAACCTCTACTACTACCTTGAACCATCAACCTTTGGCTCACCACATCAATTGGAGTCCAAACAAGTTGTGCAGCCATCGCGGCGCTCAACCCTGCAGCTGCATTGGCGACTGTGGCGGCAGTCGGCTCTGGAACCCCTAACCTAACCGTGGCCGAGCCCACATTACTCTTTGTAATCTCCAATGCAGTCATGTAAAGCGCCCGGGCTGGAACCGTGCCCGTCAAGGAAGTTCCAAATCCTCTATACAATGCCCTAAACCCTTCATTCCTTACAATCCAAAAAGCAGTCCTAATACAAGACACTTCTGATTGAGCTACTTGTTGCCTAGTTTTCAACACCACAATCGGGTAAAGCATCCCCGACACGCCTGAAAATAGTGCAGCACCGAGGAAGAAAAACTTCGACTTGTCGAGCATTTCCCAGTCAATCTCGGCCGGAATATGAACCTCTTTAGCAGCCGCAGCCGCCGTAGACGGCGATTCCTCCTCGGTAGCACTCAAATTCATCTTAGCCACTTTCCCCCAAATTTACAGTTTTCACAAAATTCAATTCAAAATTCAGCTCTAATCCAACACTTTAACCATATGTACATAATTAACAGACAAAAAAACCCCCCAAATTGGAAACTTTAACAAAAAGCCTAACCCTAACCCTAACCCTAATTGTACGGACTGTACAAAAAACCAGCACAAAAAATCTATGAAATATGGTACAAAAAAAAGTTAACAAAATTTGATTCGAAATTTTTCTAGTTCTTTTTCCTCTTGTGGAACCAGGTTTTGGATCGGAGGTGAACCGAAACGAAAGGATCTAACATTTCTTGGTAAATGAACTGAATTTACAAGAGAACCTTACCGGAGAGTGGAGCATCGTCCACCGGAGAATCTCCCCGGAAAGTTCGGATCTCGCCGGAGAAGAAAAAAAAGGAAATTTCTTGAGTTTCCGATTCTAGATCAAAATTATCACAAATTCATACATAGAAACACACTATTTATATATATACCCTTTAGAGAGAGAAAGAAAATGAGAGAGAGAGTATTTTTGTCCGTACAGAGAGTGAGAGAGTGGGAGAGAGAGGTGGGTTACCGGAAATGAGAGGTTTTATAAGGTGAGAATTTGAGAGGGGGAGAGAGGAGAGGGAAGAGGAGGGAATGGAGGGAGGAACTCACACGTGGAGGTTTTGGATTAGGGGTAGCTTGGGATTGATGGGGTTTTTTGTTTGTTTTTGTTTTTGTGATTTGTTATTTGTCAATGTATGTCTGAAGGGTGTGACTAGTGAGTGACATGGGAACTCTTATCCATAAGTTGGAATGAGATTAGATCCGGTGTGTGGGAGTGTGGGAGACATGATATTTAAGAACTTATGGCCTTTTGCCATGTGTTGCAGAAGATAAAATTTAGGCGAAAAGTCACTTTTAGTTCCTACATTTTCAGGCGATTCTCATTTTAGTCCCTACATTTTATTTTTACCGCTTTTAGTCTCTATCCTGAAAAACGCTTCCCGTTTTAGTCCCTGCCGTTATATCAGAGACGAAAAATGCACACGTGGCAAACGGCAGAATTAAAAAAATATTAAAAATATTTTATTTTATTTTAAAATAAAATAAAATTTTAGTTATCAATAATTTTAAAATAAAAATATTAAAAATTTTAGTTAAAAATAAGTTCTTCATGTTCTTCCCCCAAGAACGTGATTGCCCAGAAAAAAAAAAAAAAAAGAGCAAAGATTCAAATTTTAACAACCATTTCTGGTGTTCTCTTTTCAGTCAGGTTATCAAAATAGCAAAAGAGTAAACACGAATAGAACACAATGCATTTCCATATCAGATCTGATGCAAAACCCAAAAGATAAACTAGATCTAGAACTTAAATCAAATCAAAATCTAATCTAAACCAATTAATTAATTAATAACAAAAAGGCCCACAGATCTGAATCTGAAAAAAAAAAGAAAAGAAAAGAAAAGAAGACAGATCTAAACGAAAATGTTAAAAGGCAATGTTTTTAGTTATTATCTTGCTCTTGGTGACAGAGTCGTTAACGTTAATAGCAGGAAACAAGAGGGTACCATTGGCCTGCATCTGGTAAAGCCTCTTAACTCCGGTGGTTGTCTCTTTGGACACACCAGCCAATCTTTGCTTCATCTTGTGGTACCTCTTGGGATCTGTTTTCAACCCATCTCTGATAATGGTCAGCACAATCTGGAACTCGGCGTTGATTCAGTGATTTTGGGTTTGAATCAGTGGTGGTCTAGCTTGATTTCGGTGGTGCTGAGTTGGTTTTGGTGGCTGGGACTTGCTTGAATCGATGGTGAGTTGGTTTAAATCGGTGCAGTTTAGCTTGATTTCGGTGGTGCTGGGTTAGTTTCGGTGGTTGGGGCTTGTTCAACTTTGAATCGGTGTGGGTTTTCAGTGGTGCTATGTTGTTTTAGTGGCTGGAGCTTCTTTGAATCAGTGTGGGTTGGCTGTTTCAGTGGTGCTGGGATGTGTACGGTGGCTGCGGCTTCTTTGAATCGACGTGGGATCTGGTTTAGATTAGATTTTGATTTGATTTAAGTTCTAGATCTAGTTTATCTTTTGGGTTTTGCATCAGATCTGATATGGAAATGCACTGTGTTCTATTCGTGTTTACTCTTTTGCTATTTTGATAACCTGACTGAAAAGAGAACACCAGAAATGGTTGTTAAAATTTGAATCTTTGCTCTATTTTTTTTTTCTGGGCAATCATGTTCTTGGGGGAAGAACATGAAGAACTTATTTTTAACTAAAATTTTTAATATTTTTATTTTAAAATTATTGATAACTAAAAATTTATTTTATTTTAAAATAAAATAAAATATTTTTAATATTTTTTTAATTCTGCCGTTTGCCACGTGTGCATTTTCCGTCTTTGATGTAACGGCAGGGACTAAAACGGGAAGCGTTTTTCAGGATAGAGACTAAAAGCGGTAAAAATAAAATGTATGGACTAAAATGGGAATCGCCTGAAAATGTAGGGACTAAAAGTGGCTTTTCGCCTAAAATTTATATAATATTATGGACAAAACTTAGGTACAAGACCTAAGATGCTGTTCATTAGGTTATTTTCTTAAGGTTTAGACATATAGCTATTTAATTAAAAAATACAATTTCATTTTATGAGAAAATATTCACATGACAGAATCTTAAAAAATAAACTTAAAAGACAACAGTTAAGTACTGTACAAGTCTTGCTCTAGTATTATATACACAATATTTGAGTTGCCAAAATGTCATTGATGCTTGTCTTAGTCTATCGCTAGTACCATTTTATACTATTTATAAACGGTCAACTCAACGGTTGTAGAAGAAAAGGTAAAAATGATTGTAATTATAGATTTATTGCAAAAAGTAATGAAATTGTGGAAAAAAAATTGTAAAAGAAGACTGTGGTTAGAGCATTCTTATCAAATATGTAAAAAAATATAGCATTTAGCATTTTAAAACTCAATTTTATAACATATAATACACCACTTTACAATACCACTTATATCAAAACTTCTATTTTTTTTTACCATTTCATTTAAATAATGTTTCTTTATTATTTTTCCTCTCTCTCCTCTGTTTCTCTCTCTTTCTCACAGCACCGCCGGCACCACACTACCAACCACCCACCAAAAACCCATCACCCATACCACAACCACTACTAACAAAAAAAGAAAAAAAAAAATCACAGTAGAAAGACACCTCCACATCCACATCCACAACCACCACATCCACTCATCACCACCAACCACAACAGAAAAAGAAAGAAAGAAAGAAAGAAAAGAAACCTCCACTATCGCCGCCACCAGCAAACCCACTAGCAGACCCATCATGCCGAACCAAAACCCACAGGACACGGACACCACTTCCCTCCCTGTCGTCATATTTTTCCACAGCACGGCTTGACATCCTCCTTTGCACCTGTAAATCAAATCAAGACCCACCCCAACCAAATCAAGACCCAAAATCAAATCAAAGATTTGATAGCATGTTGTTTTGTATCGGCCTTGCACGATCGAAGCCCAATCGGACCCAAGAAGAACCACGCAGAACAAAAAAAAAAAAAAAAAAACCTCCATTGCCGCCACCGGACCACAGCCATCGGCATCCCACAATCGCCGGAGCACAATCATCGGCGAAGCCCACTCATCGACAAACCACATCGACGAAGCACAGAGAGAGAAGAGACAAGAAAGAAGTGAGAGAGGAAAGAGAAAGATAGAGCAGAGAGAGAGAGAGAGCGTTAAGTGAATTAAAAAAAAATCGGCTTGTCTTAATGCTCCGGCTTGGGTTTCGTCGGAGAGGGAGGCAGAGACGTCAAGCAGAGGGAGAGAGTGAGCAAGGAAATGGTGAAACAGGGAACAGAAATGAGAAAGACAGAGAAGAAAAGAAAATGTGCCCCACTGAAAAAAAAAATATACGTTTTATAATTGGTGAATAGTGCGGTCTTAAATATGAGATTGCACTGTTCATCAATTGCAAAAATTATACCATTTAAAACATTTGATGGAGCAAGCTTTTGGGTTAAAAATGCTAAATTTTTTTTTTTTAGCATTTGAAAGGCTTGATATGCTCTTATAGAGTTATTGCAAAGGACAATCACATGTGAATCCACACACTTCTAAAATGCACTAAACTCGTGACTTTCTTAATTTCAAAAATCGCAAAGAGTAAATCGGCCTATATAGGCAGACTATTTTGTAAAATCCACAAAAGAGGTATTGTATTGGGGTTTCTACTTATGAAACATAGTGATTTTGTTTTGTTTTGTTTTGTTTTTTTAAGAAGATTTAGCATAGTGATTTTATTTTATGTATTTATAGATTTGATTAACGGGCTTTTTAGGGTATTTGTTAATGAACTACTTTTTTTAAAAATTAATATAACTTTTATAAGAAATATAAAAAATTGTGAAAAAAATTAGTTACTTTTTTTTCTCTAAAAAAAATTTCTAAAAAAATTTCCTAAATTAATGCCTTTACAATATCCACTAACTTTTTCATTTATTTATTATTATTGTTTTTATGAATAAGAAAAAAGTTTTAATAAGAGGAAGAAGTAGGCCTAGGGCCCGAGCCATCTACCCTCTCAACCTCAAACACATGGGCTGGGAGGCTGGAAATAAGGACGGCCTAAACTAGAGTGAGTATAATAGGGAGCCCATGCTGCTAAAGCATAAGCTAGTGATGGGCTTATATGTATACATTTTGATTTTAATGTTGGTGGAGACATCTTTAGGAGCCGGATTGGTCTAGACGGGTGGGGTTTGTGTGGAGGCCAAAAGCCCAATTTAAATGGACTGGACGTTTGGGGTTTGGTTGATCCTTATTTTAGCCATATTTTTTTTTTGAGCCATAATTAAAGGTTGAATCTCGCATAAGATTTCTTGTAGTAAAGTTTAATTTGCTGAGCTGTGTCCTGTGTTTACCATATCCTGGATACTTGTGCGTTTAGGGAATGCAACCGAATGTATGTATTTTGTTTTGATAATTTAATAGTGGGGTGGAGAGAATTAAACCCTAAACGTTTCTATAGCAACTAGTTGAATTATGAGGTTTTTGAGCGAATTTTTATATTTTAAATAGGCAAGATGCATGTGTGTATTCACATTAATATTTTTCTATTCTCATTTTCATTACATAAAAATAAAAATACATTCTCAGTTTAATTTGTTTCAAGAGGCTTATTATGCTCTAACACCATTCTAGTTTCTACATGTCAATATTATTATCAGAATGTCAGTTTTCTTTTTCTCCCAAATCAAAGGAAACCTGCAAAGCAAAGCTGGATACAAAGAAAGTAGTGTCAGGCTGCAAATCAACAAACAAAGATGATTAAAAGAGTACGTAGATCGATCGTCACTTGAATCCTAACTTGCTTTAGAGAAAAATTATGGGGGTGTTTGGTAGAGCAGTTTGAAAATTGTTGTTTGTAGTTTTTTAAAATACGTGTGGGTGAAAAAGTGTGTTGAAATGCGTGAAATGCTGTTTAAAAACTAAAAAATGTTGTTTGAAATGCCAAACCAAACGGGCCCAGTGTCTCTTTCATTTTTTTTTACCCTTTTGTCAATTCTTTCTACCAGGGTTTTTAGACCCGGACCGTTCATTGAACCGTAAAAAGAAGAGGTTCAAGGTTTTTGAGGTCGAACCGAGGTTAGACCGAGGTCGAACCGTGATGATGTCATAATTAATTTAATAATTATTTTAAATATAAATAAAAACATTAAATTAATAAAAATAGAAAAATTAACTAAAATAGTCTAATTTAATATAGAAATCTATCTTTCAAATATTTTTTATATCATAACTTTTACAAGACAAATAAGAAATGTCAAATCTTAAGCAAATATAAATAGAGTATATCTTTATTTATTTACATGTTAATCAGTAAAACTTGTGATAATAGTAATAATAATGATTATAATAACAATATAATAATTATTATAATATAATAATGAGAGGGACACTTACCTCAAATAAAATAAAATATTTAAATTATCTAATAATTTAAAAATTAAAATAATTATTTAATAATTATAATTATAAGTATATCTATTTCCAATTTTTTTTTTAAATATTATAGCAATACTAGTATTATAATATTTCACACAACCTTTGCCGCAATAAGTTGTAAGTGGTGAAAAAAATTGTGGGTGTACGTGGGTTTACATTTTCATCGCTTACAACCCTTCACACAACAAATTATGACAAAAATTATTTAAAATATTGTAATATTAACATTGTACTAAATATAAATTTGTTGCAATACAATGACAATCTGGCAATACATGTACACTAAGTCACATCACATGGGCTCAAAGGCCAAAGCTGAAAAGAAGTAAGGACTCAGCTCATCTTTTATTCAAAAATTAAAAGTTTTCATATTTCCAAAGCTAGTGTCAGTAATCACGTGGAGAGCTTAGGAAACTTAAAAAAGAAATACAAAGCAAAGAAAGAAAAGTGAGAAACCACATACGTTCAGCAAAAAAAGGAGAGGGTAAAGTCATTACAGAGCAATGGAGCCACTGGAGACGCACAGAGAAGAAGAGTGTTCAGCCAAGAGAAGAAGAGTCTCCATTACAGAGTAGTGGAGACGGACAGAGAAGAAGCTGTTCGTGGCGCCACCCCTGCTTCCTCGTCTTCTTCCTTTTCTTCTTCTTCTTCTTCTCTGTTTTCTTTCCTTATAAATGAGTTCCAGATCTGAAAAAATGAAACCGTGCAAACCGCAACAATCGGCCACGGTTCATAGAACCGTACGGTCTGGCCGCGGTTCGAGCGGTTTCATGCTTTTTTCGCGTTGAGAGGTTCTTAGTTCTAATAGAACCGCAACGGTGAGAGGTTCACGGTTAACCGGGTCGAACCGTATGGTCCGGTCCGGATCTGAGAACTATGCTTTCTACTACTCAATGTATTTTCCTTTTATTTTCTTGTAAATTATACGATTATTTCCTAGTATGAATTTTACAAGTGGTTAGACTCAGTTTCCTACATAAAATTTGGTTGTAAAGGTCTAAAGGGTCTAAAATTTGAGTCCAAGACTTGTGGGGTTGTGCTGAGAGCATTCTCTTTAGCTTTCTCATAAAAAATGCCATTTTGACACACCAAAAACCTACTTTATCATTTTAGCATATCATTTTACAATATCTCATTTATCAGATGTTTTATTCTTCAATTCTATACATTAAAATAATATTTCCTACACATTAAAATAATATATTATCTCAAATCCCAGCCAATATACAAACACCTAACTCAGTGGCAGTTGCCAACAACCACCGCTACAACCACCACCAACAGCACATCAACCGCCACAAACTACACCCATAATCACCGGCTCCTCCAACAAATTCCAAATCCAAAAACCTCAACAAAAGAGAGAAAAAAAAAAAAAAAAAAAAACTCAACCAACCAAAAAAATAGAGAATAAAACGCCGACCCAAACTCAACCAATGATCGATGACGGCTGTGGAGGTCGGCGGCAAGGATTGGCTAGATCGGCGGCGAGATCAGTGGCGGCGCTAGTGAGATCAAAGGAGTAATCGGCGGCAAGTTCGGAGGAGAGATCGGCAAGATCGGACTTTAGGGGACGAGCAGGGAGGACGGTGGCGGAGCTTGATTGGACGCTGGCGTGGTTTGGGTTCTTGATTGTCAATGTTCGATTGGAAGGATTGATGGAAAGGATGAGAGGCTGAGAGAGTGAATCAGAGGTTGTGAGGATTGATGGAGAGGAAGAGAGGACGAGAGAGTGAATCAGATGTCACGGTGAGAGAAGAGAGAGAAAGATGAATAAAAAAATAGTAAACGCATATGGCATTCTCATTTGTATTGTGCCAAAAATGAGAGCGTCATGTCTTAAAATTTTAGTACATTTAGCACACCTCATGATGCTTTTTTTTTGGTGTTTGGTGTGCCAAATGCCAATTTGGCATTTGGCACACCTGATGAGAATGCTCTGACAATGTCATATTGTCTCCAAAGTTTTTTTTTCCCCCCATAATTTGTTGTCCTCATTGCTGATGTCAAACTTTTTGAACCGATAACATTAGCATCCGGTATCTTTAAACTATTATATTTTACTATCTCAAAAACCTTTTTTTATGTATTATACCATATCATTTTATAATACACCAAACATTTTAGCTTTCATTTTACCATACCACACATCAGCTGAAAGAAAATATTAAGCCTAGATGGCAGGAGCAGTGGTTCATAGGCCCATAAAGTACATAAATGGGCTTTGAGGAAAGCAAATGGGCCTAAAGGAGCCCAGAAAGAGAAGTAGAAAACCCATGGACATTATGTGATGTAGCAAAGTAAGAATGGGCCACAGCAGGCCCGAAGTAATGAAGTAAGAAAGTAAGGAGAGAGAGAAAAATATTTTTTATAAAAATATTTCTCTCTATGAAAGAAAAAGGAGAGAGAGAGAGAGTAATAAAAAAAAAATTAAGTTTACAATTAGTGAATAGGAAATTTAAGTTTTTTTTTTTTGGTCACGATTCACGATTCGATGCTCAAACTTCAAATTCTTAGGTTTTGCATCTTATGGAAAATTAAAAAGCAAAGTATAAAATCCATCTTTATCAATTTAGTACTTTTTTTTTTTTTTGGGGGGTAAAAAAAAACTTGTATATGTAGAAGTCTACTGTAGTAGGTTTGTAAAATTTTTAGCAAACACACATCTGGGTAATGTGTGTAGTTTGTGTCACAATGCTAAAAAACAGGATATCCAGAGTTTTACGACTCAGGATACTAAGGAGCTGTTTGGATGAAAAAAATGATCACTCATTATTTATCACTCAAATATCATCACTTATCACTTAATAACTCATCACTTATCACTGCAAATACCCCAACTTCCTAAGGTGGCATGTTTGGCACTTGTTTCCAACTTCTGATAACTCAAAAAATTTTACTTTTTGTGGGACCCATGGATTGACTTGGTGTAGCTTTTACTTATTATTATTATTATTATTATTTTTCCTTCTTCAACCCCTAATACCCAAACTCACCAAACCCAGGAGCTTCTTATTTTTATTTATTTTTTTATTTTTTTCCTTCAACCCCTAATACCCACAACAACCACTCACCGAACTCAGGAGCTTCTTATTTTTATTTATTTATTTATTTCGTTCAACCCCCAATACCCACAACAACCACTCACCAAACCTAGGAGCTTCTTATTTTTTATTTTTCCTTCAACCTCCAATACCCACAACAACCACTTCGGTTATGAGCTTGAAGCACAAACTCAGAAAATTCATTAGCATCCTCGACAGACCCATCTCCGATCTAAAACAAGTACTATTTGGTGCTCGCTTTAGACAACTACTGTTTTTTCCACTGATGAGAAGAAAGCTTTGTGCTTGAGAATGGCTAAAACCAATGACTGAAACAAATACCAGAATCAACTTTGGTCGTGGTGACTGAGGACTTGGTGAATTTAATGGAAGATGATGTTTAAGCTAAATAAGCAATAGATGTGAGAAAGGAAGGAAAAAAAAAAGAAAAAGAATCCAGATCTGAACCTGCAACGGGTGGAAAGAAAGGAGGAGGAGCAAATGTGATAAAAGAAAGAAAGAGAAGTCAAAAAGCTTTTGGTGTTTGATGTGACAACACAAAGTATTGGGATCCACAAATTCTATTTAATTACCAAATTGCCATGTAACTCATAACTCAAGTATTTGAAAACACCTCAAACTTGTTTCCAGTTTCCATAACTCACTACTCACTTTGGTGAGAATTGAGTGATGAAAACAAAATTTGAAAATACATCCAAACAAGCTATTGCTCTGTGAGACCCACTGTTTTTGAGTGATGAGTGATGGAAACAGAGTGATGGGTGATGAAAACACCAAAATCCAAACATGCCCTAAGAATTAGAGGCTGTTTCGTGACTCAATTCTCTGTTTCCATAACTCATAACTCAAAAATGGTGGGACCCATTGCAAGAAGTTCGTTTGGCTGCACAATACTCTGTTTCCATAACTCTGTTTTCATCTCTCAATTATCTACTTTTTGAGTTATGAGTTGTGGAAACTGAAAACAACTTTTGGCTGTTTTCAATTTTTAATTCTTTGTTTTTAATGACAAACTTGTAAATAACATTACATACCCGGTCCCATAGTCAGACTTTTTGCTCCCTCTTTATCTTCTTTTCTCTTTTTTTTTTTTCCTTTTCTTTTTGTCTTTCATGGGTCTGGGACACACTTGCTCCTTTTCTTCTTCTTCTTCTTCTTCTTTTTCTTCTTCTTTTCTTTTCACTTTCTGGGTTTGGTTTTTTTTTTTTTTTCACGTTGGTTTTTGGGCTTGGGTTCTTTTTTTTTTTGTCGAAGTTGTCACCGCTGTTGATGTTGTTGAAGTTGTCGCCACTGTTGATGTTATTGTTGCTGCAGTTGTCATTATGGGTTGTAGCGGCGGCTGCGGCGGTGGTTTTTTTTTTTTTTTTTTTGGGTTTTTGGAAAAGCATGAAAAGCATTGGGTTAGGGGAAAACAAAGGGGAAAAGCATTGGGTTTTTTTTGGTTATATTGTAGATCTGGGAAAAGCATGAAAATAAGGATCATGGTGGGCTTGATTAAAATATGTGTTAACATGGATGAAGAGAAAAGCAGAGAAAAACAGGGGAAAACGAAGAGAAAAACAAAGGGAAGAGGCAGGGGAAAAAGAAAAAGAGAGAGAGAGAGAGAGAGAGAGAAAGTGAACTGACATTGGGTCAGTGTGTGGGTCCCACAAACAGTTGAAAAATATTGAGTGATGAGAAGTGAATGATGTTGCCAAACGGGTGGGGTATTTTAAGTGATGAGTGATGAGTGACGAGTGACAGAAATTGAGTGACGTAAATTGAGTGATGAAAAATTTGCATCCAAACAGCCTCTTAGCATCTAGTATCTTCAAACTATTCTATTTTACAATCTTAAAAGCTAATTTATATGTTATACCATACCATTTTACAATACACCCAACATTCCAACTTTTATTTTAAAATACAACACATTAAAATAATATAAATTATTCAATAAAATAAAAGTAATAAATATAGAGAGAGAAGAGAGAGAAAAATAATAAATATAGAGAGAGAGAGAGAGAAAAGAGAGAGAATAAAATATTATAAAAAATTATAGAAGTTTGCTATAGTACCATCATATATTTAGATGGTACTGTAGCACAGTTGTAATTTTTTTTTAAAAAATAATTGAAAGACTGAATAATGGGTTTTTTTTGGGGTACTTTGATGCTAAAATATACCAATATATGGTATTTAAGAGACCTGGTATTGATGCTTGCTCCCAAGTAAGCTAATAAAGTCCATCTTTATTTTTAAAATAATATATAGAATGCTGTGCATTTAACCCATCACCTCGATGAGCCTAACTCGATTTGACAAGTGACACCTTAGATTGGTCTTTGGTGAGTTGATGAGTTGGATTTTCAATTTGTCTTTTCATCCTGATTTTTGTTTGAAGCTTGGTTTGGGTGGATTCGTGGTTAGATTTGTAAAATTTTCAACTAGAGTAATTTGTCTCAACCTAACTATTATAATAGTTCAATTAATTTTTTATTTCTATATGAATTTTATTTATTTAGAGACTTACATTCAAATTAGTAGTTTGATTATTTAAATATTTTAAGACTTAATTTTGATTAAATTAGAGTATTACAACTAATTTTAAAATTGCAATAATTTATTGAATAATATGTTTATATAGTTGAATGAAAGCACAAATGTTTTATTAATATGATAAAATGGTCTCAAGCTAATCCTTGCAAGTTAGGTTGGGTTTGTTTTTAGAGTTGTCATGGGTTAGGTCAAGTTTGGGGCATTTTCAATCTAAGAAAATCCCCAATCCAACCGAACCTAACCTAACATAAGTATACTTTTGAGTATGTATAATGTTTACCTTTAGTGGAAACAACATCATCCTTTATGAAAGGAAAAAAAAAAAAAATATATATATATATATATTTTCCCCCCAGAAATTACGTCAATTTAGTTCTCTTAATTCAAATGTCAAATATAAATATATCAGAAAATACTTTTGTGCAAAGTTTTTTATTTTTATTTTTATTTTTTTCTAATATGTGGTAAAAGAATATGAGGTAAGATTCAATTACAAGATGGAACTGTAATGTAGACAAGTGGTATCTCAAGTAGGAGGTTCAATTCAACCTTTGAACATAAGGTAGCTCTGCCCTTGAGGTCATGATTTTTTTTTCATAATGATTCCAATAAGAATCAACATTTCTTATTATGAGTAAGAGAACCATATTCATGAGGAACTTGACTTCAAACGTCATACAGACAAGTTGCATGGGCACGACAATTTTGGCCTAGTACTCGTGTTCGACACGTGTTGGACACAAATACTGGTAAGACACGCCAAAAATACGTGTCCAAAAGGTGTCCCTTCTTTTTTTTTTTTTTTTTTTGAAATTTCGACACGGCATTGACACAGCTCCAACACGACTCTGACATGGTGGACACGACAGATCTTAAAAAAAAAAAAAGCTCAGGATTTTGACTTCTGGACAAGCACTTACTGTTGATCTTGTTTGATCAAAGCCCTAAAATTTTGCTTGCCTCTATGGACTAAAGCTCACACAACACACGCACTCCCACTCCCTTCTCACTCCTTAGCCGAGCTCCTTTGTCCTTCATCTGTGCTGAGATTGGCAAGTCGATGACCACTACTTCTTTGGTGACCCCAAACTTCTCTCCCTTTGCTGTTTCTCTCTCTTTCTCTCTCTCTCTCTCTCCTTCAAGTATCGTGCTTCTCTCTCTATCGTTTTCATCATTCTTTTTTTTTTTGTTTTTGTTTTTGTTTTTGTTTTTGTTTTTTGTTTTGCTTTGGCCCGTTGGCTTTGGGTTTAGCGGTTTACACGCTTGTTCTTAGAGGTTATATATAGTAGGTTTAGTATTTTTTATTTTTTATTTTGTGTGTCTTGCTACAGTTTTTTATGCTACAATTTTTATTTATTAAAGTTAAATAATATAGGTAAAATCACTAAAATGAGTACTGAAAAATCATTCGATTAAGATGGTTTGCTATGGAAATATGTTACTAAGTTAGAAAAAGCAAGTGGTGGTGGTGGGAATGTTGTTTTTAGATGTAACTATTGTGAAAATTTTTTCAAGGGGTTTTCTCCAAAGGTGAAGGCACACATGTTAAAACTACCTAAATATGGAATACAATCATGTGTTAAGGTTGTAGATGAGTATCGTATGGAAATGCAGCAATTAGAGGATGTGTTTGAGGAATCTTTGCAGAGGGCGAAGAAGCCCAAGCTAGTATCTTTACCCATTGATTCTGCTTGTAGTCCTAATCTTATTCCTAGTGAGAGTAGTACAGCTACAAGTCAACCATTTTTTTTTCTTCAGAAAAAAGGGGTTTGGGAATTCTCTTTTGGAGAAGGCTTTTAACAATCAATGTTGAGAGCAATTAGATTCTCTTATTGCTAGGAAATTTTATTTTGGTGGTTTACCCTTTCACTTTGCCAAGAACCTGTATTGGATTGAGATTATCAAATTTGCAGCTAATAATAATTTACCGAGCTATATTTCTTCGGGTTACAATAAATTAAGAACAACTCTGTTGCAAAAAGAGAGGGCACATATTGAGAAGTTGTTGAGGACAATTAAAGGTACCTGGAAAGAAAAAGGTTTAAGCATAGTAAGTGATGGGTGCACATATGTCCAAAAAAGGCCACTTATCAATTTTATGGCTACATCAGAGAAATGACCACTTTTTGTAAAATTCATTGATAGTACCAAAGAGTACAAAGACAAGAAGTTCATTTCTAAGTTGTTTCTAGAGATCATACCTGAGGTTGGACATCAAAATGTTGCCCAAATCATTACTGTCAATGCATCTGTTATGAAGTTTGCAGGATCTATTGTTGAAGTTGAATGTCCTTATATTTCGGTCATCTTATGTTGTGCATACCATCAATTTGGCCTTGAAGAATATATGTGTACCTAAAAACTCTTTGCCGAATGAGGTTGCATATAATGAATGCAAATTGATTGTGCAAGTTGCTGATGAGGCACCTTTCATTCATATTTTCATCACGAATCATTCCACGAGATTAGCAATTTTTAATAAATACTCCCATTTGAAATTACTTGCTGTTGCTGAAACACGATTTGCTTCAATAATCATCATGCTTAAAAGATTGCTTCAAGTAAAAAAATATCTTTAAGAGATGGTTGTTGGTGAGCAACGGATGTCATATAGAGAAGATGATTGTGGAAAAGCTCAAACTGTGAGAGATTATGTTTTGAATGATTTGTAGTGGGACAAGATTGACTATATTCTAAGATTCACAGGACCTATTTATGAGATGCTTTGAGTGGCTGACATGGATGCGCCTATTCTTCATAGGGTGTATGAAATATAGGATTCAATGATAGAAAATGTGAACAAAAGAAATATACCGGCATGAAGGCAAGGAAGAATATGAGGAGTCTCCATTTTATGAGGTGGTACACATATCCTTATTGATTGGTGGACTAAAAATTGCACACCAGTTCATATCCTAGCTCACTCCTTGAATCCTAAGTAAGTTTTCTATCTTTTTAATATCTCTCTCTCTCTCTCTCTCTCTCTCTCTCTTCCTTTTATGCATTTTGAAACAAATAAACTCATTAGTTGTACTTATTTATTTGTTTTTAACTAGGTATTATACCAATCAATGGATTGATGAAGTCAAAGGCCGTGTTGCTCCACATAAGGATTTTGAAATTTCTAAGGATAGAAACAAGTGCCTCAAAAGATTTTTTTTCCTAATATTGATGATAGAAAGAAGGTGAATGTGGAGTTTGGTTTGTTTTCAGGAATTATGAGCTATGATGATGATAGCATAGAAGAAAGGTGGACCTTTGATCCATCACTTTGGTGGTTAGTCAATGGGTCCAAGTTACCAATGCTTCAAACCATAGCTCTAAAGCTTCTTGGATAGTCTTGTTCATCATCATGCGCTGAGAGGAATTGGAGTACATATGACTTCATCCATTATTGAGGAGGAATAGAATTACTCCTAAATGTGCTGAAGATTTAGTGTTTGTTCATTCTAATCTTTGATTTCTTTCAAGGAGGAGGGAAGAGTACACTAAAGGAAAATCTTAGAAGTGAGACATTGGTGGAGATACTTGGGATGAGCCATTTGGAGGACCTAGGTTGCTTGAGAGTGCAAATCTCACACTAGACGAGCCAGAGATGAAGACAAGTCTTGTTGAGAATGATGACTATGGTGATGACAATGATGTTGTTGTTTTGTGATCATTTTGAAAGTTTAAAGCTTGGTTTTCTTTTATATTTTTAGTTTGATGTTCAATGTAGTCTATTTAAACTTTTGATTTGTACTTTAAACATTTTATGGGTGTTATTGTACTATTTTGAATGTTAGTTTACTTATTTTTTATTCTTACTTTATTTAAATTCTAGACATAAACATATTATGTGTCTAAAAATATTAAAAAAATATCTAAATATAAATATTAATTAATTAATTAATTGCCATACCCACACTGTGTTGTACTCTTATTTTTCAAAAATTACCTAACTCCTATACTTGTACTCGTGTCGTACCCGTACTTGTATCCGTATTTGTGCAACATATAGACATGAATACCAAGAATATGTGCCAAATCCCTTTTCACACCTCATTTCAAGCATCATTTCTAGACTTTATAGAAAGAGAGAAATTTTTTTTGACAAATTAATATCTCAACTTCAATCACATGAACTCATAAAATGCTACGAAATACTTGAAGCACAAAGGTAGGAATCAGGCAAAAAAAGAGAGGATATTTTGAACTTAGATAGTAGCCATTATTACAGAAATCTGGAATAATCGTTAATTGAAGACCTCATAACCTGCTAAGTCACTTTGAAAGAAAAATTACAATTTCATCCACTTACTAATAGCAACCGCAGTCTCCCATCTTAGAGACGATTCCATCCATTCTGGTTCGTTCAACAACTTAACAGCTTTGCACATCTAAGGATGAACTTGAAGATCATTCTTAACAGCCAAAAGAGAAAGAGAATTATGTAAATTAAAAGCACAAGAAGAATCAAATAAAACAAAGCTCTAATTGGTAAGAGCGTCAATTCCCCAAGTTCTTGTCTATCCTTTTCTGGAATCATCAAGACGAATGCCAGTACATAGGTAGTGCCCAAGAATGTGAGAGTGGTACACATGGCAAGTGTCAAGATGACTGTAAAAAATTTATTCTTAAGAGGAAATCCACAAATAAGCAAAAAGATGACACTGAGAGATGCAGTAAAGGTCATGGAGTTGCTTACTAAGAAATAATGGAACAAGTTTCGATAATTGACATGGAAGCCTAACACCGACGTTGTAGCGTCACATGTAGTATTGAGGCATGTCTGAGTTAGCCAAACTCCATTGGGGGGACTGAGCGCAGGTTGGTAAGTAATCGTTGTAATCACAGTGGCCACCACCATTAATGCACCACGCAGCTCTTTTATCCAATTACTCTTATGTTTCAAGGGCCTTTGTCTGCTTAATTGTGTTGGATTCCCTGATTCATGGTGACCAATCATGGTTGCTGATGGTGGTGGAAGATTATTTTGGTTATTTGCTCTTTCAACACCGGCATCCATTAAAATGTTTTGAAGGGTGAATCGTTTGAAATCTTTTGGACTATGCTCTAAGACATCTAAAGCTGTAAAACCCATCTAATTTAGAGAATTTGCTCCTTCTTTCACTTTGGACACCAAAAGCAAGAATTTTACGATCTGCAAGAAATTGTAACAGTATAGTTTTAAACAAGTTTTTTTTTTCCTATAAGAAACACAAGCTAGCAAAAACGCTACATATAAAAAAAAAAAAAAAAAAAAAAAAAAAAAAATTTCCCCAATAGCATATAAACTCACAATTGACAAACACTCATACGTGCTTAATAAAAATGTAAATATTAGGAGATAATCAGCATATATATATATATATATATATATATATATATAGACACACACACACAAACACACACATAATATATTGTCTAAGATTATTAGTGCCCAAGCTACCTAGTTGTGAAGAGACAGCACTCCTTCTGGGTGGGTTTGGGCCTTAAGGCTTATATATAAAAGAAATAAAGACAAACCTCAATTTGCTTTAGCATCACCGCTATATGCAAGATAGTGTTGCCACCGTCATGGTCTTTGGAATTAAGAAATTCCCCATCATCTTTCACGGGTTCCACCAAGAGTTTCAGAGTCTCCAATTGGTTATACTTAACACATAAGTGCAAAACGGTCTCTCCCCCATCGAATACAACTCGAGTTATATCACGCTTTGCAAAGATCAATGCTTTCACAACCTCAATATTTCCTCTCATGGCCGCATAGTGAAGAGGAGTTCTTCCATCTTGATCACAAACCAGACATGCATCTTCATTTGCACGTAACAGTGCATGGACGATTTCTACATGACCATTAGCAGAAGCCAAGCGAAGTGGACAACGTTTATGGAAGTCCAAATCCATAGCCAATTGAGGTTTTTGAGCTAGAAGAGCTCTAGTAAAATCAACGTGGCCAAGCAAAGCTGATATGTGTAATGGAGTTTCATTGAAAGGGGTCAATGAAATTTTATCAAGGATGTGTGGATCTTTCTGGATCAATCTGTGCAACGTGACCATACACCCATTCTCTGACGCTTTATGGAGCTCTGTTATATTATCTTCTTCCAACCTTATTTCCATTTTCCTCTCCAAATATTTTGTGACTATAGTCTGCCAAGAGTAGAAGTATAATATAAATAAATGTAACTAGTCCTAACAGGGATATTCTTATCCATTGCAACCCTACCATGGAAAAAACTTAGTTATTCAGTATTGTCCTCCTACCACAAATTTTTGTCAATATATGGGAGGAAGCATCAGTGAAATTTGCACTAAGCTTTCTAGCAAGAAAAGATGTGGGTAGTAAATATCTTATGAATCTTATACTTTCATTACTTTGCTACCCTACCACAATTTTGTCTCAATATATGAGGAGGAATTAGAGTTAAGATTACTAGCAAGAAAAGATGTGGGTAGTAAATTTCCAGGTGTTCGATAATAATCAGCAGTGTGGTTGGCCCTAACAATTCCTTCCTAGCAAGATAAGATGTGGGTTGTACATCATATGGTTTATTTTTGCTCGAAAAAGAAAAAAAGAAAAAAAAAATTCGCATGGTTTCTTCTTAATAATTCAATCGTGGTTGGCCGACTTCAAAATTCATTATTAATCATTAATAATAATCTCTAGACTCCTGATATAGGAGTATTTCACTTAGATACTTTCTACTCCGAAAGCGATTAGTGCATGAATGATGCTGATCGATCTTTTAATCAGTCAAGTCAGTAAACATTGGAATTTTGCTAAATGGTCCGAAACGTGCGGAGATAGATATTTTGTGTTTCAAAACTGACTATTTCTTGCGTATCAGAGCTTCTCATTCCCCCAACATTTAAAACATTGTATTATCTAGAACTCGAATAACGTACTTTGTGGGTTACAGTCGAAAGTACTTCAGAAGAGCCAGCCATATGATAAGCCTTAAAACACCATAATTATGAAATCAATTTGTGTGTTTTTCATAATTTGGGTGATATATATATATATATATATATATATTTTTTTTTTGAGAAAAATAATTTGGGTGATATGAACACCTTGAGAACTAAATTAAGCATTTTTTAAAAAACCAAACTGTTAAAAATAACTATAAAGGAGAGAAATTCAAGATTTTGAGGATAGACTGAGGTTTAATATATTATTGTGACAACGTAATAATTATTTAATAATTAATTAAAATATATAAAAAAAGAGAATGAAGGTCCAAAGTTTATAATCTTAACTAAACCAGCCACCCAGCTTAATACAACATCAAGAGCAGATTATATTTCAAAACTAAAAATAAAAATATAGTTTGTCTCAATATTTCCAAAGTTGATATAGCGACCCCAGCTTTTCAGCTTAATACAACCATGACTTTTTAGTGGAGTTTGTAATATGCCTGTATTAGAATTTCATTTTCCATCATTTGCATGTGTGTTTGTTTGTTTAAAAAAGAAAAAGAAAAAGAAAAAGAGAGTAGACCATATTCCAATTTTAAAATGTGAAGGGAAAAATCAAAATAACCCCGAACTTATCTTTAGTGGAACATATATGATCTAATTTTCTTCTTCATAGAGTTTAATTTTAGAGGGGTGGCAGTTTTTTTTTTTTTTTTTTTTCTTGGCTACGCGTGATGTGTGATTTGTGTGTAACGTGCATGTAAGTGTAACACTGGTGTTTATATAGTTTCGCGGATCAAGCCTTTTCAGGCTTTTACTATTTGGTAAAGAGTATTTTTAATGCTATCTATAAAGTTAATGTTAAGGACATATTTTTATGTAATTGACATATCCTTTTATAAAATGCACTTTATTTGTGTTTGGGTAAATCTAATAAGGTTCAAGATGATTATCACAAGTGATTAAATTGAAGACATGAAGATTACTCAAGAATTGCTCAAGAAAAATGCAATCTACAGGTCTCGATACCTTTTCAACAGAAGTTTGATCTGTCAAGATTCATTAAAACTCGACACATGTCTCAATCTATCAATCTTACGGGATTTAGACTATAGTCAGTAATGTTTTTATTTTAAGGACTATTTGTTTATGGGTTTGTATAATCCTTATAGGACTAGAAAAATTCAAGGTTTGTGGGTTTGTGTAATTCTTATTGGACTAGAAAAGCCCAAAGTTTGTGTAAACCTATTTGAAATAGGAGAGCCTATTAAGCTCCTATTTAAAGGATGTGGAAAAAGAAAAACCTAATCCTAGATAGCTTCATAAGGTTTTCTTTTTGAAACCCTAGCCTTCTCCTAACAGAAGAAAGAGTTATTGCTGCGTTTCTTGTATGCCTTTGGGTTCTGTAACCAAGCAAAGTCTCTTGCACCAACATTGAAGATCTTATTGGTGTTTCTATGTGAAGCTGTTGCAAATCAACTACAACAATTAAAGGGTTGCTCTGGAGTTAGTCACGTACTTGGATCCGTGCATTAATTAGTTAGTTACGTACTGGGAGCCGTGCATTGAAAGGAGAGATTGTCACTACATTAAAAGTCCAATTGTGTATTGGGGTAAGAGTTCAATTGTAGGTTGGTATAAGGTACTGAGATTCCTTTACTTGTAATTACTTGTTTTGATAATAGTGGATTCTCGGGAGTGGTGACTTTAAATTCACCCTGTGGAGTTTTGCCTCGGTGGTTTTCCCTATTTGTAAACAAATCACCGGTGTCAAATTTATTTCTCGCTGCATTTAACTTAGTTGGTGATTTGTTTATGCCACCACGTTTATTATATGTAAGTGAATCTAATTAATTTACTTGGCTAATTAATCGATTAAGTTATCAAAGGGTTCAATACATTCTTGGCCTATCAGTTAACATGTGCATGTCGTCATGACGTACATGAGGAATATCACAAGGAAAACAAAAAAGTCAATCCAAGCAAAGATGGAAGTAATAGATAAAACTCCTCACACATTCATCAATAATTGTACTTAACTAGTCTAATACCCATATATTTACATGCATGCAATAACATATCTCATAACTTATTCAATAGATTCAATCACTTCACGCATATATCTATGAGCAAAGAGACTGATAATGTAAATAAATCAACGTGAAAGAATCTATGTACAACCAATTAAACAGTCATTGAAATATTAAATTATATACCCATAAATTTCATAACATGTAATTGTATATATCAAGGCATACTCAATGAAATTTCACATATATGTTTAGATTTACGAGCAAATTAAGGAATCAATCATGTATGGGCGTAGTCCAAGCAAAACAATATTATATTTCTACACACTTAAATACCTCAATTTTCTTTTAATCATAGGTATAAGAATTAGATTAAGTGCCTAGGTAGTGGAAGGTCTTGAAGACCGGTTAGCTTGAACTAAATTTATTTGTTTCAAGGGGTTAATATAATAATATTTGAAGGGAAATTGAGAAAGGTTTTAGGCTCAACTCTCGCTTACTTACAGATGAAAATTATATTAAAAAGAGTTTATCTATTGGAAGCACCATCCAATAAAATTAACACATACTTCAAAGGATTTTTAAATTAATAATTCAATTCCTGTATTCCATGTTGGGATATTCCAAAATATTCTTTTGTTTCTAAAATTAAAAAGCCATCAATTTACTGAGTTTTCTATTATGTCCATACCAAACACAAGCACTTTAAATGAAATTTTTTTGAGAACTTTGTTTAAGGATAATTTTGAAAATTTGTATCTTTTTAATTAAAAGACACAAGATAATAAATAATGTTTACTTAAAAAGTTAATTTTCCTAAACAAGACCAATAATTTGGGACAAAAGTATTTCTCAATATTTATGGAATTTTGTAGATATAGCATAAATAAATGTTTCATAAAGTTTTATAAGATTGAGAAAAGAAATATATTCATGGTAGAAATTATAAGATTTGACAAGTGACAATTTAAGGCCTATTTGGATTGAGGGGGGAGGGAGGGTGAGTGGAGAGGAGTACATAGTAGAATTGACTAAAAATATGATAATTTTAGGCTAACTCTACTCTACTCTACTCCCCTCTACTTCCCCTCTCTCATCCTTAATCCAAACGGACCATTGGATTGGTCTTTGGTTAGTTGATGAGTTGGATTTTCGATTTATCTTATCATCTTGATTTTTGTTTGAAGCTTGATTTGGGACATGGACTTGTGGTTAGATTTGTAAAATTTTCAACTTGAGTAATCTGACTCAACCTAACTATTATAATAGTTCTATTAATTTTTATTTATATATGAATTTTATTTATTTAGAGACATACATTAAATTAAGTAGTTTGATTTATTTAACTATTTTAAGATTTAATTTTGATGAAATTAGAGTATTATGACTAATTGTAAAATTACAATAATTTATTGAATAGTATGTTTATATAGTTGAATGAAAGCTAATTGTTTCACTACATATGATAAAATGGTCTCAAGCTAATCTTTGCAAGTTAGGTTGGGTTTGTTTTTAGAGTTGTTTTGGGTTAGGTTAAGTTTGGGGCATTTTCAATCTAAGAAAATCCCCAATCCAACTGAACGTAACCTGACACAAGTACACTCTCAAGTATGTATAATGATTACCTTTTATGCAAACAACATCATCCTTTATGAATGGAAAAAGAGAAGATTTTTTTTTTCCCAGAAATTAAGTCAATTCAGTTCTCCTAATTCAAATGTCAAATATAAATTTATTAGAAAATACTTTTGTGCAAATTTAACTACAAAAGGAGTGTAAAAGAATGAGGTAAGATTCAATTACAAGATGGAAGTGTAATGTAGACAAGTGGTATCTCAAGTCGGAGGTTCAATTCAACCTCCTAAACATAAGGTAGCGCCGCCCTTGAGGTCATGATTTTATTTTTTTCATAATGATTCCAATAAGATTCAAACATTTCATATTCTTAGTAAGAGAACCATGAGGAACTTGACTGCAAACGTCATACAGACAGGAGTAACAAGAATATGTGGCGAGGATCCAATAACTACATAAAAATCCAATCTAAACTGACCAAATCCCTTTTTTTCACACCTCATTTCAAGCATCATTACTAGTCTTTATTAAAAAGAGAGAAAAAGTTTTGACAAGTTAATATCTCAACTTCATCACATAAACTCATAAAATGCAACGAAATACATGTGCTCATGGTTTAAACTTTCATTCCAACTTGAAGCACAAAGGTAGGAATCAAGTAAAAAACAGAGAGAGGGTATTTTGAACTTAGATAGTAGCCATTATATATTACAGAAGTCTGGAATAATCTTTAATTGAAGACCTCATGACCTTCATCCACTTACTAATAGCAATTGCAGTCTCCCATCTTAGAGGCGATTCCATCCATTCTGGTTCGTTCAACAAATTAGCGTCTTTGCACATGTAAAGATGGACTTGCAGATCTTACATACCAGCCAATAGAGAAAGCGAATTGTGTGAATTAGAAGCAAAAGAAGAATCAAACAAGCCAAAACACCAATTGGTAAGAGCACAACCCTAAGTTTTTGCCTACGCTCTTCTGGGATCAGCAAGAAGAATGCCAGTACATAGGTAGAGCCCAAGAAAGTGAGAGTGGTACACATGGCAAGTGTCAAGATGACCATAAAAAATTTATTCTTAAGAGGGACTCCACTAATAAGCAAAAAGATGACACTGAGAGATGCAGTAAAAGCAATAGTGTTGCAACCTATGAAATAAAGGAACACATCTTCGTAACCACCATAGGCTAACACCAAAGTTCCAGCTTTACATGTTGTATTGCGGCATGCATTAATTTCAGTAGAATTCTTTATATCGGTTTGCCAAACTCCACCGGGGGGACTGAGTGCAGGTTGGTAAGTAATCGTTGTGATCACAGTGGCCACCACCATTAATGCACCACGCATCTCTTCTATCCAATTACCCTTATGTTTCAAGTACAAAAATTGGCTCGACCTTTGTTTACATAATTGTGTTGGTTTCCCTGATTCATGGTGACCAATCATGGTCGCTGATGGTGGTGGAAGATTATTTTGGTTATTTGCTCTTTCAATGCCGGCATCCATTAAAATGTTTTGAAGGGTGAATCGTTTGAAATCTTCTGGACTATGCTCTAAGACATCTAAAGCTGTAAAACCCATCCAATTTAGAGCATTTGCTTCTTCTTTCACTTTGGAAACCAAAAGCAAGAATTTTACGATCTGCAAGAAATTGTAACATTATAGTTTTAAGCAAGTTTTTATTTTTTATTATTATTTTTTCTATAAGAAACACAAGCTAGAAAAAACGCTACATAAAAAAAAAGAAAAAAGAAAAAAGAAAAATCCCTAATAACATATAAACTCACAACTTGCTTATAAGACATGTCCAATAGCATATAAAAAAATAAAAAAATAAAAAAGAAGGGAAGGGGGGAGGGGTTTGGATCCTGTTAAACAAAGGATATTTACTATCTAACATACAAAATTGGTTTATTCTTGCTTCTATTATCAGAACAAAAAGTTAAAGTTTATTAAAAAGAATATAGAATAAATTAATAATAAAATTTTCTTAAATTTTCAGAAAATCTTGGTAGTAGAATTTTAATTGGCATAATAATTTTGAAATTTTTTTGAAAGTTTGACAAAAGTGTTTTACATAGAACAATTAGGAGAATTGTATTGATGTACTTATGACCATAGTTTTAAAAATCGGACCAAACCGGCCGGTCCGACCGGTTCAACGGGGAATCGAGAGCCAGTACGGTCTAGTTAAAACCCCCAAAACCGGTCAACAACCAGGCAAAAACCGGGGTTAAACATAAAATTTTTAAAAAAACGGTTTGATGCCCGGTTCGGTTTTTAAAACCATGCTTATAATATAGCGAGAAAAGAACGGGAAAAAAATATAAAAAGGGGAAAGCATCCACGTGGTGCAACTACAATGTGCAGGACTCAATTACTCTTATTATATGACTATATGATATGATTTGAAATGAATTTATATAATATTTATTTGGGTAAAAGTCTGAAAAGTAATGTAAACCAGTTGGTTAATTTAGAGTGGAATTAAAAAGTACTTCTTAAATTAACCAGTTATGTAATTCAAGTTATTTTTGGTTAATTATGATTAATAAAGCCACCAATTTCATAGTTTACATTTTTACTTAATATCCCCTTAGTTACACTCATTTTTTCATGTCACAAAACCATTCCAAAGCACACGTCAAAACAACAAAGTCATCTCAACACACCCAAAACACCTCAAAAGGTTGGCTCCTTCCTCCATTTGGCCATGGTGTCGAAACCTCCATAATTGAACACCATAATACCATACATTACAGTGATCACACACCCACCACAAAAGCAAGAAACACGGCCCATGGCCCCAAAATAATTTACTTAGAATCATAATCAAGCTTACTTGTAAAGAAACTAGAATAAGCCCAAAACCAAAAGGATTATGAGCTTTTACCTTATATCAGAAAATGAATTTGGTGAAGATGATTTCTCAATTAATTAATTTCCGGCCAAGGTGTTTTATATACACGGGCAGAACCTGAAAAACTTAACTAACAAAACAGAAAAACAGAAAAAGATAACAAACACTAACACGTGTGGCACGTGTGATCACTAATGAAATATATACAACAGACTAAACTACAAGTCGTCTTGTCATTGTGTAGCTGGGCTACTGTCGTTTCTTCTATCTTTTTCTTCTTCGTTTTGTAGTTTCTGCAGATAAGATCTTCTTCAACTACTGCTTCCTCTGTATTTGATTTCTGCTTGGTTTGATACCTTAATCTCTTACCTGATTGAACCCAAACATTCCCCTTGTTGATTTACATGGGCTATTTGGGTAAGGGCATAGACAAGGGTGTTGATCCGGTGGTCAAAGGTCTAAGGCTAGGTTGCCTAGTTGAGCTGTGGTGGGAAGGGTCAAGTGGGAGTGTGGGGTTAAATGGTGGGTATGTTTGTATCTGGTTGAAAAGAGGAAGGGGGAGATAGAAGATAAAAGGGATAAGGGAAAAAGGTAACGTTGAAGGGAGGGGAACTTGTGGCTGAAAATGGCTAGGACCATTTAGGACAAAACTATCCCTTTTTATTTTCATCCTAAAGAGGTGGAGTGTTAGCTAAATTACCGGGGTGTTACAGTGTTTGTGAATCTGTGATACTATCAAAGAAGCATATAAATAGATGGATGCACTGGACGTAACAATATTTTAAATCCTTTGCTTGAGCAATCCATGCACTATTACGTACATTACATAAAAGTTGAGAGTTATATATAAACCGCGTGATGTTGATGGAAAAAACTTAAGTAGTCTTGGAGCAGTACTTTTGACCGTGTGAGTCCCGTTGTGGAACTCATGTATGGAGCCTATTTTGTTTGTTTTTTTTTTTTGTTTTTTGTTTTTTGTGTGAGCCTGAAACACTGCTTTGGAACTATTTAAGAATTGTCCAATATTGACAACTGCTCTACCAGTACTATAGGTATTGGACGACTTTGAAATTTTATGGTCAATCACATTTAACTAGTGGCGACGCCACGTGCAACTCAGGGTGTTTCCAAGAACACCCTGACCTAAAAAAAAAACCTGAAATTTTTTTTTAAATTTTTTTTATATTTTCTTTGTATTAGGAACACCCTCAACCATAGAATTAGGAACACCCTCAAATTAAAAAAAAAAAAAAATTATATGTTCTACTTTCAAATTATTCGATTTAGAAGTCAATGATGGAGGATGTCCTTTACTGTAAGGACTTGCATGACCCTATTGAGGGTGATAGTGCTAAGCCAAACGAGATGTCTGATAAAGACTAGGAGAAGTTAAATAGAAAAACCATTGAATGTATTAAACAATACATCGATGTGAGTGTGTTTCATCATGAATCTCAAGAGACTAATGCAAAAGCTCTTTGGGAGAAATTGAAGGGTCTCCATGAAAAAAAGACAGCT
Source organism: Quercus aquifolioides (assembly GCA_019022515.1). Lineage (NCBI taxonomy): Eukaryota > Viridiplantae > Streptophyta > Magnoliopsida > Fagales > Fagaceae > Quercus > Quercus aquifolioides. The sequence continues at coordinate 9,151,204 of CM032328.1, forward strand.
CAAAATAAAGCTTTTGTGGAAAAATCTTGTGAATTTGAAGCTTAAGGAAGGGAGATTTGTTGCCAAGCATTTGAGTGAGTTCCAAGAATTGGTGAATAAGATGGTTACAATGAAGCTGATAATAGATGATAAACTTCAAGCTTTATTGCTTCTAAGTTCCTTACATGATAGTTGTGAGACTTTGGTGGTGTCACTTAATAACTCTGCTCCAAATGGTGTGCTACAACTTGCAATGGTCAAGGATAGCTTGTTCAATGAAGAAACAAGAAAACAAGACATGGGCAAGGATAATGCACAAGCTGTTGTCACAGAGAACAAGGGAGGATTAAGACTAGAAATTCTAAGGGCCGTGGTAAATCCAAAAGTCAATCAGAATCGAAAGGAAAATTCAAGTGTTTCGACTGTGATAAAGAAGGTCACATAAGAATAAATTGCAAGGCTCGGAAGAATAAACAAAAAGATGAGAAAGATCTATATAGGGTGGAGGAACAGAATACCACTGTCATATGGACAATTGAAGATGTGGTGCTCTCTATAGGAGATGATGAATGTTGCAATGTTTCACATCCTTATGTTGAATGAGTGATTGACTTAACTATTTCTGACCATGTCACTCCAAGAAAGGAGCTCTTTACTTCATACAAAGTAGGAGACTTTGGGAGAGTGAAGATGAGCAATAACAGTTATGTTGACATTGTGGAAATTAGAGATGTTTGTGTTGAGACTAACACCGGATACACCTTGGCATTGAAGAATGTGTGACATGTTCCGGATATGCACTTGAATCCGATTTTTACTCACATTCTAGATAAGGAAGGCTATGGAAACTATTTTGGAGGTGATAAATGGAGACTCTTGTAGACACCCGCATTTTGTAACCCTTATGACTCAAGCCCCCGTTCCTTAATGTTGCTGAAATTCTAAATCCCAAGGTTAGTTTAGGGCCCAATTAGATTATAAATTGACTTAAAAAATGTTAAAATAGAAAATATAAATTTTTTATGAGCAAATAAATCTATTTTTGGAAAATAAAGGCCAAGAAAACCCTCGGCCTGCATGCATAGGCAAGTTTCTTCATATGTAGGTCTGATGCATGCATATGCAGGCATAGACTTGAGCACGCAACTAGGGTTCCAGAAACTATAAAAGATAAGTTTTCTGCATTAATGTTGAGATTTGGAACGAATCCCACATCGTCTAGGAGCCATTTTAAACCCTAATTTTTTTACCATATAAAGCTATACACGATACATTTTCACAAACACATAGAAAATCCTAAGGGAAAACCTAAAATTAACTAGAAATAGTGAATCAAAGAGGGAGTTTTTCACAAAACATTTTCAAGTTAATTTTATTTTGATTGGGACCTTTTCTGGTCTTGATCCTCGAGTTTTGAAGTTTACTAATAATTTTTGTTTGGTTATGAATAGATTTGACTGAGGGGAACGGTCAAAATCAAGCCTAGGAGCTTTTTGTTTTGAGGTATTAAGTTCTAAACTCTTTTCGTTCATTTCTTCTTTAATCTTGTTTTTAATCCTGTTTCCTTGCTTTGTTTATCATAAGGGATTTACCTTTTCTATTGATCCCTGCAGATTGGATCAAGAACAATTCTTGAATGAGGTATTCAACTCCAGCGGATGAATTGAAAAGAAATATTTATTGGTTCTACCTCCTATTTTTTATGAAGAGAATGAATCCTTTTATCGAAGGTTTAGAGAAATATGGGTCCGGATCTCACCAACAATTTCAAGGTAAAAAAATATGAGGAGGATTTAACCTAACTATCTTCCAGGTAAAAAAATTCATTATGATAGAATGGAAGTTTTATAATAGATTTTCTCCCTAAAATCTAAAGCTGCCTCTTGTAGTACTTACTCACACGGCCATGTGCAACTCCGAATCCATGGACTCTTCTATCTAAATTTTCTGAACACAAACACCCAAGTTTATGACTTTGAGATCTCACTCAAAGGTTTTAGATCATCGTCAGTAGTTGATCTTTATGCAGCAACTTGTCTCCACTAGTTCTTGATTGTATAACTAGCTTCCGGTAGATGCTTGTTGAGTTAGAAGGCTACAAAAACCTCACAAATCTCACAGGAGTAACTCATAAGACTTCCAAGAACTTTTGAAACATATTTAGGGTTTTCTTTTTATACTAGGTAGTATTGGACTAAAACCCTAAATGTTTTCGTGGGCTTTGGGTCTGATTTAAATTCTACAGAATACGACTTTCGATCGGTCAAGTTTCACAGATTCTAAAGTCTTTTTTCTGCAGCTTGATTGTTCTTAAATCTTGACTTGAACAAACTTGAGCAATGTTTAACACCTAATTTAAACATGTTTTTGTTCACGATTTGCCAACATAGATAAATTTGGAATCTAAACATTTAACCTAAATATTTAGAATCTAACAATCTTCTTGTCTAATTTGAGCCATGTCCATTCTCTCTCTCTCTCTCTCTGTTGTTTGTGAATTGTTATTACAGAAAAGAAGCATATAAATAGATGAATGTAGTCCATACACCAATATTATATTATAATAGTGTGGTGTTGATGATCAGTACTGGAGATGGACGACTTTGAAATTTCATGGTCAATTGCATACTAGAGAGAGAGACCTTGACATGTGGGAAGGCCGAACCTCACACGTTTTGCTAGAAGTAAAATTTGGTTTGCTGTAGGTGACTTTGAAACATGTTGAGTTTTAAAGGTTATGTGATTACTTAATCAGTGTTAACACTGATTAAGTCCAGTTTGCTTGAACTTTTGTTTGAAAAGGTCAGTGTAATATAATATCTGAAGTGAAATTGGAAAAAGGCATTAGTCTCAAAATCTCGCCTACAAAAGAAAACTATATTTAGAAGATTTTGAGATTGTATAGTTAAATTGTCTTATTATTATTATTTTTATTGTTAATGTATAGTTTTTCCTTTTAATTTTTTTAAATATAAATTTATTTTATTATTTAAATAAAATAAAACACACAAAATAAACTATATCAAATGATCAAATAGAAGCACCATGCACTGATAATATCTATTTCATAGGAGCATTAAACTAATATTTATTTTACGTTTCTCACTGTTTATAGTTTCCAAAAAAAAACTATATTGAGAAGACTTTGTTCTTTGTTTAGTTTGGCTTATTTATTTATTTTGCTGATTTATTTATTTATTTTATTTGTTAATGTATAATTTTTCCTTTTAAATTTTTTAAGATAGAACTGAATTTTATTATTTTTATTGTTATTTAAATAAAAAATAAAAAATAAACTATATCAAATGATCTATGATTCTATCAGAAGCACCATGCACTAATAATATATAACATCTACTTCATAGGAGCATCAAATTGATAATTGAATTCTCACAATTACGTTTCTCACCATTTATGGAATTTCGTAGGGCAGAAATTGCATAATTGCATTATTTATCCTCATAAATATGGAAATATATAGATGATGTCACATTGTCACTATTGTCTATATCTTATTCTTGGTTTAGTGGTGTGAATGTGCCTTTTTTTTTCAGCACAATGGCCCAAGGATCCTGGGCCAAATAATTGTTGTTGGTGGACTGGGCTTGGTTCACCGCAGCTAAAGGGCTGTTTAAGAACCAAGTGGTGCACAGGGCAGGCTTCCTACAACACAAATAAACTAATAAGCGAGAATATCTGTATTGAATGACAGCTTAAACAGCAAAGAAATGCGTAGTAATAAAAAATATAGTAAAACAGGGGTTATGGATCCTCAGATTAATGAGAGGCATTTTATTAGTTTTCTTTGATTATGATTACAGTGTACTCACTAAGACGTGATACAAGGTTCAAATTAACTCAAAAATTACAGACTTTGATGGCTATTCAAGCCTATAAGACTTGCAAAGTTTGAATCCTTTCGAATCCAAGTATGTGCTATAGTGGCTATTTCTGGGATACCGGGAGACAATCCTCTGTTTTTCCTTGAATTTTACAGAGTTCTTTCTATGGTTCTATTATGACATCTTTTCTCCAATCAAAATGATGATGAATCAATGAATGAATCCTGAATGCCCTTCAGCATGGGTCTTCTCTTCCTTTTATAGTGCGATTCTAGGGCTCCGGGGTACCGGTGATTTCTCTCTTTTGCCCCTTAGGGCTCGTGCTGTGTCAGTTACCCAGGGGCTTGTCCTTTCCTTTTTTCTCATAATTTCTTCCTTTTGGTCTGACCAAGCTGAAAGCCCCTAGCTAACTTTCTATTCCAAGATCCACTCAAGTTACTGATCTTAGCTATTTGGCCCTCTTTGTCTTTTCAGCTTTTGCCTGCCCTCCATCCTTGTCATTTTTCCCAAACAGTCGGGATCTTTTACTACTGGGTTGAAAGCTCCCTCCAACCACTTCTACTTATGGTTTTCTCATGCTTGGTTCCTTGGGGGTACAGCTCCTTTGTTCATGAATGTTTGCTTTATACTTTCTGATCCCTCACTGCATGGCTGGGCGTCTGAGACCCGTTTGTCCTTCGTCCTTTATGCTTTTCTCCTTTGAGCTATTTCAATCTCCAAATATTTTGTGACTATAGTCTGCCTAGAGTAGAATTATAACATAAATAAATGTAACTAGTCCTACCAGGGATATTCTTATCCATTGCAACCCTACCACGGAAAAAACTTAGGTATTCAGTATTGTCCTCCACCACAATTTTTTGTCAATATATGGGAGGGGGCATCAGTGAAATTTGTACTAAGCTTCCTAGCAAGACAAGATGTCGATTGTAAATATGTTATGAATCTTATACTTTGCTACCCTACCACAATTTTGTCTCAATATATTAGAGTTAAGATTACTAGCAAGAAAAGATGTGGGTTGTAAATTTCCAGGTGTTCGATAATAATCAGCAGTGTGGTTGGCCCTAATAATTCCTTCCTATCAAGACAAGATGTGGGTTGTACATCATATGGTTTATTTTTTCTCCAAAAAAAAAAAAAAAAATCTTTAGATTCCTGATATAGGAGTATTTAACTTGGATAAGTTCTACTCCGAAAGCGATTAGTGCAGGAATGATGCTGATCGATCTTAATCAGTCAAGTCAGTAAACATTGGAATTTTGCTAAATGGCCTGCCGAGATATGACATTTTGTGTTTCAAAACTGACTATTTCTTGCGTATCAGAGCTTCTCATTCCCCCAACATTCAAAATAGGGATGTCAATTTGGGTTAGCGTGTTGGATTCGTGTTGTGTCAAGGTAGGGATATTTGATTAAATGACTCAACCCTAACTCGACCCATTTAATAATTTTGTCATGATCTTTCAACCCCAACCTGACCTGTTAATAAAGCGGGTTGACCTGACTTGACCCATTTGACATGCTTAATAAACAAGTCATGTTGGGTTGACACGAATGTAACACAACTCATTTCAACTTGTATAATATTTAATATAATATCCATCTAGAAATAATATATATATATATATATATATTTTTTTTTTTACATTCCAAAAGCAGTGCATACACTTCAAGTCTTCAACCCACATTCAAAATAATATATTTCAACAAAAATATAACATTCATCTATAAATAAGTTCTTTACACTCCAAAAGAAGTGCATACACTTCAACCCAAATTCAAAATAACATAGTTCAACAAAAATATAATATCCTTAGAACTCGCCAAATGCTAAATATCAATATTGAAAGAATTGGAGTAAACAATAGACTAATCCTGACTATGACTACGATTATCATCCACAGAGAGAGAGAGAGAGAGAGAGAGAGAGAGAGAGAGCAATAACCGATTTGAGACTTTGAGTTTGAGAATTGCACATGAGACTATAAGATAGTAGAGTGAATAGTACGGCTGAAATAAAAAAGTAAAACTAGATATTTATAAGAAGGTTTAGAGATTTAGGGTTTGTAGGATTTAGAGACCTAGGGTTTCCAATTATATCCCTTGTAAGTTTTTGTAATTACTCACTTTTCTTTTTAAATTTAAAATATATGTTGGATATAAAAGGTAGTTGACAAATCTAAAATAAAATGAATATTTATTTGTTATACGAGTTAAACAGATTGTATTAAGTGGGTCATTTTGGGTTAACACAAATAAATTGGCGTGTCAAACATGTCTTACTCACTTTTCTTTTTAAATTTAAAATATATGTTGGATATAAAAGGTAGTTGACAAATCTAAAATAAAATGAATATTTATTTGTTATACTAGTTAAACAGGTTGTGTTAAGTGGGTCATTTTGGGTTAACACAAATAAATTGGCGTGTCAAACATGTCTATTACGGGTTGACCCGCTTATGACACGTTTCTTATCGTGTTGCTTTCGGGTTGACCCATTTATGATCCAAACCCATTAAGGCACAACCCTAACCCGCTAAAACCCGTGTCAGGTTTGTGTCGTGTTCGCGATTTGGGTTGAATATTGACACCCCTAATTCAAAACATTGTATTATCTAGAACTCAAATAACGTACTTTGTGGGTTACAGTCGAAAGTACTATAGAAGAGCCAGCCATATGATAAGCCTTAAAACACCATAGTTATGAAATCAATTTTTGTAATTTTCATAATTTGGGTGATATGAACACCTTGAGAACTAAATTAAGCATTTTAAAAAAAAAAACCAAACTGTTAAAAATAACTATAAAGGAGAGAAATTCAAGAGGTTAGACTGAGGTTTAATATATTATTGTGATAACGTAATAATTATTTAATAATTGTTACATATATATATATATATATATATATATATATATATATATATATAAGAGAATGAAGGTCCGAGATTTATAATCTTAACTAAACCAGCCACCCAGCTTAATAAAAATAAAATATAGTTTGTCGCAATATTTCCAAAGTTGATATAGTGAACCAGCCTCCCAGCCTAATGCAACCATGATTTTTTAGTAGAGTTTGTAATATGCTTATGTTAGAATTTCATTTTTCATCATTTATGCATGTGTGTTTGTTTGATTTAAAAAAAAAAAAAAAAAAAAAAGAAAAAGAAAAAAAAGAAGAAGATCAGGCCATATCACAATTTTAAACATGAAGGGGAAAATCAAAATAACCCCAAACTTATCCTTGGCGGAACATATATAATCTAATTTTCTTATTCATGGAGTTTAATTTTTGGGGTGTGGACACTAGGTTTTTTTTTTCTTGGGCCTGATCACCACCCCATCCCTTGGGGGTGTCTTGGCTACGGGTGATGTATGATTTGTGTGTAATGCGCATGTAAGTGTAACACTATGGTGTTTAGATAGTTTCGTGGATCAAGTCCTTTTAGGCTTTTACTATTTGGTAAAGAGTATTTTTAATGCTATCTATAAAGTTAACATGTGCATATCCTCATGACGTACATGAGGAATATCACAAGGAAAACAAAAAATCAATCCAAGCAAAGATGGAAGTAATAGATAAAACTCCTCACACATTCATCAGTTGTACTTAACTAGTCTAATACCCATATATTTACATGCATGCAATAACATATTTCATAACTTATTCAATAGATTCAATCACTTCACGCATATATCTATAAGCAAAGAGACTGATCATGTAAATAAATCAACATGAAAGAATCTATGTACAACCAATTAAACAGTCATTGAAATATTAAATTATATACCCATAAATTTCATAACATGTAATTGTATATATCAAGGCATACTCAATGAATTTTCTAAGGGAGTCAATACCGTACCGGAGACTATACCGGTTTGGCCAACGGTACGATATATTTCGGATACCGGTCAATACCGGTGTACCGTTTCGGATTTACCGCTATTTTTTATATATATAAATATATATATATATATATATGTATGTGTATATTATAATAAATATAAAAGTTGTTTATATATATGTATGTGTGTGTGTGTGAGGGGTGAAAAAAATTGTGAGTGTATGTGAGATTACATTTTCATCACTTACAACTCCTCACACGACAAATTATGACAAAAATTATTTAAAATGTTGTAATATTAGCATTGTTATAAATATAAATTTGTTATAATACCGTGGCAATATGGCAATACACGTACATTATTGTCACATCATTTGGGCTCAAAGGCCAAAGCTGAAAAGAAGTGGTGGAAAGCTTTAACGTGGAGAGCTGACCTTTTATTCAAAAATTAAAAGCTTTCAATGTTTCCAATGCTTCGCAGCTGGTGGCAGTGTATTATAGTCACATGGAGAGCTTAGGAAACTTCAAAACAAATACAAAACAAAGAAAGAGAAAGTAAGAAGAGAAACCAGACCACATACATAGTTCAGCAAAAAAATAAAAGAGAGGGAGACGGACAGACCGGCAGAGAAGAAGAAGAAAAAAAGGTTCAGCAAAAAAAAAAAAAAGAGAGGGAGACGGACAGAGAAGAAAAAGAAAAAAAGGTTCAGCAAAAAAAAAAAGAGAGGGAGACGGACAGACCGACAGAGAAGAAGAAAAAAAGGAAAGAAGAAGAAGAAGAAGAAGAAGAAGCAGAAGAAGAAGCAGTTGCTTCGCGGCGCAACCCTTGCTTCGTCATCGTCTTCTTCCTTTTCTCCTTTTTCTCTGTTTTCTTTCCTTACAAATGAGACTTTTCGTGTTTCGGCCGGTATTTATTTTCCGGCCGAAACAACCGGATTTCGCCGGTACAGCCGGTACGCCGCCGATACGCCCGGTATTTTTTTCGGTACGAAATAAGAGGTTTTCTGTACCGGTGAACTGACCGGTACGATATATTCCGGCCGTACCGGCCGGTACGGTACGGAATTGACTTCCTTGATTTTCACATACATGTTTAGATTTATGAGCAAATTAAGGAATCAATCATGTATGGACGTAGTCCAAGCAAAACAATATTATATTACTACACACTTAAACACCTCAATTTTCTTTTAATCATAGGTATAAGGATTAGATTAAGTGCCTACGTAGTGGAAGGTCTTGAAGGCCGGTTAGCTTGAACTAAATTTATTTTTTTCAAGGGGTTAATATAATAATATCTGAAGGGAAATTGAGAAAGGTTTTAGGTTCAACTATTGCTTACTTACAGATGAAAATTATATTAAAAAGAGTTTATCTATTGGAAGCACCATCCAATAAAATTAATATATACTTTAAAAGAGTTTTAAATTAATAATTTAATTCATGTATTCCATTTTGGGATGTTCCAAAATATTCTTTTTGTTTCTAAAATTAAAAAGCCATCAATTTACTGAGTTTTCTATTATGTCCATACCAAACACAAGCACTTTAAATGAATTTTTTTTGAGAACTTTATTTAAGGGTAATTTTGAAACTTGTATCTTTTTAATTAAGAGACACAAGATAATAAATGAAGTTCTTTTAAAAAGTTATGTTTTCTAAACAAAACCAATAATTTGGGATAGAGGCATTTTTTAGTATTTATGAAATTTTGTAGATATAGGTGCCATTTGGATTGGGCGTCTACGTTTACAAGTCTGCGTTTTTAGATTTTTTTTTTCCCCTGCGCGTGAACAGTAACATCACTTGGATTCACTGTGCAGGGAACAAAAATCACTGTTCATGCACTGTTCATCACTGTTCACGCACTAAAAAATATTAAAAATGGGTCCCACGGTATTATTCACACATTTAAAAATTATTTTGCTACAGTGTTTTCAGTTTTAGCAACAATAAGTTCAATCTAAACAGACCCATAGCATAAATAAATATTTCATCAAGTTTTATAAGATTGAGAAAAGAAATATATTTATGGTCGAAATTAATTTAGAGAGTCATATATCACATTGCATAATTGCATTTTCTTAACCTAATAATGGGTTTTTAGATTGCCAAGAGTCTTGTAACTTAACTTGTTGACACTCTTAGGATGTTATGACATTTAGGGTTCAAATTGACACTCCTAGGATGTCATGATATTTAGAGTTCAAATTTCTCTTATCTAGTGTAACGATCAAATTAAAAAAAAGGGGGTGGGGGGGGGGATATTTACTGTCTAATGTACAAAGGAGGTTTATTATTACTTTTATTATTAGAACAAAAAGTTAAAGTTTATTAAAAAGAATATTGAATAAATTAATAATAATTTTTTCTTAAATTTTCAGAAAATCTTGGTAGTAGAATTTTAATTGGAAGTTTTGAAACTTTGACAATATAGTTTTACTTAGAATAATTAGGAGAATTGTTTTAATGTACTTATAGCATGTTACATAATATAGTGAGAAAATAATGGGGGAAAAAAATATGAAAAGGAGAGAGCATGGTGTGACTATAATGTGTAGGTCTCAATTACTTTTATTATATAGCTATGATATAATTTGAAATGAATTTTTATAATATTTATTTAGGTAAATTACACGCCCTTCCTTGAAGTTAGTCTGAAAAGTAATGTAGACCGCTAGGTTAATTTTTGAGTGGAATTAATAAACTTCTTAAATTAACCAGTTATATTATTCAACTTATTTTTGGTTAATTATAGATAGATAAAGTCACCAATTTAAAAAGCAATAGGCATTATAGTAATTAATACAAACAATTGGTGGCAAAATTTAAAATCTATGGATGCATCTTGTTAGAAAATATTCCAAAAAAAAAAAAAACTAATAGAATTGAAGTTTACACTTTACACCTGAATCATAGCCACGATCCTAGATTCTAATCATACCCATGATGTGACCCTGTGATTAGCTCTAAGCCATTTGGACTCTTCTATTCTAAATTTCATCCATGAATCGCGTTTGTGACTCTTAATACCATCCTGAATGTTTGATCCCCAAAGTAAACATATATTGGGATGGATTGGTGGCTTCGGCCTTGATAATCAATCATAAACTGTCTTCAAATCTGCTTTTGATACTCTCAGTTGAACTAATGAACCATCATACTACGTTGAAATTCAAAATTTGATTATTAATTTGTAGTGTAAAAAATTCTTCTCTCCACCAACTTTTAAAACCTCCTTTTATTATTATTATTATTATTATTTGTTTTTTGCTTGATCAAAATCCTCCTTTTTATTTGTACCTTGTATATACTCGTGCCAAAGTTTATAGCACACGTAAGACCTGAATCATCAAAAGCTTGAAGAATGGAAAACCCAATACAAAATTTATGGGGTTTAGTAAATAAAAGAACCACAGAAAGCGCCAACCATAGGATAGGCCTTAAAACACCATAATGATCTGAAATCAAATCTTGTAATTTAGGTAATATGAACACTAGCACTACCACTGGAACTATAATAAATTTATCTTTAATTTTTTTCAGTAAATTTTTTTTGACACGAAAATTTTTACTTAAAATTTCGGAAGTATTTATATGAGCCGTCCCTTAAAATTAATAAGGTTTTAATAACTATAAGTTTTACTTTGTATTTTGGCTCAAAGTAGGGCTTACAAAAACAAAAAAGTACAGGCAAAAAGAAGAAGAAACTAAAGAAAAGAAAAGGAAAAAAAAAAAAACACTTAAGGAGAAGCCAGTATAGTACTAATCTGGCATTGATGCTCCTTAAGACCACAGAACTGTCTATGTCACTTTCTTTGAAAGATACTTCAAAGTTTAATTGTTAATATAAACAACAATGCTACAGTCTCAAGATTCTCAACAATTGAGTTGGGAATGCCATTTACCCATGTAGGGATGGACTTCTGTATCTTCCTTCTATGCTGTACAAAGTTACATATATATAGAGCAAAATAACCTAGGTATCGGCAAGCACTATTGTGGATCCATGCAAGAAGGTAATGCTTGCATTTAATCTTGATACGCTGCTTGACAGAGCCACAACCATGAGAAGACAAAGTTGATCGTGGCCATGCACCAAAACCTAAAGCCACGCATATATGTGCCTAGATGACAATGCATGCAAAAAACAAATATGTATTTAAGGCTTGAGAGAAAATCAAGCCAACCTTCTGACACAATTAATATCTCTACTTCATCACAGAAACTCATAAAATGCAACCAAATACATATGATTGTACTTTGAATTTTCATTCCCAACAAGAAACATAAAGGTAGGAAATAGAAAAAAGACAAACACAAAATGACATTCTAAACTTGGAAAGTAGCCAATTTATTACACCAATCTGGTATGATCGCTAATGGAAGACCTGTCATGCACTTTTCTTAAATGGAGATTAACATTTCAACCACTTACTAGTAGGATTTGCAGTCTTCATCTTAGAGATGAGCCAATCCAATCTATTCTTCCAACAAGTTAACGCCTTTACACATGTAGAGATGAGCTTTATGATTTTCCTTACCAGCCAATGCATTAAGCGAATAGTGTGAACTAGTTCCACAACACCCATCAGATATATCAAAACACCAATTGGTACAGATATCAGAAGCCCATATTCATTAAAAAGATCCGCTGGGATTTGCATACTGAATGCCTGTGCATAGGTCAAGCCCACGAATAAGACAGTGCTACACATGGCATATGTCAAGATGTTTGTTTGTTTAGACTCTTTTTTAAAACATATTAATTTAACCTAATTCAAGTAGGTACTTAGGTTAATTATGAGATCTAGGTTAAACACATACAAATATATTACTTAGTGTGGAAAAATAAAGAAGACAGTAATATGATGACCTAGAAAAATTAACGAAACTAATCATTTCAAGGTAAAAAATTTGGGGAGGATTTAACCTAACCATTCTCAAGGTAAACAAATCCACTATGATAAAATGGAAAATTATAATAGATTTAAATCCTAAATCTAAAGCTACCTCTGGTAGAACATACTCACATGATTACGTGCAGCTCCGAATACACACTCTTCTATCTTGAATCTGTTGCACACAAACAACCACATTTGTGACTTTGAGATCCCACTCAAAGGTTTAGATCATCAACATAAACACTCCAGTTTATGACTCTAAGACCACCCTTGAAGGTTTAAATCTCTAGAACTTTTGATGACTAGTGATGGCAACAACTTCTACAATACCGGATCTTGAGTTTCTTTAAGGAATAATATCGGTAGAAGATTTGAGAGAGTTTTAGGTACAAAAATCCTAGATCTACAATAGAAGGAACAAGATGCACTCTTCTCTCTCTAAAAACCACTCCTAGGGTTTGCTTATAATGTTTTTTAAATACTGCAAAAAACGGATCGTGATTTGGGCTTCAAAAGGACAAGTTGTGAGCTTTTTACGTTTGATATTTTTGCTGATATGCGACTTTCGATCGATCAAACAGAAATTGAGAGCACCAAATTGCATCTCCTTTTTTTCATCCTAAACTTGAGTTTTTTGTATTGGACTTGAAAGTACACCATTCTAGCTTAATGAGATTTACTTTTTGTCATGGTTTGCCAACACTACAAACTCAAAACTTAACAATCTCCCCCTTTAGCAATCCGTGACAAAACTTACATACAACATAATACCCATATACAATAAAATGCCCAAATACATCACAAATACCAATCTAAGACTTCAAACCTAAAAGTTGCTAGAAGAGGTAGAAGATCTTGATTGAAATATACTTATCTTTTCTGAAACACTCACAAGAGCACATCAACGCATGTGTGAAAATAAAGACAGATAAATAATATGAATAAAACATTGTGATTCATAAAACAAATAGTTTTGATATTGTTGAGGGCCAAAATTTCACAAGAAAGCCCATTCCATGAAAAGTAAGGAAAGACCATGGGCTTTAACAAAAGAATGCCTAATTCATGAAGCTAAGAAGGACCATGAAGGCCCAAAATGCCAAAAAGAAGGAAAATAGAAAGAAATAATAATGATAATAAAGAAAAAAGAAGAGGATCTTGGTCAGGCCAGAGGAAGGATCCCGGGCAGACTAGAGGATATGCAGCAAGAAGAAGGATCCCAGTCAGACCAGAGAATATGCAGCAAGATGTATGTTCATATTTCCAGCAAAAAAGGCCATTAAAAATCTAGCAAAATCTAGTGAAAGAACTGGGCCGGGATACCCAGAGGCTACTAGAGGCTCGAGATCCTCGGGACGTGCAGCACAACTAAAGTGGGATTGAGACAGCTCAAAATGGGTACCACGAAATACAAGAAACGAAGAATAGATATGTCTTTCTCAAGCACCCAGTGGTGCAGCAAAGAACCAGAAAGCTTGGAGAGTGACAATTTATGAACAAAAGGCTGGTACCTCGGGGAACCCAGAATGAAGAACTATAAAGGGAAGTGGCTGGAAAAACCTTCAACCCAGCAGGAATGGATTCCACTCACTTGGGAAAAATGACAACAAGAAGGACAGCCAAAAGGTGAGTCTGGAAAGGTGAGAAGCCTTGAAAGAAGAGAGATTGAAGGCCAGCTGCCTAAGGACGCTCGAAATGGAAAGTCAGCAAGTGGCTTTAAGAGAAACAACACTAAAAGAGGAAAATTATGAGAAACAGGGGAAGAACTAGCCATCAGAATGGCTGACATGACAGGGGCTCTGGTACCCAGGGAGCCAAGGGGGGAGAATCAGTGGTATCCAAACCCTAGAATGACACTATAAAAGGGGGGAAGCAGCCAACATTAAGGGGCATGATGCAGAAGGAGGAAATCATAATAGAATCTTTGAGAAAACACGGTCTAAAACTCAAAGAAAGTAAAAAACAACGCCTGATATCCCAGAATAGCCACTATAGAATGTACTTGGATTCAATGGGATTCAAACTTTGCAAGTTTTAGAGGTTTAGATAGCCATCTAAGTCTGTAAGTTTTGAGCTTATTTGGACATTGTAACGCATCTTAGTGAGCACATTGTAATTCACAATTAAGAAAAATAATGAAATATCTCATATTGATTTGAGGATCTCTAACAATTATTTCGTGTATTTCTTCATTACATTGTTTTCCTTTACTGTTTCTTGCTGCTCAATACATATATTCTTGCTTGCTAGTTTTCCTTTTACTCAGCCAAAAGCTGAGTCCTTCTACCGGGGTCCTCACTTCAACTTGGGCCTTGGACACACTTAGCCTCCAAATAAACATATGTCAAAACATGCACACATCAGATATCACTCTCTCCCACAAAAATCCTTCTCACCTAACTATCTTGGAAGGCAAAACTCAAGCAAAGCCACTTGGACTTGAGTTCCAAATCCCACAAGTCTTGTGCAAAATCACTAAGTCTGTGAGAATTAGGACCAAGATTCTCGTGACTGAATCATTCTCATAAAATTCATTTACATATATGTATATGTATTAAAATGTATATCCTAATCTAGGAAACTAACAATTATTTGAAGATATGGGTATTGTATAGTGTGTTTTATGTAGCACCTATAGAGGTAAAGGGAAATGACAAAACTCTATTGCATAATAAACATGGAGAAAGGTCATATAGTTCAGAGAACCAGCATTCTGGATTCTTACAGGCCTAGTACGCCCTGGGATCCCATGACAGTATGCCCGGGATCCCACGACAGTACGTCCGGGGTACCAAATGAAGGAACTCTTTTAAATGTCTATACAATAAAAGATAAGCCTTAAATATTCTATTTCAATCTCTTTCTCATTGTGAATATTATGAATACTTATTTTACTTATTTTGTAAGCGTAAATGGTCATTTTATGACACTAAAACACTTATAATGGTATTTTATTGCTTAGGAGGAATCGCATTTTTGCCTTGAGAAGATTTATGTGACTTGCGCACAACTTGGTTCGTAATCAGCCCCCATTTAGCTGCGGTGAACCAAGCCCAGTCCACCAAACAACAAATATTTGGCCCGGGATCCTTGTCTCTACTTAGGCCTGTGTGCTAAGAAAAAAAGCACTCTCACAGATATCAACTTGTTGAACACAACTAAGAAAATATAAAACCATGAGCAAACTAACCCTCCCCGTAAGTTAGATACATCAAAATTTTTTATTTTCTCCCCCTTTCAAAAACAATTTCATCTCCCCCTAAATAAAAATAGTTAAAGACCTTTTCCAAATTTCTTTTATTTCTCCCCATTTTTGTCACGTATTGACAAAGACAACTCAATCTAGAGGTAAACATCAAACATGCACAACAGATGATAAGAGAAAATAGAGAACTAAGGAACCACAAAAGAAATTAATAAGCTCTATCGAAAATAGAGGCAACTCCCCATATGAAGAGGAACAACTCCCCCTATGACCAATATATGTTTTAAAAACAACTTTCTCCCCCTATAAAAAAAATAGGAAAAACAAAACAAGTTTTGGAAAAAATAGGTTTGGGGAAAATTTAGAAGGTGGGGAAAACTAAAAAGATACAAACCAAACTTTTAAAAAAAAAAAATGTAAAGATACACATGAATACAAATATTCTCTCTTTCAATAAATGCAAACTTGACACTGCTATGTGACCCATATACTGATGCATGCAAACATTCCAGGCACAATCAGTTACAACTATGTAATATAGATCTCTATGATATAAAAATTCAGCATGCACTATGTTTTCATGTGTCACGGTATTTTGAACTCAAATCAACTTCAAAAGTAGATAAAATATTTGCCCATTTATTATCCTTCATATCTCTTAAAAGAATTGCCAATTTTTAGTAGTTCACACATCCGGAAAAGTACCATATACTAAAATGTATAGAATTCAAAAAAAAAAATTAATCAATCAATTTTTAAATCAAGTTGAGTACCCAATTTAGCAAAGTGTATGTGTGTTGTGTGTGAAACCAGACTATGAGAGATATGATTGCAAAAATGCAAGATGGATAAAGAAAACAATGCAATGCATGTGAATCCTATCACAAATGATGCATGAAAAGACTGATCGGACAAGAATCTAAAAACTGAAAATTTTCTAGTTTTAATCAGTCGAACATCGATCAAGCATCGATTGAGAGAGTTAGAGAGTTTTGAACACAAAAACTCACAGTTTCGATCGGTTGAGGGAGATTTTCGATTGGTCGAAACAGTTAAAAATTTTAAAACTTTAAAATCTAAAAATTTTATGCAGAAAACAACTTAAAAGCAGTTTTTAAGGCTCAATGCAGATGCACATGGTCCAAAAAAGTTTTAAAAATATGATGCCTCTTAAATGCAAATATTAAAATCAATCAAGAAGTTAAAAACAAATATTTCAAACTTCAAAGCATATTTTCTTCAAATTCCCAACCAAAAAAAAAAAAGGGGGTATTTGCACATCAGTTCATATGCAATTAAAGATAACCAGATTAATCAACACACACAATCTCATGTACTTAATTTAGCAAAGATTTGCATGTAGTGTGTGCAACTAGTAAGTGTACAAAGTACAGAAAATGTGATATGTAGATAGTAATCAAACAAATTTTCTGTAAAATCAATCACATTGGTTTGAAAGTGATTATTACCTAAAGAGTTACATCATATAACTCCCACATCTCTTAGAAAACATGCTTGCAATCATGTACATGCATTTTTTTTTCTTTTTACTTTTTTTTTTCTTTTGATGCATTTTTTTAAAAAAAAATTAAATTTTTTTTGTTGTTTCTTTTGAAAATAACACCTCGTTTAATTTTGCTGTGCAAGTGCTACACCTTACTGATTACAGCTTTTATGATTTGCACATAGATGTTCATGATTGACGAGTAACAGTGGTAAGATAGTTATTTATGTCTTTTTCCTAAGATTTTTTAGTCTATACAATTAAAATAATGTGACATCAAAATCAAGATTATTTGTTTAAAAACTATAAACAACTAACACTATATAGCACAAACTAACAAAGTGCAAATATAAGTCCATCAAAGTTAAACAAGATACATAGTCATATATAAGTGATGTACATCCTTCAAAAAAAAAAAAAGTCCAAGTTCATTTTAGCATACATAGTATAAAATCCTAAACAAAGGACATAGTAAAGACTTAAGACAGTAAATATCGACCCAAAAAAAGAAAGGAAGAAGAAAAAGAAAAGAAAATATTGTTGTTAATTGAACACTGGTGTGTACTCTGTGACACTGCCACATCAGCTAAACACAATTTTAAGACACAATTTCAAAATTTTAAAATTATAACTGAAATCGCACGAGGCGGTATGCGACAGACATTAACCACAAAAATAAGAAAAAAAAAAGATAAAAGAAAAAATAAAAAAGAGGGACCGAAGAGTGAAACCTTGTGGTTCCATCGAAGAGAGGAGGGGGTTCAGAAGTCGCTTCCAAGACGGCGGGACGATGCTCGTTCACGGTCCTGCACAACACATAACAATCCTATTCTTAATTACCACAAATTAAATTCAGAGAACCCCGAATGAACAACAACCAAAAAAAAAAAAAAACAGTGAGAAAAGAATTCGTGGTGATTTCAAATTCCAAGACACTTAACACAGCACAGCTGCCATTGATTATGTTTTTTTTTTTTTTTTTTTTTTTTTGTTCAGAGAGTTCCGAGGTCTCAGTTTTAAGGTCTTTCTAATCTGATGCTGAATGTTATCTATATATGTTCACCGTGCTACCTTTTTTATAGGACTTCACTGATAGGAGTATAGGGCTTTTCTACTGTGATTCAGTGACGAACACGAAATGTGACTGTCACGCGGGACGAATACAGAGATAATCATCTGAATGCTGGAATTTAGGGCAGGTTAAGGCTATGGACTTTTCTCTTTAGTCTTTACCCACTGTTTGATTTGATTTTTTTAAAGGTTTATAAGACTAAAACTATATAAGGTAATAAAACCACAGGTTAGTAAGTTATTTTAGGAAATGTTTTATTTGAAAATTAAATAGTGATTAACTTTTTTCGACAACTTTTTCAATTTTTCATAAATTTTTTTCTAAAATTGATAATAAATATGTGTCATAAATGTATACATTAACCAGACTCAAATCACCAAACTATATATATTCTTTAAATAAGTAGCATTACTAATATTAACAATTGAGGGCAGGTTAAGGTTATGGACTTTTCTAGTCTTTACTCACTGTTTAGATTAGATTTTTTTCAAAATTTTTTTAAATTTTTTTATGTTTGCAGTTTATAAGACAAACTATATGCATTATTTAAATAAGTAGCATAATTATATTAACAAAATTCATTTAAAATTATGTGACTAAAACTATATATGAATGATTTTTTTTATTTATTAACTGCCTAGTAAGTTTGAAGAAAATAGTTCTAAACCAGTTTGATGTTAATTTTTATTTTTCTATAAATTTCTTCCTCTTTTATTCATTTATTTTTTTTTTAAAATAAAAATAAAAATAGGGTGAGTTCCTAAATGATTTTAAATGTAAATGTTCAAAGATTTTATTTGTTCATTTCTTTCATGTATGTTTGTTTTAATTTAAAATATCACTTTATATATTTTAATACAGGCGGAAGACTTGGCTTGCACACAAGGTAAATTGAGTTTGGGTCTATACTATTAGGTTAATATATCTCTAACAACAGTATATGGCGTTGTTGTTGTTGCCCTCAACACGGGTCTCAATTTGTAATATTGTTATACGAGTAATCCAGAGGATTTTATAACAATGTAATTCTTTTCTAAAGAGTCAAAAATTGTATACTACTTTAATCTATACGTGCAAAGGGGGCGACCTGAATAATACTCCATTTAGGAGTATTTTCCACCTTGTGATGTTGCAGTGACGAACATGACTGTAATGGGTGGAAGAAAGATTACGTATAGCCCAAAGAAAAAGACTAGGTCTAGGTTGGTGGGAGAACAGAGAACAGAAAAGTGTGATAGCAATAGCATTTCCTATATAGTGGAAACCCATAAACTCAAGCCTGAACTTTTCCTGGGATTCTCTCTCAAGTCTTAACCCATAAACTCAAGCCTTATTTGTTCATCTTCTTGTTCTTCAAATCTCCTCCTATTTTGGTGTGATTATTCCTACCTTCCTTATACTTATCTTTTTCTTTTGTTCTTTTCCTCTTTTGTCATTGGTTTGAATTTGAAAATTGACTTTGTGTGTTTATTTTAATTCTGAAGTAATCTCGTGTAGTGCTCCAAACTCTCACAAAGAGGGTGGGCTCTATGGTGGGACCCACATGTGAGGCCCAACCCCTTTGTGAGAGCCCGGAGTACAGCTTCTAGACTATCTAAGTTTTCCCAAGAAAAAGTTGAAAGTTTCTAGTATAGTGGTAATTGACTCACCCCTTTTTGTACCATGTGATTTCCTCTGTACAAAAGAGGAAGCGACTATTAGTATATATAGTTTTTAATAAATGCATATTATAACAATTCTTTTTTGGTAAAAAGAAAATGTATAGGGAGAAGTAGGGTTGTAAATGAACTAAGCCATTTATGAATAACTTGGGCTTGACTCAATAAAAAATCGTTCATGTTTGTTTGTTTATAAATAAGCCAAACTTAAGCCTTAGTTTTATTTTCGTTTAATAAATAAGCTGAGCACAAGCAAAAAAAATTGTTCAAGAACAAACTCATGAGCTATTAGGCTTGATACAAAACAATTCAACCATAGACTCTTTTATAAGTTTATATGTGTTAGTTAATATACTCATTACACATATCTTAATAATGACATGGCCTACACGGAACCACTACCCATTACCTTAATTTTTTCCTTTCCTCTAAACTAATCAAGAACCACTTTAGACTATAGTTACATTTAAAAATAAATTAATTATTTAAGTGGGCCATATATGATCCTTCCCCATCAATCATCTAAAGTAAAGTTATAAAACATGTTAGTATTTTCTCATTCATAATAGTTACAAACAAGTTCTAGTTTTTCACCATTTAATGTAAATGTAAAAATTGTATTTCGAATAATTGTTGAAGCTATAGACAAGGAATGATGAATGAATGAATTTAATTATGTAAAATTTTAATTTGAATAATGTCTAATCATAAGTAGGACTATTTTAGAGATTTAAGCATTTGATAATGTAATTTTTAAATCTCAAGCTCAAAAGCTTGACCAAAGCTCGAGTTTGAGTTCGATATTAAGCTTGAGCTTGGCTTGACTAATTAATCAAGCCAAGCCAAGCCAAGTTCAAGCTTTTTGGCTTTCCCAAGCTTAAACATTATTTTTAGGCTTATCACGAGCTCAAGTCAAGCTTGATATTTTGACTTTTCTTGATGAGCCAAGCTTGAACATGTACTACTCAATAAAGCTCGGCTTGTTGACATCCCTAGGGAGAAAGGGCAATTCCTTGCACCTAGGGCAACTAGAAGAAGATAGACACCAACACATTCACTAGTGAGGGGACACTAAAATTCAAGACTGGAGTCTTGTTAACCCAAATCCCTTACCACTAGGCCACCTACCATGTTGGCCATAGCATAACATTTGCAATCTAGCATTATTTCCAGTTCCTCTATGTCTGACTTACCAAAATAAAAACCTCCTTTATATATGTGTGTTTTGTGCTGAATGATGGTAAAACTTTCCTTAAATTCTCAAAAAAGAAGAAGGATAAACTACGTTTCTGGTCCCTATTTTATACACCAAATTTCAATTAATCCCTAACCTTTCAATTGTGTCAATTTGGTCATAACCTTTTATTACCGTTTCAATTTAGTCCCTGCCGTTGTCTTTTGGATGAAAACTAATGTCGTGTCTAATGGCCAAAATAAAAAAAATTAGCTTTTGTTGATGTAAAAATAAACTAAAATTCTATTTTGGCCGTTTGCCATATCAGCAATTTTCATCCAAGATATAACGGTAAGGACTAAATTGACACGACATTAAAAGGTTATAAACCAAATTGACTCAATTAAAATATAAGAGACCAAATTGAAATATGGTGTAAATGATAGAAACCAAATATGTAGTTTACAAAAAAAAAAAAAAAAAAAAAAAAAAAAAATATATATATATATATATATATATATATATAGTAAAGCTTCCTTATAAGTAAAAGATTTTATTTATTTATTTTTGCTGTCAATAGTAAAAGAATATTTATATGGAACAAATCTAAATAGTCATTACTAAACTGTAGGGTGATTCTTTTTACGGGATTTTATTTTATATATGATTTTAGCCGAGTTTTATAGCCTCGAAGAAATTATTATACCCTTAAAAAAAGTGATAGCTTCAAACGTTGTATTTCAAATTTTTAGACGGAAAAGAAAAAAAATAAGGCAAGCGGACTTATATGTGGGCAAAAATATGGTTCACACTTCACAGCTCTTTTAACTTCAGGAATCTCCTACCAAATATGGTTCTCTTTTTTTATTTATTTATTATTTATTTATGAAGTTAATAACTTATTTATTTATGCACAAAATTTTAAATTTCTTTTTTTATTTATTATTGTATTTTTACTTGTTAGAATGAGATTCCATCTCAACACACTTTTTGAGAAGCATTGCTCTTTGGAGTGCATAATATGATGCAAGTTCTGAGACATCTTGACCTTTAAAATGAACATTTTACAAATGGAATTCTCATTCATGAGTCAACATACACACACACACACAAAAGGTCTTGAAGCACCTTTATATAACGAAAACTCATCCTTTGAACACTCCAATAGTAGTTCACTTTATTGATGTAAGCGACCATTTTTGTCCTCAAG
This sequence comes from Quercus aquifolioides, assembly GCA_019022515.1. Classification (NCBI taxonomy): domain Eukaryota; kingdom Viridiplantae; phylum Streptophyta; class Magnoliopsida; order Fagales; family Fagaceae; genus Quercus; species Quercus aquifolioides. The sequence continues at coordinate 9,173,601 of CM032328.1, forward strand.
AAGATGATATAGAAACCCTTAGTTATAATTTTAAAGTACCATATTTTAAAAAAAATCAGTGTGGTTTGATGTATATTGCGAATTGCACACAATCTGACATTACCTTCTTAGTCAACTTACTAGCAATGTATTGTTAAGTATCAATGGTGGGATTTTCAAATATTAACTCAATAAAAATTATTAGGTGGTGTAATATACTTGAAGACTTGAAGTTACATTCATTGAGTGTACGAGAATATTTGCAATGTTGGAAAATTCAATATCAAAATGTTTCTCTAGGAATTGCGAGTTTCCATGTATTTTAATTTCATTTCAATTGTAATTTCATCTAATCATTAGGTTCGAGTTCAAAAGAAAGAATTCAAGTGCTACAAAAGGAATCTTAAATAAGTGAGATACAATGTGTCAGGAGAAATTTTGAGCAAGACAGTTAGATTTGAAAATTAGTTACACAAAACAATTCATCTAAAATTCACCCGAAACTTGGTTGAGCGAGTTTTCCTAGGAATTTCAATTTTGATTTTCCCAATTATTTTTTTAGCCAACCAACCATTATTTGTAACTTGCATAAGCGAAAAACAATCTCTAAATTGACTTGCAATTGAGAGGAGATTCCATAGAGAGAAATTATTGTAGTCTCCATATATACCTTCATCCTCTCCAAATCGACTTGCAATTGAGAGGAGATTCCATCCAAACACCTTGATAATTCATGAGTGCATTTGATTGTTGCTAGAAACCATAGAGGGAAATCATCAAATCTTCAAGTAGCTGTGAAATATCTTAAAGATTGGGATTTGATGTTGGCAATTGACTTGCATAACCTAGATGTCAAGAGTGGAGAGCTCGAATACAAATATCTTACTCATTCGGTAGATCTTGTAAGTAGTATTATATTACAACTATTTTGATAGTGGATTCGATTTTAGAACATGGTCTATAAGGGTTTTTCCTATTGCAGATTTTTTTCCCATCAATATATTGCTTGTTAGTGTGCATTTGTTGTGGGTGATTGCAGGTTTATGGTTGTGTTCGTATTATCCATGAAATCAGTTAATTAACTACTTGAACCATATTTAAAGAATTTGATAAAATTAGTAATAAGTTGTGCTAGGGATTTGCATAGCCTTTTTCAAGGTGTAAGTACACACACAAATGCATATATTTAAATATGAGGGTTTTGATTCTCACATATTTACTATTTTACATATCTTTTTTCACGTATATTTTTATGTGCTAAAATGTAGGCATTCACGTATTCAATTATGGATATATGTGTGTAAAATAGTAGATGTAAATGAATATGTTTCCTAAACATAAACAATATTTTTTTAAGGACGGTTCTGAACCGAATGGCTTATATATGTTTAAGCAATCCATACATGCTGATCAGACGCTATCTTCAACTGGTACGTACACGGTACACACGTAAGACATAATACACTAAGAAATATTATAATAAGGCAGAAAGCCACTTATTTCTTCAACAAAAGAAAAAAAAATAAAAGACAGCCACTTATTTCACTAATTAACGTCCAATGGAACTGTGCTGGTATGTTCAGTGCTTAGCCTGAGGAAGAAAATTAGATTAAAGAGTTGTTAGCAAAAAACACACTTGCAGAAAGTAAGAGTAGAAAAGCTTCAACGAAATCAAATTCATAATTCCATGACTAAATGGTTAGTACCAAAAAGACGGCACTGTAATATTCAACGGTCAGTTTGGGATCCCTCTTTGTTGGCTTATAAGCATCAATCTTGTTCACCTCCTGCACAAGAAATTAACAAGAACAATTACCATTCAAGAACCAAGAACTCTGTCCGATACATTAGGAACTCATGCCTCCTTCAGAGCCATGTTTAAAGTTAAGAGAATATAAAAATATATAGCATTTGCATGTATGCTCCGCCGTAAAGATTAATGACTAAAATGAATTAGCTAGTAACTAAATGGGGGACAAAATTACTTTTCAAGTTGTAAATCTTAACTAATAGAACGCGCAATTGCCAATAAACATCATATGTGTTTTAATTTAATTACCTCAATCCACTTAGTAAGTTTAGGCCTTCCTGCAGTGATGTCGTAATTCCACACTCCTGAAAGGAAGGCTTGGAATTTTTCAACAAACGGGATGTAAATTATCTCCACCTGAAGATCACATAGTTTCACTCATGAATTAAAGGAGGAATTGTAGAAATTATCGTTTAATAAACATATAACTGGTTTCCACTTCCCATATTCATATATAACTATATAAAATCATTTTCTAGAGCATAGGTAAAATAAAATTTGAATCTTTAATATGTTTAAAGAGAATGTACCAAGGTCAATATATACAAAAAAGGCATGCATCACAGCACCAACGAAAGATCAAAATCATAGTTGAGAATTCAACTTACCAAACTGAGCTCATGGCCAAGGAAGAAAGGCCCATCATTAAATTTATGAAGAGCATTCTCTAGGTGCTCAAAAGCAGGACCTGATGCAAGTTTAAGGTTTTAGTGAGCCTGGCTTCTATACAAAATGGTGTAAGGACTCAAGAGGCAGCAAGTTTTAAGTCTTACCGGCTTCTTTGACTGTGTCTCCTTTGAATGATGCGAACACTATCTTGTTGAAGGTATCACTGTAGGTTATCAGTTCTTCAGCAAACTCTTTTTTAGCAGGATCCTACAGTCATGTCATAACTTTAGAGTCAGATTCCAAGGGAGCTATAGAGCTTTTATGAAGGGCATAATGAATTATGCAAATCTTACATTGGGGTAGGGAAGAGAAGGCCCTTCAAAGTTGCTGTCTACATATTTAATCAAATCAAGGCTCTCCCCAATGACTTTGCCATTGTGTTCCAAGGAGGGTACCTGATAATATATTAAAAAAAAAAAATTTGATAATAAATCAAGAAATTCAAGCAGCTCAATGAAGTGTGCATTAGATAGGCATTTAAATGTATCACCTTGTTTTCATGGTAGACTTTCTCTTTGTACCAAGCAGGCCTGTTCTGAAGGTCAATTGGAACTAATTTTATCTTGTCATGTAATCTCTGCAATCCAAATATTCACCAACTTAAATATTAAGTAAAAAAAAAATCTCAAGAAAGGAAAAGGACAGATGATCCCAGAAGGGCTAAAGGGTCAGTCTTTTAATTGAAATAAGAAGCTAAAAAGCAGTATTGAATAACTTAAGTTGAAGTCTAGAAACAAATTAATTAAGAAATGAGAACAAAGAGGACAAAAAGTGATGAAAATAACCTTATAGTTCCTGAAGATCCACACACGCTGTGCAAATGGGCATGTATAAGCGATGTACAACCTTCAAAAAAAGGTCCTAGTTCATTTTGGCATACAAAGTAAAGGTATAAAAATAAAATCCTAAACAAAGGACATAAATAAAACAAAAGAAAGTGAATATCGGACAAAAACAAGCACACTAAAGATAGTGAATATCCGACCCAAAAAAAAAAAAAAAAAGCACAGGTGTACTGTGTGTCACGTCAGTTGAATTCATGATTTCAATTGTTAAATTGTAAAATCATGATTTTACTTTTTCATAATTATGATATAAAAAAGAAAAAGAAAAAGGGAAGAGATGAGTGAACCTTGTGGTTCCATCAAAGAGAGGAGGTTGTTCAGAAGTGGCAGTCAAAGGTGTGGGAAGATGCTCGTTCACGATCCTGCATAACCCACAGAACAACATTAGTAAAAACAATCTTACACTATACCACAAAATTCAGAGAACCCCAAATGAACAACAACAAAAAACAGTTGAGAAAATGGAGAATTCGTGGTGATTTCAAATTCCATGACACTTACGCAGCTGCCATTGATAATTTTTTTTTTTTTTGGTTGTTGGGTGAGCTCTGAGATTTCAGTTTATAGTCTTCCTAATCTGATGCTGAATGACATCTATGTTTACCGAGCTACCCTTTATATAGGACTTTTCTGCCTTTTTACCTGCTTACTGATAAGGTTGTGGACTCTTCTCTTAGGTCTTTAACCATTAGATTTGATTATTTTTCTTGGGTCAATCATATAGTGAATATTTTATGCATTCAAGTATTCCAAATTTTAATAGGAATAAACAGCCCAAATCCAAAAGGATTATGAGCTTTTACCTTAATCCCTTGCTTGATTGAAATGGGTGTTGAGGTGGTTGGAGGTCAAGGTTAGGTTGCCTAGTGGAGCCGTGGTGGTGAGGGGCAGGTGGAGTGTGGGGTTAAATTTAAATGGGTTGGTATTTGTGGAGAGGGTAACGTTGACGGGGAGGGGGAACTTGTGGCTGAAAATGGCTAGCACCATTTAGGGCAAAGAGACCTTAATTTCCTATAAAAATTCGTCTATTTCTAGTTTTGGTCCTTGCCTTTATTTTATTTTTGTTCACTCTCTACCCCTTTTTATTTTTATCCTAAATAGGTGTCATGAATTGTGATATTTTTATTTTTTTGTTTTTTATTTTTTTTTAGAGAGTTTTAATTTATGATTCCGTTTCTGGTGATAGTTAATTATTGTTAAACTAAAATATCAGTTAGTTTTTGGTGTAAGCAGAAATTGAATCTCAGATATCTTATTTAACTATCAAAAGTTTTATTAGTTGGACTAACTAAAATCCACTTTAGGTAGTAATTGCTAGTTGGACTAACTAGAATCCTTGCTAATTTATCAGGGTGTTACAGTGTACGTGAAAAGAAGCATATAAATAGATGCTTGTAGTGGACCTACTAATATTATAACCCACTGCTTGTCACTTGAGCATTCCATGCGCTATTACGTACAGTCAGTACAAAGAGTTGAGAGTTATAAACCGTGTGATGTTTACAACTACTCAATCAGTACTCCCAATTCATGCACTATTATTTAGTCACATTTCATTAATGAATTATATATAATTAGTTTGTGAGTATTTATAGCTAATCTCAAGATTTTGAGATTAAGGTTTTCCTGCTATTGTATAAACTTGGAAATCGATCATGTCGAGCCGCACACTAGCCTTATATGAATTAAGAAAATTCCCAAGTAATTTATATATATAATTTTTTTTAAAAATTCCTATTTAAATTAAATAATCAATATCTCAAACCAATAAGAAAATAAATAAATCAAACACAAAAATACCAAGTGAAGGACCAAATGTAGCAGCGTGAAGAGGGTAATGTAATGGGAGTCCAACCCAATTCTCAGGTAGGGTTTTAGAACAAGAAGATCTCTAATAAAATCAATGCGGGCCAGCAAAGCTGGTATAATTAACGGGGTTTCATTCACAGAGGTCAATAAAATTTTCTAAGGATGTGTGGGTCTTTATGGATCGATCTCATGTTATAACTGATCAACCTTTTACTGATGCGTTTTAAAGTTCTATATATCATATTTGTTATCTATATTTTTAATGATGCACAAAATCATCAATGAGCTGATCATCCTTACACGTGCCAATGGATGTACTTGAAGAACACAAACAAAGAAAACCTACAGAGAGCACCGGTGGAGTGTCGGCCAAAAACCCTCTGAAGGTTAAGTCAGTAATAAAAAAATCTCCACAAACTCAAGAATGCAAGAGATAGGGAGAATTTGCATATTCGAGTAGGTTATGGTTTAGTGCTTATATAGTGGTGGAGAGTTGACCTGAATCCCATGTTTCAGGAGAGTTTCTTTACGGGGAGGATACAGAGTTAAAGGCCCTTGGATCATAGGGCTTCTCTTCTCATATATGAAAGATTTGATTGTGCAGTAGGGTCTTTGGGCATGGTGTGTAAGTTATTTTCATGTAGAGGCGTATAAGTGGGAAGCACGCAAGTGCCAAGTGGAAATTTGGGACTGAGACCTGTCGGGATAGGCCAGGACTCAAATGGACCAATGTTGGCTTATCGGTTTACTATGTACCCAATGAGCCCAAGGCTTGGGATGCCTCCACAACGATTAGTTATGGGGGCAAGCCCAATGGGCATCGTCGGCCTATGGGCCGACTGACTGTCAGAGTGAGCCTTATCAGTCTTTCGGGTCAACAGGTCAAAAATGTCCTCATCAATTTCCATATTTTCCAATATTTTGTGATACTAGCATGTAGTATAGAGAATAAGTGGAATTTTGTTTCTTTTGATTTTTTTTTTTTATTGTAAAAAAAGAAAAATTCAAACGACTATATATTCATCCAAATTTTTTTTTAACATAAACCAAATATAGTGAATGTTACATTTTTTGTGAGTTTTTTAATATTAATATTATATCACTCATATATACACATGAATGGTTTTTTTTTTTTTTTTTTTTTTTAATTTAATCTCAGGTACAATATGTATGTATGTTCGAGTGTAGGTGCATATGTGTATGTAAATTTTTCCCCCAGTTCCAAATCCTAACTTCTCTTTTGCACAAAAGGAGAAGTATTATTTGTGATTTAAATCAATGTTTGTTTAAAAAGAAGTCAAATTGTCTGCTCTAAGGGATTTTGTTTTTTGAATTATGAATATAATAAAAAATCTTACAAAGAAAATCACCCACCCAAATAAAAAATGACGGAAAATTTGAATAATTTAAAATTACATGAACTTACATATATATATATATATATGGAAGAAAAATACAGTTATGGTTCAGTAACATTCTATTACAATGTAGTTTATTTCTAGTTTCTGACACTAACAAAGGCGCAGACTAGATCCCAAAATGCATCCAATGTCTTCTAAATGACACACTAGCCATGAACCTGTAATTGTAAATACAAATATATACTCACACTAGCCTTAAAAAAATTCACCATTTGGCTTACAATCTAGTCGCTAGTTGAAATATATATGGGACTTAATTTCAAGTGCCTAAAAGTGAAGCTGTGCTGGGTATGCTCACATCCAATACAAGGTCCAGCTCCACTAGTCCATTAACGTTACAAACGCTAGGCTAATTGGATGCTAGAGCCTTCACATTGGTTCCTAGTGCTTTAACATTTTCGTCATGACAAACAACATTGGCACCGTCCTTGTAACATTAACATTACTGATTTTGTGTTAAGGGATTGGATATTTTAGAGGAACCCCTCACTGACTCTTAACTTTAGATCCTCATAGAATGGTGGATCGTCGTCGCCTATGGCACACTTATGGATCATCGTCGTCTAAGTATATTCATCTGTTCAGGCGTTCAGCTGAAATGCATAATAATAATAATAATAATAATAATAATTAGTATTATTATAGATTTATTTTAAAAGTTTTTTTTATTTCAACTAACTATGTGGAATATTTAAAATAGGTGGCGTGATTTAATTAGACCAAGTAATGCACATGACTATATAGCATATACAATGCACTTAACAACTACATAAGCAATTTAGCTAGTGCCTCTACTGATGCATATGTTATATAATTCTAAGGTGTAAATTCTAAATTATAAAATTTTAAGGTGTAAAATTTAAAAAACTATACTTATGTACGTTGGCCTAGTATACCTGTGTCTTTACGTCACGCAAATCATGCTGTCATAGCGCAAAAGTATTAGGTATTTTCAAAGCACACTGCAGTATAGACTTATTCTTGCTTACTCGTGCATGGACTTTTTATTATTTAATTCTTCTACAAGTAATATGCAACGTACAGTTTTAACTTCTATGTTTCTATGGACTGACTTCTTAATTCTTCTCCAACAACTAACAAGAAGACCTGACTTGCTAGCCGCCTCTGTTTTCCTTTTCCTACGCAATTACGTTCTCTAATAGGCTGACTTATCAAATTCTTCTAATATAACCAAAGATTTGGTCCATGAGAGAGTGAATTTGACACGCCGTTGGATGCAATTTACTGCATATAATTTGGTTGCAGATACCCCAACTTTTTTGACCTTGCCTTCTGAGGTTTGTGATGATTATGTCTAGTTCAGTTATCCCCCTAACTGATACCAAAATAACTAAAATTTGAATGAATATATAACAATACTAGGTTTAAAAAATTAACTTACCAAAGAAATTTATAAAGTCAATTTGTACTCCTGTGGTCTCTTCTTTTTTGAGGAAAAAAAAAAGAAAAGAATAAGCAATTTGGTTATTCTAATAATAAATAGAAAAAAGGTGAAAAATACTATTTTGATTCCTACATTTTGAGATCATAGTCAATTTGGTCTCTATATTTTGATAGCAGTCAATTTGTTCCCTGTTATTTTCAAGTTGTAGTCAATTTGGTTTCAACTATTAATTTACTAAAATAAAATGCCTACGTGACGAATGATCTCAAGGACTTGAAACAAGAAAAGGTATAAATTAAGGGGCATAGTTTGGAGAACAGAGGAATTAAGGGTTGTTCTTCCAGCTTGAGAAAGTAATTTTGCTTTCTATCCCTGGACCTTAGAGTTGAGTTTGTCTACCAGAAATTGGAAATCAGTCACTCTTCTACCCCGCATCTTAAAATCAATACCCAGGTACTTACTAGAATATTGGACCAAGTTCACCTGCAAAGACCTGGCAAGGTTTTCTTGTTCTTCATGACCGACTTCTTCTTAATTCTTCTCCAACAACTAACAACAAGACCTGACTTGCTAGCCGCCTCTGTTTTCCTTTTCCTACGCAATTACGTTCTCTAATCGGCTGACTTATCAAATACTTCTAATATAACCAAAGATTTGGTCTATAAGGGAGTGAATTTGACACGGCGTTGGATGCAATTTACTGCATAAAACTTGGTTGAAGATATTCCAACTTCTGTGGCCATGCCTTCTGAGGTTTGTGATGATTATGTCTAGTTCAATTATCCCCCTAACTGATACCAAAATAAGTAGATTAAAAAAAATTAACTTACCAAAGCAATTTATAAAGTCAATTTGTACTCCTGTGGTCTCTTCATTTTTGAAAAAAAAAAAAAAAAATAGAATAACCAATTTGGTTAACCTAATTCTAATGCAATATAAATAAAAAAAATAATAAAAAAGAAAAGGTGAAAGACCTATTTTTTTCCTACATTTTAAGGTCATCGTCAATTTGGTTTCTACATTTTGGTAGCAGTTAATTTGGTTCCCCTTATTTTCAAGTTGCAGTCAATTTAGTTTATACTGTTAACTTACTAACAAAAAATGTTTACGTGGAAAATGGTGTGCATAGTTGGCATACCTAAAATTGATGTGAATACTAAAATAACGATAAAAATACCACATTAGCATTTGAATAAAAAAAAAATGATTTATCAATTCCAATGAAAAAAAAAATTAAAAAAACATGAACAATGATGATCTTGAACATGAATACATATCTGGGACCGCAAATCTCCATAAATCCAAATTAAAATTCAGTAGCAACAACTACACTGCCACGCACAACATTTACCCAATTCAATTTTTGAGTGATTTTCTTCAGTAAAAATGTATAAACTTTATTTTTTTTTTTTGGATAATTACACTTTACCCACCTGTGGTTTGCCTCTAATTTGAGTTGCTTACCTGTGGTTTCAATTTTGACACTTTATCCACCTGTGATTCCCTTCATTAGTAATCTGTAACCCACCTCTCCTTCAGCTGTTACTCTAACACATATTATGTCAAAAACAAAAGCCCAAACAGATCAAAACACACTTCTCACTCCCAAAACTCACTCCTCACTCCCAAAACTCACCAAACTAGATCAAGATTATTACTCTTTAAATTTTGAAACCTAGGGTTTTAAAATTCTTTCTTCCAAATTGGGTTTTTGCTTGTGATCTAACTGGTAGTGCTTGTTAAACAACTATGTTTCAATTTCATCAAACTGGGTTTTTGCTTGCTATGTTTCATCAAACTGGGTTTGTTCTTTTCGTGCCAACATATATACTTTGATTTTCAAATTTTCAAACCAAATGTGACGGAAATTTTTGTTCCAATTACCTCCATTTTGAGTCACCAGCAAAGGAATATGCTTGTCATAAAAAAAATAAAAAAATAAAAAAATAATGAAAAAAAAGGGGCAATGCAGACAGGTTCAATTCTAAGCTATGCTTTCTCATGAAATTGGGTTTTTGCTTGTATTCTTCAATGTGGAGCTACTGGACCATAGGATTAGGCTTCCTTCATCAATGTGGGGCTCCATTGATTATTGCTTTTCATGATTTTGCAATAGTATTAATTATTGCTTTTCTGCTTTCCCTTTCCATGGGTTTCTCCCAAAAATAGAACAAAAACTTTTAATAATATTGTCTGTTTTTGTGTTGTGCTTTGTGTGGACCACAAGACCACATGATACTTTTCTACATGCAAGCCCATCTCATACTTTATTCTGTTGTATTTTATATGCAAATGGCTGACTTGACATTCAATTTTGAGATTCATCATGGTGGCCAGTTTGTATGGAACCCAGATTTGGTATATTTAGGAGGTAGTACTTCTTTTATTGATGAGGTTGACCTAGATAAACTTAGTTATTTTGAAATACAAGATATTTGTTCTGATTTGGGGGCATTTAGTACAAGTAGATTTCATTATCTTATTCCTGGAGGTAATTTGGAGTAAGGGTTAAGGCTTATAAATGGAGATGATGATGTAGTTTATATGTGTGAGATTCATGCTGCATGGCCTATAGATAAGATAACACTATATGTTGAGGGTGGTGAGGAGCCACTTGCAGTTGAACAACCATTTGCTAATGAGGAAGTAGCAAATGATGATGATGTGCATGAGGCACCTCAGAATGGTGATGATGTGCATGAGATGGGTCAGAATGATGATGATGTGCATGAGATGCATGAGGGAGGTAATGTGGATGTTGAAGGAGGTGGTGGACAAGATTTTGATTGGTTGGAGGAAGGGTTTGAAGGGCTAGATTTTGATGATGATGTATTTGGAAATGTAGATGATGGGTCATCTACACATGATGGAGTTAGTGTCAATGCAGCAACCCCACATAGGCCCTCTGAGGAAAATAATGTCAATGCAGCCCCACATAGGCCCTCTAAGGATCTACCTATGTATGTAGCCCTACATAAGACTACTGCAGCTGACAATGACCCACCTCTTGAAGAGGGTGAATGGATTGACCCACCTCTTGAAGATGACATGGAAAGTCTAGTAGGGTCTGATGATGATCAGCCAACACCAACTGCTACAAAAGAACCTGAGTTTAATGTCCAAACTGACATGAGAAAACCAGAGTTAAAGAAAGGAATGAAGTTTCCAAACTCTAAGGTATTTAGGGAGGCATTGAGGGAATATGCTATAACAAAGCCAGTAGATATCAAGTTCAAGCTAAATAAGAAGAAAAAGATATCAGTTTATTGCATAAATGAATGTGGATGGAGGTGTTATGCATCTCAACTATCTAGGGAGTTGACATTCCAAATAAAAACATTCAATCCATAGTGCACTTGCCCTAGATCCTTCAAACATAGCCAGGTGATTGCAAGTTATGTTGCAAAGAAGTTTATGCAGGAGTTTGACAAAAACCCCAATTGGAAAGTGGCTGGTGTTCAACATCATGTGAAGCAAGCACTTGAAGTTGACATAAGTTACAGTCAAGTGTATAGGGCAAAAAGAAAAGCTACTGACTTGATTACTGGGGATGAACAGCTGCAATATGGGAAGCTTAGGGATTATGCAGAGATGATAAGATTGAATGACAAAGGAAGTAGGGTTATTTTGCAAACTGAAATGGAAGATGAAAATGCACAGCCCAAATTTAAGAGAATGTATATCAGGTATAATGCACAAAAAGTTGATTTTTTGGGAGGTTGTAGACCAATCATTGGTTTAGATGGTGCCACCTGAAAGTGAGATTTGGGGGGCAAATACTTGCTGCCACAGCTAGAGATGCAAATGATAACATTTTCATGGTTGCATTTGCTGTTGTTGAGCAAGAGAACAAAGATTCATGGGTATGGTTTCTGCAGCAGTTTTCAGATGACATTGGGAATCCAGAGCAACTCAATCTGGTCTTCATTACTAATAGACAAAAAGTATGACCTACAATTGTACTAACATATTTAACCCACATATTTAAAGTTCAACAATACATGCCTCAATTCATTTCAACATGTTTAACTAACATATTTACTTGATCTGTTTTGTATATGAATTAGTGCATTATACCTGCAATTGAGATGTTGTTCCCAACTTGTGAGCATAGGTATTGTGTGAAGCATATCTATACTAATTTTAAAGTGGATCATAAGGGCTTAAAGTTGAAGGATGCACTGTGGAGATGTGCTGGAGCCACAACAATCAGGGAGTTTGAGAGAAGAATGCAAAAATTGAAGGATTTGGATGTCAAGGCATGGGAGTATCTTGCTGACATCAACCCTGCACAATGGTCTAAGTCTCACTTTAGTAGTAGAGCTTTGTATGATTGTTTAGCTAATAACTTGAGTGAGTCTTTTAATGCCATGATCTTAGAAGCTAAGGATAAGCCAATTTTAGCAATGTTGGAGTGGATCAGAGTTAGGCTCATGACTAAATAATACAAAAAGATGAAAGGTATAGCAAAATACACTGGAAAGGTATGTCCTAATATTCAAGACAAATTAGAGAAGTTAAAACATGAATCTATACCTTTCAGTGCTACTCCAGCAGGCAGCTTCATGTATGAGGTTGATAATGGTCGTGAGGGACATTTGGTTGACTTGGCTAGGAAAGCATACAGCTGTAGGATTTGGGATTTGACAGGACTTCCTTGCAAACATGGGATCTCTGCTATTGTTAAGAACCTGGAGAAAGTGGAGGACTATGTGCATCCTTGTTACTTGAAAGAGATATTTGTTGAAACTTACAAAGAGATAATACAGCCAATGCCTGGCCAGTCTAAGTGGGTTGAGACTAACCAACCTGCTCCTGTTGCCCTCATGTGTATAAACCACCTGGCAGACCACCAAAGCAAAGAAAAAGAGATCATGAAGAGCCATGGAACCCTTATAGAGTTTCTAGGATGAACAAGACAATCAAGTGTGGATAGTGCCAGAAAGAAGGACATAATGCAAGAGGGTGCAAGGCAGGCATCACTGGTGAAACTCCATGGCAGAGAAGAGATAGACTTGCTAAATCAAAAACTATAAGTATTTCCATGCTTTGAACTATATTCATTTCTTCAAGTATTTCATGTGTATGTAACTTGTACAACCCTCTTTGTAGGCATAAGACAGTAAATCTACAAAAATAAAGCAGATTGCAACACCTTAAACTGCATCTCAGCCACCAAGTACTAGATCTCAGCCTGCATACAAAGCTTTTGGTTAAACTGCATCTCAACTTGCACCAAACAATAAATCTGAGGCAACAACTCAACCTCCAACTACATCTAGGGCCAACTGGTTCTCTTCATCCTCACAACCGAGCTTTCATACCCTTAGAGAGACATGGGATTCTTTACCATCTCAGGCACCTCTGCTTTCTTCTATTTTGTTTATTTTTTTCCTCTTACTTGCTATTGTTGGACCATTTTGCTAACTGCTGGATTTTGGTTATGCAACTAAGTGCATTTGTGAGCACTAATGGTGTACCAAGTCAAGGAAGTGGTGGTGGTGTTGCTAGGGGGTTTAAAGGCAGAAAGTTTGGTGTATCAAGGCCAACAAATTTTCAACTAGTTGGTGGAAAGGGCAAAAAGGCAGCTGGCAAGGGCACCAAAAGCAATAAATGAAGATGGAAGATGTTAAAGTTTCAACCACTTTTTTTGTTATAGTTCCCACCACATGTGTAGTATTTGTTAAGCATGGTCAAGTGTCAAAAAAAATATTGGCAATTTTGGTTGGAAGATGTGTATGTCTGATGTGTGGTGGACTAGTAGTTGGGTTTTGGTTGTAAATTTGTCTGCATGTGACATAAAGTCACAGTGACTCTCTTTACTTTTATTAATGTTAATGTGCATTGACACAGGATAAAGTATTTTGTTGTGTTGTGCTTGTCTTTTTGCTTTTGGTAAATTTACACAGGACTATTGTGTTTTGTTGTGTTGTGCTTTTGGTGGGTTTACACAGGTGTATGTATTTACACAGCAAATCATGTGCTTTTGGTGGAACCAAAATGAATATATATTAATTTACTTTGTGGTAATATATATGGATCCATTTATGGGCAGGAAAACAACATGTTCCATTTATGGGCAGGTATGCATTGACACAGCAAATCTTGTTCCATATATATTCCATTTATGGGCAGGGCAGGTGTGCATTGACACAGCAAACAACATGTTCCATGTTCCATATATTAATCTTGCATTGACACAGGTATATGTATTGAACCAAAATGAATATATAATAACATGTTCCATTCATGTTATTAACATTTCCACATAACACTTTGTGCCAATATATATCAATCCCAAAATGAAGTAAAACAAAAAAAAAAAAAAAAAAAAACAAAAAAAATTTATACTAGAGAACATTTGCACAAAACCAACACTTTCCATTTCAGGAGATAGATACAATAATCAGGGACTTTGTATTTCAATTACCCAATCACATTTCAACATCCCCCCCAAGCATCATGGCAGATTAAGGTTCCTCCCCCTTGCATTGTTGTTCACTGAGGCAAAACACAACAACAACATTACAAAAATGAAAAATAACCATGACAAAACTAGTGCCACCTTGTACAATCCCCACTTTTGAGTTTTGGTGAAGGACCACAAAATGGCCCACGTAGGAAACATCCTGATTGAAACCCAAAGAAATCCCATGGTGTATAAGCTTCGGACACAACCATGATTTGCCATGAATGTTAATAGTGGATGAAACATGACTGTAACTGATGTGACATTACCATATATGGGAGACAGTGTAGCAAATCTCTAGAATTTGTGCTCCATCGTTGTAATGGTCCAAGTTGGCTGCACGACAGATCCATCAAGAAGTACGATCTGGACAAACAGTAGTGTGACTTGGGAGCCTCCAATTGAGTAGTTAATGTATTATATGAGAGAGATTAATTAAGTTTGGCCCCAATTATGTTATATTTGGGGAGCCTCAAATAAGTGTTATTAGTCATTTTAATAACTTCTTTTAGTTTTATTGTCTATGTAATTAACGGAACAATAATATGCATTTAAAGGAGATAATGAAACCCAATCCCAATCTGGGTGTAGTTCAAGATTGGTGCCGTTGTGAGGAGGAAATCTAGAAATGATCGATGAGATTGGGAATTTTTGAATTTATTTATTTATTTATTATTTATTTTTTTTATAACTGAAATTAATTAATGTAAATAAATTTGATTTGGCAATTTAGCTTTTAAAAACTTTCGTGGCATCTCTAGCATTTTCCACCTCATTAAAAAATGTCACATCATTATTCCGTTAAACTCATAGGCAATGAAACTAATTAACAGAAGTTCACAGAAGAACTTGTTAGGTTCTAAAGACTTAGGATTTAATGTATTTAGAACTCTAATGTGTATTGTTGGCAAACCATGATTAAAACAAGTTGTTTAGTCTTGTTTAGACTCGCTCAAAGTTGGTTCTCTTATGTAAAGTTGGAATCGAGTGGCTGCAGAAGTATTAGTGACTTTCGGCCTGGCTCGATCGATCGAAGCTTAGACTCAATCGATTGAATATTGGGCAGAATGTTTCTTCTGCAGAATTTCCAACTCAACCCAAGCCCATTAAGGATTAGGGTTTCAGATCTAATTCTTATAGTATATAAAAAAAAACCCTAGCCACGTTTTTAGAGTAGCTCTTGTTGCTCATATTGCTGTTTGTGTAAATCTCTTGTGAGATCTGTGAGGAGTTTTCCTTTACACAAGCTTAGGGTTATCAAGAGGAGATTCGTTCAAGAACTTGATGATCACTCAGTTGCTGCCATAAGAGTTTAAAGATACACAAGCGAGTGTGCTTATATTTGCTGGAGAATCCAAAGAAAGAAGGAGTCTGTGGTCTCGGAGCTTGCACGTGGTCGTGTCAGTAAGTTTCTACTGGTGGGTAGCAATAAGATGTTAGTGGTCTAAGTCTTATTGTAAAACTTCAATTCTTTCTATAGTGGATTCAACATGTTTTTTTTTTTTTTTATATATATATATATTAAATATCTCACTGGAATATCAATATTTAATGAAAAATGCAATTTGTTGTTCTAACACGATAAATTAAATAGCTTAGTGGAAATTTCAACACGTTAAATGAAATTAAATATCTCACTGGAATATTAATGAAACATACAAGTTGTCGTCTCAACACGTTAAATTAAATAGCTCAATGAAAAGTTTAACACGTTAAATAAAATTAAATATCTCACTGGAACAAAGATCAATTGAATGCGTGATCCAAAGATCAATTAAATGAGTGCAACTGGAATAACAAATATAAAATCTTATTTTCATCGAAGTTTTACATGCATGCAACCACTCAAAGGTTCTCTGAGATTGATCTTATGAAGTTGCATTAGTTCATATGACTTTCTGAAAGCATTCCTATTTTCATGTTACCTGTCGTGGTCTCAATGGCAGTAAATATTCATAATTTCAAGAGTAATTCTTATTATATTATAGGAGGTGGGGTTCAAATCACCAATATGAAACACCACAAAATATTAATGGACTATCTCTTCAACCCATACTTCTTACGGATCTAGCTTTGATGCTAGTAAATCAATGAATGAGATTGAAATTTAAAAATCACTTTTAATTTTAGTCTTTAGATCAAAATATTTTTCTTAAATGGAGAACTGGCTTGCTAGCGACAGGGTGGTGTTGATTTTTCTAGTCAACAAATAATTTTTCTCTTCAATTTTGAAGGGTGGTCTTTTCTAAATTCTAATAAATTATTATAAGATAATTTTTATTTTTATTTTTGTCCTGGCTTACATTATCTCAAACTTCAAAAGTCATTGCGGTCACTGATGACCATATCTCCTTCAATCAATTAGCAACTAGCTAGCAAGTGAAACATCTCACCATCTTTATAGTTGGCGTAGAACTACAGTTAGTAACTAATTGGGTTACTAGTATTTCGGTCTTTTTTTAGATTTAGGAGGTATTTTGGTAATATTTAGGTTTCAAGAGTGTAAGGACCGTTTTGAGCTTATTGCCCGCTACATAGAATGGCGTAAGCCCAAAAGCCCAAAAACAATGAATTTGTGGAGAATGGGTTAGAGAACTGGGCTTTAGTGAAGGTTACAACAATTTGACATGATTATGAGTGGATTGAAGAACGAGCATATGAATTACTGTATGAAATTCTGTCCTCGGCACTCATCCGAGGAGCTTGTTCTTCCTATTATTTCTTCAGTACTGAGTTACAAATGTTTCAAAGATGATACAAATTGATACCATATTCTTCGTTCTCTCCCCCTCCCTCTCTTTCTGGAGGATTTCTTACATTATATATCCAATTTCAGTTGATCTTGGCCCTCCTTTTGTTGATCATGCAGGTCACTACTCGAGTGTTTGTCCTATCAGCCACCTTCCCAAACCTCCTGTGAGTTGCAGCAACCAAGGCAGCATTATTCAGGGGTCATTTCCTCATTAATGCGACCAGGATGTTAGTTGTGGGCATTTAATGCGGAGGTGACAATTTTTCCTTGAATTGCTCCTCCACCATACTCCTATGGCCGACCTATTGTACTTGTCCTTTTCTTTGGGATGCTCTGGGAGGCTGCCTTTGACGATGTGCCACTCTTCCCTTCCGTGATCTCGGTTGGCCGAGGACAGGATTGTCCTCGGCGATGTTTCTTGGCACTTTGGACTTTCTTCATCCTCGGCGTAAGCCTTGGGCATAGTATAAAATGGGCCACGGTTGCCAAATTCTTTGACTCCACAATAGCCCCTCAAAATCCTGTTGTCCGGCTCCTCGGACGGAAAGGAGGATTTTGATATCCTTGGGCCTTTGCCATGGCTTGTGAAGTCTTGCCCTTCGTCTATGCTAGAGTCTTTTCACCTGTCCAAGGCACGTTCCTGACGTTTCGGTATACGAAGCGCGCCATCATTAAATTCTGGCGGCTCTATGTTCCCCACGTTCAACGATGTGATGGCAATCTAATGGTGGGGACCTCTTTAATCATTATGGGTGGAAAAACCCGCACGGTTATTTTTAACTGGAGGTATAAATATCCATTTGAACCGATTTGCCTCTTTACTTCTACACTCAAGAGTTTTTGCGCACATATCCTGAATTCGATCAAATCTCCAACCAAACTTACGTCTTGTTCTAGCATAAAAAGCCTGTCTGAAGAGCTTTTCCTCATTTCTGTAAGTTTTCTTCTCTCCCTAATTCACGTTTTCTTTCTTCTAAGTTTCTTTTCCTCTTATTCTTCTCTTTCTTTTGTACTTCTCTGAGTCTCTTAGCCATTCCTAGAGATGGGTAGGTTTAAAAAGTTGGTTGAGTTTGAAGAGACAATGGAGAAATTCATGGCAGATTATAGGATTCCTAATAATGTAGGTTTGAGATACTGTAAAGAAGGGGAGTGGCATTTTAGGAGGCAAGAGGGTGAAGTGGTGATTCCCATAATCGCCTTTATAGAAGGTGGTATAAGAATCCCTATGGGGCCGGTGATGAGGGACTACCTTTGGCATTTCCGATTAGCCCCCACCCAGTGCGCCACCAACGTGTTTAGGATCCTGGGTTGTGTGGACGCCTTAAACGAGAAGATGGAATTGAGGTTAACCCATCATGATGTAAACTGGTGCTATAACCTCCAACACTTGAAGGGTAAATTCTATTATATGAAGACGAGGGATGATAATGTTCGGCTTATTCAGTGCCTCCCCGAGTCCAGCAAAGGGTTAAATAAGGACTTTCTCATCGTGTCCGGGGAGTGGCACGACGGTCTTCATTGTCCGACAGAGGAGGGGGTACCAGGTGGGGTATTCAGAGTAGGAGAGGGTTAATCTTTCGTGTTATAACAATTTGTATTGTTCGGTTGCTAATATGAATGTGCTTTTCTCTTTTACAGATCCACACACCTTTGAACGACACTTTCACTTGGTCAACCAAGAAGATTTGGAAACAATCCTTAGATCGGAGGTTTTTGTGAATGAAGCTGACAACCAAATCAGAGCTGCTCACAAGATCCTCGGCTACGATCCCCTCCAAAAATCATTCTCGGCTCCGAAATATGTGATCAGAGCCAAGGATCCTCGGCTGCGCAAAATCATTGTAGCAGAGCAAGGGTTTTTGCTTCCTGAAGGGTCTCCTGTTCCAGAAGGCGTTCCATTGGCAGGCCCTTCTTCATCCCATCAAGCTGCAGAGGCCGAGGGAGGAAAAGTAGCAAGAGAAGAAGAGGTTGTTGATTTGGGTTTGTCCGAGGACGAATTTAACGTTTTTGAACAAGTCAATCCGTCCGAGGATCCCTCTGGTGACTTGGGCGACCCCAATTTAACTGAAGCGAATCTCTCATCAGTAGGAACTTGCTCTCAGGCCGAGATGGGTTTTAAGAGAAAGCCTTCAACTAGCCTGCTCGATCTGATTGAGGGCCAACCGGGGAAGCCACAATCCAAGCTTCCTCCTCCTCCATCTACGCTTCAGCCTGTTCAGACCAGGTCATCTTCCACGCAATCCAGACTTCCTTCTCCTCCTCAGCCGATTCTGCCTCCTCGGTCCTAGCCCGCCGACCTAAAAAGAAAAAGGGTTTCCAAAGGCAAGGATCCAATGGATGGGGGGGAGGTCTTGCTCCTCTCAGGAGGAAGATGAAGCCTGACGAGCTTCAAAGCACTTAAAAATCGAACACCAAGGCCAAGAAAAAGAAATCGCCACACCATCCGAGCCTCAGGCCTGGTTCTCTGCCCCAATGCTCCATGGGGAGCCTTTGATGGACAACGCTTCCATCAGGGATTTCCGAGGGGGTGAAGGCACTTTTGTGGCCGATGCGCTGGAGAGGGCCTTGCTACTCCCCGGCGATATGGCTGAGTTGGGGAGTTTGAAGGGGCAGGAGGTCTTCCTCAGCCTCAAAAGGTATTTGGGCATGGTAAGATATCTAACTCTCGTAACTTCGTTGATTTTTGTTCTTTGGTTTCCAACTTATCGTGTGCTTGTTTCAATTGGCAGGCTGTCCAGGCCACTTACAGGTTGGAAGAGGCAGCCAACGAGCAGAGCAGGGCCCTGGATCTCGAGCGTGACATACGCTGGGATGTTGCTCGGACCCTTAAAAACTCCGAAGCCGATCTCTTGAAGGCAAGGAAGGATCTGAAGGAGATGACAAGGGCCAGAGATAGTGCTGAATCAGGCCTAGCTGTTGCTCAAAAACAAGCCAAAGACCAAACGAGGCGTCTACTCGAAACTGAGGATCAGTTGAAGATTGCCAAGGAGCACATCACTGATTTGAAGAAGAAGTTGGCTGAGGCAGAGGGGGCCAAGAATGTCGCGGAGTGGGCCAGCGATGAAGCCTTGAGGGCTAAAATAGAGGCGGAGTTCGCCAGAACAGAGGCTGAAAGCTCTAAGGAGTAAGCCGAGGATGAGGTTTTTGCCTCGGGAGTGGCTAAGATCAAGGCTACTCTCAAGGCTCAAGTACTTGGGGTATGCAGGCTCTACTGTTCCCAGACTTGGAATGAAGCCCTTAAGCAAGCTGAGGTTGAGGCTTCATCCGATCTGTGGAAGGTGGAGAATGTATACTTCCTCCCTGCCATCCGAGAGTTCACTTCTGCTGGCCCTGAAGCTAATATTGCCTCTAAAGTGGCTAAGGCAGGCCAAAAGGGGGTCAGCGATGTTCCTGCTCCCCTTAACCAGTCTGCTGAGGAGGCTGAGCACTCTGGGATGTTAGAGAGAGAGATAACTAGCAACCAGGAAGCACCCCAGGAGGTGGTGAAGCCCCCAGCCGACCCTTAAGCTCCTCCTGCTGAAATGGAGTCAAACTTGGTATCCCCTGCTGCGCCCTCTGAAGCCACTCTCCCAAGCCAGGATCCTCTAGCCTCTGATACAGCCTCTCAACAACCTTCTAAGGACAAAGTGACCACAAAGTTGAAGAAATAGGCTGTTTTTATCTATTCGTATTGCTTCGATCGTTGTTTCTTTGAACTTTTGTAATGTAACTAACCCTTTTGGTAATGGAATGTGCTCATTTCTTTTAATGATAATGCCCAGTTATTTATTATGTTTTCATGCTTTTACTAACACTTGAATATCCTTAGTAGTGTGCTCCATCCTTTATTAATCGGACAATTGAGGATGTTAAATTCACCATGCAAATTTTAATTCAAGCTTAAGAAGATATTATAGTATTGATTTTAAAGGAAAAGTAATTGATGCTTTAAGCGATACCTTAAGTGAAATGACTTAGGTGTACCTTGAAATGCCTTAAGTGATGCTCATGGACGGGCAGGGCAGGTGATCCAAGGAGTCAGGCTCCATTCTGGATCCTGTTTGCCGCTTAGATAAGTGTTCAAAGTAGCTAATTTCCCTATAGGTTTGAGTCCGAGGACCATGCAAGATCATGGTTCTGTCTAGTACTTAGATTCTTTTTGAAGTAACTAGTTTCCCCATAGGTTTGAGTCCGAGGACCATGCAAGACCTTGGTTCCGTCTAGTACTTAGATTTTTTTGAAGTAACTAGTTTCCCCATAGGTTTGAGTCCGAGGACTATGCAAGACCTTGGTTCTGTCTAGTACTTAGATTCTTTTTGAAGTAACTAGTTTTCCTATAGGTTTGAGTCCGAGGACCTTGCAAGACCTTGGTTCTGTCTAGTACTTAGATTCTTTTTGAAGTAACTAGTTTCCCCGTAGGTTTGAGTCCGAGGACCATGCAAGACCTTGGTTTTGTCTAGTACTTAAATTCTTTTTGAAGTAAAGAAATGCGTAAAATTCGAATTAGAGAAATGCTTTTATTAATAATAATACATTTTCAGGTTATTTACATCCTATGGACGAGGTATAGCTTTTTCATCCAAGTCTTCTAAATAGTATGCACCTATCCTTACTTGAGCTTCTGGTGGTAATAGGCCAGCTGGATCACTGCCTTTTCTCTTCGTTCATCGTGCAGATCTAGGTTCTTCCCTAGTAGTTCATCATTATTGTTTGGAGTGAAGGAACTTGTCCTCAGCGTTAGGAAGTTTGCCTCTAAAGTGATAACAGCCTCAGCCCCATAGGTCATGGTAAAAGGTGTCTCCCCTGTTGATCTAGTGCCTTGCTCATGGCCTCGTTTCCCAAGCCCTTAAGGTATGGGTTTTTACGTTTACGCCTCCGATAGTGCTCTTCTTCGTGAGATAAGGTCTTGCCTAGAAGATTTCTCGATCTATGCTTATAGTCATCATCGCTTTCATCATCGGAGTGTCGCTTTTAATGGCAGAACATTCCCTTTGTCCTTAGCCTTGCCTTGCCAAGGAGGGGTTCTTCCTCGGATTAGGCCCTTGGCCCAACATAGGCATAGATATGGGCTCCCTGGCCTTTCACCCCCATATGTGATAGTAGCCCCATCGCGCCTATTTTTCACCACTTCTGATTGCAAGGTGTCTTTTAACTATTCAAGTTGCGTTCCTAACGTTTCGGTACACGAGGCGCGCCCTCATTAATATCTTTATGAAGTGACGCAGATCCAACGTCTGATGATTTCTTTGTAAATTGGGCGGGATTTATTTCGCTTGTAACTCTTTCTTTGAATTTCGTGTGGATTAATTTCCACTAGATTTCGCCTTCTATATAAGGCACCCTAGGGGAATCGTTCTTCCTCATTTACAGATCCTTGAGTTCTTCAGGAATCTCAAGTTCTCAACCCTTCAGGTATTCCCAAGGATCTTGCCAAGATCGTGATCATGGCCTAGGGAATGAGGTGGCCGCGGATAAAGGCAGGGGTAAGGAAACCAAGCACCCCTCAGAAACCAAGGATGCTGCCAAGATCCAGGATGACGCAATTGAGGCAAAGGAAGCAGAGGCCAAAGATGTTACTACCTTTCAACCAAGCAAGAAAGAAGACCCTCCTCCTTCATCCAAGAACCAAAGCAGGTGTAGATTGCATCAGACTTTTGGTGCGACAAAGGTTAGGTCTCACCTGGCAACATATATCATGTGTGCATAAATGTGAAAGCGACCTAAAGTTGATCAAGCAAATCAACAAGGACAAGGATAGACAGGTTTCCTGTTTCTCAGCCTTGATAGCAGAACATCTTGCAGTTAGGAGAAAAAGGGTCCATCAAGTGTATCCGCCTCTTCTTCTTTCTCATCGCCGGTACCACTCATACTGGCTCGATTGCTGCTAGAACAAGATTGTGAATCTGGCATTCCTATGGGCTTTCTCTTTTTATAGTTAGCTTTAAAACAAGCCTGCCTAAGCCGCTTCGTATATGATGTACCTTTCCTTTATTTAATAAAAAGGGCTACACTTTTTACTTTATGAATCTTTCCTTTCTCTGTAATAACTATTTCATGAATAGGTGTGTTGTTATTTTTCCCTCCAATGGGACTTAGAGTTGATGCTGTTGATGGTAACGAAAAATTGTCACTCTGACTTTAACAAAAACTGACAGTAGCACTCGGCCGCTAACTTTAAGTAAGTTAACTATGTAGAAACAACTAGGAAAATAACCATGTGCTCTATACCGCAAGCTGTGCAACCATCAAAGAATGTTGCCAGTGCGTGTTAATTTCCCCAAAGCAAGAGGTCCAAGGACCTGGCATGGCTAAGGTTCTATTTAACCGCTTCAAAAGATTCCAATGCACGTTAATTTCCCCAAAGCAGGAGGTCTGAGGACCCGGCATAGTTAAGGTTCTGTTTAACCGCATCAAAAGATTCCAAGATATCAATATATTCCTTCCAGAATAGAAATTTTTGCGGGGAGATGGTGCCAACCAATTTTCCATCCATGCCTTGATTCTCGGCTTCTTTCTCTAATGGGGATTCAGCGAACTAGGCTACTAGACCTGCGAGAACCAGCCCCTTGACAGAGGTATAGGGCATATACTTAATGTCATAAGCCCTTAGAATTGTGCCCCATTTAGCAATCCTCCCCGCGTAATCAGTACTTCGAAGTGTAGACCTGAGTGGAAGCTGAGTTATGACAACAACTGTGTGTGTTCTTGGAAATAATGGGGAAGCTTTCGTGTAGCATGCACCACTGCCAAAATGACCCTCTTCAGGGACTCTTGCTGATGGGAGCTTGATCCTACCATGATTAATCGTTGCACTCACTAATACATAAGTTCTTCTCGCAGATGGTGCCAATTGTGCCCGTTTTGAGCCTAAAAATAATGAATTTGTAGAGAATGGGTTAGAGAACTGGGTTTTAGTGAAGGTTACAACAATTTGACATGATTATGAGTGGATTGAAGAACGAGCATATGAATTACTATATGAAATTCTGTCCTCGGCACTCATCCGAGGAGCTTGTTCTTCTTATTATTTCTTCAGTACTGAGTTACAAAGGTTTCAAAGATGATACAAATTGATACCATATTCTCCGTTCTCTCCCCCTCCCTCTCCTTCTGGAGGATTTATTACATTATATACCCCCTTCCAGTTGATCTTGGCCCTCCATTTGTTGATCATGCAGGTCACTACTCAAGTGTTTGTCCCATCAGCCACCTTCCCAAACTTCCTGTGAGTTGCAGCAACCAAGGCAGCACTGTTCATGGGTCATTTCCTCATTAATGCGGTCAGGACGTTAGTTATGGGCATTTAATGCGGAGGTGACAGTTTCTCCTTGAATTGCTCCTTCACCATGCTCCCATGGCCGACCTATTGTACTTGTCCTTTTCTTTCGGATGCTTTGGGAGGCTGCCTTTGACGACGTGCCGCTTTTCCCTTCCATGATCTCAGTTGGCCGAGGACAGGATCATCCTCGGCGATGTTTCTTGGCACTTTGGACTTTCTTCATCCTCGGCGTGGGCCTTGGGCTTAGTATAAAATGGGCCGCGATTGCCAAATTCTTTGACTCCACAAGGAGTATTTTGGTAATTTTTTAAACTTCAGAAGTATTTTGGTAATTTTAAGATTTTGGGGGTATTTTGGTCATTTTTAAGTTTCATGGGAGTATTTTTGTTATTTTTTAAGTTTTGGGAGCATTTGGTCATTTTCTAGAAATTTAGATTTTATGTTATTTATTTAAATTTTAAATGGGTTTTAGTGGGTATTAGAGAGTTTATCCATTAAAACTCATATAATTAAATAACGGTTCATCAAAAAAAAAATATATATATATATATATATAATTAAATAACTGAGTGGGTCTTTACCTATTTAACCCAAATATTCAAATGAGTTGGAATAAAACTTATCCAAATTAAGTGAATAATGGACGGGTTCATGAATATAGATTAAAATTGCCACTCCTAGGACTAGAAAGTTCACAATCCTGCACAACCCACATAACAACATTAGTAAAAACAATCTTTTTTTTTTTTTTTTTTCGGAGAGTTCTGAGGTTTCAGTTTATAGTCTTCCTAATCTGATGCCGAACGAAATCTATGTTTACCGAGCTACCCTTTGTATAGGACTTTTCTGACTCTGATTCTGTGAAGTCGCGAGCAATGACGAACTCGAAAGGTGACTGCCACGTGGGAACGAAGAGAGAGTTAAACATATAGATGCTGGAATTGTGGGCAGGTTCATGATAAGGTTGTGGACTCTTCTCTTTGGTCTTTAACCATTAGATTTGATTATTTTTCTTGGGTCAATCATATAGCGAATTTTTTTTCGTATTCAAGTATTCCAAATTTTAATAGAAATAAGCAGCCCAAAACCAAAAGGATTATGGGCCTTTACCTTAATCCCTTACTTGATTGAACCCAAACATTCTCCTTGATTTAAATGGGTGTTGAGGTGGTTGGATGTGAAGGGACGGACTCAAAGGGGGGGCCCAAGGGGGCCCGGGCCCCCCCTGACCCCAAAAAAAATTCCTTTGTAGGTAAATTGGGCCCCCCCTGATGCTCTTTGTCCACACCATACGTTTATAGTTTGTGCGAATATGTGATTGTGGTGTTTGTTTCTTTTTTTTGGCTGAGGATGATTGTGAATTGAATATATGAATAAGTGATTAGTGAATGTGTGATTGTGTTTGGAATCTGTCTCTCAGAGACTGAAAATTATATTTGCTGTGAGTAAAGTTATATTATATACAAAGAGTAGGGGCTGTGAAAAATAATATAAAATAATGTTCATTTGTTTGACTGCAACAATAGGAACATGCACAAACAGACCAACAGAGGGTAGTGATTCAGGAAAAAAAATCCAATAGTTAGGAAAAGTGTGTTAGCAGCGCATTATAAATTCATAATGTTGTTTTTTCGCGTCTATGTTTGTCATTTTATGAATTTTGTAATGTCGTTTGCTTGGCTTTTGGATTAGGTCCACTTAGAAGTTTGGGTATTGCTGGTTAATTTTGTCTTTTGAAATATGGATGTTTCTAATGTGTTTTTGATAAAGATAAAAAGACAATTAATTAATATATTAAATATGTCACAATTTTTTTTTCTTATATTTTGGCTCTCACTAACTTGAAATCCTGGGTCCGTCCCTGAATGTCAAGGTTAAGTTGCCTAGTGGAACTGTGGTGGTGAGAGGCAAGTGGGAGTGTGGGGTTAAACTTAAATGGGTTGCAAAGAGGAAAGGGAATTTGTGGAGAGGGTAACATTGACGGGGAGGGGGGAACCTATGGATGAAAATAGCTAGCACCATTTAGAACTAAAAGACCTAATTTCCTCTAAAAATTCTTCTATTTTCAGTTTTGGTCCTTCCCTTTATTTTATTTTGTTCACTCTCTACCCCTTTTTATTTTTATCCTAAAGAGGTGTCGTGATTTTTTTTTTTTTTTTTTTATGAGTTTTAATTTATGCCGTTCATTTCTGGTAATAACTATTTATTATCAGACCAAGATACCAGTCAGTTTTTGGTATAAGTAAGGATTAAATCTCGAATCTCTTATTTTACCATTAAAAACTTTACCAATTAGACTAACTGAAATCTACCTTAAGTGTAATAATAGCTAATTTAACGAGGTGTAGTTATAGTGTTTTTGATAAGAGAAAAGAAGCATATAAATAGATGCATGTAGTGGACCTACCAATATTATAATCCACTGCTTGAGCATTCCACGCACTATTACGTACAGTCAATACATAAGGGTTAGAGTTGTAAACCGCGTGATGTTTACAACTACTCAACTAGTACTCCCAATCCATGCACTATTATGTAGTCACTTTTCATTAATGAATTATATAGGGTAAATTATGAATTTGGTACCTAGGCTTTATACAATTATACTAAATGTCAATTTGATCTCTAACATTTCAAATGTGTTAGTTTAGTCTCTAATCTTTTAATATTGTGTCAAAATAATCCTTATCGTTAAGTGATGGATAGAAAACGATAACGTGACTAACAGCCAAATTAAAAAACTATTTTATATCACATTAAATGACACGTGTACTACCACTTGGAATAAAATTTAAAAGAAAAATTTTCATGATTAATTCCTACTTTTATCCCACTTGAAATTTTACTATTAGTTTCTAACAAAACCAATAATTCAAACTTCACTCATTCAATTAGTTCTCTAATTCTTTTATTTTTCCATGTAACAATGTAGAACAAACAAACCAGAACAAAATTCAAATTTCCCTTATCATTCCCTCACTTATCCACCTTTGTTCTCTGAGCAACCAAACAAAAACTTCAATCCCTAGAACCTTCTCTGCCATTTTTGCTTAAACTTTATTAATTTATTTTTATTATTATATTTTCTGTGCTTTGGAATCCCTCTTTGTCTTTGAGTCTTTGCTATGCTTTTGGACCTTGGATGGGACTGTGTTGGTCTACGCAAGTGCTCTCGATTTGAAATCCAAGAAACTAACAAACCTGAGTTTCAATTTCAGTTGGAATTTACATTTTGATCCAATTTTGTTTGGATCTATCTTATTGGAGCTTTACAAGTTACATGTTGTGTTGCATTTGATCTCGTTTTGAATTTTTATGGAATCAATTTGCTTTGATGCTTGAAATTCTGATTTTGATTGCTAATTTTAGTATAAGTGGAACTTCTTCCCTCCTTTTTCCCTCCAAATCCATTCATTTTTTTTTTAAAATAAATAAATAAGGGTTATGTGATTTATCTTACCCTCCAAGTCCCTTCAAAACTCTTCCACCGCCTATTTAAAAATTTAAAAAATAAAAACATCTAAACAAAGTTAATTAGACACTCTATTCTCCTCTCATCTTTCAATCCAAACACATTCTAAAGAATCTTAGATCATTTTACTTCAATTATTTTTTTCCCAACAATAACAACCAATAACTATCTATCACTTAGAATTTAGTGTGAAAGTGTTTAAAAGATGTTGTACACGTAAATTTTTTTTTTTTTTTTTTTTTTTTTTTTTTTCCATTTGATTAAAAAAAAATACTAATGCTTTTTGGAACGCATCCTTATGGAGAGCATGTCGGGGGAATATTCCAACAAAAGTTAATCTCTTTGAGAAAGGAGTGATCTCATCGGACTGAGTACGAATTTTGCTGGGACAATTTTGAGTTAGTTTGCCAAATTTTATGAAGCCATACAAAGGTGCAAGTATGCAACAAGCCAGCTTGGAGGTCGTTCATGGTACGATATGATGCCAAAGACAACGGTGGATGATTATAGAGATGACTTTTATTTGGCTTACAAGCGAATAAAGAAGATGTAATTACTTGAGAGAGAGAGAGAGAGAGAGAGAGATGCTATCAGACATGCATTAACGACAAGATAATATCATTATATACTTCATCACGTATACCCATTGTAAACTACATCCAGATACATATGATGTTATTTGAATTTTCACTCCAAAAAGATGCAACAAGGAAAGAAGTAATAAACGCAAATTAAAAAAATAAAGAAAGAAAGAAAAAATAGTTATGCTTATCCAGCATTGATGCTTATTGAAGACGACACAACCTGCTATATATGTCACTTTTCTTTGTGTTCTAACCACTATTGCGAATGAGTTCTTTTAGCACCATTATTTTTTTTACAACTTTATGTGACAAATTGTGAATAATTGTCTGTCACATCAGAATTTTAACAAAAATCTTATTGCGAAAATTGTGTTCACAAATTTCTACATGCCATGTTGGACCAATGATGTTTTTCTTACCTTAACGAACCAAGAGAGAAAACGGATTGCATGAGTCAGAATCACCATAGAAATCGCAGCAATCAGAATACCCATAACACATCTTTGTACGAAAAACGCCGACATCTCTTGTTCAAACAGTGCGTCCGGGGTCACCATGTAGAATGCAACTAAATAGGATACAGCCAGTGATATGAGAGTTGTACATAGAGCCAATGTCAGGAGGGACATACAAACTTTATTCTTGATTGGGAATCCACTAATAAGCAAGAAGGTGACACTGAGAGATGCAACGAAAGAGATAGTATTGCTAATCGAGAAATAAAGGTATCTCATATTCGTAGTACCCCCATAGGCAAACACTGCGTTTCCAGCATAGCATGGATTACTTGGGCTGCATATATTACACCCTTTACTATCAGTAAAATCGGTAGTGTTTGCTTGCCAAACACCGCCTGGGGGGTTGGCTATATTTTGGTAAGTGATAGTTGTAATCACAGTAGCCACCACCATTATTGAGCCACGATTATCTTCTACCCAATCACCCTGGTATTTCAAATACTTTAACCAATTCTTCCTTGACTGTATTGGTTCTACTGATTCATGATGACCAACAGCAACTGCCGATAATGGTGAGAGATTATTCACTCTTTCAACCCTAGCACCAACATCCATTAAAATATTTCTAAGGGCGAAGCTTTTGAAATCTTTTGGACAGTTCTCCAACATTTGTAAGGCTGTAAAACCCATGTAGTTTAGGGAATCTACTTCTTCTCTCACTTTAGACACTGAAAGCAAATATTTTACTGTCTGCAAAAACCTCAAGTGTTACATATAGATTTGAAAATTTTTGTTTTTTGAGAAGCATAAGCTAAAATGGAGGATTTAATAGGAGATGATCGTATCTAGAAATTTTATCTATTAGCCAAAAAGTAGATGTTGCAAAATATTCAACAAATGAAGAAAATGGTTATTAAACTGGATACAATATTTTTAGTCCAACTTCTGAATCAAAGCCAAATGTGGCGTTTTAGATTAGAATCTCATCATTTGTATGATATTATACTTTATTGCAAGTTCCTCCACAACCAACAATAGAATTTCCGTATTAATCAGAGACAGAATAGAATTTGTGAAGATTTTTTGGCAAAATATATAGGGGGCGCGACATGGAAAGCTGATTTTATAATGTTAGTATTGTAGGCGAAAGCAAAGCAGAATGAACTACGAGATCATGTGTATTAAAAAAACATCTTCACTTAGAAACCAAATCTCAATTATAAAAGTACTATTAATATAATTATAAAATCATACCATCTGATGATGCTAGGATCGTCAGTAGAGATGTTCGTCCAGAATGCTATCGTCAGCCTCCACTCCAGACCCTGCAAACAATATTCTAGGATACAAAGAATGTGGTCACCGGTGTGGCACCAGCCACAATGCCTCCGATGCCAAAGTCAGGAAAGGTCCTCTCAAATCAAGAAAGAGGAAAATATCTTTTAATAATGAAATTTCTAGTGAGTGTTTCTTGTACCTTTTCCGGATCCTGTTTAGGGATATATATATATAGGTTGTTTCAGTACCCTTCTAGCCGTTGGTTCTGCCATAATGAGGGTGTAATTCCTTGACTTTGTAACGCCCGTGCAAGGTATTAAGTTTGACAGATACTTCTTCAACGGTATTGATATTTATTGTTCTTTTTGTAACGGATGGTCGTGACAGGTGTATGGACGATTAACTTGTAGGTTCGGGCAATCCCACTCGTTCTTATTAATCGTCCACAAGCAAGGTATGGACGGTCATATATTTTTTGGATCTATCAGCTGCCCCCTTATTCCAAGATCGTCCATAATTCGGACGGTCCTGGGAATACGAAAGGTTTTTTTTTTTTTTTTGGAAGTGCTCTCCGTATTAATTGCCTTCTGGCGGCGTGGCGTGCGTTGTGGCCACGTGTCCAGTTCTGACCGGTGGGGAAGCATCGTTTCCGGTGAGTGTCTTTTCGGTTTCCCGCGGTTTCCAAAGCATGCTTTTAACTTGACTTTTCTCTTTCCCTTCATTCCTTCATTTTATTTTTCTTTGGCTTCTCTGGGTTTCTTCTTTTTTGTCTTCTCTGTGTCTGATTCTGAGTCTTGCTGCCGTGGCTGCCTTGCCTTTCCAACCTCCGATTTTCTTCCTTCTCTTCAGGTGCGTATCCCTTCTTTTTCGCTCCTTTCCCTTTTTTTCTGCTTTGTATTTGCTTAGTTTCCTTTTTCGGAATGTGTATATCCCTCCTTTAATGGTGGATTACACAGCATTTCAGCAAATTTGTCCTTCTATTGCTTTTCTTTTTGCGCGTTTGGGGGGTTTTTTAGAGTTTTCCGGTGACCGATATCCATACCTTGGTGATTTTGTGGCAGGGGGGAGTGGTTTAGATTTAGCGTTGAGTGAACTGCACCCATTGTTGCAGCAGTCTTTTTCTTGGTTTAAATCTGTTCGCGGGGTCTTTGAGAGGGAAAAAATGGGTTCCGCGGTGAGGTCGAGTGATCCTGAAGGGGGTTCTTCTTCTGGCGCGGCCGTGGACGGGGCTGTGCTGGACACAGCTACCTCCGCGCTTCCTTCGTCAAATCTTTCCTTGTCAAATCTTCCTTCATCTTCCGCTGTCGTTCCTCGTCCCTTCCATGCTCTTAAGGAAAAATGTAATTTGAAGGTCGATGTTTTTAGTAAATTCAGGGATAGGTTTCAATTCCCAGCGGAAACTAGGGTTCGTCTCCCCAGGAAGGGTGAAAAAGCTTGTGCCTTTGCCCACAGAGAAGTTTGCTTTTATGAGGCGGCCTTCCTGTGTGGTCTAAGGTTTCCCGTCCATCCATTTATCATGGAGCTTCTAGATCACCTGCGGATTGCTCCTGGGCAACTTATGCCCAATTCTTGGAGAATTATCATAAGCTGTATGGTGATCTGGACGACTATAGCAGATGGAGAGATGATCACGATGAACGAGCTTACCAATCTCTATCGTCTAAAAGAGTCTAGGGAATTTGGGTATTATGAGCTTGTCCCCTGGGAGAGAAGGTCACGTTTGGTAGCCGATCTCCCTTCGTCCTTCCGTTATTGGAAGTCAAGATATTTTTTTGTGTCCGGAGACGGTTGGGAGACCTTGTCAGATGACGTTTGGGGAAATGTCCCCAGGCTGCTGCGTCGGTGGGAGATCCCTTGTCTTGGTGTGTTTGCCTTTTTATGCTCCCTTTTTCTATCATCGTTTGTTTCTTTTTGATCATCTGTGTAATCTTGAGTGACTTTTTCGCTGTGCAGTGAAGGAGCGCCCTCATCTTGACAGCCGATTTGAGGCGAGAGTTCAGGAAGCGATCAAATATTCAAGGACGATCGAAGACTTCGACGAACTTATCGATCCGCGTACTCTGGCTCGTCACTGTTTGGGACCTGATCCTTCACTCTACGTCCTTCAATTTCTTGATCGTGAGCAGAAAAAACGTGAGTAGATGTGTATGATACGTATGTGTATATATATATATATATATATTTTCTTAACTTTCCTTAGCTTTCTTCTGCAGAAATGACGAGCAAATTCAACAAAGATCTGTATGCGAAAATCAGGGGGAAGAAGAACGAACCCCTTTCAAGCATTGGTCAAAAAACTTTGAAGTTTACTGATAGAGAGAAAGAAAAGGAGAAAGAGAAAGAGACGGTGGAGAGGGGGTCGTCTACCCCTACTCAGGACGAGGCAAGGACAGCTTCTCCTGCAGTTTCAATTGAAGAGGTCCCTGGACCAAAAAGGCGAAAGACATCGCACAAAGGTAAAGAGAAGGTGGGTTCCAGTATTTGGGACGATGCGGAGGCCGCCGTAGCCCGGGCCAATGATTTTTTAACTCCTGAAGAGAGAAAAGAGATTTCTCTCGTACCTTCTCATGAAATGGTGAACCAGCACATTCATAAGCTCGTGCAGGTATGTTCTTTTTACCTTACCATCATATTATCGTCATCTTATTGCTTTCTCAGAAAACTCATAAGTTATTATTTTTAGGTGCTGGGGGAAACGATGCACCTTACTTCGCAATTCTTGGCGAGTGAGGAAAAAGCTGTTATGGCCACTTCGAAGGTGGAAGCCTTAGAGGCTGAGGCTTCGGGCTTGAGGAAGGATCTGATCGCGGCGATGGACGCCCATAATGCTTCCAAGGAGCAAATCAAAGTCCTGACTGAGCAACTTGAAGCTGAAAAGGCGAAGGTAAAGCAGAAGGACGATCTCCTTGCATCCGCGGGTCAAAGGATGAAAGCTGCTGTAGCCAAGGCCGTCCTTGCCTTCCAGACGACGGACGAGTACAACACTGTACTGTTCCAGTGGTACTTCAAGGGGTTTGAGCTGTTAAGAAGATACATGATCAAACATGGGCAAGGAGTCAATCTGGACGACCTGGACTTTGAAGCTGTGGATAAAGAGATAGAGGCGGACGAGGCTGCTCTGGCAGCTCAAGCTTCTAGAGCTTCGGGCGAGGACCCTCCAGCAACTGACGAGGGTGATGGCCATGCTCCTCCAACATAATCACTTAGTGCCCTTTTTTTTCTTTCGTTTTGTTTTTTGAACAAACACTATTTCAGGTCCCCGTATGTTTTGGGGTTTTTCCTTGAACAACTTGCATTTTTGTGCATATATATATAAGTTCTGTTTGTTGTTGTTTCTCATGCTTATTTTCATCATTTCTCCCCTTTAGCCTTAGAAGAATTTGAGTTGAAATTACTTCTTCGTTTCTTGAAGTATCTATTTTCTTCGTCCGTCTGTGGACTTAGATGATTTTTGTAGGAATGTTCTCGGTCGATTAAAGGATTTCCTCGTCCTTTTGATCTGGACAATGAGCATTCCTTGCAGGAATTTCATCATCTTTTCGATCTAGACGATGATAGTTCTTTCAGGGATTTTTAGGGCCTTCTAGATCTGGACGATGCTTATCCTTTCGCAGGGTTTTATCGTCTCTTTAGATCTAAACGACGTAAACTCTTGTAGTGAGTTTTATGGCCTTTTCGATCTGGACGATGTACATCCTTTCGTAGGATTTAATCGTCTTTTCGATCTGGGCTATCAGCCGTTTTAAATTTTTAGAAGACAATTTAGAACACGGGGAGTGCTGAATGACCACTTATGGAGCCCTGAATGATTACTTATATAATCTTGCATAAATACATAACTTGTGGTAGACAACATAAAATTAATTTGAATAAACAGAAAGCATGGAATCAAATTTTGTTAACTGCTTACAATTAGGCCATGGGTTCTTTCTCATAATACCTTTTTAGGTGCTCGACATTCCATGGACGAGGTAACTTGTTTCCTTCTTGGTCTTCTAAATGGTAGCTTCCTTGTCGTGAATAATGGACGACTTTGTAAGGTCCCTCCCAGGTTGGGCCTAGTTTGCCTTGTGCAGGGTCTTTTGTCGCAGGAGTTACTTTCCGGAGGACGAGGTCACCGATGTTGAATCCTTTTAGCTTCACTCTTTGATTGTAGTATCCTGCCATCTTCTGCTGGTATTTGGCCATTCTTTGCGAGGCTTGATCTCTGACTTCGTCCACGCAGTCCAGGTTCAATCTTAGCTGGTCGTTGTTTTCTTCTTCGTCAAAAAAGTTTCTCCTGATGCTAGTGAGCCCCACTTCGACGGGAATAACTGCTTTCGTGCCATATGTTAGGTTGAAGGGGGTTTCTCCTGTTGGTGTTCTTGTCGTCGTCCTGTAAGCCCATAGGACGCCTGGTAGTTCCTCGGGCCACGCTCCCTTTGCCCCCACTAACCGAGACTTGATTATCTTGAGCAAGGTTCGGTTCGTTACTTCCGTCTGTCCGTTGGCCTGAGGATGTCCTGGTGAAGAATACTTGTTTTTGATACCTAAGCTGGAGCAGAATGATCTGAACCCTTGGCAATCGAACTGACGACCATTGTCGGATATGATCGTCCGAGGAATCCCGAACCTGCAAACGATATTTTTCCACACAAAATTTTGTACCTTAGCTTCTGTGATCGTTGCAAGTGCCTCTGCTTCGACCCACTTCGTGAAATAGTCAATCGCGACGAGCAGGAACTTCATTTGTCTTTTTCCCTGTGGCAGGGGACCGACGATATCGATTCCCCATTGTGCAAATGGCCAGGGAGAGGAAATGCTCGTCATTATCTCACCTGGGACTCGTTGAACGTTCCCATATCTTTGACAGCTATCACACTTTTTTACAAAGTCGGCCGCGTCTTGCTGCATTATGGGCCAGAAATAACCTGCCTTCATGATCTTTGTGGGCCAGAAATAACCTGCCTTCATGATCTTTCTGACGAGTGACTTTGACCCCATATGATCTCCACAAATTCCTCCGTGAACCTCCTCGAGGACATACCTGGCCTCTTCGTCTTCTACACATCTTAAATACGGTTGAGAGAAACCTCTTCTAAATAGTTGATCATTCAAAATAGTGAACCGGGCAGCTCTTCTACGGACCTTCTTGGCCTCTTCAGTGCCTGATGGCAGTTGTCCGTCTTTAAGAAAAGCAAGGATCGGACTCGTCCATCCCTGGTGTGTATGCACAGAGAAGGCTTGCAACTCTTTAATGGTTGGGAGACTTTGTTCTTCTAGTCTCCAGTCATAATTCTTGTCCTGAAGATCTGCTGATGCGCTGCGGGCTACTTCGTCGGCTTCTGTATTCTGTTCCCGTGGAACCTGTAAGAACTCCACCTGATTGAAATTGCTTACCAGCTGGTTTGTTAACTTGAGATATTTTTGCATCCTCGTCTCTTTTGCTTCGAAATCCCCCCTGGCTTGCCCTATGACGAGCTGTGAATCACTTTTGACCACAATTTTTTCAGCTCCCAATGCCTGAGCTAGTCGAAGACCTGTTAGCAGAGCTTCATACTCTGCCTCGTTATTTGTTATGGGGAACTTCAGCTGGACCCCGTATTTGAGGACATCGTCCTGGGGAGAGACAATAACAACGCCTGCTCCTCCCCCTTTCTGTGTAGACGATCCATCTGTGTTGATCGTCCAGATATCTTCCCGCGCTTCGTCCTGCTCATTGGTAGTGAATTCTGCTATAAAATCTGCCAAGGCCTGAGCTTTTATGGCTGTTCTCGATCGGTATTCAGTATCGAACTGGCTAAGTTCGATCGCCTACTGCACCATTCGTCCAGCTGCCTCGGGTTTGTTCATCGCCTTCTTGATTGGCTGATCCGTCATTACCTTTATCGGGTTAGCCTGGAAGTATGGGCGTAGCTTCCTAGAGGCCACTATTAGGGCGAAAGTAATCTTTTCGATCCGGGGATATCGAGCCTCTGCCCTCTGGAAGGCTTGGCTAACATAATACACAGGAAGTTGTACCTTGTCCTCCTTCCTGATTAAGGCTGCACTTACTGCCTTGACAGACACTGCCAAGTATAAGAACAGATCTTCTCCTTCCTTGGATGGACTTAAGAGCGGGGGATTGCTCAAGTACCGTTTCAACTCTTGGAATGCCGTCTCGCACTCCTCCGTCCAGGCAAAAACCTTCTTCAGGGTCTTAAAGAACGGAAGACACTTGTCCGTTGCTCTCGAGACGAACCTGTTGAGTGCCGCTACTCTTCCTGTGAGCGATTGTACTTCTTTGGTCGTCCTCGGTGAGGACATTTCAATGATGGCTTTTACTTTTTCTGGATTTGCTTCAATTCCCCTTCGTGAAACCACAAACCCGAGGAACTTCCCTGAGGAGACTCCGAAAGCACACTTGGAGGGGTTTAGCTTCATGCTGTGCTGCCTGAGCGTGTTGAATGTCTCCTTAAGATCGTCCATATGATCCTCTTCTTCTTTGCTCTTGACGAGCATATCGTCGACGTACACTTCCACATTTCTCCCAATTTGCTTGTTGAACATTTGATTTACCAATCTCTGGTATGTGGCTCCTGCGTTCTTTAGACCGAAGGGCATGACCCTATAGCAATAGAGCCCTTGGCTAGTGATGAATGCAGTTTTTTCCTGATCTTCTTCCGCCATCTGTATCTGGTTATACCCCGAGAACGCGTCCATGAAAGTGAGAAGTTTGTGCCCGGCAGTAGAGTCTACTAGTTGGTCGATTCTGGGCAAGGGGAAGCTGTCCTTCGGGCAGGCTTGGTTTAGATCTGTGAAGTCAACGCACATTCTCCATTTCCCATTTGCCTTCTTGACCATGACGACATTGGCCAACCACTCCGGATAATAAACTTCTCGAATAAAGTTTGCATCAAGTAGTTTTCTCACTTCGTCCATCACCGCTTTGTTTCGTTCAGGGGCGAAAACCCTTCTTTTTTGCTGGATGGGGTTCTTTTCCGGATCTATGTTTAGGTGGTGTTGGATGATGCCTGCTGGGATCCCTGGCATATCTTCGTGGCTCCAGGCAAATACATCGAGATTGTTCTTCAGGAAAGTAATGATTTCTGCCTTCGTCCTCGGGTTTAGGTCCGTTCCTACCTGAGTCGTCTTTATCGGATCCCCTTCGATCAGTTCTACAGTTTCTAGCTTCTCGACGATCTCAGGTGTTTTATCTTCGATCACCCACGTATGGTTTTCTTTCGAGGCTAGGACGGCCTGGTAGCACTCTCTTGCCAATACCTGATCTCCCCTTATTTCTCCGACTCCCTGTTCTGTTGGAAACTTTACCTTCAGGCAGTACGTGGAAGTGGCAGCATTCCAACGGTTAAGGGTTGGTCGTCCTATGATAACATTGTAAGACGATGGTGAGTCTACAACCAGAAAATTGTGTTTGTTGGTTACCTGGAGGGGGTATGAGCCAGCTGTGACCGTCAACGTCACTATCCCGCGGGGGTACACCTTGTCTCCGCTGAAGCTGACGAGGGGTGACTCAAAAGGACGAAGCCTCTTTGGGTCTACCTTCAATTACTGGAAGGCGGATAGATAGATAATGTCCGCTGAACTCTCGTTATCTACCAGAACTCTCCTTGTGTTGAATCCCTCAATCATGATCATGATGACGAGTGGGTCGTCATGAGGTTGCCTTATCCCCCTGGCATCTTCCTCTGAAAAATACATGTCCTGGTTCGTTCGCCATTGCTTTGCGGGAGGTAAGCTATGAACACTGTTTATTTGCCTTTGGTATGACTTTTTGAGGGATCTGAACGAGCCTCCTGTGGACGGTCCTCCCGTGATGGTTTTTATTTCTCCTTTTGCATTTTGCGGACGAGGTGGATGATCTTCAGTTCTTTGGAAACCTCCGGGCTGATCCCTCTTACCGTATCTGCTGGCTTCTCCTCTCTTCACGTACCTTTGAAGCTTCCCTTTTTGAATAAGTTCTTCTACCTGCTCCTTCAGGTCTCGGCAATCCTCCGTGTAATGCCCGT
The DNA here is from genome assembly GCA_019022515.1 of Quercus aquifolioides. Classification (NCBI taxonomy): domain Eukaryota; kingdom Viridiplantae; phylum Streptophyta; class Magnoliopsida; order Fagales; family Fagaceae; genus Quercus; species Quercus aquifolioides. The sequence goes on from CM032328.1 coordinate 9,211,798, forward strand.
GGTCTTTGTGAAAACGGCAATATTTCTTTTTGTCACGTACACCGGGTGGTGATTGGAGTGGCCTGGGCCACTTAAGGCCTTGTTCGTCTTTGATCTCCGCCAAAATTTGATCGACGAGCATCACTAACGGTGTGCATTTCGTTTTCCGAGAATTCTTATCATCCTTTCGTCTATTCCCGTCTTCATTACGTCTGTCAACTCGATCTCTCTTCTGCCCCCTTCGATCGTCGTTCTCATTCTTCTTCTCTTTTGTCTTTTTTGCCCCATCTATGGCTGCCAGGGCATCTTCAGCGTTCATATATTTTTGCACCTTCAACAGTGCTTCTGTCATCGTCTTGGGAGGGTTTTTTGCCACAGAAACCACAAAGTCCCTGGACTTCAGTCCTGCCTTAAAGGTCGTAAGTTGTACCTTGTCGTCGGATTCGTCTACTTCCAGCATTCCTCATGTGAAACGTGTCACATAGGACCTCAACGTTTCTTTCTCTCTTTGTTTGATTGTGAGCAAGTGATCGGCAGTTCTTTTTGGATGTTGTCCACCAACAAAATGACGAACAAACGAACTGCTTAGCTGTTCGAAATTATCGATGGAAGATGTGGGCAATTTTGTGAACCATTCTCGGGCGGCTCCTTTCAGGGTTGTGGGAAAGGATCGACATAGAATCTCGTCAGGAGGCTGTTGAAGACCCAAAGTCGTCTTGAAAGTATTCAGGTGATCCAACGGATCTTTCAATCTGTCGAAGGGTTCGAGCTGGGGTAGACGGAACTTGGAAGGTACCGGGCACTCCTGAACGGCTGCGGTAAAAGGGGAATCAGTTTTCCTGACGATTCGGTCCAGCCCTTGATCCGTCTTTCCTCTAATTGCGCTTCTCAACTCGTCCATCTCTTTACTCATTTCCTTGAGGAAACTCGAGTTTGGTTCTTCTGGAGTGCCGGTTCGTCTCCCATGACTGTCTCCATCCTCATTTCCATTGACTTCTGTGTGGTTGTTCCCTTGTTGCAGTCGTTGTTTCATTTCTTGATTTTGCTTGGTGAGTTCTTCCACTGTGGCTGCAAGTGCTTGAATTTGTAGGGACAACGCAGCGGGGTCTGGGATACAGCTGGACTCCATCTCCTTAGAATAGAACAGTACCCTTGAACCGAAGGCTCAAGAATAATACGTTTCCCACAGACAGCGCCAAACTGATGATGCTAGGATCGTCAGTAGAGATGTTCGTCCAGAATGCTATCGTCAGCCTCCGCTCCAGACCCTGCAAACAATATTCCAGGATACAAAGAATGTGGTCACCGGTGTGGCACCAGCCACAATGCCTCCGATGCCAAAGTCAGGAAAGGTCCTCTCAAATCAAGAAAGAGGAAAATATCTTTCAATAATGAAATTTCTAGTGAGTGTTTCTTGTACCTTTTTCGGATCCTGTTTAGGGATATATATAGGTTGTTTCAGTACCCTTCTAGCCGTTGGTTCTGCCATAATGAGGGTGTAATTCCTTGACTTTGTAACGCCCGTGCAGGGTATTAAGTTTGACAGATACTTCTTCAACGGTATTGATATTTATTGTTCTTTTTGTAACGGATGGTCGTGACAGGTGTATGGACAATTAACTTGTAGGTTCGGGCAATCCCACTCGTTCTTATTAATCGTCCACAAGCAAGGTATGGACGGTCATATATTTTTTGGATCTATCCCCATCCATCTTAATTTTTCTTGTCTATACAATTATATAAAAATACTAGGTTTTCTTCTTTCTTATCTTATATTACTAGATGTCATGAGATATGTAAATGAGAGATCAATTTGGCTATCAAAATCAAATCACTATGAAGCTTAGATACAAGGAAGAGTTGAAGAAGCAGTTGCAGTAATAGCTAGAAGCTTAGATACAAGGAAATTACTTGTATTGGAGGTCTAATAAGTTTGATTATATGGCAACAATTTCATAGTGTTTGTACAACCACTTGCTGATGCGTCGTAGAGACGAACAATATCATCTCCTCCTTCATTTGTTATTTCCATTATTGTATCATCTCTACATCCACTTCCGGTTGCCTTGTAGAGATCTATCATATCATCACCTTCACGTCTCACTTGAGTCATTTCCATCCTCTCTCCAGTGTTTGTGAATTGTGATTACAGGAAAGAAGCATATAAATAGATGAATGTAGCAAAGCTATTACTGTTCCCTTCCGGCTAGAATGACGAGAAAATGATGCTCCAGCAGTATCCCTAAATTTCAAAAAGTTTTTTTTGCTAATGAATACCCACACCTCTTTGGCCGAAGATAAAAAATAACACATCACATTAAACTATTCAAATTTTATCCGGTTACAAATCAAACCAAGTACTCATTTCGCTCTCAAACGTCTCCAAATTGAAGAGGGAGACACAATCAAAACAACGACAAAAGACAATCTTTCATATAAAACTAATCAAATTAATTAGGAAAAAAAAAAAATAGAGAACTCCGGTCTGACCATCTTGGCGACTAGGCCGTATATCCTTGGAGGTGGAGAGGAGGACCAGCTGCAGTGGAGCAGAGGAAGTGAGAAGTGAGGATGATCTCTCTGTCGTGTCTCTCTCTATGCGCGCGCGCGTGTGTGTGAAGTGAGAACTGGAGATGAGTTTTAGACGCAGAGGTAGAGAAATATCTATACCTATATACTATATAAAAAAGATGAGTTGAGACGACATCTCAAGTGACCTTTCGTTTAAACGGCAAGCCAAGTTTGGTTGCCCCTACCTTCATTTGTGAGCTAAATAAAAATAAGCCTTTTTTTAGTGTTTTTTTTGGTCATGTTTGTATTGCTGGCTGCCAAACATGTACAGGTACTTTGGCGTTTCTAATTTTTTAAAACTTTAAATCAGATGATTGAAAAAGCGTGGATAATTTCATCATTTTTGCTCTACATTTCTTATCTTATCTCTTTGCTTGAGGTGCTTAACACCCAACTACTTTACTAATAGACACAAAGTGAAGCAACGAGATAAGAGAGAGAAATAGTGAGTCTGTGAGAGATAAGAACAAAGAATAAAAAAAGGGGGCTAGCCATAACCCATGAGTCAACTGCTTCCATCACGAGAGAGAGAGAGAGAGAACAAACAAGAAAAAGAAGGTTGGAGGGAGAAAAATGGAGATTTTGTTTTAGTTTAGCTCATTAAATTTTTTATTTTTTTTTTGGAGAAAGTCTTGGTGGTTTGTTTTAACAAAGATGGAGATTTTGTTTTGGTTTAGCTTATTCATTTTATCTTTTTTTTTTTTTTGATGAAATTATATTTATTTCATTTAAATGTAGCTTCTTCATATGGGTTCATCTTGCATGTGAATTATTATTTTCTTTCTTGTTATTTATTTATTTTTATTTTTTTGGAGAAAGTTTTGCTGATTTGTTTTAATTTGTTATATGTAGTTATGTTTCTTTTTTTTTTTTCTTTTTTTTTTGGTAAAGTTATATGTAGTCATGTTGGTAAAGAAGTGTACCTCTTTTTGGTATTTTCATCATCGGTTCTAGAGGTTTCCCGTTCCTTTTTTTTTTTTTTTTGATATATGTGAGCTGAGAAACAAAACTATTCTATTGATATAAATTACGTGAAATTCGTTCTTTTAGACCACTTTTTGTACACAATATATACTCGTCTTTATAAACTACTCTTGTCATATTGAAGCTCTTCTTTGCATAAAGTCTAATATGATCAACGTTATTATTATAGTTAATTTATATATATATATATATATATAAAGGGTCCCATACTTAGATTTTGACAAAAATATAGCATAAAAAATTATATTATCTACTTAATATAACAAATACCACATTTTTTATGTATATGATCTTTCACAATAAAATATTAAAAATAGCATTTGGGAGAAAAGTGATGGGGACAGGCTGAAGTATTGGTGTCTACATTGAAGGTAATCATAGATTTGATAATATATCTAAATGTTTTGAAACATTTAATAGTATAATTTCTAAGCAATCTAATAATTAAATAATTAGAAATAAATTCTATTTCTAACCTTAATTGTAATCTTTTTACTGGCTAACACGTGCTCTTGCATGTGCTTCAAAACTAGTTGAAGAAAAGAAAAATTTCCAACCTATCACAAATTGACACATCATGCTACCAAGTCCACAAAGTATGGCTAATTGCAAAGCATCATGTACTGTTATTAGAAATTTGCCAAGTTTCATTAAGGTAAAAAAAAAAAAAAATTGAAAAGCATGCAAAATGCTAATCACACATAGACGGGTGTATGCAATGACATAAGCAGTCCAGCACGTGTAAGCGATGACATGAGTAATCTAATGCGTGTAAGCGATGACATAAGCGGACCAATCAGGCTGTGACATGTGTCACCAATCAGACTCTGCCATGTGTTGCTCACCCACCCCCAAACTCCTATAAATAGAAGCCTTCCTAAGGCATTTCAAGACACACTAGGAGATCTAGAGCACAAGCAGCATCAAAGAAGATTCAAAAGCACTCAGAAGTACGGAAGCCCTGCAGGAATCAAGCCTCAAAGCCTTCAAGAACTTCAACCTCAAAATCAAAGAACATTCGAAGCTGAACCATCCAAACTATCTGCCTTGATCTTAAAGTTTGTTGGAATCAAGCTCAAAAGCCTCTAGAAACCTCAATGAACCACAAATCAGCGAAGCTCTACGGATTCAAGCCTCCAAAGCATCGAAGAACTTCCACCACAAACCTTCGAAGACGAAGAATGCACGAAGAACAAAGAATTTCTAACAAGCTCATAGCTAGAGATTCATTGTAATTTTGTTTCAAGGGTCTTCAATCCATCCTTCAGCCAAATTGAAGGATATTTAGTGTTCAAGTCAAAATCACATTGTTACAATTCCAATCAATAAGTCTTTCAAGGAGATCGAATCAGATGATTACTCTTTTGTAATCACAGAGAATTGTACCACATATTCATCAATACAAATTCGCATTTGTAAAACTATTTTACTTGTTTGATTTATTTCAAACTAAGAAATTTAGTCGTCCACAAATTCTAGCACACTCGGTGGGACATCTCTGCCTCTCATCTCTTTCTCCTTCAAAAGAAAAGAAATTTGACATCATTTTGCTACCAGCTTCGATGGCCTCTAGCAAGAATGTCCTAAAATTAGTGGTTGATGCTTCCATTGCCGATAATTATGTCGGCCTAATCACTCGCAGTCGATCCAAAGCTCTCAATTGACTTCAACCCTAACCAACCAAAGAAAGCAAGCTTCACACTATCATCTCTCTGGACTTTCTTGCAAATAAGAAAGCTACTGCTAAGGATTCATCTGTCTTGAAATATTTGGAGATCGATAATGAATCATCCCCAACAAAGACCTTTTCTATCAACTCTTCACCCATGATGAGAAACTTAAGGAATGAAGTACCTTTGACTCATCATGTTTCATCATTTTCTCTATCATATTTAGAGGTTATGCCAGTGATGATGACTAACACCTCTACTATGGAAGAAAAGATGGCTGAAATGGAACAAAGGATCATCCTTCTCACAAAAGCACTTGAAGATAAGGACGTCAAAATTGCAACACTGATGAATAAACTGAAGGTACAAGATTCGGATGAATCAAGTCTTGACCCTGAGCACCCACCTGGCATCACCTTGAAAGGAGAAAACACTAGGGTTGATAAATGGAAAGGAGGTGAAGGTTCTCAACACGGACATTCCACCTCAATGGCCTCGATATCTGTCGAACAACTGTAAGACATGACAACGAATACCATTCGAGCACAGTATGGGGGTTCTTCCACTAGTTCCCTTATATATTCAAAACCCTACACAAAGCACATCGACAACATGAGAATGCCAAAAGGGTACCAACCTCCTAAGTTCCTACAATTTGACGGGAAGGGCAATCCAAAACAACACATTGCTCACTTCGTAATGACTTGTGAAAATGCAGGAACTCAAGTAAGCCTCCTTGTAAAACAATTTGTTCGTTCACTCAAGGGAAATGCGTTTGATTGGTACACTGATTTGGAACCTGAATCAATTGAGAATTGAGAACAACTCGAAAGGGAGTTTCTCAACTGATTATATAGCACACGTCGCACGATAAGCATGATGGAACTTACTAATACCAAGCAATGGAAGGATGAGCCTGTTATTGATTATATCAATCGATGGCGTTCTTTGAGTTTAGATTGTAAAGACAGACTTTCTGAAATCTCGGTTGTGGAGGTGTGCATCCAAGGCATGCATTGGGGACTTCTTTACATCCTTCAAAGGATAAAACCTCTAACATTTGAAAAGTTAGCAACTTGTGCGCATGACATGAAGCTGAGTATCTCTAGCCATGGAAATACAAGACCTCCCGTACTTGAGGAAAAGAAAGAAAGAAGGGAAATAAGGAAGAATGACAGGAATGTGAAAAGCAACGTCAAAGACTCAATGAATGTCAACTCTGCCCCAGTCAAAATTTCAACAAGAAACGTGAAGGCTAATGAGAAGAGGCCTAAGGGATGCCAACGGCATGAGATGCGTCGCTCGTTACTTAAGGAATGAGAATAAAAGGTATATTCTTTCCCAGATGCCGATATGCCCGAAATGCTAGAACAACTGCTCAAGCTGAAATTAATTGAATTGCCAGAATGCAAACGACCGGAAGAGATAGGGAAAGTTGATGACCAAACTATTGTAAGTATCATCGCATCATAAGCCATCCAATCCAAAAATGCTATGTTCTTAAGGAACTCATCGTGAAGCTAGCCAAGGAAAGGAAAATCGACTTGGATTTTTATGACATTGCCGAGTCAAACCTTGCAACGTTTGCTTGCAGGTTACCTAGTTGCATGTCTCCAACTACTAAGCAGGGGGAAAATACCACACTCATCCAGTTTGGTTCTTTGGAACCTATTCAAGTTAAGCTCTCACAAGAAACATCTGACTGTAACTCAAATGAAGATAAAATGTCAACAATGGATGAGGAGAAGGGCTGGACGATGGTTACTTGCAGGAGATGGAAGAAAAGATGAGAATTCCCTCTTCATTTGATCACCTAGGAGTCCAAAAGAGCACAAAACCAGATTCAGCCTCGATCAAGAGAAAGGAACGATAAAAGGAAAAAAAGATTGGGAAAAAAAGTGTATGATAATTTAGCGCAAACCCAAAAACTTCAAAATCTCATTACATTGGAAGAATTCTTTCCCAGAAAATTCTTTTAGAATGACTCAGCAGAAGCCGTTCACACGGTCTCTTTTTATGAAATTCATGACAAAAAGGAGGTTGTCGACCATGGTGGTCCAAATGAGATTTTGTCATCTTTGAAGGAACTCCAATCTCAGGTTGATGAAGTTGAACCTTGCAATCCTCCACCTCACCAAAAGAAGTGCTCACCCAAGCTCTTAAAAAGCCAAAGATGTACACCCCTTCTACTAACACGCTTCAACAAACCTAGGAATGTTACGTGTGCTTTCCAAACATAACTTTCACTGACACGGATCGGATGTTAGGCTCTAAACCCCACAATCGTCCACTTTATGTCTCTGGTTATGCTCGTGAACAAAAGATTGATCGTATTCTCATTGACGAAGGTTCAACTGTTAATATACTACCGAAAATGACAATGAGACAACTTGGTCTTGCTATGGAGGAATTATCGCAGAGTCGTTTGGTCATTCAAGGTTTTAACCAAGGAGGACAACGTGCGATCGGCATGATACACTTGGAATTAATCATTGGAGAATTGACAAGCAACGTTTTGTTCCACGTCATTGATGCCAAGACAACCTACAACATGTTGTTAGGACGTCCATGGATCCATGGAAACGGCATAGTACCATCTACTTTGCATCAATGTTTCAAGTACCTTCAAAGTGGAATAAAAAAGGTCAATGCCGACTTGAAACCTTTAACTGAGATTGAAGCTCACTTTGCTAACACAAAGTGTTATGTAGAAGATGACATTCCTAATGAAGTTCTCCCAGTTGAGATCCTGTCCGTGGAAAGCAAGCAGGGTGAAAAGAAGCATGTTAGATTCATCACTGGAAAGGATATTCCTTCCCCCAAAGGAAGATCCAGAATGTGGGAATGACCATTCTAATGAATCTACCAGTAATTCAGTGAGAGCGGAAATTTCAACGCCTTCCAACAATCCTCCATTCCTCCGTTATGTACCATTATCACGCCACAAGAAAGGACAATCACCATTTGCGGAATGCCTTCAATCTACAGTAAACATGGGAAGACCTCCTACAAAGCTCACGATGGAGGATGTAGCCATATTAAAAGAAAATCATGCCATGCCTTTAACTTCATCCACAAATCCTTTGCCCTCGAAGCCACTAAATGGATTCATGAGGTCTTTACAAAGTCTGACAGAGCACAATATTCTACCAAGTGAACGGACGAAAGAATGGTTCGACCTAAAGGCATATAGGCTATTAGCCAGAGTAAGCTACGATTTCTCAAAACAAGGGGACCTAGGGAAACTGATTCCAAAAGTCATTGGAGAGAAGGTGCATGGCCTTACCAAAACACAAAGGAAAATGCGGCTTGAAGGGCATGAAATTCCTATCTCGAAGACCAGATTAGGTTATACTCTAGAACAACCAGCTTAGATATGGATCAAGAAAAGAAGAAATGCTTCAAGTTCCCAATACATAATAGTGGAGGTCGGCAAAAGTTCAAATCAAAGAAAAGATCACTCTTCATCGCGCGTCTTCTTGTTTGATCGCATCGAGGCCTCATCATCACGAATCACAGTGTTCGACATGTTAAATACAACTTGCTTAACACAAAATCGAGACACTCTTACATGTAGATCAATCTTTGATCGATTGGGGGCAACGAAAAGGCCCATTGATAGTTGCTCTCAAAACTCAATAAACTTTGAGGTTCAAAAGGAGAAGAAAGCTAATGATGAGATCCGCAGTAGCATTCCTTCACGCATGAAACGTAACTCTACCCTAGACATCAGCACTAAAGGATCGCTCAAAGTCAAAAGGCGAACGATTGTACACGCAAGTCAATCACTTGTCCCCAATGAGTAAACTGAAGAGGTATCATCCTCGTTTCATATTACAATAGAAGAAGGTACACTTTCAGATGCTGAAGCAACCAATGAGGAGGTCGATGAAGCTCCCCCAGCCTTAGAAGATGGAGGATAGGCTACAGTTGATGAACTTAAAGAGATCAATTTAGGAACTACTGAAGAACCTCGGCCAACTTTCATCAGTGTGATTTTCACTCCTGAAGAAGAAGGATAACTCAGGCTTCTGGTAGAATATAAAGACGTGTTTTCTTGGACTTACAAAGAAATGCTTGGGCTCAATCCAAGTATTGCTCTACACCATTTGGCAGTAAAGAAGGGAGTGCACCCAGTCAAACAAGCCTAAAGATGCTTTCGGTCAGAGCTTATCCCTCAAATAGAAACTAAGGTCAATAATCTGATTGAGGCGGGCTTCATTCGTGAAGTACAGTACCCAAAATGGATCATTAACATCGTCCCTATAAAAAAAAAAAAATGGAAAAATCCGGGTGTGTGTTGACTTCTGTGATTTGAACAATGCATGTCCCAAGGATGATTTTCCATTACCCATCACTAAGGTCATGGTTGACGCCTCTATTGGTCATGAAGTTTTATCTTTCATGGATGGTTCTTCAGGTTACAACCAAATTCGAATGAATCCTAAGGATGAAGAGTTTACAGCTTTTCATACTCCTTAGGGCATTTACTGTTACAAAGTAATGCCTTTTGGACTAAAAAATGCTGGTGCTACTTATCAACGGGCCATGCAAAAGATCTTTGATAATGTACTTCATAAATATGTGGAGTGTTATGTTGATGATCTAGTGGTTAAAACAAAAAAGGAGGGAAGGCCATTTGACAGATCTGCGATCTGTGTTCAACTGCCTAAGAAAGTATCAGCTTAAAATGAACCCCTTCAAATGTGCTTTCTGCGTAACATCTGAGAAATTTCTTGGTTTCATTGTGAGGCATCGTGGTATTGAAATTGACCAGTCCAAAATTGAAGCTATCTAGAAAATGCCAGAACCCAAGAATCTGCGAGAACTTAGAGGCTTGTAGGGAAGACTTGCCTACATCCGACAATTTATCTCAAACTTGGCTGGCCAATGTCAACCTTTCAATAGGTTAATGAAGAAGGACGTGCACTTCAAATGGGATGAGGCTTGTAGCAATGCTTTTGCAAGCATCAAAAGATACTTACTTAACCCACCAGTTTTAGGTGCTCCTATCCCAGGAAAGCCTCTGGTGTTGTACATCGTGGCGCAAGAAAAATCTTTAGGTGCTCTCATGGCACAAGAAAACGAAGAGGCGAAAGAAATAGCTTTTTATTATCTGAGTCAAACTCTCAATGGGGTTGAATTAAATTATTCTCCTATTGAAAAGACATGTCTTGCTCTTTTCTTTACTGTAGACAAATTGAAGCACTACATGCAAGCATATACGGTCCATTTGATAGCAAAGGCAGACCCGATTAAATATGTCCTCTCTAGGACTGTGGTTTCAGGTCTATAGCTCGATGGGCAGTCTTACTACAACAATATGACCTTGCATACGTTCTGCAAAAAGCTGTCAAAGGACAAGCATTGGCAGATTTTTTAGCTGATCACCCATTTCCATCTGATTGGGAGTTCTCTAATGATTTCCCGAATGAAGACGTGTTTTACATTGAAGTAATGCCGCCATGGACGATGTTTTTCGATGGGCTACACGTTAAGAAGGAGTGGGGGCAGGTGTAGTGTTTGTTTCTCCACAACGGCAAATACTTCTATACTTGTTCTTATTAAGCGAACTTTGCTCTAACAACATAGCCGAATATCAAGCATTGATTATTGGTCTACAAATGGCCATTGAGATGGGCATATCACAACTTGAGATCTTTAGGGATTCCAAATTAGTTATCAACCAAATCTTGGAGTAGTGTGACGTTAAGAAAGAAGACCTTATCCCTTATTGCAAATATGCAAAGAAGTTGCTAGCAAATTTTGAGCCCATCACATTGGAGCATATACCAAGGAAGGAGAATAGGCAGGCTGATGCTTTAGCTAATTTGGCTACCGCCTTAGCAGTATCCCAGGAAGAGACAGCTAAAGTTGCTATTTCCAAAGATGGGTGGTACCTCTCGTGGTTAAAGAAGAAGAAGAAGAAGAAGAGCAAGCCAACATCATTTCTGTATGCCTTGTTGAAAAGAAAGATTGGCGACAAGTGATCATTGAATACCTTCAACATGGAAGACTCCTGGATGATAAACACCACAAGATCGAAGTTCGGTGAAGGGCTACTCGATTCATTTACTATAAGGAGACTCTCTTCCGCCATTCATTGATGGTTTGTTTCTCTGTTGCTTAGGAGAGGAAAAGGCTAAACAAGCCTTAGAGGAGGCTCATTCTAGAATATGCGACGCACACCAATCAGGTCCTAAGTTACACTACAGGATCAAACGAATGGGTTACTATTGGTCTACGATGGTGCAAGATTCCATGGAGTATGCTAAGAACTGCGAAGCTTGTCAGTATCACGCAAACTTCATCCACTAACCGCCAGAACCTCTACACCCAACTGTAGCTTCTTGGCCTTTTGATGCATGGGGCTTGACGCAATAGGGCCATTACCAAAATCATCCGGTGGCTATTTGTACATCTTGGCTGCAATTGATTACTTCTCGAAATGGGCAAAAGTTGTGCCTCTTAGGGAGGTGAAGAAAGAAACGGTGGTCAATTTCATTCGAACTCACTTGATCTATCGATATGGTGTCCCTCAGTATATCATAACTGATAATGACAAACCGTTCTACAATAGGCTGATGATGAAGCTATGCGAGAAGTTTGGATTTAAACAATACAACTCCTCTATGTACAATGCCCCGACAAATGGACTAGCTGAAGCATTTAACAAAACACTTGGCAGTTTGTTGAAGAAGGTGGTATCCAAGACAAAGTGAGGTTGGCATGAAAGAATTAGAGAAGCATTTATGGGTATATCGAACAACATTTCGAACGCCTACTCAAGCGATGCCATATTTGCTTGTTTATGGAGTGGAAGTTGTCCTTCCCTTAGAACACCAAATCCCATCATTACGGATTGTCATTCAGGAAGGATTGACTGAAGAAGAAAATGCCAAGCTCTTGATGTGGTTGCGTTGCAAAGACAAGTGTTGGTGCAACTTAATTGCCAAGACAAAGGCTAGTACAACTTCAAGGTCAAGTACTAGTAATAGCATCATTGCATTATGAATACCAGTGATAACATTGTTGCCTAAATGACTGCCACTATGAGAATGTCAAAGATGGATATCGCTAAAAGATTGTTGTTGCAAGGCAAGAATGTGGTAATATGAAGACAAACATCATTGTAAGAACGTTGTGTTCAATGGAATGTAATGCTGCTGAATAAAGATAGACATCAGGCTAAGAACGTTGATGTAAAGCTTGACGTTAAAGCCCACAGAACAAGAAAAACATACTGCATAACAAAAACAAGCAACAATAAAGAACTTGTCAGAAGAAAATCTCATGGTGCGTCTATAAATATATATATATATATATATATATATATATATATATCAACAAAGAGAGACAGAGCTTCAATTTTAATCTCCAGCTAACAAGTGTGAAAAAAAAAATATGATGATGTCAACTACGAAGCATGTGTCAAAGTGATGAAGGAAGGCAATAGCATGCCTGTATATAGAAAACTTATGAGATAACCAAAAAAAAAAAAAATTCACGTTTCAAAAATGTGAAAACAATAGAAGTTCAAAGTCAGATTTTGCAAACTCACAAACACTCAAAATCAAAGAAGTCTACACCAAACCTTAAAAAAAAGGGGTAAGTGCCCATAGAAGAATTATGTTGTCAGAAAGAATTTCTTGCACTAGACCTCAGAAAGGGTTTATAGGTCTGTAAAGAGTAACATGTCATTTAGAAGAAACTATTGCACTAGACCTTGGATGAAGTTCTAGGCCGGCAAAGGGTAGCATATTGTTCAAAGCAACTGTGCCACCAACCCTTGAAAACAGTAAGAGACACTTAGTGGTTACCCTGAAACCAATCCGCCTGAATTGACAAACACTGTCAAAACCGCCAAAGTAGACTAGAAGGCCATAAGTCCACAAAACTGACACCACAGAAATCATCTACCAAGCTTGAAAATTCTAGGTCCAGATGCCTAGCCATGTGCCGCCAAAAGCTTCAAAGATCACAACCTACTCTTTCACATTCGTACAAATCCAGACCTCACTTTACGAAGGTAGCAATACTAATCAATCCAGCGGCCCTCAATATACAAAACCTAGAAAGATCATCAACAACGGAGCTACCACGCGCCCCCACGCGCCACCACAAACTCGTGATGACCAACGGCTTAGTCCCTCAAAACTATGCACATCTGTTCACAATTTCACAAAACTAACCCTACAAAAGTCTTCTACGGTCTTAGACCTACAAAGCCTGAAGATTCCAGGCCCTGAAGCATAGCCACGTGCTTCCACGCGCCTCTAGAAGCTCTGGGAATCGCTTCCTCAGCAAACATGCGCACCACACGCGCCGGCAACACTTCACGCGCGTTGCACACGCCAGATGCAGAGCGTGACGTCATTGACGACGTCACTTCCTACTTCGGTTTGACCCGGTTTCTAGGACCCGACCCGAAACTATGACTTGGATCCAAACCACCTGAAATAAAATTAAAAAAAAAAAAAATGGAACTTTCACTTTGACCAAAAAGTCAAAATTTTGAAAACGGACCTATCCCACTCGGTTTTTCGAGTACATTCCAATTTTGGGATCCATTTCTTCATTTGAAACTTGGAAATGGCGCAAATGTCCGATTTCCAGAAAGTTGACTTTTGCATAAATCTTGACCGAAATTTTCAAAGAGAACCTGTCTTACTCAATTTTTCGCGTAAATTTCAATTTTGGGGTCTATTTCTTCATTTGAGAATCCAAAAGTGCTCAAATAGTGTGATTCCATAGCTAAGAATCAAGATGTCCGAGCAAAACTTGTCCCACTTAGATTTTCATAAAGATTCTAAATTTGAAATCTGTTTATTTGTTTAGGACTTGGAAACCACCAATCTGACTCACTTCTCCGAAGTACTGGCAGTGTCCAAAACTCAAGCTCCCAAAATCAAAATTTGAGATTCATCCACTTAGTTTGGATTCCCTTAAGGTTATCCTCTAGACTTCATCTAGGCTTCCCATTCAAAGAACAAATGAACTTTCACAAGTGTGTCTTAAACGTGAAATTACATTGGGTCACTACTTCAGCCTACCATTCCCGTTCGGTGCCTACCGGTCTCCCACCTACCATTCTCATTTGGTGCCTACCATTCTCACCAAAAATTCTCATCCGCCATTCTCAACTACCCATCTACCGTTCTTCATCTCTCTGCTATAAATAGAAGGGTCAGATCCATTGAAAACTCATCAAGAAAAAAACACTGAATCATGAAATGAAGATTTGTTTCTTTCAAATTTTCAAATCCTCCTTCTCACACCCATTTCTCGCTATAGATTCATCATTCTCAATACCTAGCAACCAATATTGCTTCGTAATTAGATTGAAACTCAACCTTCTCACAATATCATTGTAGTTTTGAGATCCAAACAAACTTTGTTTCTCCACATAATGACCACATTTGTCCATAAAATTTCCCATAACCTAGCCAACATCATAATCTCGTGCAGCCTTAGATCTACCACATAGGAGATCTAAGTCTAGCAGACACACCTGTTTCTAAGCTCAGGAGACCTCCTAATTGCTTTGAGAACTCCATAGTCCTTTTCAAGTTGTTTGGTCTTCTAGCAGAGGCAGAGGTTCCGAACAAACAACAACTTGGCTGGTTTCTAAAACCAAGATCACAAGTTAGCTCCATCTTTCATTTTCTAGGCTTTTCCAACATACTGCAGAATCATTACCTCATCTGTCTCAACTGACCTCCCCACTTTGTTCATATCTTTCAACAAGTGTCATTATATAGGGGTTGTAAAAGTATTGGGGTATCCTACAAATTTTCTCCTATCCAATACTCACAATAATCTCCAAGGTCCCAGCTCATCAAAAATAAGCCTCTGGTGTCAGTCAATCAAGGATGTGTTTCCACCAAAGCCACATTCCATGTCGCCACCAGCTCGGGACACAAAGGTCATCGTTGTTGGTACTTCAAAACACATGTTTCTGGAATTACTCCAACTTAAATTATGCTTGAAGTATTTCAGAAAGTATACTTCTGAAATTACTTCAACTTAACTTCTGTCAGCATAAACCTGTCACACAAGCACATTCGATGACTTTCCACCGGACTCTGCTTGGTATACAGTCAGTCTGATATCCCAAATACCCCAAAAACATCTACACCAAAAATTCCCCAACATACAGGGCTAGCTCCATGGTGTCGTATGTTTCACCAATTCACCATCTTTGCTTCATCTCCGTCTTCTTCACAACCACCACCAGCAGACCTAAAATCCATAAGCTTCTAAAATTACCTCAACTTAACCTGAGTAATACAATAACACATGCGCACTCAACCACTTTCCCACATGTTCTCTCAGTAATCTGAAGTATATTCTTTTGAGATAACTTCACCAGGAGTTCTTAAAAATGCAAGGCTAGCCCCATAGCTCTGCATGCTGTACCTAGCCAACATCCTCACCTCGTCGCCATCTTCTACACCCTGTGATTGCTACCAACGATCCTAAATACTCTTCTGAAATTACCTCAACTTAATCTCTGCCGATGTGGTTTAATCACGCAAGTACATCCAACTTCTTGCCAATAACTTTCAGCCTCACCAACCCACTCCAAGTACCATGGAACACTCTTTTGAAATTACTTCAAATTAACCTCTACTGAGAAGGTTTGGCCATGCAAGTACATTCAAATACTCGCAGACCCCTTTTCGGTCTCATCAAAGCCTTTCATATGGGTGGGTCTACTCTTTTGAAATTACCTTATCCTGCTAAAAGCTTCACCACCTTCAGCGACTGCACTTGATGAGTCAAGTGTCAAAATCCATTCTTTTTTAGACTCATTCCCTCACCACACTCTAAACTATGTACATGAACGAGTCTCGAGGGAGAATTTGTAGAAAGGGAAAATTCTTGACCTATCACAAGCTGACACATCATGCTACCAAGTCCACAAAGTACAACTAATTACAAAGCATCATGTACTATTATTAGAAATTTGCCAAGTTTCATTAGGGTAAAAAAAAAAAAATGAAAAGCATGCAAAATGCTAATCACACATAGGCGCGTGTAAGCAATGACATAAGCAGTCTAACACGTGTAAGTGATGACATGAGCAATCAAGCGTGTGTAAGTGATGACATAAACGGGCCAATCAGGCTGTGACATATGTCACCAATCAGACTCTACCACGTGTCGCTCACCCACCCCCAAACTCCTATAAATAGAAACCTTCCTAAGGCATTTCAAGACACACCAGGAGATCTAGAGCATAAGCAACATCAAAGAAGATTCAGAAGCACTCAGAAGTATAGAAGCCCTGCAGGAATCAAGCCTCAAAGCCTTCAAGAACTTCAACCTCAAAATTGAAGAACATTCGAAGCTGAACCATCCAAACTATCTACCTAGATCTTAAAGTTTGCTGGAATCAAGCTCAAAAGCCTCTAGAAACCTCAACGAACCACAAATCAGTGAAGCTCTATGGATTCAAGCCTCCAAAGCACCGAAGAACTTCCACCACAAACCTTCGAAGACGAAGAACACATGAAGAACAAAGAATTTCTAACAAGCTCATAGCCAGAGATTCATTGTAATTGTGTTTCAAGGGTCTTCGATCCATTCTTCAGCCAAATTGTTGGATATTCAGTGTTCGAGTCAAAATCACATCATATTTGGTGATGTAAGAACCTCATCACTGTTGCGGAGGTAAAGATCTTCAACCTTCTTGCATGTTCCTGAACCTTCTCGTGGTTCCAGGAATACTTTGGTAATTATACGCGGACCACCTACGTCCCATACCTTGGGAAGAATATCACCTCATTGTCTCCACTGGAATTAATCTCTTGCCTCAATCACTTTTCTCGTGACGCTTGGAGTAACCCTACTACTCTCCTTGCATGGTAAGCTACCCACCTGTTGCTGATGCGTTGTACGGAGAATGCTATTCTATTACCAATAATTCAAGCTTCCAAGAATACTTCACTTATATATTCTTTGTCCAAAAGCTTGGAGACTGGAGACACGTTTTGCTAAATGACCCTAAAAGAAGTTCACACAAACAAACTTTAATGAAATTTTAGATGTTTCCTGGAAAACAAGTTGTGGGCGCAGGTAAAGTAAAGTGTAAACTACCAGGTTTTCTACCAAATAAAATAAAATAAAATATAAAACACCAGGTTTCAAGCGTCCTGGAAATTTTCACATAGACACTTAATCCAAAAGCGCGAGAAGTGATGATGGAACATGTCATGAGAGGGGGAAGTATTGCTCCTAAACTACCTACCAATTTCCTAGTTATGATGGGTGGTCCAACTGATGTTCAAATTCAATCACATATATCAAAGACTAGATAAAGAGAAACACCAAGAAATTATTTAGGCCCTACATTTTAACTATATCAACTCCAAGCTAATTCTGATCAGTCAACATGAAAAGACCATATGAGGTATGTTTAGATTTAGGTAAAAAAGCAAATTACACCTGCTAAGTTTAGTGAATTGTCATTGTTGACCTTTAGGTTTTATTTTGGTCATTTTGGTTTTTTAAGTTTACATTTGCTGTCAACATTAGTTCTCTATTTCGCCTATAATTTCCGTTAATTATTAAAAAAATATATTTTTAAGAGTAAAAAACTATTATAGAAAAAAGTGTAAAAAGTCAAATCATACCTTTTAAGTTTGGTCATTTTGGTCCAATAAGTTTCATTTTTTGTCATTTTGGTCATGTAAAATTACATTTGTTGTCACTTTTTAGTTCTTAATGACAACTTTTTTAATGGAATAGATGAATGACAAACGAGGACAACAAAACTTTTTTAATGGCTTTGGGTTTTGTTTTAATTGATTTTGAAGAAAAACGTTTGTCTTTTAAGTTTATTCCACCTAAGTAAGATGCATGTGTTTGTTATGTGCAGTAGCATTCTGTTAAATATAATAGCAAAGGTAACACCAGGATGCAAAGTATGACAATTTAGAGTGCAAAGTGTGCGTTCAAATAGTTTAGAGTGCAAAGTGTAACCTAGTACGTAGATAAGGGTGGTAAAGTGTTATTTCCCCCGATTATTATCATGTAATTGATAAATTTCTATTTTATTACTTAGAAGATTATTAAAGCATTAATATCAGATGTGCTAAAAAAAAGTCATTTTGACACATTATAAAAATTACTTTATCTAATATTGAAACCCAAAATTAATCAAGGTATGTAGTTTTATACACTAAACTGGATTAAATCCTTCTAAGCTTGAAACATTAAACCCCAACATTACATAGATTAACCACTAATTACTGGAATGAGTTCTATTTTTCTTTCTTACTTTCATAATACTTAATTTGTTGATCATTAAGACAAGAAACAATTCACAATCACATGAGATGTCAATTGAAAATGATAAAGTTTTTTACTGATTGATTGAAATGATAATTTCCTAAAATGACTTTTTAAAAAAAAAAAAAATTATACCAGATAGAAATTCTACTTTAACCTAATTAAAGCGTTTGTGTGTGAAGTTCCCTCCTAGAGACCTGAATTGTGGCCCGTACCCCCTCTCTCTCCTCCCCAGTCACTCTACAAGAACTTTGTATTTGTACAATGACTTTTACACCAAAAGTGTGCGGTAGTAAAAATAACTCTTACTAAATACATGTATAGCTAAAATAGACCTATATCCGCATTTGTAGAGGCTATACCCGCGTTTTTAAAATGCAGCTATAACCCCTTTTTTTTTTTTTTTTTTTTTTTTTGGTAGTATATAAGTATTTTCTATTACTTTGTTATTTGTTTGTCTAGTAATTATTGTATATGTTAGGGATTTAGTGTATGCCATAAATTTGTTAGCATTAGAGACTAGGAGTGATCAATGAAGTTTTTTTTTTTTTTGAAATATAAAATTATCTCATAACACGTGAATAAGCTAAATATTAATGAAAATTATGAAAAAAAAAAAAAAAAAAAAAACTTCTGCTACTGATTTCTTCAGTGAAAGTTTTTGTTATATTCCTAGTTTTATTGTATAAGATGAGTCCTTTCAGAAAAAGAATCGGTGGTGGATGGTCTTAAAATATGGGATTTCTAACTACAACTTATCTTCAAATTTTGTTTCAAGTGCCTAATATAATAATATCTGAATCTGAAGTGAAATTGAGAAAAGGGTTACGCAAGGGTTTTTTTTTTTTTTTTTGAAAATAAGAATAGATAGGATTTGGAAATTTGATTTGCTTGTATGATAAAGAATTGTCATAGTGAGGAAAAAAGAATTTATTTCACTTAAAATAATAATTAAATCCTAACATTTATAGTTCTCACTTCTCACTGTTAAAAACTTTGTAGAGAACATAAATAAATGTTTCATCATGTTTTATAAATAGAAGTACATTCATAGTATAAATCAATTAAGTTACAATATAGAACTAGATATCACATTGTATAATTGTGAATTTTTTTTTTGAATTAATAATGGATTAAAACAAATAATGGTTTAATTTTGTAAAAACTTTGTAGCTCAACTAGTTGACATCTCCTAATATTTTCAATTGAGACATCCAAGATTCTTCTCTCCCTCTCGCAACTATAAACTGATCAAAACAAAAATAATAATAGATTAACTTTGTTTCCTCATAAACTGGAAAATAGGTAATAGCATTGTTTAGTATAGTATATTTTATTCAGTTAATCCCAATTAGTTCAACGAAAGAGATAAGTTTGCTGCAAGTTAACAATCAGAAATTTCATTAAAAAAAAAAATTCAAACTAAAATTTAATCACTTTTCATATATAAATCCTCTAAAAATAATAATTTTAACATTTTGGGATCAATGTCTTTGGTATTGCTCCAAGTCAACAATCAGACTAATTAAAATTTAGTCAAAATGAATACTGTAAAAATAATTCTCTTTCATAGCTAATTTTAAAATTTTGAGATCAATGTCTTTTGCATTGTATAAATTGGGAAATCTAAAATTATCAAGCCCAATAAGAAAATCTAACACACAAGACCACCAAACCCTATATTCTCTCTCTCCTTTATTTTTCTTTTGTAACAGATATAGTCTCCAAATATAAACGAGTTGGGAGGCCTGGGTGGCTTATCAAATTCTTTTGATGCGGTAAAAGATTAGTTTTTGTGTCCATGCCTTGTGGGGATTGTGATGATCATGTCTAGTTGTCTCTGTAATTTGATTCCAAAATAGCTAAATTCTGAATTAATATAACAATGCTGGGAACCAAAAAAAAAAAAAAAAAGAAGATTACAAAAAAGCAACTTATAAAGTCAATTTGTCTCCTTCTAGTCATGTATAATTATCTCATATTTTCAATTTTACATTCATGATATAAATTATCCTTTTTGAACAAAAGAAAGAAGATAAAATTATCTTAACTCCAATGCAATATAGCAATTAAGCCGTGAATTCTTCAAAAATACTAGTAATTGAACTATTCCATGTACTGATTTATAGTAATTTTATTTTTTTTAACCCATAATATTTTTCCTTATAAAAGCAAACCTAGCTTTTCTGGAGAAACGAAAAGACTTATGGATCACAAATTTATTGGGCCATTATCTAGTTTTATGTAAATTAATAAAACTCAACAAACAATTTTAACCAATCTTTGTGGGCTTCTCTTGGTTTAATCTGGTGTAGATCGCCCTAAATCGGGGGCTTGTTTATTCTATGTCGTAGGTGAGCTTGGTAGGGTGCTTGATGGCCCATTGATGGTTGTAGTAATGGGCCCGGTCTGCCCATCTTGGGCTTGAGCAATTTTCCTCATTCGAACGTAATTTAGTTTTAGGGATAATTACACTTTACCCACCTGTGGTTTGCCTCTAATTCTATGTGCCTACCCGTGGTTTCAATTTTGACACTTTACCCACCTGAGGTTCAGTCCGTTATTGCTCCGTAACCCACCTCCCTGTCTGCCGTTACTCTAACACGTTTTCTTTCAAAATCAAAACACAAAATAGATCAAACACTCCTCTCCAGCAAAACACTCTCATCCACGTTTGCTCACCCACTTGAGAGCTTAGATGCTACAATGCTACCCACCACCTTATTTATTAGACCGAAAATCATCTGGGTTTTCATTTGGACAGACACTTCTTGTGGTTTAATTAATGTATATTGGCAGATTTTGTATTACTGGGTTTTGCTGTCAAATCAGTAGGAGAAAGTATGTAAACCAGTACTGAGTGAGCTACTCCAAAAATTTGGTGCTTGACCCAACAGATTTTGTATTCTTATTAAATTTTGTATTCTGATGTTTAGTAAATAATGCAATGATTTCATCTTTGAATTGTTTTCAAGAGCCACTAACAATAGCAAGGAAAATTGGTTTTCAAACATAAGTTTGGAGCATAAATTTGCAAGAAGATTCCAAGAATTCAGAACTTGGCAACTTTTCTAGCATTCTTTGTATTATTCTTTTATGCAAAGGTTCACAGCATTCCTTGAGGCAAAACACAACAACAACATTGAGGCAAAAATGAAAAATGTATAACTAATCATGTCCAGATCAAACCCAGAAAACACAATCAAACCCAGATCAAACCCAGATCCCACCACCACTAACCAACACAATCAAACCACCACCACCCCGCCGACCAAACAAAAGATCCACCCCACCGATCAGTCACCAAACCCACCGATCAGTCAACAAACCCACTACCACCATCGTTAATTAAAAAAAAAAAGAGGAAGAAGGATTTCGCAATCATTAACGGATCGGGCGGAGGCCGAGATCGAGCTTCATTTTGGCCGAGATGGAGGCCGAGACCGGGGCAAAGACCGAGATTGAGCTCCATTTTGGCCGAGACGGAGGCTGAGACCGGGGCGAAGGCTGAGATCAAGCTCCATTTTGGCCGAGACGGAGGCCGAGATCGAGCTCCATTCTCTCTAAACCACCGCCGGCCCTCTTCTTGGATCTGTTACAAACCGCCGAGACGGAGGCTGAGACCGAGACGGATGCGAGAACGAAGGAAATCAGATGAAACCCATGAGATGAGAAAGAGAATGTTGTAGAAAATGAAACCCATCGGATAGAACCCAGTAGAAAATGAAAGAACGAAAGAACCGAACCCAGTAGAAAATGAAAGAACCCAGTAGAAAAGTAGAAAATGAAAGAACCGAACCCAGTAGAAAAGCTTAATGCAAAGAAAAAATGAGCGTGAGAACCCAGATGAAAAAAAAATGAATTGTTTTCTGTACGCTTATTGGTTGCTTTTGTATATAGTGGATTTAGATGTTTTATTATTGATTTGGTTGGGTTTTGATTTACTAAATTGGGAGATGTTTGGGATGAAATTTTTTGTATTTAGTTGAATTTGTGTGTACGAGAAATGTTGGAAAAGAAAATATTTGAGTACTGTCATTCTTCAGTAATTTGATGTGTTCTTCGTTCTTTAGTGTTTGATCTGTTTTAGGTTCTTTTTTTATGAGTTTACGTGTTAGAGTAACGGCAGACAGGGAGGTGGGTTACGGAGCAATAACGGACTGAACCTCAGGTGGGTAAAGTGTCAAAATTGAAACCACGGGTAGGCACATAGAATTAGAGGCAAACCACAGGTTGGTAAAGTGTAATTATCCCTTAGTTTTAATACAGTCTGCACTTCACATTTAAAACTAAAAAATAAAAAAATTTGCCATATAATAATATCTGACTTTAACGTTTATGTTTAAAGCATGATAAAATTTGGGCAACCATCCACATTGATGCATTTTATTTTTATTAAAAAAAGTATTTTAAAATTTACAAAAGTTAATACCTTAGTATCAGGGAAAATTATTAGTTATTCAGGAGTATAATAAAATAGTGCTTCCTTTTTTTACATTCATGATAGATTTTACTAGTGAGACCACTACAAATGTGAGAGAAGGTCAAAATAATTAGGTACTTTGGGAATTGGGAGCACTAAATCATTCGTACTCCTAGAGTCCTTGATAATTACTCAGTATGAGTTTTTCAAACCCTAAAAGTGTTTTTGACACATGGAGGGAGAGTAGAGTAGAGAGTATGAGAGAAAAGTAGAAGAGATGATAGGAGAATGGTACTCGATTCCTCTTGTTTGGATGTTCAAAAATTTAAGTAAGGGGAGGGTAATAGATTTACATACCCTTTGTTTCAATGGCATACAAATTAAAATAGGAAGTAGTGGAAATGTTGAGACATTATATAAACCAAAAAGTATACCCCTTTTATTAAATTTAAAGAAATGATATAAATTAACATTATAAAGCCAAAATTAGCAATTAATTTTTCTTTTTAATATAAGTGAAACCCTCATTCCCCCTAATTTAGAAGAAGTAATAAAAATAAAGGGTTTGGCCTATAGCATTGTAACTCAAATAACACATTGTGGTGTTTCCAATAGAAACATTTAAGGTTCAAATATCTACTCCTACAATATTGAATTAAAAAAAAAAAAAAAAGATTTTGGACTTGTATCTTACCCCTTTGAATCTCTTCAAAGCTATTCGACACCCTTGAAGAAAAAAAAAGGTTAAAACATGGTTAATTAAACACCCTTCGTCTACTACCCTCTCCTCCTCCAATCTAATTAAACACATATTATTATGATTTGAATCTTAGATGACGTGAAAGGATGTACGGAAGTTTCTGACTAGTATTCCAAGGTGTGGTTCTCAACTCATTGTTTTACCTATTGGAAATTGAAATACTTTTAAATGACCTTGAAGTATGATTGTTTGAGTAAACACTTGACACAAAATTCAAATACGTAAAATCTTATTGGAATGATATTACAAAATTTAGAGTGTAATTAAATTTTAACTTGTCTTTTATTTGAGTTTTTGACATATTTTATAAATTACTTTTACTTGTTTTACAAGATAATAGAGAAGATGTAATTTTGTTAAAGTGAAAGAAAAATAATTCATACATTAATCTCTATCCTTCTTTACGTAGAATCTTTGTAAAATACAATTAAATTCATATCATCATGATTTGAATTTTTATTCCATCAATAAGAACAAAGAAAATAAATACTAAAAAAGAAAAGAAAAGACCCGGGATTGAAGAGTATCCAATACATTTAAATACCAATCAGGTATTGTATTTGGAAAAAACTTTAACATTCAACTACTAATAGTCATGTTTGCCCAACTTGTACCACCTTATGTTGCTTTCGTGTTTCCTTTACCGCCCAAGCCACAAAGCAAACTGTGGGAATCAAAAGAACCACAGCCATTATAGTAAGAAAACCATAAGTTGGCATAACTGTAACAGCTACAGATGATCCATAACGATTATTGCTTGGGTACACTATATATGAACGGCAGAAAAATAGGTAAGGGCTAGGAATGTGATAGTGGTACACATGGCAAATGTCAAGAGACCCATACAAATCTTATTCTTGAGAGGGAATCCACTGATCAGCAAAAAAACGATACAAAGAGATGCAATGAAAGAGGAAGAGTTGAAAAGCAAGAAAATCCGGCAGTTGAAAATATTGTCAGAGCCTGCAACTGAGGTTCCAGCTTCACATATATTATCAGGGCTGAATTACATTTGTTTGCCAAACTCCACCCGGTGGGCTAATTGCTGGTTGGAAAGTAATAGTTGTGATTACTGTAGCAACCACCATTAATGCACCACGTGTTTCTTCTATCCAATCATCTTTGTATTTCAAGCACTTTAGCCACTTGCACCTCTTCTTACTTGACTTTGCTAGTTTTGCTGATTCATGGTTATCAACTACAGTTGTTGATGGTGGTGGGAGATTATCTTGTGTATTTTCTCTTTCAAGACCAGCATCCATTAAAATGTTTCGAATAATGATGCTTTTGAAATCTGTTGGACTATGCTCTAAGAATTTTGGAGCTGAAAAGCCCATCCAGTTCAAGGCATTTGCACCTTCTTTTACTTTAGGCACTGAAAGCAAGTATTTTACTGTCTGCAAAAACTTATTGCATTAGAAAATTAAACAATTTATTCATGAGAAGCACAAGATGAAATGCTACATAAACCAATAATTTCTCCAATTTGGTATTAATTCATAACACTTATACTTGGTTAGTGAAAAAGTAGATGTCATGAGTTACACGTCAGACTTTAGAAATTAGAGTTTTGAAAACTAGGTTTTGTTACTATGCTTTTTCTTCCCTCCTCCAACAAAGAAAGCTATTGGAAGATAACTCCATTTCAGCCTTAAGGGTTACATTTATTCCTCTGTACAAACAGAATTTTTCACCCTTTTTTTCCTTCAGCACAGAGTGAAAATTCACCTTATTATTATTTACATATTGTATTTGAATCCCATTTTTTGTTCCTCTCACTTGTTAGGATCTTGAATTTCTAACTCTAAATGTTGAGACACCACTTTTAATCTAAAAGTTTCAAGTTAAGAGGTTTGCAACCATTAATTAATCTTATTTCAATCACTCAACCTTGACATTACTATCTAATGTGAAACTTTACCAATAAACCAATCACATGTATATGCCAATTATTATAACTAACAATATTAATATTCTAATGTCACCAGAAATCCATAAAGAAAAAAAATATGCATAGAAGCAATCTGCTTGACTTCAAGTTTGAGCTACTTGACAAAACATATGTATATTATTCTATATAAATAATCCAAGAAATAAACTAAACATACGTCAATTTGCTTTAGCATCATAGCATAATGCAATATTGTGTTACCACCTTCATGGTCCTGGGAATTGAGAAATTCCCCATCATCACTCATAGATTCTACCAATTGTTTTAGAACCTCCAATTGGTTGTATCTAACACACTAGTGCAAAACAGTCTTTTCCCCATCAAGCATAACTCTAGTTGAATTAGGCTGTGCAACAATCAACTCCCTTACAACCCCAACTCGTCCTCTCATGGCTGCATAGTGTAGAGGAATTCTCCCATCTTGATCACGAATTAAGCATGCGTTGTCATTTACATGTAATAGTGCTCGAGGTGATCTCTATGTGGCCCTCAGCGGAAGCTAAATGAAGGGTGCATCATTTTAGAGAGTCCAACTCGCCAGCAAGTTGGGGTTTTAGAAGTAAGAGAGCTCTACTAAAATCAAGATGGCCGACAAAAGCTGATATGTGTAACGGAGTTTCGCCCAGATCAGTCAATGAAATTTTATTAAGGAGGTGTGGGTCTTTATGCATCAAACTATTCAATGTGGTTGTACATCCACTCATTGATGCACTGTAGAGTTCTGTTATATGATCTTCTTCATGCCTTAAGTCCTCTCTCTCTCTCTCGGGGTGAGGGTGTATATGTGTTGGGAATGAGAAAGTATACCATATTTCGGTAATACCAACTCAGCTTCTGTTTTGGTATTTCCTACCCAATAAATGAGTGGCACTTATTTCAAAAAACCATATCAGATTACTCCAATAAATGATTAATTTATCTTCCCGATGGTATAGAAGATTGTGATTAATTTATTGGAGTAGTCTAATGTGCTTTTTTGAAACAGATGTCACTCATTTATTGGATAGGAAATACCAAAATAGATGCTGAGTTGGTATTACCGAAACATGGTATACTTTCTCGTTGGGTACAAAGCACCGTGTGGATCCAGCCCACATGCTTTGTCAAAGCTCATTTATGAGCTGCCTCCAAAAGTCTTCAAGTAAGCCATGTCTCTTAATGAGACTTGACTTAAGCGTGTTGGACACGCTGACAGAAAAGAAAGAAAACTAAGGCCATTCGGCCTCGTGAGAAGAGCTGAAGCAAGAGAGCCATATTCGGCCATTTTGGTGTGAGTTCTAGTGAGAGCAAGACACAGAGATTGAGAGAGCTTCAGCTTGAAAGGTGCAGTCCGAATGAAGAGATAGAGAGAAACATAGTGAGAGTGTGAGAGAGTGAAAAAGAAAAAGGAAATATTTTTCTTTACTCAAGTTACACACAAGAAAGATAAATTAGTGGAGTTCCTATGGAGTTTTTGAGTGCTACAACCATGGAGACTTGGAGTATTTAGAGGAAAATTTTGCTATTGGTGTTGTGGTGAAATTGTATTTACTCCTTGAGATTTATTTGTTGTATATCCAATTTATTATGGACTCAAGTTTAGCATAAACTTGATAGTTGTAATCTCTATTTCATAGTGAACATTTTTCAGAGCTGCCCCGTAGTTTTTCTCTCTACACTTGAGGGTTTTTCACATAAGATTTGGTGCTTGTGTGGTTGTGTTTATATGGTGCTTGCTGAAATTTTTTTTGTTTCCATAATATTGCTATTGCTTGGTAGATATATATTTTAATTCACGCATAGACATTGAGTTAAACAATATGATAATTTTATGTCTGCGTCAAAGAAAATTCATAGGTACTTTTGGAGTACAGAAAAATTGTGCTCCTTCATTTCATATTCGTGGTGAACCTTACCATGAATTTAATGAATGAATCATATTATGAATGTGGGAGGAAGGAACACTATTCTCCATGCTCCATGCTCCATGCTCAAGGAATATCTAATAATTAATAATGTCTCTTTTGCTCTTCATGGATGGACAAGATTAATAAACCTTGATCACTTTGGGATACTCAGTCTCTATGACATTGCGGAAATGGTTAAACAATACCGAAGTGAATTCTATTCTTGAATGAACATACATTACAAAAAAGATTGCTATTAGCGACGGCCAGAGTTCGTCACAACAACACAGAAGATGTTGCAGATTAGTAGTGTTGACGGCAAAAGCCTTGTTGGTAAAACTATATTATTGACAAGGTCGTTGCTAACACTCGTTTTCGACAACAAAACTCTATCGTAAGTACTTGATAATTGTTATCGTAAATTCAACTTCATACAAGGAAGTTGGAAGACCAAATACCTTTTACGACAACCTAAGGCCGTTGTTAATACATAATTTCAACGACTAAATGCCGTCATAATTACTTCATTTGTCATTGACAATACAACTTCATACAAGGAAGTCAGACGACCAAATACCTTTTGCGATGAACTAAGCAATCAAGAGACTTTATTACAAAGTCCTTGGAAAAATAAGATGGAAGGTGGTGGTAATGAGTTCAATACTTACATAGGTTGCACCTGTGACTTATACTCAAACATTAACTTTAGTTTGTTTATTTTTTATGAAATTTTGTTTATTTTAGCTTTTGATGGACTTTTTTAGATGATGTGATTTGTCAATTTGGTCAGACTAATAAAAAGTTACACTCTTAAGTTGATTTGTCAATTTGGCTAGACTAAATTGCAATTTACACTTAAATTTGAGAAATTTGAATTTTATATTTTATAGTTTCAAAATTTTGGATTTACACCCCTAACATTGCATAATGTTTGCAAAAATACCCCTTTGCCCCTATTCATGAATATGGCAACCGTTAAGGGCATGTTTGGTAGAATGTAATAGACACTGTAATGTAATAGTTATTCCTATTGTTTAGCTATTCTTTAGTTTGGTTATATTTTTATTACAAAGAATAGTCATTCTTTATTAATAATTATTCTTCAAAATGATGAATAATCTTTCCTCTTTAAAAGGGTCGTACTAGCTATTCCTTAGCAGGTGCAATAATTTCCAAAATTAATATACTTCCAAATAAACAAACTTTCCATATACATGTAACAATTATAAAAATAAAAAATCATAAAAAATAACTCATATCTCTCTCAAATTTAATAAATATTATTTTTAAGGAAATACAATTGTATGAGTAAGATATTTCCTAAAATAAATCTTTAAGTTTTATACTAATGTTATAACTCACAACCAAATTTATGAATGAGTCCAAATCTTCTATTCCACTATTCTTGCTCTACTATATACTCCACAAATAAAAACATGTCACATGTCCATCTACTTTATTAAATGCTAAATTTATGCTTTCTATTATTTTAATTACTTAAATATGATGGGTTATTTATTTATTTATTTTAGGAAATTAAAATAATAGAAATCATAAATTTAGCATTTGAGAAAGTAGATGAACATGTGGCATGTTTTTATTTGTGGAGTATATAGTAGAGTATGAAGAGTGGAATAGAAGATTTTGACTCCTTATGAATAGGTTTAATTATTATATTGCAACACATTTTATTCCTAGCAATAAAGATTACAATTCATGTTGTAATCTTCGCTCAGTGTACCAAACATGTCCTAAATGTCACGTTTCCTAAGAACGATATGGTTTTAAATATATCAATTAAATCTTGGAATTGTAGTTTATGGAGACACCATCATATTTAACTTCAATTAAATCTTGAATAGTATTTCCAACAATCTTGATTATATAATTTTTGACTTTCTTAATCAATTCAATCTTCTTTGCTTTTGATCTTCAAGCCAAAAATTAACAAATCCGTCTTCTTTTCCACTTATTTCAAATCACTGTTCAATTTCAATAAGAAAGAACCAACTTATTCCACACGTAATTTCCAATAACCACAAAAATGCAAGAACGTATGCTAGCATGAATTCAAACTTTATAGTAACTAGATTGATGGCCGTATTGACTGGAGTCATGACTCCAGTCTATACGGCCATCAGTCTAATTTTCCATTGCATGGGTCCCATTGCATAGACTCATGCAATGGAAAATTAGCTTGCTTTGATCGGTACGTAGATGATGACACAATGAAAAATCTAAAAATCTTCCAGAGAAGCAATATTTCTTTGCTAGTAATAGGATATTAGGATCTTGACTTGAAGTTTAGTAGCTAACCCATGATTGGGGCTAGGTGAGTTTGGTCCACATTGCAATTGCATGGGTGGTTCCCCTTCCTTGACAGGTCGCCGGTAATCAATTTGTCTTCATTGAAAAATCGAAGGACCACGACGTTTAGCAAGTAGCAATTAAAGCTGTTGCCATATGAAAGGACCAATAATTCTACTCGGTCACTATCAAATTTTTAATACTCAACCGAATTTTAATTTTCAAGTACTATATCTTCTCTAATATATAAGGATAATACTAAATCTAAAAGTTTAAACCTATGGATTTTGACCCAATAATATTTTCTAATCGACTAAATCTTGTGGTAATTATCCAATATGGGTTACCATATTACTCCCACATGAATTTTCCAACAAAATGTGCTAGATGCTGCTGCATTAGGAGGAAAATCCAACTAAAAAAAAAAATCCAAGATGCTTTTACACTGGACTAATCTTCTTCAGCTATTTATTACTCAGTAGCTTAATATCCTTAATCCTCGCAACTTCCATTGTTATTGTATCCTCGGTTCCAATGCAACCCAATTACATTTTATCATCCACTCACTCTTGTGGTAATTACCTAATGTGAGATTTTTAACAGTTAACAAACTACATTACTCCTAAGTGCTAAGTGAATATTCTAGCAAAATGTTGTTGTATATCTAAGTACATACATGGATAAGTTGTAATAATGATGAGGTTTGAGTTTGGAGAATATTGTTTCATAAAGTGAAAATTCAATTTTTGGAATTTTTTAAGTGAAAATTCGAAGTTCAGTATTTTCGATTGGTTAAAGTTTTGGCTCGTTCGATCGAAATGGTAAGAAAATAATTCTGGAGCCTCTGGATGAATCGATCGATATTCGATTCCTGTTCAATCAATTGGAAAGAGCACTTGATCGATTGAAAGGAACTTTCGACTGATCTAAAGTCATAAAACAGGATTTTCAACAAAATTTTCAAGTGACTATTCAGAGAGTTTGAAGAGGTTTCAAGCTTTTTGAACGGTTTTATGAAACATTTTAACTTTTCAAATATGCATTTTGATGAAATATAACCCTATTGGTATAAATATAGGCTTCTGTTCACTTGAAAAATAAGTTAGAAAGAAACACAAGAAATTCTGTAATTATTCTCCAGAATTGCTATCTGTAGAACCCAATATCTTGGTTCTATTCTAGGGACAAATTTGTGATAACCCTTTAGCAACAATAATGTGTGGGGTAAATATTGTCTAAGAAAAACGATATTGTGCCTCCAAGTTATTTATTTTCTGCTTGTCTTTTGTGTTAACTTGTTCTTCTATTATTATTTTGTGTAATATCCCCAACAAATGTGCTAGAGAATTTGGTTACGTTGGAAGGATAAAACCACTAAAGCACTGTGTGGACTTCAATCATCCCTATAATTGCAACTAAGTTTTTCTGCACTTGAAAAGGATTCAAAAAAGGACAAAATTGTGTATATATATATATATATATATATATATCAAGGTAGTTAATACCGTACCGGTACGTATACCGGTATTGATACGCTAACGTTTCGTACCGGTTTAAATACCGTCCATACAGGCCATACTGGCCAATTTCGAGTAATACCGGCCGGTACTGGGTGTACCGACCGATACAGAAAAAAGCTTCTTCTTTTTCTTTTTTCTTTTTTAATTTTTATTTTATTTTAAAGTTTTGTAATTTATGAATTTTTATAAGAATAGAATGGTAACTTAGTTGCATTAACTTATTAGCATTATTTGTTTTCTTAGTATGCAATGAACAATTAAGCTTTCTATTTTTTATATTGTGCTTTTGTTTTTTTAATTGATGCTAAAGTCTAAAATAATGAATAATTTGCTCTGGATTGAGGTAATGTTTTATGGTAAACTTTTATATTTATTATAATACACACATACATACATATATACATACATATATATATATATATATATGAAGGACAAAATTAAAACACGCAACATTCATTTTACAGTTATGGGATCTTCTTGAATTTTTGTAAGACCTAACCCATGATTGGGGCTAGGTGAGTTTGGTCCTCATTACATTTTCATGGGTGTTTCCCCTTCTTGGACTCAAAGTATACATATATATATATATATATATATATATATATATAGCGATAGGTTCAAGTTACATGTGGTGTAACTCTAAAGAGTTACATATTTTTTAAACCATTAGATTTAAGTAGATCCAATGGTTAAAAGAAAATTATGATTATTACAAATATTCTGATTAGAATCTAATTAATTACCCTCATTTATTACATTCTAAACCTATTTCTAAACCCAAAAAAAAGTTTGACTTCTAACTCTCTCTCTCTCTTTCTCCTCCACCACCTCCCCAGGTTGCCAACAGAAAAGAAAAAAAAAAATGGCGTACAAAGATGTTGTTGCTGCCTTGCTGGCGTATAGCCTAACAGCCATGTCCTCAGGCCATCTCAGAGCTGCCTACAATAATTGCTTCAACAGGTTCCAACAGCCCATCATATTTCTCTCCAGATTTCTGCAAGAGCCGTTGACGTTTTAAGGTCGAAAGTAGGATCTATATACAGATAAGCCATTTTCCCCAAATATTAAGTTTACATGTTTCATATTATAAGCACCCGAGAAGGAAGGTTAGGGGCTGAATCCAATACTTTTCATCCTATGTTGTATTGCACACCTGGCAAACTTCGACTTGTATGTTAGAAATAAAAACAAAAACAAGGAAATCTATTGATTTAAGATAGTGTCTGTGTTGTCCTCATGAATTAATTTATCAACAAACAATGCACGGGGGCTTCAATTTTAATTCACCCAGTTGAATCCTACAGTGGTATTTTTTATACTTTGATGCGTCCACATGCACATTTAATAAGTGGGAAACTACAGGTTGCTATTTGATACAACTTCAGAAACGAAAGTGGAAACTATATGGAAGTTGGAAGTTGGAAGTTGGAACCTGTTGAAGCAATTGTGGTAGGCATCTATACAACTTCAGAAACGAAAGTGGAAACTATATGGAAGTTGGAAGTTGGAACCTGTTGAAGCAATTGTGGTAGGCAGCTCTGAGATGGGCTGAGGATTGAGAAATGGAGAGAGAGAGAGAGAAACGTAAATGAGAGAGTCAGAAGTCAAACTTTTTTTGGGCTTTAGAGATAGGTTTAGAAGGTAATAAATAAGGATAATTAATTAGATTCTAATAAGAATATTTGTAATAATTATAGTCTTTTTTTAACCGTTGGATCTACCTAAATCCAATGGTTTAAAAAATGTGTAACTCTTTAGAGTTACACCTAGTGTAACTTGAACCTATCTCATATATATATATATATATATATATATATATATATTCTCATTAACTATGAATGATGGATTATTCAAATACACATAAATTTAGTCAAACTCAATGAATTTGTGCGAACCATGTCACACCTTGTGAGAGAGCATGGAAGAATTAAATTACGTTTACATTTTTTAGGAAATTAGTGACTCCAACTTTGTTGAAGATGCATGTGTGGGCCATTGGAGCATTAAATTAATATTTCAATTCTCCCAATTACGTTTCTCTTGGTTTATAGAATTTTGTAGGGGACAGAAATTGCGTGATTTCATTATTTATCATCGTAAACATGGAAACAGATAACGTCACTATTGTGTATATTTTATTGTTGTTATTGTTAGGTTCTAAGATTTTAGGATTTAAATGTATTAGAACTTCAATGTATAATATTGGCAAACCATGATCAAAACTTTGAGTCTAGATTTAGGCTGCTCAAAGTGTGTTTATATGTAAAGTAAGAATCGAGTGATTGTAGAATTTACTGGACTAAATCTGCAAGGCTCGATCGATCGAAAATTAGACTCGATCGATCAAACCTCGTGCAGATTGTTTTTTCTACAGAATTTCTAACTCAGCCCAAGCCCATATGACGAATAGGGTTTTATGTTTTGCTTCAAGTATAAAATGAAAAACCCTAGCCACGTTTTAGAGGTTGTTGATATGCTGTGTGTGAATCTTCTGTGAGATCTATAGATGTTTACCTTCATACACACTTAGGGTTATCAAGATCAAGATTGATGTCGAGAACTTTGTGATCTCTTCAGTTGCTGTTTCAAGAGCTTAAAGGAAAACACAAGTGGGAGAACTTGTGGTTGCTGTGGATCAAGGAAAGAAGTAATACGTGAATTCAGAGCTATCACGTGGTTTTGGTAGTAAGTTTTCTACTCGAGGTAGCAATAGGATGTTAGTGGTCTAAGTCTTATTGTACAGACTTCAATTCTTTCATAGTGGATATGTTTTACCTTGAGGATAGGTAGATTAAATCCTCCCCAGATTTTTTACCAGTTTGGTTTTCCTAGGTTATCATATCGTTGTGTTCTTTATATTTCCGCATTATTTACATAATATGATTTACTTGTGTTAACTTAGATCTGAATAATTTATCTAAGTAATAACTAGGTTAAACAATTTGTGTTTTAAGGGGTCTAAAAATGTATAGTTATAAGGGAAGAGATTTGCAATAGGTTGATAGCCAATATAAAATTTTATTAACCACCGCGTACCCTTGGTACCTTGGTACGATAGTCCCTCCACAAATATAAGTGCTTGTGGGGTGCGGGAGCAAGGATTGGGGTGCACACATATATACACTTAGATTATATTAGAGTAAAATTTTTATCTTGTATAAAAGAATAAAAAATAAAAAATTATTAAGGATTTGTGGGCTTTTATGGATCAACCTCATGTAGTAAAAGTTTTTTTAATAAACACAACAAAATCTCACTATATTTTCATAAAACTGAGGTGTTATTCCTCCATAATTCAAAATAAAATAAATTAAAATTATACCAAGACCCACAATAACTCACAACATAAGTGTTGTTAAAATATTATGAGATTTTGTTGTGTCTTTAAACTTTCTTGCGTTATAAAATTCTATACATCATCTTCCTTCCACCCATATTTCCATTCTCCTTTCCAAAATGTTGTGATTGTAGAATATAGAATAGAATAAATGGATTTTTTACTTAGAAACAAAGTTTGGAAAGAGTTTATTTAGTCGATTTTTTTTTTAATTTATAAAAATTATTATATATCTTTGTTAGTTTTCTTACTATTAATATACCACTGAACATACACATATATGTATGTTTTTTTTTTTTTTTTTTTTTCATATTGGTATGAAGTAATATATATGTATGAATGTATGTCTAATTGAGTGTATGTGACTATGTACATATGTGTATATAAATTTTGCCCCCTAAACCAAATCCTACTCCACCATTGATTGCACTAAAAAGCAGAGAAGGGAAGAGGGGAGAAGACACACATGTACAAATGTTGTTAAAAATATTGTGAGATTTTGTTGTGTCCTTAAACTTTCTCGTGTTATAAAATTCTATACATCATTTTCCTTCCACCCATATTTCCATTCTCCTCTCCAAAATGTTGTGATTGTAGAATATAGAACATAATAAATGGATTTTTGACTTATAAACAAAGTGAAAGAGCTTTTTTATTAAATTTGTAAAATTTATATTAGTTTTCTTACTATTAATATACCACTGAACATACACATAAATGCTTTTTTTTTTCTTTTTCTTTTTTCATATTAGTATCAAGTAATATATAAGTATGTATGTCTAATTGAGTGTATGTGACTATGTGCATGTGTATATAAATTTTGCCCCCTAAACCAAATCCTACTCCACCATTGATTGCACTAAAAAGCAGAGAAGGGAAGAGGAGAAGACACATTTTTCTTTGATGCGGAAAAGTGGATCCCAACAGTTGTTCACTTTTCGCTTTCGGTCATTTGGATGGAAAATTGGAAGAAAATGCATAACTTTTGTACAAACTTACTATTATAAAATTGCAAATGTGGAGGAAAGTTTTGAATTATTTTTTTATAAAAATTAATTTTATATCATGCTATTAAATTATTGATTCATAATTTATAAGTATAAAAATTGAAATATCTTTTTATGAATATTTTTCATTTAAATATG
This sequence comes from Quercus aquifolioides, assembly GCA_019022515.1. Lineage (NCBI taxonomy): Eukaryota > Viridiplantae > Streptophyta > Magnoliopsida > Fagales > Fagaceae > Quercus > Quercus aquifolioides. Next base: position 9,247,627 of record CM032328.1, read on the forward strand.
CTAAAATAGATGTAGTAGTAGAATCATAAAATAGAGTAACACAAAAACACAAGGGTTACGTGATTCAGTTTAACGACCTACGTTCATGAAGAAAATATGTACAAATTATGTGTTACAATAAACCCAACATATGTATATATATTAGGCTAAACCTTAGAGTAATCATTCACTAATTATAGTTAATACATTTGTAGGACATGCATATAACTTAGCTTGTACATAAAATAAAATTGGACTTGGGCTAAAAGAAATGTTATGCTCATAACATTTTCACAACATTTTTACAACATTTTTATAACAAATCTTAGATGATAGGTTATTACAGGTGGGCAAAAAAATAATTTAAGTTCACAACACTTCACAAAAAATCTTAAGTGGCAATATACGTTGTGGATTCAAATTAGAACAAAAAACAATCTGCCACCTAATTTTTTTTTTTTAAATTGTTGTAAAAAAGTAATGCTAGAAATAGAAATTTGCTTACAAAATTTTTTACAAACTAATATGGTTATTGGTAAATGAAAAAAATGATGTTAATAATAATGGGGCTAAATGAAAACCAATAAAAAGTTAACCATATTAATAATTTATAAAAATGTTGTAAAATAATTTATAACTGTAACATTACGTGCTTCTCTTTCTTTTCCTCTCTTATGAGAGAGAGAGAGAGAGAGGACTCGTACGTTGTACAAAAACAAAAATCATTGGTTTCCTTTGGCTCTTCAAGTGAATCCGAAATATTGCTTCCGTACGATCGAAATTTCAGCACAAAATTTCAAAGCCGTCGAATGTCCCACACTCCCACTGCTTCTGCTTGTCAACATGGCAACACCACGCGTTTTACAACCCTCCACCTGTCTTTCTTCGTCTTGCCAGGAAAGTTAGATCAAAATTTCACTTTCCAACCTGCCATATTTCATAACTTTTAAAAACAAAAACTATTCAAAGTACAATAGATTTATTATATGGATGATTTGGAAGCGATGGATTTATATGCTCTTTATTTAGATTATGTGGCCATTCATATATATTATATATGGCTAGCCTTTTAAAAGACAATTTTCTATTTTCAAATTGACAAAGTTTTTCTCTAAATAAGTTTTTCCTCTAATTCATTACGTGACAATTTATAAAATTATTTCATTTATAATATTTAGGCAACTCATGTTACTCATTGAATAAATCAGGTGGCTTAAAATAAACATAAATAGTTTTATCAATCGTCTTATGATGAATAGGAGGAATTTGCAACCAAACTGATTTGGGGATAAACTTTTCTCTTTCCAAATAGCAGAAGTACTAGCAAAGATTTATTACTCTCCTACTTTATCATACTTGAGCTTTCACGTTCACATTCATGCAAGGCCAAGGGTAGAGCTAGGGGCTTAGTGGTGATGATGCCCCAAATTGATTGGTATGTATTGTATTTGTGTGTTTTGAGTCTGAAATTGGGTATATATAGGAGAAAGTTTGGCTGCAAAATTTGTTGTAGCATAAAACTATAGCTTTACTCAATATTTTTTTATTAGATGTGAATTTTGATAAATTTACAATTAGATTACATTTTCTTCTTATATCCTCTATACTTGCAAGATTTCTAGAGTGCCAAAGAATAATAGTTATATCATCAATCAGTAATTTATATTGGAATTTTTTGTAGTATAAAATTATGCATAAAAAATATGTTAATGGATCATATGATTAACATCTGATTGATACAAAATTTGACAAAATGTGTTAAAAGTGTAAAGAACATAAAATCCCATAGTGAGATTTTAAAAATATGTAGCAATGTTAATATTTTTAAAGGAAGTTATAGTTTTAAGCTACAATCAATTTTGTAGCCAAACTTTGTTTTATACTTGATTGATTTAAGTTTATAAATAATTATAATAAAGAACCCCAATTGTGACTAGACTAATTTTTTTGGGTTATATTGTGGATGTGACTAACATTTTTCTTAGGTAATTACTAAAAAATATCAAAGCTAACTTGGTAATTCCATTTGGGCTCAAAGTCACTGCCTGACAAGGAATTTAGCTAGCGTTTTTCCAATAGACCGTTACAAGGGGGTGGGGGGCCATTTTCCCCTTCCCTGCGTAAGAGGGGGGAAAAAACCTTAAGTACAGTGAAACTAATATTTTTTACAAAACAAACCCCCTTCACTTAGGATAGAATTGGATTTTTGTTTTCTTTCGCTTTAGTAAAAATGTTTATATAATTGATAAACCATTATATGTCAAAGTTTATCTAAAATTAAAGGAAAAAGGAACAAAATAGATGCCTTTTTATTTTCGAAATTGTTCTCAAAGATTCCAAAAGAACATTCATTTGTTTCTTTCTTCCCGTCACCATGACAATTGAAATAACGTTAAGATCTAGACCCAAGAAGAAGAAGCGCCGATGGTGGCATTTGGCAATTGGCAGAGTCAAGCTGATTGCATGATATATATATATGTTACGTGAATGTGCATGCAAGGATTTGCATACAATATTACATATAAATAAGTATATGCTTGAAATGATGTTGTGAGGGTACAAGTCCAACATTATGTATTGGGCCTAGGGCCCTTCTTGAAGATTACGGTGTGTCCGAAGAAAAGAAGATGATTAAGAAGGATTCCGTGTGGGAGAGATACCTGAAAATGGTCGAGGAATATAGTCCGAAGAGAGCATCAATAGTCCGAAGAATGTATTCTCCTCGGATGTAAAGAGTCTCGGTCAAGCAAATACTTGGGAGGTTCGAGTGATCTTCCTAGCGATTCCAATAATAAGGAGAAGTTTCGGGCATGCATGGAGATGATAAGAACGGAGAAATATCTAAAAGAAAAAGCTGCTACCACCGTGTTTAATGCACTGCAGCAACTTTCCTGGCCGCATTTATGTGGAGAAGACCCCTGAACAGTGTAATCTCAGCTACTACCACTCACAGAGAGCTAAAGAAGATACCTGACGTGACATATACTCAAGTGGATACTTAGATGAAGAACAAGTGGACGATGAAGATGACGGGGAATGATACTATATAAAGGGAAGAAGCCTCTGATAAAAAGGGATCGGAACATAGGGAAAAAGAGGAGGAGAACAATTTTATTGTAGCTCTAAGAACTGTATTCACCTTTCATTCAATAATATACCTCTTCAGACATCAATTTGTTTAGCTTTCAAGTGTGTTTTTATATTAGTTCATCCTTTAATACCATAGTTAACTATTATTTAATTCACAACCAGCCCAGCTCTTTCACCTACTCTCTACAAATTCATTGTTTTGGGTTCATTTGGCTCATAATCCAAACCTTTTGGGCTTGGGCTACAAATCTTAATCCTACTATTGGCGCCGTCTGTGGGAAGAGCTTGAGCAAGAGTAAAAACAACGGTTGACGATGGCTGAACCCAGTCGACAACCAGCAGAGTCCAGGGCATCCCAACATGGTGATCCTTTTCTCAATCTCGAACGAAGAGGCACTACAAGAAAATGTATTTTTAATGACAAAAAAATTCATCACTAAAAGTCCAGTTTTTCGTCACTAAGAACCTTTAGTGACGAAATTGGACTTTTAGTGACGAAATTCGTTTCGTCGCTGTAGCCCCGTCGCTAAAAGTCCAATTTGTAAAAAAAAAAAAAAAAAAACTTTTAGCGACGAAAACGTTTCATCGCTAAATGTTTTCCTCGCTAAAAACAGTATTTAGTGACGAAAATATTTCGTCACCAAAACCATTTCAGTTTATTAAATCATATTTAGTGACGAAAATTTTCGTCACTAAAACTATTTTCGGGTACATATAGTGACGAAAATATTCGTCACTAAAACTATTTTTTTTTTAAATCCACGCACATATAGTGACGAAAATTTTCGTCACTAAAACCATTTCTTACAAAATTCCACTGCATTTAGTGATGAAATATTTCGTCACTAAAACAATTTTTTGTTGCCATATTTGTGACGAAAAAATTCGTCATTAAAACTTATTTTCTGTTTTTATTATTTTCATGACGTTGATATTAACCTGTAACCTGTCATTACATTATTAAAACCTCACATTTGATTAACACATTTATTTTAACAATACATTTATAAAAAATCAATCCATACATTCCACAAGTTAAAATTAAAAAAAGTATCAAATTCAAACTCTTTCTATACAATAATTGTTTGCAACACATACAATAACTTAAGATGTTTTATAACAATACAAAAAATGTAGCATAATATAATTAGAACCCCCTAAAGCCAAAAGATGTCCTCATATGTCTTCAAATAATGCCAAAAGTAAATCCCCTAAAGCCACCAATAAGAAATCTGCACAAATATAAAAACACTACTACATTAAAATCGTAAAGTAAAAACATTAACTATGTTATAAAAAAACATTTCTAACAATTAGTTTCAAATGATACATAAAAAATGAAGTGTTTTAACTTAAAGATAAAGTACTAACCAATAAGTGATTTAACTTGAAGATAAACTCCCAATATGAATTTAAGCCACCTTATAACACCATGCAAGCCACCCGCTTGCTCCAACACAACAACCCACCACAAAACAAATTTCCAACATCACAACTATAATGCTTACAAGTATTGAAATTGAATAAAGGACCACAATTGCTACTAATCAACAAGTTTCATTCACATTTGCAAGAAATTAAAAACACTCCCAATATGAATTTAAGCCACCTTATAACACCATGCAAGCCACCTGCTTGCTCCAACACAACAACCCACCACAAAACAAATTTCCAACATCACAACTATAATGCTTACAAGTATTGAAATTGAATAAAGGAACACAATTGCTACCAATCAACAAGTTTCATTCACATTTGCAAGAAATTAAAAACACTCCCAATATGAATTTAAGCCACCTTATAGCACCATGCAAGCCACCCGCTTGCTCCAACACAACAACCCACCACAAAACAAATTTCCAACATCACAACTATATATAGAGTTTTATAAGTTTTTAACTAGAATATACTTACTTTGCTCAAGCTAAGTTTACAACTTTTAGAAAAAATCCAAAGTTAACTTGTATTCTTCACCTTGTTCCTCACAATTTCTTCAATCACAAAAGAGAGAGCTGGAAATAAAAGAAAGATAACTTTTAGTGAACAGTTACGTAGACCCAATGATAAGCACAAAAAGATGAGTGAAGCTTTACCTGCATGCAACACATAGATAAGTGAAGCTTTACTTCTTGATGGAGACAATGTAAGAAAAAAATTCAGTGAGTATAGCTCTCAAATTTTCAAACTCAAGAGGTCCTACAAAGAAAAGCAAGAGAATTTTGATAAGGAAAGAAAAAAGAAGAGTAAAAAAAATAAAGGCATAGATTCAACAGACAGGAAATATCATCATTGGAGAGCAAAGCCAAGTACAGTACAATATCATTGTGTGGAAATATAGTCCCACCCAGGTCACTGAATTTCATATCAACACCTATGCTAGAGGGCTAATATACCATTTGAAAGGAGGTCATTCAGTCTTGGACTGAATAACCAGCAACTAGTACCAACAAAGCTGGCATCAAATTTCATATTAATTTGAATTGAACATGCTAAAGCAAGTAAATAACACAGCCAACATGCAATAGAACAGTACTGTGCACAAGACTTTAAACCGGTTGCTTAATCACTTGATTTAAATTTCCCTAGTACTAGAGAGACAAACATTTTTTCCCCAGATAAGTATAACTAAAGAGAAACACAAAAATTTCCAGTTTCAAAATACATCACCACCCATATTCAACCTTAAATCACTTTACAAACTATTTTCCATATCAATGACTCCCAAAATAAAAAAGCAGAACAATCACCTGCGCTATGATGCTATAAACAAACACACTGGTACACAAACTCGAAGATTCCACAGTCCCATTTTGCAGCATTAAACTTGCACCTTAATTCCCAAAAGATCCATTCAGAGACCTATTTCAAACCCCACGAGTGACGAAAATGAATAGCCAAAAAAAAATCAATTATTCATAGCCGCTAAACAGAGTTAATTGCCTTCCAACTTCAACCAATAATCATCGACCTAATTAAGATGCATAACTGCTCTTTCCAAATTATCCCCAAATTATGCATATCCAGAAGATAACTCCTATGTGCAATGAGCTATACAAGCACACATACGTACATAATCAGACAAGAACCCAAATTTACTCAATGGGAGATATATAGAGCTTCCAAAATTGAAACCTTTCAATCTAATCGCTAATTTCACAGGGGCATTTAAATTAAAATAGAAAACAAAAGACGAAAAAAAAAATCAATTATTAAATAAAAATTGATCCAAGTAACAATCAAATTTGAAAAATTGAAATACGAAGGAATAGAGAGGCTTAACCTAGAACCCCAACCTGTTCAGTAGGTGATAAAGAGCTTCAAAAATTGAATCCCTCAATCTGATCACTAAATTCACAGCCGCCTTTAAGCTGAAACTTGTAGAATACAAAATGCAAATAAAAAAGCAATTACTAAAGAAAAATTGATCCAACCATCATAACAAATTGAAAAACAAAGAATTAGAGAGATAGAACATTGTAACCCAAACCTGTTGAATAGGCCATAAAAAGCTTTTGAAATTAAAGCTTTCAATCTGATCGTTAAGCAATCAGTCACAGCAGCATTTGAGTAGAAACTGATTTAAAAAGAAAAACAATAAATTAACCAAAGAAATCAAATCACACAATAAGCACATTCAGAGACCCATTTCAAATCCCACGAGGAATCTTCAAAATTCCAAAAAACCCATTTCAGAACACACCCCCAAAAACCTCAAATCCAACAAATACCACTGTGAAGGGAAAGAAAAAAAAAAAAAAAAGAGAAATAGTATGCAAAAAAAAAAAAAATAACTCAAAAGGAGAAAAAAAAAATACCTGAATCGGTGAAGGGAAGCCGAAGCGACGCCAGGTGCGTCGCTGAAGCGTCGCCGGTGCGCCGCGGTGCGTCGCTGAAGCGTCGCCGGTGCGCCGCGGTGCGTCGCTGAAGCGAAGCCGATGCGTCGCCGGTGCGTCGCTGACGCGAAGCCGAAGCGTCGCGAGTGCTCGCCGGTGCGTCGCGAGTGCTCGCCGGTGCGTCGCGAGTGCTCGCCGGTGCGAAGCCGAAGCGTCGCTGGGATCGTGGCTGAGTGCGACGCTGGGATCGTCACCTTAGCGTCGCCGAGTCCAAGCGTCGCCTTAGCGTCGCCGAGCCGATGCGTCGCTGAATCGGCGACGACGGCGAGCTCTGAATCTCAAGTTTCTGGGTATGTGAGTTTGGGTATGTGTCTGAGGGAAAGGGAGAAAAACCAAAAAAGAAGAAAGTGAAAAAAGAAAAAAATTGGGCTGAAGCTCATATAACTACAAAGCCTTTAGTGACGAATCTCATTCGTCACTATTGGATACCTTTAGCGACGAACTCAAATTCGTCGCTGATAATATATTTTTAACTATAGTTTATTTTTAGCGACGAATTATATTCGTCACTATATGATATATTCAGTGACGAAATACTTTCGTCACTAATAGCGTTATCACTAACACCTTTAGCGACGAAAGTTTTCGTCGCAAAAAATTAAACTTTTAGCGACGAAACGGTTCGTCGCTGTAGCTAAATTTTTTTGGCGCAACAATTTTTGGCTTGGCGCCTGAGTTCTATAAAGCATTTAGTGACGAACTCGGATTCGTCACTAAAGCATACTTTTAGTGACGAATTCGAGTTCGTCACTGAAAATGTATTCATATGTCTTACACTTATATGTTTTTAGTGACGAAATATGATTTCGTCACTAAAAACATATACAGGTAAATCTATTATTGTTTTTAGTGACGAAATTCATATTTCGTCACTAAAGCATACTTTTAGTGACGAAATGTGATTTCGTCACTAAACACATATAAGTGTAATACCTTTATTTTTTTAGTGACGACTATTTTTCGTCACTAATACTTACTTATAGCGACGAAAGTATTTTCGTCACTAAAACTATCTACAGCAATACCTATAGTGACGAAATATTTCGTCACTAAAAATTTCAACTTTTAGCGACGAAAGATTTCATCACTATAGATTAATTAAGTTGGCGCCAAAGTTTCCCTCCTTGGTGCTTATTTTTCATATTACAATAGCGACGAAATTTATTTTTCGTCGCTAAATGTAATAATTTTTTTTCATTATTAGTGACGAAATTCATATTTCGTCACTAAAGCTGTATTTTTAGTGACGAAAAATATTTCCTCACTAATTTTCGTCACTAAAAATACATTTTGTTGTAGTGAGGTGATCGTGAAGGAAGTGTACACACAATACATAAGGAGAAAAGCCAGTTACGAGGCGATAGTCATGTCTCCCATGCAAGGCCCAACAAGGACATGCAGCGGGAGATTGATCAGTTGAAGAGGGAGCTACGCCATGCAAAAAGGAAGCGGGCTTCCTCTGACAGTGACATTTCTTCTGATGATGGGAGAGACATCAGTTACAAGCGGAGGTCTCTAACCCCTCCCAATGAATCTTTCTCTTATGAGGAGGAGTTTCATAACGAGCGACAGTATAACGAACAACAGTATAAAAGCCCGCCGCATAGGGGCGTAGGAAACGATGCTATGAGCAAAACTTTAGACCAAATCTCCAAGTCTCCATTCACGCGTAGGATTGAAGGAGCGAGACTTCCTCGGCGTTTTAACCAGCCCACGTTCACCATTTACAACGGACGAATTGACCCTGTTGAGCATGTGAGCCATCAGTACATTTACGCTCGGCCTTCCATCCGAGCACGGCTTAAGGAAATGCTTGACTGGCAAGCCCGTCACCAGCGTGCGCCAGCTCATGGATAGCATTGACAAGTATAAAAGAGTCGAGGAGGACCAGCAGCAAGGGAAAAGGAAGGACAAGGTTATCTCTCAGGAGAGGAGAGATTTCAGGTCGGACAGATACAACAATAACAAGCCGCGTAGGGATTACGCTGGGCAGTCAGGACCAGTAAATCCTCAAGCAATCAATGTTGTATTTAAAGAGCCAGTGCATCAAGTTCTGGAAAAGATCAAGAATGGACCGTACTTTAAGTGGCCGAACAAAATGGTGGGGAACCCCGAGAGGCGTAATCATAATCTCTATTGCTAGTACCATCAAGACCATGAGCATACCACAGAGGATTGCAAGAGCCTGTGGGATCATTTGGACCAACTGGTCCGCGAGGGTAAATTGAGACAACTCTTGCACCACTCTAGTGGCCGAGGAGGTCAGGTGAACTCGGAGCCCCGAATGGATGATTCTTCAAAACCTCATTTGGGAACTATCATTGTCATCTTCGCCGCACCGGGGAGAACAGGATCTTGCCCATCCAAGGTTATGTCGATAGCCCGGTTACCCGCAGGGGACTTTAGCCATGGTCCGAAGAGAGCTAAACCAGATACTCAACCGGTTTTAGGGTTCTTGGACGAAGACAAGATCGGAACTATCCAACCCCATGATGACGCTTTAGTAATCACCCTCAGAATTGGAGGGTATGATGTGAAGAGGGTAACAGTGGACCAGGGTAGCGCGGTAGAGATAATGTATCCTGATCTCTACAATGGGCTGAACTTCAAACCTGATGACTTAACACCATACGATTCTCCCCTAGTGAGTTTTGAAGGAAGAGTTGTTACCCCGAAGGGCCAAATACGATTACCTGTGCAAACTGGCTCAGAGGTTGTAGAGGTGGATTTCATCGTTGTAGATGTATATTCGCCCTATACGGCAATTGTAGCCAGACCTTGGCTTCATACACTAGGGGCTGTTTCCCCTACTCTACATCAGAAAGTTAAGTATCCGTCCGAGGGTCAAGTTAATGAAATCTTGGGAGATCAATCTATGACGAGACAATGCTTGGTGGCTGCCATCCAGCATAAACCTGAAGTTGAGCCCTTGACCCAGGCTGGAATGGATTTATAGCAATCAAAACTTCTAGCGTTGCACACCAACGATTCAACCAAGGGTGTGAGGTGTGAAGATTTGATAAAGGTTGCTATCGGAGACGATTCGAAGAAGTTCTTTCAAGTCGGATCTCAATTACCTCTTTAGGAGAAGGAAACACTTGTAGAATTCCTTAAGAGAAACATCGATGTATTTACTTGGAATGCTTATGAAGCCCCGGGGGTGGATCTAGAATTCATATGTCACCATCTAAAGGTCAACCCATTAATCGTCCCTAAGAAACAGCCTCCTCAGCGCCCATCCAGGGAACATGCTGATGTAGTACGAGAGGAGGTAATGAAGCTCAAGCAGGCTGGAGCTATTAAGGAGGTGTTTTATCCTGAATGGCTAGCAAATACTGTAGTGGTGAAGAAGAAGAATGGGAAATGACAAGTATGCGTAGACTTCACAGACTTAAATAAGGCTTGCCCCAAGGATCCTTTTCCTATGCCCAAGATAGACCAGCTAGTGGATGCAACGGTAGGCCATCCTCGGATGAGTTTTCTAGATGCCTTCCAAGGTTATCACCAAATACCATTAGCCTTGGAGGATCAGGAGAAGACTGCCTTTGTCACCCCTATTGGGAACTACCACTACAAAGTGATGCCATTTGGTTTTAAAAATGCAGGATCCACCTATCAAAGAATGATGACAAGGATGTTTGAGCCACAGCTGGGTAAAAATATCGAGGTTTACATAGATAACATGGTAGTGAAAAGCAAGATCGTTTCTGAACATGTAAAGGACCTTGAAAACATCTTTAAAGTTCTAAGAAGGTACAAGCTGCGTCTAAATGCTTCCAAATGCTCATTTGGTGTGGGATCAGGCAAGTTCTTGGGGTATATGGTGACTCACAGGGGAATTGAGGTTAACCTCGATCAGATAAAGGCCATCAACAATTTACAACCTCCTTGGAATCCCAAAGAGGTCCAGAAGTTAACTGGAATGGCTGCCGCTTTGAATCGATTTATCTCTCGATCAGCAGATAGGTGTCGGCCTTTCTTCTCTTTGATCAACAAGTGGAAGGGATTTGAGTGGACTGAAGAATGTGCTGTGGCCTTCCAGCAACTTAAAGACCATCTAGCCCGACCACCAATCATGTCCAGTCTTGAGCCAGATGAAGTCTTATTTACCTACATTGCTTAGCTCCTTATGCTGTAAGTTTGGTGTTAATACGAGCAGATTGTGGCGTGCAGAGGCCAGTTTATTATGTAAGTAAGTCGCTGCATGAAGCCGAGATCCATTATTTGCCACTGGAGAAAGCTATCCTGGTCGTGGTACTTGGTACACGGAAGCTACCTCATTATTTCCAAGCCCATACAGTCATTGTTCTCACCCAGCTCCCACTCAAGGCTATACTCCGAAGTGCTGACTACACCGGGAGGATTGCTAAATGGGGCACAGTCTTAGGGGCTTTTGATATCAAATACATGCCTCGCACATCGGTCAAGGGCCAGATCCTTACGAATTTGGTGGCCGAGTTCACGGAGCCCCAGTTAGAAGAAGTAACGCCAACACCAGACATGGATGAAAAATCAGTTGGCATGATTTCTCAACAAGGCTCCTCACATTGGGAAGTGTACGTGGATGGCGCAGCGAACCAGAAGGGTTCTGGAGTGGGGTTAGTGATGATATCCCCTGAAAGAATCGTCATTGAAAAGTCATTAAGGCTGGACTTCTCGGCAACAAATAATGAAGCTGAATATGAAGCTCTACTGATGGGAATGACTATGGTTCAAAGAATGGGAGGAAGGTCAGTGGAGGTGTTCTCGAACTCGAGATTAGTTGTTGGTCAAGTACAAGGGGAGTTTGAGGCGAAAGACGAAAGAATGCAGGGGTACTTGAGCCGAGTTAAATGTCTGCAATCGGAGTTCGAATATTTTAATTTGCTACACATCCCCAGAAATGGTAATGCACATGCAGAATCTTTGGCCACGCTTGCTATTTCCTCGACGCAAGATTTGCCGAGAGTTATCCTCATCGAGGACTTGCATAGGCCCATGGAGGCAAGAAGAGAGGTAGTCCAGGTTCATCAAATCAGAGCCGAATTTAGCTGGATGGATCCTATTATTAAATTTTTGAAAGAGGATATCTTGCCTGAAGAAAGGTTGGAAGCTGACAAAGTTCGGAGGAAGGCAACTAGATTCTGGCTATCCGAGGACCAGAAACTATATAAACGCTCCTATTCGGGACCATACTTATTATGCATGCATCCTGAAGCGGCTGAGTTATTACTAGAAGAATTACATGAAGGGATCTGTGGGAGCCATACTGGAGGTAGATCCTTGGCTCACCGAGCTATTACTCAAGGCTATTGGTGGCCGAATATGCAAAAAGAAGCCCATGAATACGTCAAAAAATGCGACCAGTGTCAACGGTTTGCGCCAAACATACATCAACCAGGAGGAGTCCTTAATCCATTATCCAGCCCGTGGTCATTTGCTTAATGGGGCTTAGATATTGTGGGTCCATTCCTTAAGGCCGCAGGAAACAAGAAATACCTTCTGGTCGACACAGATTATTTCACCAAGTGAGTGGAAGCTGAACCTCTAGCCAACATCAGAGACGTAGATGCAAAGAAATTTGTCTGGAAAAATATTGTCACTCGGTTTGGGATTCCACATACCCTTATCTCGGACAATGGCCTTCAGTTTGATAGCAAAGCTTTCAGGATTTATTGCAGCGAATTGGGAATCATGAACAGATACTCCACCCCTGCTTATCCCCAGGGTAATGGGTAAGCAGAAGCTGTTAACAAGGTCATAGTAAATGGCTTAAAGAAGAGACTAGACAACGCGAAGGGCAAATGGGTGAAGGAATTGCCACATGTACTTTGGGCATACAGAACTACGCCTCATAGGTCTACTGGAGAGACCCCCTTTTCGATGACTTATGGGGCTGAAGCAGTTATACCTTTGGAGACTAGGTTCCCAACATTGAGAACTAGTTCGTTCAGTCTGACCGGCAACAATGAGCAGCTAGAGAAGAGTTTGGATTTGATTGAGGAAAGGACGGAGAATGCAATGGTCCGATTGACACATTACCAACAAAAGCTCAGGCAGGGCTATGATGCCAATGTAAAGCTAAGGCCTCTAGAACCTAGCAATTTGGTGCTCAGGAAGGTTCTGGGCACGGCAAAGAACCTAGCTTAGGGAAAGTTAGGACCCAATTGGGAATGGCCATATCGTATTACTTCAGGGGCTGGTATTGGGGAGTATTTCTTGGAAGATTTGGATAGTCATGTAATACCACACCCTTGGAATGTAAACAACCTTAAAAGGTACTATTATTAATCAAATCTTTGCTTTAATCAATATGCCAGTTTATTATATAAAGTTTTTGGATTTCTCATAAGTGTTTAAACTTAAATCCAATCATGCCTGAAGTCCTCGGACCAGATGATTTGGGTTAGTTAACACTCATTTACAGTTCTCATAAGTGTTTAAACTTAAATCCAATCATGCCTGAAGTCCTTGGACCAGATGATTTGGTTAGTTAACACTCCGTTACAATTCTCCTAAGTATTTAAACTTAAATCCAATCATGCTTGAAGTCCTCGGACCAGATGATTTGGGTTAGTTAACACTCATTTACAGTTCTCATAAGTGTTTAAACTTAAATCCAATCATGCCTGAAGTCCTCGGACCAGATGATTTGGGTTAGTTAACACTCCGTTACAATTCTCCTAAGTGTTTAAACTTAAATCCAATCATGCCTGAAGTCCTCGACCCAGATGATTTGGGTTAGTTAGCACTTATTTACAGTTCTCGTAAGTGTTTAAACTTAAATCCAATCATACTTGAAGTCCTCGGACCAGAAGATTTGGGTTAGTTAACACTCGTTTACAATTCTCCTAAGTGTTTAAACTTAAATTCAATTATGCCTGAAGTTCTCGGACCAGATGATTTGGGTTGGTTAACACTCTCTTGCACTTCCCCTGAGTGTTTAAAATTAAATCCACTTACGCTTGAAGTCCTCGGACCAAATGATATGGGTTAGTTAAGATCGTCTTATAGTCATTATTAATGTTTAAATTTAACAAATCATGCCTAAATAACCTCGTCTTATAGTCGTAAGTATTTGAATAATCCGAAATCAGTGCTTAGCAATATTCCTTGTAGGTATTCAAGAAAACCTGTAATACCTTCACATCATTCATTGCATTCAATGTTTGTTAATAATTCTTGTATGACCTATTTCTTCCAGTATTTGAATAAGTTGTTTACATCATTGACACGATATCATTATTAAGTCTGCCTATATTACCGTAATTACAAGTTATAGTTATTTGCAATAATAATAAGTCTCATAAGATGTGCAACGAAGACACTAAAAATAAAAGAGAAACGATTTCATTGATCAAAAGGAAGTAGTTTACAATCCCTTACATAAAATAAAAACTAATACAAGTATGAAATAAAAATTCCTAAACGTCTAAGCCTTCATCTGAGGGGCCAAAGGGTCAACAGTCTGACTGGACTGAGCAGTAGCAACTTCTGGGGCTTGGTCCTTAGATTCTGAAAGGGTTTTCTTTTTTCCCAAGCCTTTGCCCTTATCTTGAGGAGCCTTAGCTTGCTTTCCTTGATCACCAGGCTGACCAGACTCCTTGGGATCCTCAGCTGGCTTGCCCTGATCACCAGGCTTACCAAACTCCTTGGGATCCTCAACTGGCTTGCCCTGATCACCAGGTTGACTAGACTCCTTGGGGGCCTCAGGGTTGATAGGAGGGCCTTGGCCGATCAGGGATTGCTCCGAAACCTCTTGGAGTTATATGGGGGGAGAGGAATCAGACCTTGGAAGTTCGCAAATATCAGGATCGTAGTATATACTCCCAGGTTGCCTCAAGTCAGATTCTGCAGAGATCCCAGCAGCATCAAGGGCTTTTCCCCAAGTTATATCACAGTAATCTCGGCAGACCGTGGCAAACTGCTCAATAAGGCTGGCTTGGGTCTCCTCCACCCCCAGCTCATATGCTGCCTGCCTTTCAGCCTCGACTGCCTCCTTGGCCAACTGAGCATCCTTCCCGGCCAATCGGGCAGTCTCCTTGGCTTTTGAAGCTCAGCCTGAAGACCTTTCACCAACTCTTTCTCTGTCGCCAAATTAATCTCCGTCATATGCAGTTGCCTGCGTTGCTCTTCAGCCTACTTCTCGGTAGTTTTAAGGCCATCATCAAGTCTATTCCTCTGATTAGTCATCTCTTTTAGCTGATCGGACAGCTTGTTGTAATCATCCTTGAGACTGCCCATCTGCCTCTCAACCTCGGACCTAGAATGAGCCTCTGTCTGGGCTTCAGTGCGAGCGTTCTTATTCCACTCCTCAGCCACAAAGACTTGTTAGGTAATCTACGCAACAGAAGAAGAACTTGTAGTATTAAAAAAAAAAAAAGGAGCAAGTAAACGCGATTAACATCTTAAGTAAAGAAGTGGGTAAATTCACTTACCATGGATAAATCCCTTTTAAGGGATAGGAAAAGTTTGCGCTGACTGAAGCGCCTGTAATCCTCCATGTCCTTTGGTAGTAGCAGTGGCTGCTCCAGGGCTTCAACAATGAGGCCTGCCTTACCCCTTTGATAGTTTTTGACAAAGGTGTCCTAAGGAAAAAGGGCAACATCCAATTCCAGCTTGGGACACCATGTGCGGTATCCTCGTCGCACCTCAGCAATAACAGGTTCATCTCGGCTTTCAGTGGACGAAGCTCTTCTGCTCCTGGCGTCCCTGACCACCTTCTATTGCTTAGCTCCCTTTGTCGGCACCACCACAGCTTTTTCGGAATCTGTGATAGGTCTCTTTTTCTTCAGATCGGGAACTGGCTTGATTCCAAGATTGGCAGGGAGCTGAGGAGGGGATGGGAGGAGACTAACAACTGGTTGAGACGTACCAGTCCCTTTGGCCCCAGGTGCTGTCTTCCTATTCTTCATTAAGTCCCTTAAACTCGCCATGTCTTCTTCTTCCGAAGAGTCTTCTGAAGGAGCAGTTATCAAAATAGGAGGGCAAACACTAGACTGCCTGTCAATCTTCTTCTTGGCATCCGAAACTTGTATCACTTGAACTCCTCCTAAAGCCTCTCCTTCAAATTTAAACTTATCAATTTGTTCCTCAAGTGAAGAGGCTGAAAAGGCGACTCTTTCCTTTGCTGCAACTGGTTCAAAAGGAATCTGCTGAACTGGTTGGACGAGTAGAGGCACACCCTGTGGATTTGGATGTGGCATGGGGGCAAGGTCAAACGGAGCTAAAAAATCTTTCCGAGCAACGTCTATGCGGTTGATGCGGTGGTCTCCCTGTCTTATCGCGTTGCCGGCCAGCTGAAAATCGGTCGATTTTGGCGTGAAATCAAGAATAAGAGGAACGGACTGGAGTTGCCCGTCTTCACTTACAAAAATTTCTGATCGTAATAAATAATTGAGCGTGGCGACATTTGTGAGGCTGAGCGGAGGAGTAACGTGCTCCTTATCTGTTAACACCACAACAGAATTTAGTCAGGAACTTGAAAATACTAATACGAAGAAAAGAAAAATTGTTAAAAAGCGAAGGTCCTAAATCTATTCTTAGGAAACCTAAATCTAGGATGTCCCACCTGGCACTCCTGGTTGGGTTGGGCAATGGAGACCGTTATGCCATGCGCCCGAGACGATCAGATAGTCGTCTTTCATCCCTTTGTTAGACTTGGAAAGGCAGGAGACAAGCCGAACAATGTCGGATCGGGATTTAAGGTAATATCCCGCTCCCTTTTGGCTATGACATTCGTACATGTGTACTACGTCAAGCCAGGTGAGTCCGAGTCCTAAGTGACGATTCAAGACGTCAATCGCTCCTAGGATCCTAAAGACATTGGGTGCGCACTGATCAGGAGAAAGCCTATGGTTACGAAGATAACTTTGGGTAACAGAACCCATAGGGAAAGTCATTCCTCCTTTTATGAATGCTATCATAGGGATTACGACTTCTCCCTCTCTTCGGTCGGTTAATATCCTTTCTGGGGGACAATACCTCAGGTTTACTCCCTGCGGTATGCCGTATGTTTCCTTAAATGTCTCTATTAAGGCAGAACTATCGATGAGATACTGAAATCTACCCATTTTTTGGCTAACTAGAAGGAGGCATAGAGAGTGATAATTGGGAAATGAGAGTTTGAGGGCCGAGAAGAGGATGAAGGGTTCGAGGATATTAAAACTTACACAAACTGGGTTGAGATCCTTAAATCCTTGGAAGGATTTGTGTGGATTCCTACAGAAATGAGCTGGACGATTTGGAAAACTTGAGGTGCTCGAACGATTGGGTTTGCTGAAGAGTAAGAGATTGTAAAGTAAAAGAGATAAAATCTTCTTTGAGGCTTTATATAGGAACCAGAAAGTGGGTGGGAGTTATCCCGCTCAAATCTCAAGGAAAGACATCATCTGTTGGATCGATGGTCAACTGTTGGATGGAAGAGACAGAATGCCGCCTGGAGTAATTAGTAGCGCTTCGTGAATACCAAAACGTCAGCAGTAATGATGAAGCGCCTAAATCTATGCCCACACACGTGTAAGTTCAGATATTTGTGTGTTTTAAGCTTTTATTTCGTGACAAATCAAAATCCTATTTTTTCTTCTCGGATGCAAGGGAAAAATTAAAATTTTGAAGGGCTATTGTGAGGGTACAAGCCCAACATTATGTATTGGGCCTAGGGCCTTTTTTGAAGATTACGGTGTGTCCGAAGAGAAGAAGATGATTGAGAAGGATTTCGTGTGGGAGAGATACCTGAAAATGGTCGAGGAATATAGTCCGAAGAGAGCATCAATAGTCTGAAGAGTGTATTCTCCTCGGATGTAAAGAGTCTCGGTCAAGCAGATACCTGGGAGGTTCGAGTGATCTTCCTAGCGATTCCAATAATAAGGATAAGCTTCGGGCATGCATGGAGATGATAAGAACGGAGAAATATCTAAAAGAAAAAGCTGCTACCACCGTGTTTAATGCACTGCAGCAACTTTCCTGACCGCATTTATGTGGAGAAGACCCCTGAACAGTGTAATCTCAGCTACCACCACTCACAGAGAGCTAAAGAAGATACCTGACGTGACATATACTCAAGTGGATACTTAGATGAAGAACAAGTGGACGATGAAGATGATGGGGAAGGATACTATATAAAGGGAAGAAGCCTCTGATAAAAAGGGATCGGAACATAGGGAAAAAGATGAGGAGAACGATTTTACTGTAACTCTAAAAACTGTATTCACATTTCATTCAATAATATACCTCTTCAGACATCAATTTATTTAGCTTTCAAGTGTGTTTTTATGTTAGTTCATCCCTTAATACCATAGTTAATTATTGTTTAATTTACAACCAGCCCAGCTCTTTCACACACTGTCTACAAATTCATTGTTTTGGGTTCATTTGGCTCATAATCCAAACCTTTTGGGCTTGGGTTACAAATCTTGACCCTACATATGTTATTTATGAAAGAGCTAAGCCCTATTCTCTTTTTCTTGTGTGTGTGTGTGTTTTTTTTTTTTTTTTGTTTCTTAAACAACAATTTGGAAGCTTAAGCTCAATTAAAAGTACAAATTGGATTCCAATTGGGCTCAAATTTTGTGCTAAATTCCCCTTTGATTATCCTATAATTCTATATCAAATGTCTTTAGAGATTTTAAAGGAATTTGAAGTCCCATGTCAAGTGTCCTTTTAATTATACAATTTTTTTTTTTTGGTGCTAATTATATATAATGCAAATTATTGTATCTAAACTTATAAAAAATATTAAAGACTCAATTTGAAATGATTATATTTTGATAGAATATGTATGTATACGTACCTAATTGGTTAATATGCCGGTTATAAGCTAGTTTATCATTTAAATAATTTTTTATTAAAAATAATTATAATTATTTGCTTTATGAAAAAAAAAAAAAAAAAAAAAACCTTCTGTTCCTAATCCTCAGATCTTTGTACATGAGGATAAGTGATGTTGTTCTATACTTAATGATGGCCATCATGATAAGTTTTTTTTTTTTTTTTTAATTATTTTATTTTTTAATTATCATTTATTATTATTTATTTATGTAACAACGAATATTATTTATTGAGAATGGAAACAATGTACATATTAAATTAAGTTAGGACCTCTTTACTCTAATACTATATTAAATTACCGATTGTCCAAAAAGTTTAAACTATTAGGATATGATAAATTTAATCATTTAACCATACAGTTTTAACATAGTACCCTCAGTGTATGGGATACATATTATATTACAATAATCACCTAAAATTGCAGCAATCAAGAAATTCTAGGATTTGGCACAGTAGCTTAAAACATCTACTCCACTAGAAGAGTGTCAACAATGGGCAAATAGAGTTCCTACAAATTGGAACTATAAGTAAAATTTTGGATCAATTTGCACTGTATTAGGCAACATTGCAAATTATAAGCGTGAATTATTATTAAATTCAATTTGATTTTTATGTGTTCAATTTGTATAAAAATTGGCCCATCTTTCTACATTTAGAATTTAAGAAATCATCCAAATGTGCAGCGTGCAGGTGAGGAAGACTGGATATTTATTTCATTCAAAGATTTTGAATTATTATTTATTTATTTTATATAAAATAAAAATTCTACTTTAATCCGATTTAAGTGTAAATATGTGTGAAGCTCTCTTTTCCACTTTTTCACCCCTCCAACCAAAGGGACCCTAATAATAGAGAGGCACAAACTAAATCACAAAAAACATCAATATCTTAAAAGTGGCACTAGCCATGAACCTTTAAATTCAAGTGCCTAACACTGAATTTGTGCTGCATGTGTATGCTCCAACACATCCAACGAGGGACCAGCTCCAGTACTAGTCCATTTAATTACGTTACAAATACTTGGCTAATTGGAGTGCTAGTGCCTTCACATCGGTTCCTATTGCGTTTACATTTTCGTCATGACAAATGATAAAATTGGCAGCATCCTTGTTAATAACATAAACATTACTGATTCTGTGTTAAAGGATTGGATATTTTAGAGGAACCCATCATCGACTCAAACTATATATGTAGATCCTCATTAACTATGAATGATGGATCATTCAAATACACATAATTAAATTTACTCAAACTCAATGAATATGTGCGAACCATGTCACACCATGTGAGAGAGAGCATGGGAGAAATTACGTTTACATTGGTCAAGTTCACATTGTGCTCTTTGAGGAAACTAATGACTCCAACTTTATTGAGGATGCATGTGTGGGACATTATGAATCAGTCTACAACTTGACTGTACATCCTGTTGCTGATGCGTTGCACGTAGAATGCAATTGTATCATTTTCTTCGAGCCTTACCAATAAAGCTTCCGAGAATACTTCACTTATATATTCTTTGTCCAAAAGCATGGAGACTGGAGACACGTTTTGCTAAATGGCCCCAAATGAAGTTCACACAAACAGACTTTAATGAAATTTAGATGTTTCTTGGAAAACAAGTTGTGGGTGCAGGTAAAGTAGAGGGTGGGCCAATTTCAAGCGTCTTGGAAATTTTCACATAGCCACTTTATCCAAGAGCTGAGAAGTCATGTATGATAGATCATGTCATAAGAGGGGGAAACATTACTTCCGAACTACCTAATAACTTCCCAGTCATGATGGGTTGTGCAACTGATGCTCAAATTCAATTACATATATCAAAGAGTAGACAAAGAAAAATCAAGAAATTATTTAGGCCCTACATTTTAACTATATCAACTTTGAGCTAATTCTGATCAGTCAAGTGAGTCAACTTGAAAAGACCATATGAGGTTGCTAAGGGCCCAAACAGAAATCAAGGTGAAATTTTAGCCTATCAATTCCAATGTTTAGATTTAGGTATAAATGCAAATTATATCTGCTAAGTTTAATCAACTGTCACTTTGGTCATTTAAGTTTCATTTTGGACTCACAATTCATGTGAGAGGGGGGGAGTACGCATTTATGGTACTCCTGGAGTATTCAATAATTTTCCTTGGTTCTCGGGTAATTATTGGGTACTTCCGGAGTACCATAAAAGTGTACTCCCTTATCTCACATAACTATGGGTCCCACTAATTAAATTTATGGTGGGATCCACAATTTATGTGAGAGGGGGAATTACGCATTTATGGTACTCCCGAAGTATTTAATAATTTTCCTTGGTTATCGGGTAATTATTGGACACTCTCGGAGTACCATAAATGCGTACTCCCTCCTTTTACATAACTATGTGTTTCACTAATTAAATTTATGGTGGGATTCACAATTCATGTGAGATGGGGAAGTACGCATTTATAGTACTCCCGAAGTATTCAATAATTTTCCTTGGTTCTCTAAGTTTGATTTGCGGTTACCATTAATCATTTCGTTTATAACCTCCGTTAATTATTAAAATATAAAAATTTAAGAGTAAAAAATTATTAAAATTTTTGAAAAAAATGCAAAAAGTCAAATCATTCCTTTTAAGTTTGGACAATTTTCATTTTGGTCCAATAAGTTCCATTAATTTTTTTTTTTTTTTTTCATTTTGGTCATGTAAAATTACATTTGTTGTCACTTTTTAGTTCTTCTTAATGATAACTTGTTAAATGAAATAGATGAATGACTAATGGGGATTAATGACTCCAATTTTATTGAGGATAAATGTGTGGGTCATTATGAATCAGTCTATACAACATGACGGCCAAAATTGGGAATTAACCCTGTTTGCCAAACAATATAATTAGTAGACACTATTTCGAAACTATATTTTTTTGCTAATATCTCGAGTTTCTAAAACTCGATTTAGGGATTATAAATTGAGTCTCAAAGACTCGATTTCAATGTTCTGATCACGTCTGCTTTGGCGTATTTTTCACGTGACGTTCACTTGGAAATCGAGTTTTTAAGACTTGATTTATAAGCCAAAAAAAAAATTAAGTGTGTCTCTCCTGTACAAGCCATTCCCAGAAATACCAAAAAAAAAAAAAAATTTAAGAAATCACCACCAACCATTCAAAAGATAGCCATCAAAACCACCACCAGCTACCACCAAAGATTCAAAAAACCACCACCAGCTACCAAAAAAACAACCATCAACCACCCAAAAAACAACCACCAACAACCCAAAAATCCATATTAGAAAGGCAAAAATACCCACAATCCAGATCAAAAACCTGAAAAGAAAACCCTCGAACAAAGAATCTAATCTAAAAATCCAACAACCCAGCAAATCTAGCGGCAACAAGATCAGAACAGTCACCAGTAAGATCAGAGCAGCCACCAAAAACCCAAGCCTCCGCTCAGCATCTAGATCCCGATGGATTTTGTGAGAGAGACGAGAGGAAGGAGGAGGTGTGGAGTCTGTGGGTGACGTCGCTGGTGGGTGGCGCCAGTGGGTTTTGGGAGAGATGGAATGGTGGGTGAGAGAAGGAATGGTTGGTGGTGATTTCTTAAAATTTTTTTTTTTTTTTGGGTATTTCTAGGAATGGCGTGACTTAGACTAAAATTTTTTTTGGCTTATAAATCGAGTCTTAGAGACTCGATTTCCAAGTGGACATCACGTGGAAAATACGTCAAATTAGATGTGATCAGAACATTGAAATTGAGTCTTTGAGACTCGATTTATAACCCCTAAATCGAGTTTTAGAAACTTAAGATATTAGTAAAAAATATAGTTTCGAAACAGTGACTACTAATTATATAGTTAGGAAATTGGGGTTAATGGCCAATTTTGGCCCAACATGACCGTACACCCTGTTGCTGATGCGTTGTACGTAGAATTCTATTGTATTACTTTTCTACAAGCCTTTTTTCCATCTCTGTCTCGCCAATACATTGTGATTGCAGAATGGAAGTAAATAAAAATGTGTACTTTCTTTATTCCACATGCACACGGTTATTCTAATCCTTTGCTTGAATTGAAATTTTATTAGAAGCATCTGGCAAGGCAAAGTGTATGAAACCTCCAGTTGTTTGACAATCAGCCAAGGTTGGATCATACCTTGAAATTCATTACCAATAATTCAAGCTTCCAAGAATATTTAACTTATATATTCTTTGTCCGAAAGCTTGGAGACTGGAGACACGTTTTGCTAAATGGCTCCAAATGAAGTTCACACAAACAAACTTTCACTATAAAAAACATGGCTATAGCCCACATTTTTTGTAGTGTTTAATGAAATTTTAGATGTTTCCTCGAAAACAAGTTGTGGGTGCAGGTAATGTATATGGAACTATCATGCTAGTGCAGAAAGATGAGGATTTAAAAAAATATATATTTATATAATATATTTATTTCACATATATATTTATATGTATTTAAAAGGAAGTGTCATACTCATATATATTTATTTCACATATTAGTGCCTTTTTCCTCTCCTTTGAATGACTACTGAATTTTTGGAAGACACAATCATAGAAATCCTCCATCTCTAAGTGAACCCTTGATATATTTTATTATGTATCTAAGTATCCCATAATTTCTTCAGATTTGGAACTGATCCTGCCCATCTTCAATCTCATGTCACCTTGAAATCCTATAAATTAAGTATGAATTATACAATTATACTATTGTTTGATTGCTAGAGAAACAATATAATATTTTCTTTTGTTGCTCTGACCAAGAAATGGGTTTAATTCTTTTTGTGCCCATTGTCAGTTTTGTACTTATCTCCTTTTAAAATCCAATTACCGACACCATTGTGGTTATTGGATTTTATTGTGTTTTCTCCACGTTGGAATTGAACTTGCTTCAACCAATTTTTGGCTTGTTTGAGTATTTATAATTTAAAAGTAGTTAATCAATACTATTTGGCTCTAGTGACTTAAGACTGGTTGTTGCATAAAAAGGGTCTTTTGACTACATTTCCTCTTCATTTTGTAGATTTATATACACGACTGCACTTGATGTACTTGAAAAGGCGAATAGACCTGTGGAGGCACTCAATGTCTTTCATTCAATGCAGGTATTATACATTTATTTTTCTTGCATATAGCATGCTTCTTGCTTGTGCACTACACCTTGCTAAGAGGAAAGAGAAAGCTTTGAGAGAAAATACAATTCTTTTATTTATTTTTGTTTAATTTCTCTCCAGCAACAAGTGTCTACATATCCTGAGTAATTGGGAAGTGGGACCCAGAGTTGGAACCAGATATCATGGTTTACAATGCGGTGAGTAATACTTGATTGAATTCAATCTGCAAAAGATAATGGTCTATATTTGCTTCACTGGTGTATACCAGCATGATTGGATAGTTTCTATACCTGTTACATGACATACTTTTGAAGATAGAAATTAAAAAATATAATTATTTTAGAAATGGTTAAATCTGTGAGTTGCAACTAAAGTATGACAGAATTCTTGAAATTGTCAGATGGTAATTATATTTCATTGATTCTACACTTTCTAATGTGCAAGTGATTTTTATTTTTTTTGGATAAGTAATCGATTTTGTTGAATCAATAATATAAAGGTATAGGCATAGCCCAAGTTTTTTTTTTAATTTTTTTATTTTATAGATAAAGTAAATGATAATATATTGAGGCATAGCCCAAGTTATACCCACAATTAAATTCTAAAAGTGTAATGATCCATCTGATCTAAGAGAGTACAAAAAGACAACCAGCTTTTGGTATTGTTGTAGGAAGTAGAGATTAGGTAGATTTTGGAGATAAAGAGCTTTATCTGAAAAGACTTTTGGTATTGTTTGATTTGCTCTTCTTATGTTAGGGAGGAAAAGCTTTTATTTGAAGGGGTGGGGATATCCTTGGTCAAGGTTAAGATGACATATTTGCATTCTTTTTATTGCACGGATGATTAAATTTGCATATATTTATCTTTTCTCTTTTCTTGAGTTTAACGATTCCTTGATTTTTGAAAATTTCAGTCTAAGGTGGTCCTCTCTTCATACTCATGGATCTACCCCTTAGCATTGCCTAAACGAATTTCTTTAGTTATAAAATAGTTTTACCAAAATATCTCACTTATATAATTTATATGTCTCTCCATTACAGGCCCTAAACGCCTGTGTCCAGCAGGAAAAATGGGAAGGAGCATTCTGGGTTTTGCAGCAATTAAAGCAACAAGGCCAAAAGCTCTCTTCTACAACATATGGACTTGTCATGGAGGTAATAGCTGCCATTAGTTGCTTTCTTGTGGTCCATTCTTTAACTATTAAAGTAACACTTTAATGGCATGGTACTCAGTTTACTTCTTTCTTGTGAAAATTGTTTTATTAAAATATGAAGATGATTGTGGTTTTTCAATTGATTTTCTGATGTGGTATTCCTTGTATGTATCCTTCCAGCATGCAAATTCTGAAGTTGCCATGTGGGATTTTTTTTTTTTTTTTTTTCTTGTAGCGTTTAGTTGTTATACAAAAGAAATGTGTGGAATTGCTTGCTATTGGCCCAAAACTATGGCCGCATTTATAAAATGTGGCTCTCAAGGCCACTTCGATAACTAATTATTCTTGTTGTAAGCCAAAAAGAAAGATTGATGATCCTTTTCCTCTTACTGTGGTGGCAAATGCTCTCCCTCTCTCTCTCTCTCTCTCTCAAATGCCTGCTTTTGTGTCCTCATATATATCGGGGTCTTATACTGCCACTTGATATTTTGGACTTTTTATGCTTAAGTAATTGATTGATGGTCCTTTTCCTCTTGCTGTGGTGGCAAGTGCTCTCTTTCTCTCAAATGCTTGCTTTTGAGTCCTCATATATTTTCAGTTGTGAGTCCTCACTTCCACTTGCTTTCTACAATGGTTCGCATAAAAAATATTTACTTTCTGAGAAGAGTTTAATGTAATTACCCAGTGAAAATTGACTAAATGCTTGTTTATCAAATAAAAAAACTGATTAATGCTAATATTCTAGTTATGGGAAATTGTCTTCGAAGTTCTTTATAGAGATGTACTAGGATTCTAAACTTTCTAAATATTTTTCTCTGGTGTCGCCCATTAATTTTTAAATTTCCAGTTTTCCACCCATTATAGTGAAAGTCAATCATCTACTCTATCTAAGTCTGTCTCAATTGAAGTTTGTCCCATTTGATTCATCATATTCGATTGACCAACTCCTTGGTCAAACATTTTAGTTACTCTTAGCATGTTCTTAGCAAATAGTACATGACTACCCTGCCAAAAAGTCAAAAGCAGGGAAAAAAAGGTGATGGCTTTATTTTGTAAGTTGCTATTTTATTTTTATTAATGTTGGTAGAAAAAGTTTCAACAACCTGCTATCAATGCCAATCCAATGGCCCTGATCATAAATGGGGGCTTAAACTTCTAGTCCTAAGGAGGACTTGACTAGGGAAACTATACGTGATCATTAACTGGGCTTTAACTTAGGTAGGGCCTGAACCACTATAGCTTGAGCAGCAAATAAGAGCTGAGAGCTCATGGTGCAAGAACAAGTGCTTAGAAATGTCTTATCTTTTAGGTATCATTCATTGGTCTGTTGAGGATCCATATCTGAATCCAAATTTTTGGGACTTAAGACTTGGTTGTTGTTGTAGGCTGTTGAAAACAAATTTTTGAATGCCTTCAGTACTATGTGATTTCTGATGTCCCTTTTTGAGCAATGGAATCTGGACTTACTTTAATCCTTTTTTAGATTTCCCCCCAACCCAGGTATGAACTTACTTTAACTAATGTTGTTCATCCTGTTGTCCTTCAAGTTTTTTATTTTCTTTATGTGCTTGTAAAATGTGACCTCATTGCCCTGTCATCTTCAAAATTTATGGCCAAATTTGGGAAATAATTCTGGACTATCAGTTAAGGAACAAATTTTTTATTGTCTACTTCACTAGTGGTCTAAATATTCAAGTTTTTATTGGAGAAAAGAGGGGGAAAAGGCAAAATAGAAATCAAATTCTTCTTTTTTGTTGAATTAAATAAAAAAAAATGGAATTATTTTTTTTTAATTTTTTTTTTTTCTGTAAAAAGTGGTTAAGCGAGTGTATTGTCAGAGTTATGTGTATTAGAAGATGGCTTGTTGCTAGTGATTAAGTTGAGGATTACTGGTTTACACATTAAACTTGAAGCTAAAGTTACTAATTGATCAAAAAAACAATATTTGTACCAACCTTGTAATGGAATTCCTTCCTATTGTTGATAGCTGGGGAATCTCTAGAAAATAATCACTAACAACATCCCTAATGATGTTTATTAGGAAGGAAGCCAGCCAAAGTTTAAGACTTTTTAATCTTGTTCCTTAGTTATGGATGATAACCTACCATCCTTAATGGGGAAAATTGCAGCTCAGGAGCAAATGGAAGTAATAGAACTACGTCTTGGGTAGCTTTTTACAAGCAAAGCTAAAGTCTCTTCAACAAGTGACCAATATCCTGCAGTTTTTGCAAAGAAAGTAGAAGGTACCTGTTGTTTTTTTTCTCCTCTAAAATAACTTTCCCAGTATCACAAACAAATGTTTAGTTGGCCCACATTATTAATTCTTAGGTTTATTGTTGCTTTTCCTCATCATACGCTTGTTATGATGTTTGATAGAATGTCTTGCTGACCTTGTAAGTGAGGTCAAAATTTGGCTTTAGGGAGGTCAAAACTGGTCTTGAAGCTACTAGTGACCTTGGTAGTGAATTTGCTGCCACTCCAACTAGCATGAGGAAAAGTCCATAGTTGGAAGTAGATGTAGAGGAATAAAATAAATAAAGTTTAGGCACACCCTGCAGCACCACCCCATGCAGCACCACACGCACTGCCTATCATGTGCCCATTTTAACCTTCATAACTCTTCATGGAAGGTTTTTTTTTTTGGGTGCACTCACTAAGCAATGACAACAATTGAATTAGTAAGTAAATCAGATCCAATTGCACCATCCATTTATTGCTGACACTTGTCTTCCTATAGATACTGTGGTAGCATCTTGAGTAAATGAACAGTTAGTAGGTCTAGGTTTCTAATACAATTAGCCTGCTACTTTAGGCATTAGGAAGGCATAATCTTTGTGGTTTGTTTTTTTGATAATTAGATAGTTGGGGGAGGGTGGATTTAATTAGCTAGTGAAATAAAAATGGTGCAATATGATGGAGTAGTATACCATGTTGCAAAACTATCAGATATATAGTATAAAATAAAATAAAATAAAAAAGAGATAGGGGAGGGGTGGCGTGGGACCAAGAGTCCCACGTGGGAGATGGATGATAATTGGTTGGGAAGAGATTAGAGGAGATTGTAAATGACCATTTCTTTGTCTTTCAGATTACTATAAGGCGGAATCGTTCCAAGTGATAAGTGGGCCAATTCAACAAAGAAATCCTCCAACATATAATTGTCCTGACTTTTATTCTCTTCTATTCAGTTCAGTCCTGACTTTTATAATTGTCTTTCTTGCTCCAACATATAATTGTATTGTACTTGAAGTTCCTAACTTCTTTTTATGAATAAAGGAAATCTATATTTCTAGTTTATGACATGGATCCAGTCATTAGATTCTCTAAGGACTTGGTTCAAAGGTGAGTTGAATCCCTACGTGTAAGGTTTACATGTATCAAGAAGTCATTATTTATGCTATCTTTGTAACTACCATTGCTATGAAAACTTCATCTGCCTTGGGGAAAAGACAGGAAAAAAAAATAAAAGAACCAAAAATCTTAGAAGGCCCAAATTGTGCAGAATTATCACTATTTTCTACTACGTGTGATTGTGTAAAGTGAAAGAATACATATGAAAGAAATGTAATTTTGCTGGCAAGAACTTGAGCTGATGATAAAGAAGTGCACTTGAAAAACTCAATTCTTTCTGACCACTGCACAGTATTTGTAGTTGGTAGTTTTTATTAGGATGCTTTATATTCAAAAAATCAGCATACATATCTTTTCTCTTTTGAGTTTGATTTACTCAATTTTGGTGGAGTAATTACCTCTTGAATTTGTGTATAGGAGTTCACATTTGATAGTTTATTATAAATGAACCTTAATTTTGAAAGACTGTTCAGAAAGTTGTTTGTGGCTTGTAGTTGATAAGGCAATTACAAGGTCAGGATGGGGATGTAGCGGGAGAGGAAGTGCTTGCAACTCCAAAGAAAATTTTTCAGATATTAAATGAGGTAACTTTTGAATTGATGTGGAAGACAATGTCAAATTCTTACATATTGATTCTTACAATGTCAAATTTTCTTGACAGGGTTGTCCATTTTGTTATGTCTGTTGTATGGTTCAATTTAATTACAATAACTCGGTTATAAAATATAGGATTTGTTTTACATGTGAATGAATATGTTATAGGGTTTTGTATTGCTAGAAAGTCATTACAAGGGTTTTGTACTGCTAGGATTTGTTTTACAAGTTGTTTCTTAGTTTTCAATTTTGACTACAAGGTTAAGTTTTTAATTTTTCTACCTTGAATGCATCTTTTTTGAGTTCTATAGTACATTTACTCTGCAATATTAAACGCAGGTGTGGAGGTCCTATGGCTTAGGAAAAAAAAAGAAAAAAAAAGGGCTATAGCTGCGTTTTTAAATGCGGCTAAAAATATGTCCTATAGCCACATTTAAAAAATGCGGCTATAGCTTTCACCTATGGCCGCGTTCAAAACGCGGCCTAAGGTGATAGACTATGGCCGCGTTTGAAACGCGGCCATAGGACTTGGTCTTAGGCCGCATTTGGAAAGTGCGGCCATAGACCCCCTCTGGCTTGTAGTCACAGGGTTTGAGCCACATTTGAAAACGCGGCCAGAAAAAACGCGGACCTTTATCAGAAATAGTTTAGAAATTAGTAAGAGTTTTTTGAGTTGTAAATTTTGTTGGATTAGTATAGACTATAATGGTGCAGCCCATGCTTCTGCTAAGCTGACTAATAGTCTTAGAAGGTCTTTTTCTTGTAATAAGTCCAATCTCTCTGTTGTTATTGTTGATATTTGTAGGGCTGATTGTTCTTATATTGTTCCTTAGTTTTCCCTTTGATGAAAGTCCATATTATTAAAACATTGGTCAAGGTCACACGGTTCTCTTTGTGGAAACTAATGGTTCTATTGTATTATTTTCTTTGAGCCATATTTCCATCTCTTTCTCCAAAATTTTGTGATTTAGAATGTAAGTAAATAGAAAGGTGTATTTACTTTAGTTCAAATGCACACGGAGAATCTAATCCTTTGCTTGAGCAATGCACAATTACGTGAAATTTCGTAAGAAGCATCTGGAGAGGCAAATTGTGGGAAACCTCCAGTTGTTTGACAATGAACCATGGTTGGATCATACTTCCAAATTTCATTGCCAATAATTCAAGCTTTTCGTCCAAAAGCTTGGAAATTGGAAATACGTTTTGGTAAATGGCCCCAAACGAGAGATCACACTCAACCAGGTTTTGGCATTGACAATAATAGAGGTTGGGCCTAATTCAAGTTTCTTGGAAATTTTCACATAGGCACTTTGTCCAAAAGCGTGTGAAGTTATGATGGGTTGTGCGCTATGTTCAAATTCAATCACATATATCAAAAACTAAACTCTAGAGAGAGGGAATCATCCAGAAATTATTTAGGCCCTAGAATTTTTTTTTGGTAATATTTAGGCCCTAGATTTGAACTATATCAATTATGAACTCCGATCTAATAAGTGAATGCCATGTTAAGTGGACAAATGATGCCATATTCTGGTCAGTCAACATGAAAAGACAATCTGAGGTTTCTATAGACCCCCAAACAAAAATCAACGAGAAATTTTAGCTTGTTAATTTCTAGGTTTAAATTTAGGCAAAAATGTAAATAACACTAGTAAGGTTTAGTTAATTGCTATTTAATTTTGTTCTTTAATTTTAATTTTGGTCATTTTGGTTATGTAAGTTTGTATTTACTGTTACAGTTAGTTATTTTATCCATAACTCTTTAATTATGGAGTTTTAAAAAATAAATTAAAATTTTGATATGTGAACTAGGAAGTACGAACACTTCATTTGAAGTGTTGTACCATGTTGAACACTTGACACAGTTGGGACATTTTTTCATGCGTGTCCTAGCCATGTCATTCATAAAAACAAATTGTAAGATACAGTTGAGACATGAAAACAAGAGAAATCAAATACTCTTTCACAAAACAAAGAGAGCATTCATGCTTTGAATGATGATATTGCATTTGAAAATTAATAAATATCTTTATTTTTTGTTCGTATTCTAATTTTTAAACATCCCTTAATAGTCATGAATTTGCTTTTTATTCATTATTAATCTTAATTTGATATATATATATATATATATATATATATTTAACATTATATGAAAAACAAATGCTTAATAATATATAGAAATTATAAATAAAAATATATTTAATAATTATTTAATAAATGTGTTCTGTCGTACCCTTGTCCAATTTAAAAGAAAAAAAAAATTGATGTGTGACCGTGTACGACTCTTCTAATTTACACAATTCGCCTTCTCATATGGCTAGTAAGCTGGGTGAGTATTAAGTTGGCAAGACATTAAATTGGGAAGGAATCTGAATTTCCTTTTGGAGTGGCTGACCTGATATGCTCCGAATTCAATGTTGCCTCGTCATAATCATTAAGAGCATCCGCAGCTTACATTGCATATCCTAAATCTTGTGATAATATAGCATTTAAAGGCCAAAATTCACCAACAACGGGAAGGCCATATCGTAAAAGGCTAAATTTTTTTGAGATTCAGCTACAGTACCATCTCAAATGTAAGATGGTACTGTAGCTGAATTGTATAAAAAATAATAATTTTTTAGTACTCTTTTTACCGGGTAATTTCTCTTTCCTCTCTCATTTTTTCTCTTTCTTTTCTCTCTCTTCCTTCTCTGTTTCTCATCCCATCTCTCTCTCTCGCCATTGTCAAGCTTCTCTCTCGGAGCTCACGCCGAATCACCAAGCCAGATTGAAGCTCAAGCTGGATCGGATTTCTTGATCGGCGTGGTGGCGAGGCTGGTGGCGTGGTTGCGATGGGCGTGGTGGGTTTTATTTTGGGTTTTTGGTTCCAGTTTCCAGCGTTTGGGTCGGATTTGGGTGGCGTTTGGGTGGTGTTTGGGTTGGCGTTGGGTGGTTGGATTTAGGTTTGGTGGTTGTGATTTTTTCCGATGGGTTGGGGAATTTGTTCCGATGGGTTTGATGGTGGGTTTCGGTGTTTGCTGGGTTTGTTTGGGCAGAGGGTAGTGGTGGCGTGGTGGTGATGGCGTGGAGGAAAGCGATGAACGCGAGTTTGTAGGCGCTGAAGTGGAGAATCTGGTGTAAAAAAGTGCTGCCGAAGTGGGTTGCAATCCGGTTCTTCTGGGTTGCAATCTGGGTTCTGTGTGTGTGTGTGTGTGTGTGTGTGTATGTGTGTGTGTGTGTGTTTTTTTTTTTTTCTTTTTTCTGTTGTGACTGATGGCTTAAGGAAGAGGTGGGTATGGCTGAATTGGGTATGGGTTTGATATGGATGGTGGTTGAATTTTATCTCTGCTCTTTCTTTCTTTGTGAATATGGTTGAATTGGCAGTGAAGAGAAGAAAAAAAATCAAGGATTTTTTCAAGTTGCAGGCGTGTATTGGTCGGTGGTTGTTCTGGGTTTGGGTTGGTGGTGGGTGGATGAGAGAGGGAAAAACAGAGAGACGGAGAACAGAGATGAAGAAAGAAGAGAGAGAGATTTTTTATATTATTTTATTGTCTAATTTATATTATTTTAATAAGTATAATGAAAAAATGAAATATGGGATGTTGAGTGTATTGTAAAATTGTATGGTATAAGTGATAAAGTAGCTTTTTGGGATAGTAAAATAGGATGGGATATGAGATCCGGATGTGGATGCTCTAATAGGTGGAGTAGGGTTTCCTGAAAACTCGGGGGCAATGTCGGTATTTTCCTAGATGGTGTCTCCTATCATCGATTTGCTAGCTTGCTCTGAGTGTAACATCTCCTTTACTGCACTCAACGGATCAGATGTTATGAAAACTTCCTGAAGGTTTTGTAACTGGTCAATCATTGTACCGCTAGTCACCGGCGCCTAAACTTGTTGCTCTGATTGTGCTGTCAAGGGACTATGCACGGTGGAATTCGGCGAAGCACCACTGCCGTCAGCGTGAGAGTGTTTGGCCGACTGAGATTCTGGTCGTGTTTTGGACTTATAGAAGCCAGGGACAGAGAGGACAGTGGTAGGGACTGAGAAAAACAAGGACTAGATTAACCACTAATTACTGGAATGAGTTCTATTTTTCTTTGGCGTAAATGCACTTTTAGTCCCTACATTTTGACCCGATTTCTATTTTAGTTCTTACATCTTATTTTTACCACTTTTAGTCCCTAAACTAATTAACGCATCGCATTTAAGTCCTTACCGTCACCCAACTAACAGAAAATGCTGACGTGGCTGATGGCACAGTAAAATAATAATTAAAAAATCTATTTTGACATTAAAAAATTGTTACGTCAGCATCTAAATTAAAAAAATTAATTTATTAATTTTAATTAAATGAAAAAACAAAATTAAATCCCAAAAATCATACCCAAAAACCTATAGATTGTGTGGCATAATTGAGTGTGGCGTGCAAGAACTTGTTCTTCATGTTCTTCCCGTATCCAAGAACAATCAAACCTAGAACAAGAGCACAATCAAACCTAGAACAATGCAAAATTTCATACAAAATCCCTTTCCTCCACCAAACCTCCAGAACATGAAAAAATCATCAAACCCAAACCCACATGAGAAAACCAACCCAGAAAAATGTCAAACCCAGAAACCTCCAACCCAGAACATGAACTTCATTCTCCATGTTCTTCTCCAAATCAAGACAAACCCAATTGACTAACCCACTCAAAATCAATCTCAGCACAAAAAATTCCAACACAATCAACATTGAAACCTCTAGGAAATCAAACCCATAAATCCAGAAAAATATACAAATCCGCATAAAAAATAATTAAAAAAAACAAACAAACCCAGAACAGTTTGGGCAAAATCTCAAAACACAAACAAACTCAGAACAAATACAAACCCAGAACATCAAGGGCAAAAAAAAAAAAAAAAACAAACAAACCCAAAATTCGCCATCAACAACACCAAATTTGCTGTCAACAAACCCAAATCCACCATCAACAACACAAAAGCACCAATGTTCTCTACCTTCCTTCTCCGGCAGAAAACTCCTCATGCAAAGCAACCTCGACCATTCCAATCCAGGGCTCCAACGCCATTGTTCTCTCTCACCTAGGTCGAGTTCATTTTTCCAACGAAATCCATTGTTCCCATTGTTTTCTCCGCATCAAGAAAGAACCTTGATCTGCTGCCCCACGAACTCAAGTCCAGACCCAAACAGTCATGCTCCTCCTCCACAAATTAAAACCCAAACCCATAGATAGGCTTCGCCGGTGACAGATCGGAGATGTTGGAGGTGGGTATGGCTTCGCCGGCGTGAGGGAGATTTTTGCCTTGGTGGATCGGGTACTTGCAGGAACAAGATTGACCATGTTTGATAGAGAAATTTTCAATTTCAAGCTTTCAGGTGTGAACACAAAAAATCTTGCAGAAAGAGGTTACAAGACTTATAAATGAAGTGACTTTCTCAATATCCAGATGGAAAAAAAGAAGTGTTTCTCTTGTCAATGATCAAGTTGAGACAAAGAATCAGATCTGCGGACTCTGATGGCTTTGCAGACAAGGAAAACTGGGATTAGACTTCAAACCCAGATGAAATTTGATGCCAAAAATGGGACTCAGCATAGACAACCAAAATGTGAGAAGACTTTACACTGATTTGAGATTCAGATTTGGAAGGTCTCAGCTTTTTTGGTACTAAATAGCATAAAGAAAACAAAATATAAGGAAATTACAGACCAATTTGGGTTTGAGAAGTCCTAGGATTGAGTTTAATTTTTCTGGGTCTTGGGATTGAGTTTAATTTTGTTTTTTAATTTTTTTTGTTTTTTTTTGTTTAAATTGTAAAATGTCAAATAATATTTTTTTAATAATATTTTAATCGCCACATCAATGTCACGTTAGCGCCACGTCAGCTAATAGGTGTTCTGTCAGCCACGTTAGCATTTTGTGTTAGTAGAGTGACGGTAAGGAATTAAATGTCACGTGTTAATTGGTTTAGGGACTAAAAGTGGTAAAAATAAAATGTAGGGACTAAAATAGAAATCGGGTCAAAATGTAGGGACTAAAAGTGCGTTTACGCCTTTTTCTTTCTTACTTTCATAGTACTTAATTTGTTGATCATTAAGACAAGAAATAGTTCACAATCACATGAGATGTCAATTGAAAATGATAAAGTTTTTTAAGTGATTGATTGAAATGATAATTTCCTAAAATGACTTTTTTTTTAAATTTTTATTTTTATTTTTTTTAATATAAGATATAAATTCTACTTTAACCTAATCAAAGCATTTGTATGTGAAGTTCTTTTCCTAGAGACTTGGTCCTTCAGTTCAAAACATGTGTTTAGTGTTTAAAACACATAACAGTAGTGTCCAAAAACAGAAAAACATGTTTGGTGGACCATCCCTGTTCACAGGAAGTTTGAAAAACGTTGTTCAAAAACATGGGCTTTTTAAAACATACTCTGGGCTGTTTTTAAAACAATAAACACAATGTTGAGTGGCAATTCGGTAATAAAATTGGAAATTATTATGGCCCACCTGATCAGCCTTTTTCAATTGCTGTCTCCTCCCTTCCTCTCATCTCTCTTCACGCTGAATCAAGGACCTGGTAAATATCTCCATCTCACCCACACACCGAAGCAAGCCAGCAAAATTCTCTTGATTTAAAAATGGTTATTTCATACTTTTGCTCAGCTTTTTCTACAAAATTAAACACATATACCAAACACATTTTTATGTTTTTTGAACACTAAAACATATTGTTTAAACCATAATACCAAACACATTTTTTTGTTTTATAAACACTAAAAACACGTTTTTCAACAACACTTTTTAAACAACAATTTTCACATCTTTTTAAACAACAATTTTTGAACTCTATGACCAAACGGGCCCTAGGTTATTGCGGCCCGTACCCCTTCTCCCCCCTCCTACAGTCACTCTACAAGAACTTTGTATTTGTACAATAACTTTTACACTAAAGGTGTGCGGTGGTAAAAATAACTCTTACTAAATACCGGTATATCTAAAATAGACCTATATCCGCATTTGTAGAGGCTATACCCACGTTTTTAAAACGCAGCTATAACCTTTTTTTTTTTTTGTAGTATAAGTATTTTTCTATTACTTTGTTATTTGTTTGTCAAATAATTATTGTATATGTTAGGCATTTAGTGTATGCCATAGATTTGTTAGCATTAGAGGCTTGGAGTGATCAACGAAGGTTTTTTTTTTTTTTTTTTTTTTTGAAATATAAATATAAACGTTTAAGTGGTACTAAAAAGTTTAAATAAAGTAACAATTATCTCATAACACGTGAATAAGCTAAATATTAATAAAAATTAGGAAAAAAAAATTAAACTTCTGCTGCTGATTTGTTCAGTGAAATTTTTTGTTATATTCCTAGTTTTATTGTATAAGATGAGTCCTTTCAGAAAAAGAATCAGTGGTGGATGGTCTTAAAAGATGGGATTTCTAAATACAACTAATCTTCAAATTTTGTTTCAAGTGCCTAATACAATAGAGGAATGATATGTCTACAACATTTCTACAATATTTTTACAACAAATCATAAGTGGCAGGTTATTATTGGTTGTTATTGTTGGGGCAAAAAAGTAATCTTAGTGTTAGTTTCAAATTTGAACCAATAACAACTAACCACCTGTGATTTGTTGTAAAATTGTTGTAGACGTAGCATCTCTCAATACAATAATATCTGGATCTGAAGTGAAATTGAGAAAAGGGTTACGCTAGGGTTTTTGTTTTTTTTTTTTTTTTTTTTTTTTTTTTTTTTTTTTTTTTGGTTTTGAAAATAAGAATAGATAGGATTTGGAAATTTGATTTGCTTGTATGATAAAGAATTGTCATAGCTAGGAAAAAGAATTTACTTCACTTAAAATAATAATTTATAGTTCTCATCACTTCTCACTGTTAAAAACTTTGTATAGAGCATAAATAAATGTTTCATCATGTTTTATAAATAGAAGTACATTCATAGTATAAATCAATTAAGTTACAATTTTACTCAAAAAATAATAATAATTAAGTTACAATATAGAACTAGATATCACATTGTATAATTGTGCAATTTTTTTTTTGAATTAATAATGGATTAAAACAAATAATGTATTAATTTTGCAAGAACTTTGTAGCTCAACTAGTTGACATCTCCTAATTTTTCAATTGAGACATCCAAGATTCAAATCTCTCCTTTCCCTCTTGCAACTATAAACTAATCAAAACAAAAATAATAATGGATTAACTTTGTTTCCTCATAAACTGGAAAATAGGTAATAGCATTGTTTAGTATAGTATATTTTATTCACAGTTGGTCCCAATTAGTTCAACGAAAGAAATAAGTTTGCTGCAAGTTAACAATCAGAAATTTCATTTAAAAAAAAATTCAAACTAAAATTTAATCGTTTTTCATAAATAAATCCTCTAAAAATAAATAATTTTAACATTTTGGGATCAATGTCTTTGGTATTGCTCCAAGTCAACAATCAGACTAAAATTTAGTCAAAATGAATCCTGTAAAAATAATTTTCTTTCATAGCTAATTTTAAAATTTTGAGATCAATGTCTTTAGCATTAATGTATAAACTGGGAAATCTAAAATTATCAAGCCGATATTTCAAACCAATAAGAAAATCTAACACACAAGACCACCAAACCCTATATTCTCTCTCTCTCATTTATTTTTCTTTTGTAACAGATATAGTCTCCAAATATAAACGAGTTGGGAGGCCTGGGTGGCTTATCAAATTCTTTTGATGCGGTAAAACATTACTTTTTGTGACCATGCCTTGTGGGCCATGGGGATTGTGATGATGATGTCTAGTTGTCTCTGTAATTTGATTCCAAAATAGCTAAATTCTGAATTAATATATAACAATGCTAGGAACAACAACAACAACAACAACAACAAAAAAAAAAATTGGAGATTACGAAAAAGCATCTTATAAAGTCAATTTGTCTCCTAGTCATGTATAATTATCTCATATTTTCAATTTTACATTCATGATATAAATTATCCTTTTCGAACAAAAGAAAGAAGATAAAATTATCTTAACTCCAATGCAATATAGCAATTAAGCCGTGAATTCTTCAAAAATACTAGTAATTGAACTATTCCATGTACTGCTTTATAGTAATTTTATTTTTTCTAACCCATAATCTTTTTCCTTATAAAAGCATACCTAGCTTTTCTGGAGAAATGAAAAGACTTATGGATCACAAATTTATTGGGCCATTATCTAGTTTATGTAAATTAATAAACTCAACAAACAATTTTAACCAATCTTTGTGGGCTTCTCTTGGTTTAATCTGGTGTAGATCGCCCTAAATCGGGGGCTTGTTCATTCTAGGTCGTAGGTGAGCTTGGACCTTGGTAGGCTGCTTGATGGCCCATTGATGGTTGCAGTATTGGGCCCAGTCTGTTTAACTGGGCCTACATTGTTAGGCTTACTCCAATTAGACCCTTTCGTTGTGCCCATCTTGGGCTTGAGCAATTTTCCTCGTTCGAATGTAATTTACTTTAAAATACAGTCTGCAATTAACATTTAAAAATAAAAAATAAAAAATATTAGCCATATAATAATATCTAACTTTAACGTTTAGGTTTAAAGCATGATAAATTATGGGCAACCATCCACATTGATGCATATTAATTCTATTAAAAAGAAAAGTATTTTAAAATTTACAAAAGTTAGTGCCTTGGTATCAAAGAAAATTATTAGATATTTTGGAGTACAATAAAGTGGTGCTCCAGCTTCCTCTCTCACATTCGTGGTGGATTTTACTGGTGGGAACCACCACAAATGGGAGAGAAGGTCAAAATAATTAGGTACTTTGGGAGCACTAAATCATCGTACTCCTAGAGTACCTGACAATTACTTGGGTATGAGTTTTTCAAACCATAAAAGTGTACGTTTTTGACACATGGAGGGAGAGGAGAGTAGAGAGTATGAGAGAAAAGTAGAAGAGATGATATGAGAATGGTAATCGATCCCCCTTATTTGGATGCATGTTCAAAAAATTAAGTAAGGGGAGGGTAATAGATTTACATACCCTTTGTTTCAATGGCATACAAATTAAAATAGGAAGTACTGAAAATGTTGAGACATTGTATAAATTGAAATGTATACCCCTTTCATTAAGTGGAACACTCCCTTCCCTCCAATTTAGAAGAATTAATAAAAATAAAGGGTTTGGCCTAGAGTATTGTAATTCAAATAACACCTTGTGATGTTTCTAATAGAAACATTTAAGATTCAAATATCTACTCCTACAACTATTGAATTAAAAGAAAAGAAAAGAAAGGTTTTGGACTTGTATCTTACCCTTCTGAATATCTTCAAAGCTATTCGACTCCCTTGAAGAAGAAAAAAAGGTTAAAACATGGTTAATTAGACCCCCTTTCGTCTCTACTATCCTCTCCTCCTCCAATCTAAACACATATTATTAAGATTTGAATCTTAGACGACGGGAAAGGATGTAGGGAAGTTTCAAACTAGGATTCCAAGGCGTGGTTTCAACTCATTGTTTTACCTATTGGATATTGAAATACTTTTAAATGATCTTGAAGTATGATTGTTTGCTTAAACACTTGACACGAAGTTCAAATTCGTAAAATCTTATTGGAATGATATTACACAATTTAGAGTGTAATTAAAATTTAACTTGTCTTTTATTTGAGTTTTTCACATATTTTATAGATGACTTTTAGTTGCTTACAAGAAAATAGAGAAGATGTAAATACTTTTGTTAAAGTCAAAGAAAAGATTTCATACATTAATCTCTCTCCTTTACGTAGAGTCTTTGTAAAATACAATTAAATACATATCATCATGATTTGACTTTTTATTCCAACAATAAGCACAAAGAAAAGAAATACAAAAAGAAAAGAAAAGACCCGGGATTGAAGATTATCCAATACATTTGGATACCAATCCGGTATTGATTTGTAATTGAAGACCACACATTCTGTTTGTTACCTTCCCTTGAAAGAAACTTTCATATTCAACTGCTAATAGTCATGTTTGCCCAACATGTATAACCTTTTGTAACTTTCGTGTTTTCTTTACCACCCAAGCCACAAAGCGAACTGTGTGAATCAAAAGAACCACAGCCATTATAGTAAGAAAACCATAAGTTGGCAAAACCATAAAAACCATAAGTTGGCAAAAGATCTTCACAGGCCGAAAGACCATATCCTATAGTTAGAAAAACTGTAGGATCATATCCTAAACCTAATAAATTAGAAGCATTCAAGCACCATGCACTAAATATTACATCTACTTTATATGAGCATTTGATTAATAATTAACATTCGTGGGAGTATCATTTTAATAAGGCTAAAATGTAAACTACATCCATTAAATATGGAATATTTGAATTTTACACCATAAAGTTAAAGTATATTCTAATTAACAATCTCTCTGTTAGGAAAAAAATCCAAGTTGGCTATTAAGTGTTAGGAAAAAAATCCAAGTTGGCTATTAAGTGTCACTTCAACTGGCCACATGGACTAGTTCATCCAATTAAATTAAATCATTTGGACCATGTAATTAAATAACAAAAAAAAAACCTTTAAAAAAATATCTAAAATCTAATAAAATAAAATAATTTAATATAAATAGCTCTTTGTTCTTCCCCAAATTTATTGCTCTTTTTAATTTTTCTTCTCAATAACAACCCCAATTTGAATATGTTTGGGTTTGCTGGAATGGGTTATAACGGATGAGTTTGCTAGGTTTGCCCATGTTGCTCAAGATGATGGGTTTGAGAAATTTTGGGTTAATTTGTTGAATTTTAGGGTTTGCAAATTTTCTGAGATTTTATAGGACTTAATTTGGATGGATCTCGGTTAATTTTTTGAAACTTGGAAGGGATTTTCTATGGAGCTTGTTGATAATGTTTAGATCTTGGGTATTTCTTGGTTTTTGGTTTGTGTTCGTTGGTTCAAAGTTTTATGTGTTTGATTTATTTGGTTTTGGTTTTGTTTATCGTGTTCATCGCATTTGTATTTAATTTCTTTGGGTTATTCATTGAAGTTTGATTTTTCTAGGTATATTCATCTGTTCAGGCGTTTAGTTGAAAGGTAAAATAATAGTAATTATTATTATTATCGATTTATTTTAAATTTTGAAAGTTTTTTATTTCAATTAACTACATGGAATATTTAAAATAGGTGGCGTGATTTACTTGGACCAAGTAATGGACATGACAGTATACAATACACTTAAATTCAACTAGTGCCTCTACTAATGCATATGTTATATAATTTCAAGATGTAAACTTTAAATTATGAAATTTTAAAGTGTAAAATTGAAAAACTGCACTTGTGTACGTTGGCCTAGTTTACTCGTGTCTTTACATCACGCACGCATCATGCTCTCATAGGGCAAAAGTATTAGGTATATTCCAAGAACACTGCAGCATACACTTATTCAGTTATTCTTCCTTACTCGTGCATGGACTTTTTATTATTTAATTCTTCTCCAAGTAACATTCAACGTACAGTTTTAAATTCTACATTTCTATGGACTGACTTCTCTATAATTCTTCTCCAACAACTTACAAGAAGACCTGACTTGCTAGCCGCCTCTGTTTTCCTTTTCCTACGAAATTACGTTCTCTAATAGGCTGACTTATCAAATTCTTCTAATATAACCAAAGATTTGGTCCATAAGGGAGTGAATTTGGCACGCCGTTGGATGCAATTTACTGCATATAACTTGGTAGAAGATATTCCAACTTTTGTGACCATGCCTTCTGAGGTTTGTGATGATTATGTCTAGTTCAATTATCCCCTAACTGGTATCAAAATAACTAAAATTTGAATGAATATATAACAATGCTAGGATAAAAAAAAATTAACTAACCAAAGCAATTTATAAGTCAATTTGTACTCACGTGGTCTCTCTCTTTCTTTTTTTTCTTTCTTTTTTCTTTTTTTTTTAGGAAAAAAGAAAAGAAAAAAAGAAGCAATTTAGTTATCCTAATTCTAATGAAATATATATATATTTTTAAAAATGTGAAAATGCTATGTTGGTTCCTACATTTTAAAGTTATGGTCAATTTGATCTCTACATTTTAATAGCAATCAATTTGATTCTTGTTATTTTTAAGTTGCAATCAATTTAGTTTCTATCATTAATTCACTAATAGAAAATGCTTACATGACAAATGGTGTGCACGGTTGACATATTTGAAGCTGACATGGATACTAAAATAACAATAGAAATGCCACATCAGCATTTGAACATGAATACATATTTGGGACCGCAAATCTCCATAATTACAAATCAATTTTTTGAGTGATTTTCATTTCAGTAAAAGCTATAAACTTCTCAAAAAAAAAAAAAAAGCTATAAACTTTATTTAGAAAAAAAAAATCTTTTTATTTTTTATTTTTTATTATTATTATTTTATTTTTTAAGTTTCTAAACTATTGTATTTTGATGTTGTGATCACCGTCATGTGACATTCTTGGAATTATTATCATTTTGTGTTTGGTGTGCAGTGAAACACGTGACATTCTTCACATGTTTTTAAAGGAAAATGAAATAAGAAATATAGAACCCTTTTTATTTGATTGGCTTAATGGATACGGAAAACTAACATGTGTTTCATTATGGATAAGTTTGAGGGAATAGTTATGCTATAGAAAGAAGTGGGCCAAAATAGCAAAATATTACTATTTGGCAAAATATATAGGAATGTACCACTATTTTGAAAATATATATGGATATATCACTGTTTTGAAACTCGAGTTTGCCATGTAACTCAAGTTCTAGAAACTCGAGTTTTTTGGAAAAATAGCTTTCAAGTTTGCCGTGCTATTTTTTTATAGAACTTAAATTCCTGAAACTCAAGTTACATAAAAAATTGGTGGCTATTTTTCTTGGAACTCGAGTTTGTGGTGTAGCTTGAGTTTCAAGAACTTGAGTTAAAAAAAAATGGTAGATTTCTACATATTTTGCCAAATAGTAGTAGTTGGTCATTTTGGCTGGAAGAAGTGAGGTGCCCCTGCACACCCAATACGTTTATCAATCTCTACTATAACTTTTTTTTTTTTTTTTTTTTTTTGGATACAAGATAGAATTCTATTCTAGCCTAATCTAAGTGTATATGTGTGTGAAGCTCCCTCCTGGAGACTTGAACCCCGGCCCTTGCCCCCCACACCCCACAAACACTTATACTTGTGGAGTGACCATCGCACCAAGGGTGTGCGGCGGTGATCTCTACTATAACTAATCAGTAATGATTAAGGGTAATTCGGTGTTTAATTGATTATTTAGTGGACAAACTATTACGTTTCGAATTTATTTAAAAAATGCAATCAAGTGATAACTTTTATCTCCCTCAAAAAAAAAAAAAAAAAAAAAAAGTGATAATTTTTATATAGTGGCAATTTGACCTAAACTTAAATCATTGCAAAATGAGCATAGTACGAAATGACAGTGACAAAATTGATAACAGGTGAAAGTAATAATTTTATATATTTTTTATTTAAAAAAAATAATACTAAATTATTTGGATAGGGAAAATCAAATTTATTTTATTGTGGAGCTTATTCAAGAAACTCAGTAGACTTGGTCATGAACTAAACAATTGTTGCAAAAAACCCGGCCCACCTTAGGATTTTCTTGGCAAATGTTGTTCTATGTGAACCAGCCCACCTTAGGAATTTTGATTAAAACCCGGTCCAAATTGTTTTAGTCTCAAGTTTAGTTTTGACAGGTTTAACACGTGAACCCAGCCGGCCAGCCTTATTACCAAGTGAAAGAATAATAACACATGCATGTTTTGCTGGAATTTGTAATTTGAATTTTTTTAGTTTGCAAATTCTGCTCAGAAGTACTGAAGGAATTTTGATTTTTCAATTTCTATCATTGCCAAATTTAGATTAAAAAAAAATTATAATCCATATCAAATAAAATTTAGGGTTAATTACCATTTTGGCCCATTGATGGTTGGTAGGGTTCTTGATGGCCCATTGATGGTTGTAGTATTGGGCCCGGTCTGCCCATCTTGGGCTTGTGCAATTTTCCTCATTGGAATGTAATTTAATTTTAATACAGTCTGCACTTCATATTTAAAAAAGAAAAAAAGAAAAAAAAAAGAAGCCATATAATAATATCTAACTTTAACTTTTAGGTTTAAAGCATGATAAAATTTGGGCTATCATCCACATTGATGCATATTATTTTTATTAAAAAGAAAATTATTTTAAAATTTACAAAAGTTAGTACGTCCGGAAAATTATTAGGTATTTTAGAGTATAATAATAATGTGGTGCTTTCTTTTCTTATATTCATAGTGGATTTTATTGGTGGAAACCACCACAAATGTGAGAGAAGGTCAAAACAATTAGGTACTTTGGGAATTGG
The DNA here is from genome assembly GCA_019022515.1 of Quercus aquifolioides. Lineage (NCBI taxonomy): Eukaryota > Viridiplantae > Streptophyta > Magnoliopsida > Fagales > Fagaceae > Quercus > Quercus aquifolioides. The sequence continues at coordinate 9,291,950 of CM032328.1, forward strand.
GAGCACTAAATCATTCGTACTCCTAGAGTACTTGATAATTACTTGGTATGAGTTCTTCAAAACCTAAAAGTGTCTTTGATGCATGGAGGGAGAAGAGAGTAGAGAGTATAAGAGAAAAGTAAAAGAGATAATAGGAGAATGGTAATCGATTCCCCTTGTTTGGATGTTCTAAAATTTAAGTAAGGGGAGGGTAACAGATTTACATACCCTATGTTTCAATGGCATACAGATTAAAATAGGAAGTAGTGGAAATGTTGAGACATTGTATAAATTGAAAAGTATACCCCTTTCGTTAAGTGGAACACTCCCTTCCCTCCAATTTAGAAGAATTAATAAAAATAAAGGGTTTGGCCTAGAGTATTGTAATTCAAATAACACCTTGTGATGTTTCTAATAGAAACATTTAAGATTCAAATATCTACTCCTACAACTATTGAATTAAAAGAAAAGAAAAGAAAGGTTTTGGACTTGTACCTTACCCTTCTGAATCTCTTCAAAGCTATTCGACTCCATTGAAGAAAAAAAATAAAAAGGTTAAAACATGGTTAATTAGATCCCCTTTCATCTCTACTACCCTCTCCTCCCCCAATCTAAACACATACTATTAAGATTTGAATCTTAGACGACGGGAAAGGATGTAGGGAAGTTTCAAACTAGGATTCCAAGGCGTGGTTTTCAACTCATTGTTTTACCTATTGGAAATTGAAATACTTTCAAATGATCTTGAAGTATGATTGTTTGAGTAAACACTTGACACAAAGTTCAAATACATAAAATCTTATTGGAATGATATTACACAATTTAGAGTGTAATTAAAATTTAACTTATCTTTTATTTGAGATTTTCACATATTTTATAGATGACTTTTAGTTGCTTACAAGAAAATAGAGAAGATGTAAATACTTTTGTTAAAGTCAAAGAAAAGCTTTCATACATTAATCTCTCTCCTTTACGTAGAGTCTTTGTAAAATACAATTAAATACATATCATCATGATTTGACTTTTTATTCCAACAATAAGCACAAAGAAAAGAAAAGACCCGGGATTGAAGATTATCCAATACATTTGGATACCAATCCGGTATTGATTTGTAATTGAAGACCACACATTCTGTTTGTTACCTTCCCTTGAAAGAAACTTTAATATTCAACTGCTAATAGTCATGTTTGCCCAACATGTATAACCTTTAGTAACTTTCGTGTTTTCTTTACCACCCAAGCCAAAAAGCGAACTGTGTGAATCAAAAGAACCACAGCCATTATAGTAAGAAAACCATAAGTTGGCAAAACCATAACAGCTAAATTATTGGTTGGGTTCACTAGAGTTATGGCATATAAATAGGAAAGGGCTAGGAATGTGATAGTGGTACACATGGCAAATGTCAAGAGACCCATACAAATCTTATTCTTGAGAGGGAATCCACTGACCAGCAAAAAGAAGAAAATCTGGTAGTAGGAAATATTGTCAGAGCCTGCAACTGAGGTTCCAGCTTCACATATATTATCAGGGCTGCAGTTAAAACCTTGACTGGTATCATTTACATTTGTTTGCCAAACTCCACCCGGTGGGCTAATTGCTGGTTGGAAAGTAATAGTTGTGATTACTGTAGCAACCACCATTAATAATGCACCACGCGTTTCTTCTATCCAATCACCTTTATATTTCAAGCACTCTAGCCAGTTGCGCCTCTTCTTACTTGGCTGTGCTAGTTTTGCTGATTCATGGTTATCAACTACAGTTATTAACGGTGGTGGGAGATTATCCTGTGTATTTCCTCTTTCAAGACCGGCATCCATTAAAATGTTTCTAATAATGAGGCTTTTGAAATCTGTTGGACTATGCTCTAAGAATTTAGAAGCTGAAAAACCCATCCAATTCAAGGCATTTGCACCTTCTTTTACTTTAGACACTGAAAGCAAGTATTTTACTGTCTGCAAAAACTTAGAGCATTAAAAATTGAACAATTATTTTTCATAAGAAGCACAAGATGAAATGCTACATAAACCAATAGTTTCTCCAATTTTGTATTAATTCATAACACTTATACTTGGTTAGTGAAAAAGTAGATGTCATGAGTTATGCATCAGACTTTAAAAATTAGAGTTTTGAAAAACTAGGTTTTAATTTGTTACTATGCTTTTTCTTTCCTCCTCCAACCAAAAAAACTATAGGAAGATAACTCCATTTGAGCCTTAAGGGTTACATTTATTCCTCTATACAAACAGAATTTTTCAAGTGAAAATTCACCTTATTATTACTATTTTTTTAATGTATTTGAATTCTATTTTGTATTCTTCTCACTTGTTAGGATCTTGAGTTTTTAATACTAAATGTTGAGACACCACTTTAAATCTAAAAGTTTCAAGTTAATAGGTTTGAATCCATTAATTAATCTTATTTCGATCGCTCAACCTTGGCATTACTATCTAATGTGAAACTTTACTACTAGACCAATCACATATATGTATATGCCAATTATTATGACTAACAACATTAATATTCTAATGTCACCAGAAATCCAGAAAGAAAAAACAATGCATAGAAGCAATCTGCTTGACTTCCAGTTTGAGCTACTCGACAAAACATATGTATATTATTCTACATAAATAATGCAAGAAATAAATTAAAACATACCTCAATTTGCTTTAGCATCACAGCATAATGCAATATGGTGTTACCGCCTTCGTGGTCCTGGGAATTGAGAAATTCCCCATCATCGCTCACAGATTCTACCAATAGTTTTAGAACTTCCAACTGGTTGTATTTAACACATAAGTGCAAAACAGTCTTTTCCCCATCAAGCATAACTCTAGTTGAGTTAGGCTGTGCAACAGTCAACTCCCTTACAACCTCAACTCGACCTCTCATGGCTGCATAGTGTAAAGGAATTCTCCCATCTTGATCACGAATTAAGCATGCGTTGTCATTTACATGTAATAATGCTCGGGTGATTTGTGTGTGGCCCTCAGCGGAAGCTAAATGAAGGGGGCAGCGTTTTAGGGAGTCCAACTCGCTAGCAAGTTGGGGTTTTAGATCTAAGAAAGCTCTACTGATTAAAATCAAGATGGCCAACTAAAGCTGATATGTGTAACGGAGTTTCGCCCAAATTAGTCATCGAAATTTTATTAAAGAGGCATGGGTCTTTTATGGATCAAACTATTCAATGTGGTTGTACAGCCACTCATTGATGCACTGTAGAGTTCTGTTATGTCATCTTCTTCATGCCTTAGGTCCATTTTCTCTCTCTCTCTCTCTGGGTGAGGGGCGTATATGCGTGTTGTATCCTCTATGTGATTAAAAGATAGAAGTGAATAAAATAGATGCATGTAGTTATGTAGTTGAGTTATACAGTATGGCAATTCTGTGTCTCTGTCAAATGTACAAGCAATTGACGACGCAGGCATTATTGAAACTTTCTATTGGAGTTTCTTGATAGGAAAAGTAGTTGGTTATAAACCGCGGGGTGTTGACAACCAAAGTAGGTTATACGACTTTTAACTTTGATCATATTTTACATATATTCGTTGCCCAGAATATGCACGGAAGATACTTATTAATTGATGGATTGTTTACCTGCTTTCGATGACCTGCATATATAGGACCATATCCTACTTAGATAAAGTCAAAAAAGATCTTCACATTCCAAAAGACCATATCCTACTTAGACAAACCAATTACAGGACCATATATATCCTAATTAGTATATTAGAACCAGTCAAGGACCATGCAACAAAAATGACATATGCACAATCTCAAAGTAAAAAAAATGACATTTACTTTTGTTATAGCATCGAAACGAGGTTAGATAATGTAAATCAATACAAAATTTCGATATGGCCCACTTTTTGTGTTCCAATTTATACCGTGTATGTTCAAAAATCAGGGAGCTAGTCAAAAATTGAATGCTCGGGTTGCATAAAATGTCTTGAGAAAATTGGATGAATCATCTTCTAGGGGATCATGCCTACAATTACAAACCATTATTTGCCATTCAGTTATTGTTGAGGTCCAAAATATCACAATATTGTATCAAGGCCCAAAACAATACAAAAATTGAAATTTAAGAACCATTTGGGCTTTCAAGGAAAGGGTAAGGCCTAAATTCACCAAATAAGGACTACTAAAATAAGTAGGAAGGGGCCTAAACTCATGAATGGGTAAGCTTTGGGCCTTATGAAACAAAGAAGAAAGGAAGCTCAGCCCAACCCTTAAGAGAGAAAATCGCTGGGGAACTCAGAGAAAAAGCTAAACCAGGATACCTGGGAATTCCCAGAAACTTGGGATCCTCGGAATATGCAGTAGAAGACTAGCTAGGATTGAGACAGCTCAAGGGAGCATGCCCATGAACACAAAGAACGAGAACAGATATGTTCCATCAGCCACCTAATGATGCAGAAAAAGGCAGATGACTTGGGAACCAGCACTTCATGAAAAGAGGCCTGGTACCTCAAGGAACTCAGGAAGATGGACCATGAAGGAAGGTGGCTAGGGATCTTTCAACCTGATAGAAAGGAAATTGCCCATTTAGAGAAAGTGACAAAAGGTAAGGCTGTCAAAAAGTGGATCTAAAAAGTAGTATCTAGAAGCTTTGGGAAAAGAAGAATTGAAAGTCAGCCCTTAGGACCCCTCAGAAGAGGAAGTTCAGCTAGAGACTTTTGCAGAAAGAACCTCAAAAGGAGAAAATAGTGAGAAAATAAGGAAGGGACCAACCACTAATGTTGCTGAAACAACATTGGTTCTGGTACCTAGGGCAGCAAATGGAGGGAATTAATGGTACACCAAAAACCCTAAAATGGCACTTTAAAAGGAGGGGGAGCCAACAGTAAAAACCATTCAGCACTATTGAATTAGAGAGAAAATTTCCTTTAGAAAACTCCTTCAGATTTCAAAAAGAGAGAAGAGAGGGAAAACACCATCCGGGATCCTAAGACAGACACTAGAGAATACACTTGAATTCAAAGAGATTTAAACCTCACAAGTCTTGGAAGCCTAAAAGAGCTATCTAAGTCTGTGATTTTTGAACTTATTTGGACCTTGTAATATGTCCTAGTGCAATGAGAGCATGTGTTGAAAAATTAAGAAAATAATTAAGCATTTTTTATTATTCTGAGGATTCCTAATGTTTTTTTTTATTCACTTTCCCTTTACTTATATCATTTTTTACTGTTCCTTAATGCACAATACATGCATTTGTATGTATTGTAGGATCCATGTTTTGTGTACAACTTGGTTCGTAATCAACCCAATTTAACTGCGATGAACCAAGCCCAGTCCACTAAACTTATGCATAAGGCCCAGGATCTTTATTTCTAATTGGGCCTGTATGCTGTCAAAAAAAGAACCCACAATCATTAACTACGATAGTAAAATTTGAGGAAACCAGATCACTAAACTATTTTCTCTCAATCTTAATTAGAAAGACGTCCATTTACTTGAGAATTGGAAGGTCAGCGGCCAGCATAGCATTCGTGTTTATTTAATCATTAATTTTTCAGGCATTCATCATCCACATTAGCCATGCAACTAATCTGATTTTTTAATTAAATACTCATCACGTATAAATACCCTTTGCTAAACATTTTCACACGATGCATCAATTAGCAACTAGCAATAATAGAAAAATGAAAGCCTCCAGAATTTTTGCTAACTTCATTTAATGTTTCAATATAAGTTTTTAAAAATCCATGCTTTTTTCACCCGTCAAATTTACCGAGAACAAAAAAAAAAAAGATAAAATCGATGCTTGAAATAAAAATAAGACGGCCTTTTTAAAAATCTTCGGACAATATAGTATTGGTGGTATCCTGAAGCTAGGAATTATTGTGATCTAGTCCAGCTTTAATTTACTGCAAAATACTTTCATGGATATATGCGAAGTTACCTTATTACTACACCAAATTGTTAAGATTATTACATGATGTCCATGTCAAATTGTAAATGAGCTTCGCAAGTTAGAACAAGAGAAGCTAAGATTCTGGTTTAATACGACGTGGTCCAACAAAGATGAAGTCAAGCCCTATTAAGTGAATGAGAAACTTTCCAGTTTGGGCTTAAGGTCAAGAGAGACGGACCGGCATCCAAATACATTTTGTACCTATGACCAAATGTAAGTACATTTTGAACCTATGATAAAATGGACCGGCATCCAATTAGCTTAGAGATGAGCTCTTTCACCTCAATTTTGCATTACTATATATAATCTACATGCAACTTTATATTGTCATCAAAAGCACACAAACAATACATTGAGCTTTGAGATTGAATCAAAGGCATACTACACCACTTTGACATTGTTTAGAGAGACAGAGAAAGAGAGAATGGAAAAGCATACAAGTAGTGTTGTGGTTCTTCTTGGTGTTGTTGCTGCAATGCTTTTACAATGCGTGGCAGCACAAACAGTGCATGTGGTGGGAGATAGCATTGGTTGGACAATTCCACAAGATGGTGCTCAGGCATATGAAACTTGGGCTGCTAGCAATCAATTTGTGGTTGGTGATGTTCTATTCCTTCTCCCACTCTTTTTCATTTTTCTTTATTTTTTTTCATTAACACATACAACTTCTTTTCTTCCTCAAAGAGACATTTATTTTTCAAATAACATTACTTTCTTTAACTTAAGATGTGTCTTATCAGGAAGTAAAACTACATGGTCCTGTTGCAAACTTCCAACCATGTTACATATGCTCTGGCTAGCCATCACTGTCTTGGGCACTCTGGGTGGCACTCCACCCTCCCCCAGCACTTCTACTTCTGCTCCTGCTTCCACCCCAACTTCTTCTCCTCCTACCACCCCTACTCCCACGTCAGCTAGCCCTAGGGCCAGCTCAAGGCGTAGGCCACTTAGGCCTAGGTCTTAGGCCCTCACTTGTCCCAATTTTGTTTTAAGGGTTTTAAGCTCCAAGTAAATAAACAAAAGGCCATATGGTGCATTCTACGATGAATTTTATGAGATTCTTTTTATTTATGTCAAAGTATTCATAATTGGACGATGAATTTTAATTATATCAATGTATTAATCTGGTTTAAACTCTCTCTCTCTCTCTCTCTCTCTCTCTCTCTCTCTATATATATATATATACAACTTTTTGTTAATGCTACATCCCTCAATAATTTTTTATTAATTTATATATTCAAAATCATATCATTTGATTACACTAATCAGGCCAAAATAGCCAAATACCACAAATGGTCAAAATATTCAACAAAATAGCACTGTTCGAGAAATATATAATAGAATACCACACTTTTAGAATTCTAAATAAAACTCGAATTTATTGGTATCGAGTTATAGGAGTAATTTGCTTCAATAAAAGATGCCACGTAAAACTCAATTTTAGAAATAACAAGTTTTATGCAATGTAGAACTCGATATTCATAAGATCGAGTTTTTAGGCAATTTCTTTTTAAAAAAAAAGAGTGGAACTCAACATTTATAACATCAAGTTCCACTGCAACTAAAGCCCAGAAAGAAAGCATTCTGTTCTCACTAATTTTAATTGTTTTCTATACTATGAATTTGCACTTTTTTATAGTTTTTATTGGGCTGGCTCTCAAGAACTAGATCTACCAGATGGTTCTATATATTTGATTAATGGGGTAAACATGCTTGCTAGCATTCTTCATAGCAGTTGCAAACTTGCAAAGAGTAGATAGGGTAGTTAGAGGATTTAATTTTCTCTCAAACATAAGCAAAATCAAATGACATATGTTGAGATATCATCATTTATTTTTAAATCTTTCTGGTGGATTGGAGAGGTAATGTTAAAAGAATAACATGAAGTGTAAAATATACTAGGTAACAACTATAATATCCCGACCAAACTTTATGGTTAATCTTTGTGTTTGTGTGGTTAATTATTATTTGAGCCACTTATATTCTATAATTGATAGAAAGGTATGTATATAACATATTGTTTTGTAATAACATTGAATAAATTATCGGTATCTTTAAAATATATTAAAGGATCAATGAGTAAAAGTTGTAAAAATTATAACAATGATTATGTTTTAAGGATTGTATACACGTAATTAATTAAATGACCAGATATAATATATATATATATATTTTTTTTTTTTGAGAAAAGACCAGATATAAATAAGACTTGCATATTACAAAGCCCTATGGTTAAGGTGTAATTTTGAAAGATTTGTTTAATTGTAATTTTAGTAATATGAAATGGTAAATTAGTAACTATGTACTACCTACTTAGCTATTGACAAATGGGGATTAAGCCGTCTAAGATTCCTACAGAACGCCAACTCAAATTTTTTTTTTTTTTTTTTTGGGTAAGTGTTTATGCAGGGGATAGAACCCCTGAGTTATTAGGTCATTAGGAGACCGGGTACCACTTGGGCCAGAAGGCCCGGTGGTGAACGCCAACTCAAATTAAGAAGGAACTTTATTGCTGCTTTATTTCTCTAACTTTTTCTTGTTTTGAATGTGTGGTGGGAAGTGATAATAATCTCAAATTATATTATAATAATCTTTTAGACTCTGTGGAACAAGCTAGCCAACTATTTAACTTCAAGCTTTTTGATTAATTGTTCACGTAATTTTCGGTAAGGAATAAGCATAATTACTAAAATAATAAGAATAATACTACATATACAAATTATTTTACAATATTTTCACGGGTTTCTGGTAAAAAAAAATAAAAATAAAAAACACAAACGCAGGAATAATCTCAATCCAAACCGCACCATTATCATGGTCACTTTGATGACATTGAGCTGAGACATGAATTCTATTTATCAGGTTAGCATGTTTTATCCATAAGATGATAATTGACGATAAAGGCTATTTTCAAAACTATTTAAATTGAAGGTGTATAGACTATAGACTAAATTAAAACATTTAAAATTATAAGAACAGATTTCAAACAATAATACAAAGTTACAAACGTCAAAAACTAAAAGAACTGGAGGATGAAGTAAAAATATATTTTTAAGTAGAGAAAAAAAATGGAAACATGATCTTTTGGAATACATATGCTTATGTTTGAACTTTCATTCCAACTCAAAGCACAAAGGTAGGAATCAAAAGAGAATTACATAGTTGGCTAGCTTAGAAAGTAGCCAATATATTACATAAATCGGGAATAATCGTTAATTGAAGACTTCACAACCTGCTACATCACTTTGAAAGAAAATCACAATTTCATCCACTTACTAATAGCCATTGAAGTCTCTCATCTTAGACACGATTCAATCCATTCTGGCTCGTACAACAAATTTGCTTCTTTGCACATTTAAAGATCTTACATACCAGCCAACAGAGAAAGCGAATTGAGTGAATTAGAAGCAAAACAAGAATCAAACATACCAGAACAACAATTGGTATGTACATCGTCCACCCAAGGTGACTTCTAAGATTTGATGGGACGAGCAAGACGAAAGCCAGTACGTATGTAATGCCCAGGAATGTGATAGTAATACACATGGCAAGTGTCAAGATGACCATAAAACATTTACTCTTAAGAGAGAATCTACTAATAAGCAAAAACATGACACTGAGAGATGCAGTAAAAGCAATGGTGTTGCAAATTAAGTAAAAAAGGAACACGAGTTCGAAACTGCCATAGGCTAACACCAAAGTTCCAGCTTCACATGGTGGATGGGGGCATGCATTACTTTCAGTAGAATTCTTTATATCGGTTTGCCAAACTCCACCGGGGGGACTGAGTGAAGGTTGGTAAGTAATCGTTGTGATCACAGTGGCCACCACCATTAATGAACCACGCATATCTTCTATCCATTTGCTGAATGGTGCTGATTTCCCTGATTCATGGTGACCAGTTGCTGAATCTCCTGCGACTTCTATTTTATCCATGACCAATTCTCTTTTAGGACTTGCTACCACTCTCTCTGTCTCTCTTGCTCTCTATTGTCTTTGCGATTGTAGAAGGAACAGCATACAAAGAGATTTATAGCACTTGCCCTCGTCCTGTTACCCCATGATGGGTTGTTCACTTTATGGTCAATCACATCTCAAAATAGTGGGTTCATGCATGAATGACACTGTAAGTGGATGATGTCATATTGGAGTTGGACAATGACGTCAAACGCTAGTCAACAAAAAAGAGAATTTTTTAGGATCGGTGTATTCTCCAATTTTTGGGAGAAAAGGGAATTGATTAAGGATCGGTGCATCTTGTGTATTGGATCTAGTTAGATGGTGTTATATGTTTAAAATTAGACATGTGTCAACATCTCAAATCTTATCTTTATCAAGAGTAATTGATTTTATGATTTGACGAAAAAATTTAATAATTATGTAACAAGGATCATAATTTCAAATCTATCCTATCTAATGTAGGAAAAAAAAAAGAAAAAAGATGCAACGTTAGAAGTTGTTTCGATTATGAAAAAAAAAAAAATGATGTATTTCAAATATCAATCAATACTAATGTACCATTTATAAATGAAAGGTTACTAAACAAAATCTAAATAATTTTTACAAAATATTAAAGATATTTGTAAATATATATGATAATAAATATAATTAGTAAATGCCAATAAAATAATAAATAAATATCAAAATTATTATTTTTTGTTATTGGTGATAAATTTTTAAAAGTTATGCAGTAAACTTATAGTATTCTCACACTATTCATGTCTTTTTTTTTTACTTAAATTGCCATTTAAAAAAAAAAAAAAAAAATTTAGCTCTCTTTCATTCTCCTCCTTTCCTTCTCTCTACCTTTTACTTTGTATCTTTCTTTTTCTTATTTTTCTTTCTTTTCATCTCCTCCACATGTTATGCACTTTTAGGTTATATATCATTTTACTTTTGTCTGCCATCTCGTGGGGCACCCAAAATGAAGAAAAGAAAGTAATTGTGAGAAATGAGCAAAACTTGGGTCAAGTGCACAGAAGCACTGGACTCAAGTTGCTTCTATGAGAAACAATAATGCACAAAGATAATCATAAATGAATAAGCTGAAGGGCAAGAAACACAGAGAAAATGAAGGAAAAAAAGTTTTCGAAACAATGAAAAAACAAAGAAGAGAGAGAGAGAGAGAGAGAGAGAGAGGGATTAGATTGTGAAATTTAGGGATAAATTTGATACTTGGTGAGCGAAAATCATAAAGAAACCAAGAGTTTTTGTTTCAGCTCGGTATCCACTTACCCAATTGTTTCTGTACTAACCTAGGTACTGATAAAACAACTACAACATTCCGTACAAGCTTCTATGATATGAAACTGACTCCCTTATTATTGACTTATTGAAGACCTCATAAGCCTTTATGTGATATAATGAATTCTTTCTTAAATATGTTTTGATTAACTTAAATTTAATAGTTATGTTAATTTTTTTTAAGAGCTGAATAAAAATAAAATTTTACTTAAAGAAAAAGCTTTAAATAATTGTACATAAATGGACTTTTTTTTTTTTAAAAGCCAGCTTATACGATTTGAACAATCATGTTATTAGACTCATTAACTATCCTTTCTCAATCCCTTAACAATAAAATTTAGTGACAATTGTTTTTTTCTCAAAAATTTAGACTCATTAACTATCCATTCACATTGTCTTAACAAGTTATGATAAAATAATATATTTTTAAGGGTAAAATTTAGGTTTTTTTTTTTCAACAAATAGGCATAGTTTCTAAGCATAAATAATTGATAGTATATTAACTTTTCTAATATATATATATTGTATTGACTTGATTTGAACTCCTAGTCCAAAAAGGTGTATGGACTCAAACCCAAAAAATCCAAAACAATAAATTTGTAGAGAATGAGTTGGAAAACTAGGCTCTAGTGAATTAAGTAACAGGCCAATGGGTTTTGATGACAAAGAAGGAAAAATAATAGATGTTTACTACAGAAAAACGCCCTCGGCCAAATCCAAGGAGGCTGATTCTTTTATATTGCTTGTGAAGCTTTACTACAGAGCTAGGTTTAGGTTGCTACAGTGTTTCTTTCTTGATTTTTCGATCCCCTTTCCTTCAGGGGTCTCTTACATTATATACTCCCTTTCTGATGACCTGGACCCTCCATTTGTCAACCGTTCAAGCCACTACTCGAGTGCCCGTCCTATCAGACACCTCTCATGGCTCTCTATGAGTTGCGATAGTCAAGGTAGCACTGTTCAGGGGTCTTCTCCACATAAATGCGGCTAGGAAAGTAGCTGCAGTTCATTTAATGCGGGGGTAGCAGCTTTTCCTTAGATATTTTCATGAGGCTCTAAACTGAAATTTCTCACAACTATTTGTCACTCCTCGAACATGCCAACGTCCTCAGATAAGGCCCAAAGCTCAATATATAATTTTGGGCCCTTATCCCTACATTAGCCCCTCAAAATTCCGGTTTTTCCCTCTCATCCGAGGAGAAAAGGCAGGGTTTTGATTTTTAAAAGACAGAACCGTTTATCTCTCTGGTTCACACGTGTGGGAGTGCCATTTTACGCGCCTCATTATTGCTACTGACGCTTCGTGGCTTGCAAGGCGTCATTAATTGCTCCAGGCGGCGTTATGTTCCCCGCATCCAACGGCGAGGTGCAGATCCAATGGCTGACATTTTTCCTTGGGTTTTGAGCGGGATAACTCCCACTTACTTCCACCCTCTATATAGAGCCCTAAGGGAAATTATTTTCCCCTCATTTTACGAACTCTCAAGCTCTCCAGAAATCCCAAGTGTTCAAACTCACATAGCTTTCTAAGTTACTAAACTCCCCGCACCTTTTCCCTGAGAAGCCTTTGAAAACTTTTCTAAGTTTTCAGGGACTATCATACATCTTAGTGCTCGTAAGTTTCTATTTCTTTAAACTTTTCTTTTTCTCCTCGGCCTTCCATTTCTTGTTCTTTCATCTACCAATTTTAGTCGTTCCTCCTTACCTAGTCCAGATGGGTAGATTTAAGCATCTAGTAGATACTCCTGCCAAAATAGAGGCCTTTAAGGATAAGTACCGCATACCGCAAGGAGTAGCCTTGCGATACTGCTCCTCAGAACAAGTATTGACACATAGGGAGGAGGGAGAAGTCGTCATCCCCATGATAGCCTTCATAGAAGGGGGGATGACTCTCCCTATGGGTAGGATAACACGGGACTACCTCCTTAACCATAGGATCTGCCCACACCAGTGCGCACCCAATTTATTTAGGGTCTTAGGTTGTGTTGATGCTCTCAATGAGTATCTAGGCTTGGGGCTCACCTGGCATGACGTGGTCCATATGTACGAGTGTCACAACCTAAAGGGGGCGGCATTTTACATCAAATCCCAATTTGACGTTGTTAGGCTCATCTCATGTCTCCCTAAATCTAACAAGGGGATGAAAGACGACTACCTAATTGCTTCAGGGGCGTGGCATGATAGGCTCCATTGTCCAGTCCAAGAGGGAGAGCCAGGTGGGATGCCTTAGAGTTAGGTTCCTTTGTTAGATAAGAATTATGTGGCACCCCGGCTCAGTTTGACCAACATTGCGGTGCTCAATTATTTGCTGAGGTCTGAGATCTTTGTAAGCGAAGACGGGCAATTTAGATTCTTTAACCCGAACCATGCTATTGTTGCTCTTTCACTTTGCTTCCTTTTGATGATGAATTTCAATTTTCTAACCGTGTTTTGCTCCTCGGCTACTTTTGCAGATAAGAATTACATGGCACCTCGGCTCAGTTTGACCAACGTCGCGGTGCTCAATTATTTGCTGAGATCCGAGATCTTTGTAAGCGAAGACGGGCAATTGAGAGCAGTCCATTTGATAAGAGCGGGTGATCAACGGCTGGCCCAAATTGACGTGTCGAAACCGAATTTCCTAGCCCGCTACGACCTTCCACAGGTCGTATTGCCACCTCGATAGAACCCTCCTTTGGTGGTACAACTAGTCCAACAGGTCCTGCCTGAAGCAGTAGCAGGAGAAGAGATTGCCTCATCAAACTCCTCGATCGAAGAGGAAATTGACAAGTTTCGTTTTGAGGAGGGAGAGACTCAGGGAGTGCAGGTGATTTCTGTCTCGGATGCCGAGGATGAGCCTGATAGGCATCCTAGTGCCCACGTCCTGATCCTTGTGACTTCCCGTCAAGAAACTACCTCCTTAGAAGAGGAGGACGAGATGGCTTTGAATAAGGGAAACAAAAGCCTAAGGGACCTTATGGCTGCAAGGAGCAAAGCGCCAACTCCGAAAGAGACCTCCAAGCATCAAGTTCCGCCCACACTCCCCCTTCCTCCAATTCCCGCTAACCTCGGCTTGAAGGCCATTTCGAATTTGAAGAAGAAAAGGCCATTAAAGGAGCAGGAAGAAGGAGAGGTGGGCCCTCAGAAGGGGTCCAAGCAGTAGAAGGTGGCCAAGGACCCACATGATAAGAGGTCCACCTCTGTGGACAGCCGGGAGGAGGAGAACAGGGTCGAGGCACACCTCCCGCAACGTACTTGGTCCCCTCGGCTAGAGGTGGACGGCGCTACCATTCCTTGGAATGCCACGGTTAAGGACTTCCAAAGGGGGCGCGCAAGTTACATCGCCGAGGCCTTGGAGCAGCCTCTTCTCCTCCCCCGCGACATGGAGGCTTATAGGCATTTCAAACAAAACGACCTTTTCTTGTCCCTAAAGAGGGACCTTGCCATGGTGCGAAGGTGCGCATGTGGCCGACGCGCTGGAGAGGTGCTTGCTACTCCCTGCGGACATGGCTGAGCTGGAGACTCTGAGGAGCAAGCAGGTCTTCCTCAGCCTTAAGCGATACTTGGGAATGGTAAGACCCCCAGCCCCGGTGATTTTCTGACTTCAGTTTTTTTTCCTTTTTCTGAGCTTTGCTTTTTATGCATTCGTTTTGTTTGGCAGGCCGTCCAGGCCACCTATAGGCTGGAGGCGACGGCCTACGACCAAGGAAAGGCCATGGATGCAGAGCGTGAGAAGCGCTTGGAGGCCACTTGGACCCTCAAGACCTCCGAGGATGACCTCGCCACGGCCCGGGAGGAGCTGAAGGCGATGACCAGGGCTAGGGACAGCGCAATGTCAGGCCTCGCTGGTGCCCAGAAGCAAGCCGAAGATCAGACGAGGCGTCTGGGTGAGGCAGAGGAGCAGCTGAAGATCGCAAAGGAGCTGGTCACTGACCTGACAAGTAAGTTGGTTGCTGCTGAGGAGGCCAAAAATGCGGCTGATTGGGCCAAGGGTGAAGCTGTGAGGGCTAAGGCTGAGGCGGACTTCAGTAGGGAGGAGGCCCTGGCTTCTAAGGAGGAAGCCGAGGAGGCTACTTACGCCGCGGGGGTAGCTGAGACAGAAGCTGCCTACAAAGCCCAAGTCCCCGAGGTATGTAGGCGCTACTGTTCCCAGGTTTGGGGTAAGGCCCTTAAACAAGCCGGGGTGGAGGCCTCGTCCGACCTGTGGAAGGCGGAGAGTGTGTACTACCCCCCTGCCATTCGCGAGGCTGCTCTAGATAGTTCTGAGGCTGAGGTAGCTGCTGAGGAAGATGGTGCCACTCTGGGTGAGGGAGCCTCGGTCGCTGGACTGGCTGGTGAGCCTGTTTGAGGGGGTGATCCTCCCGAGGTGGTTGAATCGAGTGAAGGCCCCAATGAGGAAGCGCCCCAGGAGGTTGCAAAACCCTCCTCCGATGCCTAGGTCTCTTCCGCTGAGGGGGCAGTTATTCTTGTCGTGCCTCTGCAGGCTATTCCGCTCAGTCAAAGCTCAGAGGATCCTGAGGCTGCCATGGACCAGCCACCCACTGGGCTGGGCAATTAAGTGGAAGGAGTAGGCTCCTTGGTGCCTCTGCCTGCCTTGTTTTTGCCGTTTGTTTTGTCTTTGTATCTTTCTTCTTCTTCTTCTCTTTCCCCCCCCCCTTTTTTTTTAACAATGTAATGTGACTCCTGCCATGTAACTTCTATAAACTTAATGTGACGCGAGTCTTATTTCTCTTTTTATTTATTCTGGCTATTTATTCATTTGCGCGTTATCCGCTCTTTTTTTTTTTTTTTTTTTTTTTTTTTTTTTACTTGTATAATTTTAACTTCAATTGTATCTCGGCCAGTCGCGGCAGTAATTATAATAACGTGAGGGCGTGTATGCTTGGGCGGACCTTTTATGTCCTAAGGACTAGGTAGGGCTCTGGTCCTTTCTAACACAGGTCCCCTTTGGGGTAGTTAGTTTCTCCGTAGGCTTGAGTCCGAGGACCACGCAAAGCCTTGGTTCTGTCTAACACTTAGAATCTTTTTGAAGTAGTTGGTTTCCCCATAGGCTTGAGTCCGAGGACCTTGCAAGGCCTTGGTTCTGTCTAACACTTAGAATCTTTTCGAAGTAGTTAGTTTCCCCATAGGCTTGAGTCCGAGGACCACGCAAGGCCTTGGTTCTGTCTAACACTTAGAATCTTTTTGAAGTAGTTAGTTTCCCCATAGGCTTGAGTCCGAGGACCACGCAAGGCCTTGGTTCTGTCTAACACTTAGAATCTTTTTGAAGTAGTTAGTTTCCTCATAGGCTTGAGTCTGAGGACCATGCAAGGACTTGAAATCTGTTTAACACTTATAAAAGGTATCACTTTGTGTTAATTTTCCTATAGAATCTGGTCCGAGGACTTCAGGCATGACTATGGTTCTGTTTAAACACTTATAAAAGGTGTCACTGTGTGTTAATTTCCCCATAGCATCTGGTCCGAGGACTTCAGGCATGACTATGGTTCTGTTTAAACACTTAAAAAAAATGTCATTGAGTGTTAATTTCACCCAAGTATGTAGCCCGAGAGACCTGACATAATTTAGGATCTGTTTAACACCTATAAAGATTGAATAATGAGAAATATAATGCCTTTAATAACAGAGCATATTGACAAAAGAGACTTTCATTAATAATAATACATTTTCAGGTTGTTTGCATTCCATGGGCGTGGTATTACATATCCATCTAAGTCTTCTAGAAAATATGCTCCTATACCAGCCACCGAGGTGATGCGGTATGGTCCTTCCCAATTGGGCCTTAACTTTCCCCACACTGGGTTCTTTGCAGTACCTAGAACCTTTCTCAACACCAAATCACCAGGTGCTAGTGGTCTCAGCTTCACGTTGGCATCATAACCCTGCTTTAGTTTGTATTAGTAGTATGCCAATTGAACCATTGCATTTTCTCTTCTTTCTTCAATAAGATCCAAGCTCCTTTCTAGCAATTCATTGTTACTGCTCGGATTGAAAGAGCTAGTTCTGAGTGTAGGGAAGCCAGTCTCCAAAGGAATAACAGCCTCGGCTCCATAAGCCATCAAAAAGGAGGTCTCCCCAGTTGATCTGCGAGGTGTAGTTCTGTACGTCTAGAGGACATGTGGCAGTTCCTCCACCCATTTTCCCTTCGCATCATCTAACCTCTTCTTGAGTCCACTTACTATGACCTTGTTAACAACCTCTGCTTGTCCATTCCCTTGGGGATAAGCTAGGGTAGAATATATATTCGTAATTCCCAGATCACAACAGTATCTTTTGAAAGATTTACTGTCGAATTGAAGACCATTGTCAGAGATGAGGGTACGAGGGACCCCGAATCGTGTGACGATATTTTTCCAAACAAATTTCTTGGCATCCACGTCCCTGATGTTTGCCAAAGGCTCAGCTTCCACCCACTTGGTGAAGTAATCCGTGCCAACCAGCAAATATCTCTTGTTTCCTGCCACTTTAGGGAAAGGGCAGACGATATCTAAGCCCCATTGGGCAAATGGCCAAGGGCTAGATAGGGGGTTAAGGACTCCTCCTGGTTGGTGTATATTTGGTGCAAATATTTGGCATTAATCACACTTCTTCACGTATTCCTGTACTTCCTTTTGCATGTTCGGCTACCAATAACCTTAAGTGATGGCTCTGTGCGCCAAAGATCTTTCTCCAGTGTGGCTTTCACAAATCTCCTCGTGTAACTCTTCAAGGAGCAATTTTGTCGCCTCGGGGTGTATGCATAGTAAGTATGGCCCAGAAAAGGACCGTTTGTACAATTTCTGGTCCTTGGACAGCCAGAACCGAGGAGTCTTTCTTCGTACTTTATCAGCCTCTGACTTCTCCTTGGGTAGTGTATCCTCCTTCAAGAACAGTACTACGAGGTCCATCTAGCTAGGCCCCACTCTAACTTGGTGGACATGAACCGCCTCTCTGTTCACCTCTGTGGGCTTGCATAAGTTTTCTACGAGGATGACCCGGGGTAAACTTTGTGCCGAGGAGGTTGCAAGAGTGGCCAGGGAATCAGCATGGGCATTTCCACTCAGGGGGATATGTAGCAAATTGAAATACTCGAAGCCTGACTGCAAGTGTCTGACCTGACTCAAGTCCCCCTGCATTATTTTGTCTCTCACTTCAAATTCCCCTTTTACTTATCCAACGACTAATCTGGAGTCCGAGAACATCTCTATTGCTTTTCTGCCTATTTTTTGGACCATGGCCATTCCCGTCAGTAGAGTCTCATATTCAGCTTCATTATTTGTGGCCGAGAAGTCCAGCCTTAATGAGTTCTCAATAGTGATCCTTTCAAGCGATACTAGTACCAGCCCCACTCCGGAACCCCTCTGATTTGCTACACCCATCAACGTATGCTTTCCAAGATAAGGGGCCTTACTGGGAGATCATGTCAACTGATTTTCAATCCATGTACTGTGTTCCTACCTTTTCCTCCGATGGGGATTCAGCGAAATCGGCCACTAGATCCGCGAGGACTTGGCCTTTGACAGAGGTATGGGGCATGTATTTGATGTCGAAAGCCCCTAGCATTGTTCCCCATTTGGCAATCTTCCCCGTATAATCAGCGCTTCGGAGTAGGGCTCTGAGCGGGAGCTGAGTTAGGACAACTACCGTATGTGCTAGGAAGTAATAGGGGAGTTTACGAGTAGCATGTACCACTACTAAGATGGCTTTCTCTAGTGGCAAATAGTGGACCTCGGCCTCATGTAATGACTTGCTGACATAATAAACTGGCCTTTGTATGCCATTGTCAACTCGTTTCAAGACCAAGCTTACGGCATGAGGGGCCACAGTAATATAGGCAAACAGGACCTCGTCTACCTCAGGTCTGGACATGATAGGTGGCCGTGAGAGATAATCTTTAAGCTGCTGGAAGGCTAAAGCACACTCCTCCGTCCATTCAAATCCCTTCCACTTGTTCATCAGTAGGAAGAAAGGCATGCATCTATCCGCTGACCGAGAGATAAATTGGCTTAAGGCGGCAGTTATCCCTGTCAATTTCTAGACCTCTTTGAGATTCTGAGGTGGCTGGAGGTTGTTAATTACCTTAATTTGGTCGGGATTGACTTCAATCCCTCGATGAGTGACCATGTAGCCCAAAAACTTGCCTGATCTGACCCCAAAAGAACACTTGGAAGCATTAAGTCTCAAGTTGTGCTTCCTCAAGATTCCAAAAATATTTCCGAGATCTCCCACGTGCTCGGACACCACCTTACTCTTCATCACCATCTCCTCTATATAAACCTCGATACTCTTTCCCAATTGTGGCTCAAACATTCTGGTCATCATTTTTTGATAAGTGGACCTTGCATTTTTCAAGCCGAAGGGCATTACTTTGTAGTAGTAGTTTCTAGTGAGGGTGACGAAAGCCGTTTTTTCCTGATCTTCCAGGGCAAGTGGTATTTGGTGGTACCCTTGAAAGGCATCTAAGAAGCTCATCCGAGGATGACCCATGGTCGCATCTACTAGCTGGTCGATTCTAGGCATAGGGAAAGGATCTTTTGGGCAAGCCTTATTCAGATCTGTGAAGTCTACACATACTCGCCATCTCCCACTCTTCTTCTTTACCACCACAGTATTGGCCAGCCACTCAGGGTAAAAGACCTCCTTGATAGCCCCTGCCTGCTTGAGCTTCTTCACCTCATTTCTGACAGTATCAGAGTGATCCTTGGACGAGTGCCGCGACGATTGCTTCTTGGGGTGACGAATGGGTTAACATTCAAGTGGTGGCAGATGAAACTCGGGTCCACCCCCGGGGCTTCATAAGCGTTCCATGCGAATACATCCATATTTATTTTAAGAAACTCTATCAGCTCTTCCTTCTCTAAGGGAGGAAGCTAAGCCCCGATCAGAAAAAACTTATCCAGATCGTCTCCGACAACAACCGTTTCTAAGTCTTCGCACTTGGCCTCCTCAGCTGATCCGTTGGTAGGCAGCATCGGAGTTGTTAATTGCTATAAGCCCCCTTCAGCAGAGGCCGAAGTCTCGGCGTGGGGTTGATGCTAGATGGCAGCCACCAGGCATTGTCTAGCCATGGTTTGATTTCCTAGGATCTCCTTGACTTAGCCCTCGGACGGATACTTCACCTTCTGATGTAGAGTGGAAGAAACGGCTCCTAGGGTGTGAAGCCAAGGTCTGACTACAATGGCTATATAGGGTGAATAGGCGTCCACCACAATGAAATTCACCTCCACTACTTCTGAACCAGTTTGTACAGACAATCTGATCTGGCCCCTTAGAATGACAGTCTTCTCGTCGAAACTTACCAGGGGGGAATCATAAGTAGTTAGATCTCCGGGTCTCAAATTTAGCCCCTTGTATAGGTCAGGGTATATGATCTCAGCACCGCTGCCCTGGTTTACCAGCACCCTCTTCACATCATACCCCCCAATTCTAAGGGTGACCAGCAAGGCATCATCATGAGGTTGGATGGTTCTGATCTTATCCTCATTCGAGAAGCCCAAAATTGGTTGGATTGCTATTCTAGCCTTCATTGGTTCTGAAATTGTGCCCTCAACAGATAGCCTAGCCACAGACATCACTCTGGAAGGGCAAGAACCGGTCCTCCCTAGAGCAACAAAAGATGACATTTAATGTTCCCAAGGGCGGTCTTGAAGAATCATCTCTACGGGATTCTGAGTTTGTTTGGCCTCCTTAACTGCTGGAGTGATGCAAGAGTTGTTTCAACTTTCCTTCACGGATGAGCTGGTTAAGATGGTCCCATAGGTTCCTACAGTCTTCTGTGGTGTGCCTTGGCTCTTGGTGATACTGGCAGCAAAGGTTTTGGTTGCGCCTCGCAGGGTTTCCTACCATCTTATTTGGCCATTTGAAGAATGGCTCATGCCTAATCTTCTCCAAAACCTGTTGTACCAGCTCTCGAAACACGGCATTAACGGCCTGAGTATTAGCAGATCCTGATTGCCCTATAAAATCTCTTCATGGCCAGTTATTATTGTATCGGTCCGACCTTAAATCCCTTCTCTCCTGAGGGATAGCATTCTCCTTTCCTTTTCCTTGCATCTGGTCTTCCTCAACTCTTTTATACTTGTCGATCCGATCCATGAGTTGACGCATACTGATGACGGGTTTGCCAGTCAATGACTTTCTTAGACCATGCTTGGCTGGGAGGCCAACCTTGAAGGTACTGATAGCCACGTCATTGAAATCACTGTCTATCTCGTTGAACATTTCCCAGTATCTATCCGAGTACATTTTCAGGGTTTTTCCCTCTCGCATGCTTAAGGATAGTAGGGAAGCCAAGGGCCGAGGAACCCTGCTGTAGGTGATGAAATGGGAACGAAATGCCTGGGTGAGCTCCTTAAAGGAACTTATGGAGTCTACCCTCAGGCTGTCGAACCATCTCATCGCGACGGGACCCAAACTAGATGGGAAGACTTTGCACATTAATGCTTTATCCCTGGAGTGGATAGCCATCCTTTGTTCGACCATTGTAGATGGTGAACGTTGGCTGGTGGAAACGCCGAGGAAGCGTTGCCACCTCAATGTTGCGCGTAAAGGGCGACTTGGAAATCTGGTTTAACACCTTACTCATAGCATTGTTTCCTAGGGCATTTCGAGGTGGGCTCTTATGCCTATACTTGTGGTGGCGCTCTTCATCGTAGGAGAAAGACTCCCTGGGCGGTGTCCTCGACCTCCGTCTATAACTGGCATCCTTTCCATTATTAGAGGAAGCGCTGGAGCTGGAGGGGGTTCGTTTTCGTTGTGCATGGCGCAACTTTCTCTTTAGCTGGTCAACCTTCAGTTGCAGGGCTCTGGTATTCTCCTCACGGGAGAGATGGCTCTTACCCTGGGAGTGACTCTTACCGGACTGGACAGTGTGCACACTTCCCTCTATGTCCCTTCTACGTTCGAGGTTGACAAAAGGGTTTTAACGCTGGGATCCTATGGATTCTTCTTGGTGTGGACTTGAACCTACCCTGGTTTTTGCACTCACTATCACCCAAGTAAACTTCCCATAGATGGCGCCAATTGTATGGACCTGATTTGAACTCCTAGCCCAAAAAGGTGTATGGACTCAAGCCCAAAAAGCCCAAAACAATAAATTTGTAGAGAATGGGTTGGAAAACTAGGCTCTAGTGAATTAAGTAACAGGCCAATGGGTTTTGATGACAAAGAAGGAAAAATAATAGACGTTTACTACAGAAAAAGGTCCTTGGCCAAATCCCAGGAGGCTAATTCTTTTATATTGCTTGTGAAGCTTTACTACAGAGCTAGGTTTAGGTTGCTACAGTGTTTCTTTCTTGATTTTCCGATCCCCTTTCCTTCAGGGGTCTCTTACATTATATACTCCCTTTCTAATGATCTGGACCCTCCATTTGTTAACTGTTCAAGCCATTACTCGAGTGCCCATCCCATCAGACACCCCTCCTGGCTCTCTGTGAGTTGCGATAGCCAATGTGGCACTGTTCAGGGGTCTTCTCCACATAAATGCGGCCAGAAAAGTAACTACAGTTCATTTAATGCGGGGGTAGCAGCTTTTCCTTACATATTTTCGGACTCCCTTCCTTCTCGTGTGTTCATGAGGCACGTCTCTAACGCTGGAGCTTCTATGGAGGTCATTTTCGTCGCTAGAATGCATATCTGAGCTATATTTGCCATGGTCGAGGTGGAATTTCTCCTCGGACCGCCTCTTTCTTCTTTCTTGCTTATGAGGCTCTAAACTGGAATCCCTTACAACCATTTGTCCCTCCTCGGACATGCCAACGTCCTCGGATAAGGCCCAAGGCCCAATATATAATTTTGAGCCCTTATCCCTACATATATATATATATATCATAAACCAAAGTTTAGAGAAAATTGAATTAAAATCTATATTGAATTATTTAGTATCACAAAGATTGAATTAATTAGATGGAACATAGCGCAAAAATAGACTCCAAATAAAATTCAATTCAGATTCTAATCAGATATGGACTTTTCAATTTTTACACTCAATAATTTACTTGGCGCAAAAATTAAAAATTATATAAGACACATGGTTTACAATTAGACTCCAATTGAAATTCATTAAAGATTCTAATTTGATTTTCTCTTAGTTTCAGCTTATTATATATATATATATATATATGAGAAACCATTACATATTTTTAAAATATATGGTTTAAAAAGTGTAAGCTAATACCATTTATAATTTCAATATTTTTTTTAAAAAGTGTATAATTTAAACAATATAATTGTGATTATTTTTAATTAAATCCATGCATATATACACAAAGATACACACACGTCAAATTTAATTACATAACTTCATTAACTTTAATTTTCATTGGAAAAAAAGTACATTTAAATTTAAAGACCATTATATGTTTTTGTTGTGCTTACAGTGTAATTTACATTGTATCATTTAATGTAAAAGAAAATTTTCCCTAAATTTAATAGGATAACTTGGTATATTGTGGATAACGAATTGGATAGTGTGAGCTTGTCTTGACAATTGCAACTTCTTTATTGGAAAAACTACAGTCTCGTGTGAGCTTGTGTGTGGCGACTTGCATCTTCTTCTTTACTAGCTAAATTATAGTGCATTGCTCTCCCTCTCTCTCATGAATAATTGCTCTCTCTCTCTCTCTCTCTCTCTCTCTCTCTCTCTCTCATTAGTTTTCCCTTGTTATAAGTATTCACGCAGTCATGCCATAGTACACTGATGAAAGGCTATGAAATATCTACACTGCCTTATCTAAATTTTAAAGTAATTTTTGCTGTAAAGCGATAATAATTGCTCATTTCACATGGAATGTCACCAAAAGTGCCCGTTTTACTTTTGTCATTTGGCTTTGCCTCGCCTTTGCATAAGAGAGTTTGGAATGGACCCACAATCGGTACCATGGAAGTGGGAACCCTTTAAAAGAGAGACAGGCATAGGTATAGACTCACGTTTGCCACTATGTTAAGTTGGGACTTTTGGGAAGAAGAAGTAGAAGGGTATAAGACTAAAATCATGTTTAGTTGGGAAAATTAAAAATAAAAATAAATTTTCTTTATTTCTTTTTTTTTTTTTTAGAAATTTTCTTTTTTTGGTTGAAAAGAATAAAGAACAAATTAAAAACTGTAGTTTTTGTAAACTTACTTTTATATTCTCATAAGAAGGCAAGATAAGGAGAAAAAGACACACAAGTGGTCGGTGTCTAACATTATAAAGGGCACTAGCGTCATTTACTTCAAAGCATTATTTTCTCAATGGGTTTTGATGGGCCCAAGTGAAAAGCACCACATAATCACTAAACTTTCTTATTATTTTCTTCTCCTATCAAACAAAGGAAAATGTTACCATTCTCCTTTTTCCTTTCACCTAGTTTTAACCCCAAACAAACACTACCTAAGAAACTAAGGCATCCCTTGGCCTCAATCCTTTTTTTCACTCTTCAATTGATTTTTTTTTTTTAATTACCATTTTAGTTCTTAATATTTGTCTTATATGTCAAAATAGTATATAATGTTTCAAATGGGTAAAATTTAGTAATTTTATTTTACCCATCAGTGCACACATCAAAGAAAAGATTAAAAAAAAAAAAAAAACCTTCAACGACTGTCAGAGGCCGAAATCACTGCACACAAGCAGCAAAGTCGCCCCCCTAACTTTAAGTTCTGGTTCCATCCCTGTATAATGCAAGCTGAAATAATAGTTTTCAGTGTTTAAACACTGAAAACTATGGGCCACAAAAGGAAAATTGTGTTTGGTAAGAGTTTTTTTTTTATCAAGAGTGTTTGAGTTAACGTTTTCAATTAAGGGTATTTAAAACATGTATTTTGAAAACTCACCATACCAATTTTTAGTTTTCAAGTAGCGTTGCTAAGTGGTCTTTTTGTAAATAAGTTGAAAATTATAGGATCCATTGACAAGACTAAACTTTTTTTTTCTATCTTTTTTTCCTACGGGCCCACCACTTTGTCTTTCTCTCTCTCTCTTTTTTTTCTTTTTTTTTTCTCTCTCCTTAAATAAGATAGCATTCTTTTAATAATTTTTTTTTAAAAAAATACATGCACATACCAAACACACAATTATGTTTTGGTAGAAATACCATTTTCGTCCTTACATTTTGACTCTATTCCCATTTTGGTCTCTACTTTTATATTTTTCCGCTTTTAGTCCCTAAATAAAAAAAGTGTTCTATTTTGGTTTTTACCGTTACACATTTAACAAAAATATCCTACGTGGTAAACGGAGTGTACTGTTGGCACAGTAAATGTTAATGTGTCATTTACAATAATATTAAAAAAAAAATTATTTGGCTTTTAAAAAATGCCACATCAGCAATTTAATTTAAATTTTTTTAAAATCCACATCAGATAAAAATAATAAAACAAACTCTTAACCTTCTTATTTTTTTAAAAAAAAGAAAAGAAAATAGTTAAATTAAATTTTGTTTTTTTTTTTTTTTTTGGAAGAACATGAAAAAGTCAAAACATATGTTCTTCATTTTCTGTGATGTTTACCTTATATGTCAAAATAGTCTGTAATGTTTGAAATGGGTAAATTTACTACTTAACCTTATGATATTTTTTTTTGATGAGCACTTAACCTTATGAATTATGATAGTATCTTCAGATAGTTTGTGCCGTTTAATGGTTGATGGGGAAAGCTAATGTATAGTTCACAGTGAAAGTAAGATATTATATTTTATGCCACTGAGTTGCTATGTGCTCTCTCTTTCCTTTTTTTTTAATAAATTCTCACTCAACTTAAATCCCAGCACCTGATGAGTTAGTTGATAGAGACGACCATTTAAAAACATAAGTAGACTGATTGAGAGAGGACGGAGAGGGTGATGAGATAGTGCGACTGATAAATTTGCGATGGTGAAGCCAGCCAATAAAGTCGATGGCGGGGCCCAACAAGGCTGGGATCGATAGATTTCAAGAAGATTTGGGAAAATATCTCTCTCTCTCAAATCTGTAAAGGGTGGAATATCTTTTAAATTAAATTAATCATAATTGACATTCTCCAATCATCTCAAATCAAACTAAAAAACAAAAAGAAAATGGAATTGCACGAGGAAAAAAAAAAAAAAAAACAACAACAACAACAACAAACATCAAAGGAAATATTTTGTCCAAACATATACAAAATCCTAAATAGAAATTATCCATACAGAAAAATAAAGATACAAGAACCAACCGTCCAAAAATTCCAAACAAAATAGAAATTTGGATATGAATAAATTGAAATTTAACATCAACAAATCTAGGTCAAACTCAATTCATATCTCAATTTCACAACATGCAAAAATAGTTTTTTTTTTTTTTTTGAGAAGAAAGATAAAATTGGCATTAAAACTAAACCCGAAGGTCAAAACGTACAAAAGAAGAGATATCTGAAGGAACAGACTCTATCCAAACTTCTAAAGGACAAGATAATTTGGCTCTCTGAGCTAAGGCATGCGCTACTGCATTACCTTGCCTACCAATATGAGAGAAAGAACAACTCACAAAAGAGTTTAAAAGAGACAAAATGTCTTTTAAGATGTGCCCTCCCAGGGAGTAAGACACATTACTATCCTGTAAAAGCTTAATAACATTAGAAGAGTCCCCCTCAAAAACTGAGTTATAAAAGCTTGTGGTTTCACAATTTTCTCAGAAAGGGCGGCCATGACCTCTCCCTCCGAATTTCTAATCACCACATGCAAAAATAGTTAATTATAAGTGATGGATATTTTCTACCTATTACTTTTATATAGACTCATCACATTTTGTCCATTACCTATGCATAGGTGACCATTTTGATGATATTGGGTGTCCACAATGTAGTACAGTATTATTTGGGGGGGGGGGGGGGGGGGGACTTGAAAATTATTAAGGATGGCATCATGTATTTTAGATAAAATCATGATAAATTTTACAAACTATCAAATTCTCTTAAAAATCCTATGCAACCAATAGAATCTGAATATTAAGAAGAAAAAACAAAACATATATTTTAACCTCTCACTCTCTTATGCTGGCTTTCCATGTTTCAGTAACCCCGCAAGAGAGTGAACTTGACATGCTGACATGCCGTTGTGAACTAGGAAGCAAACCTTACCCTATGTTTGGAAGTTTGGAGTGTGAGGAGAGTAGAGGGAAGGAGAGTAGTTCAAACCCCTCCAAATCCCAACAAATCTCTCCTCCTCCTTTTTAAAAAACATCTAAACAAGGTAATTTAATTACTCTTATTTCCTCTACTCTACTCTTCCTCCTTCCCCCAACATCCAAACACATCATTATTCTTTGATATGCAGACATCCCAATTTGAGTAGGAAGTGAACTATGTACTAATTTATAGTGTTTTTAACCCCTAGCCCTTAATCTTTTTCCTTATAAGAGCAAACCTTATCTGGAGAAACGAAAAGAGTTACGGATCATAAATTTGTTGGGCTATAATCTAGTTTTATTTCAATGGATAAAATTCAATAAATAATTTTAACTAGTCTGCAAAAAAAAAAATTATAATAAAAAATTATTAACTCAAAATATGATATGGATTAATTGTATACAAGGATAAAGATTTATGTTGAAAATTCCTTTCTTCTAAAATCCACACAGCCAACTCCAAAAAAAATTTACTATAATATATATATATATATATATATTTTTTGGAGAAAGATATATACTATAATAAATTTTTTTTTTTTTTTTTTTTTTTTTTTTGTGGAGAAACTACTATAATAAAATTGATTACAAAACCTTCACAATTTTATTTACACATAATAACCCAAAGATAAGATATAGATTAATTGCATGTACTCACCCATATGCTTTTTGGAACGCATTATGGTCTCTTTCGTGGTGCTGCCATCTTAAGATTATAAATTTATAATTACTAAAATTTGTCACCTACAATGTAATGATTTGGAATTGCCAACACAATAGTACAACGTGTGAGAGGATAAGATGTATGATTGATTGATGATAGAAGCAGGTAAATAATAGAAGGCATATATGTATGCACTTTCGCTGATATTTAAGTGCATGATGCTTATTACCTTTAGTAGCACCATAACCAATGAACGAAAATGACAAATATATAATACCGTCTTTGTTCAAAAAAGATCATCTCTCACTTTCAAATAAAAAGGACAACATCCAAATTTAAATTATTTAATGTTGTTAGGCTACGATAAATCTAATTTCTTTGTGCAGTTGGGAGTGTCATATTATCAACTTTAGAAAGCATAGGTCCTACCAATTCCTCCAAATGTAAAGAGATGATTTCCCCTAAATAGAATCATATTAATTTCGAGAAGTTTGCACAATAATTGATCACCAGTTCTAATTGAATTATCATATACGAGCTTCCTTACATGTAGATTTAGCGAAAACAGAGGAGAGGAGAGGAGAGCTGAGGAAAGGGATTAAAATAGATATTCTTGAGTAATGCAAGGACCACTACTACTTCAATAATATATTATCATGAATACCCCAAATTAAAAATTTATATTAAAAGAAATATATTTTAAAAATATTATTGGACCCTTAGTGAGCTATATGAAATTTTAATAGAGTTTCATCTAATATGATTAGAAGTGTATATATATATATATATATTGTGGGGCCAGAAAGAGTCGAGCAACCCCGGCCCACTTTGAACCAGGCCCAAAGGCCCACGCCGAGAACGCGTCCAAGGTCCGAGGACGAAGCGTGAAAGCCCAGTAGCCCAAGAAGCCATGCCGAGGATGATTACATCCTCGGACGTCTGAAATCAGAAAGTGAGCAAGCAGCACACCCTCAAGGGGAATCTCCCAGAGCATCCAAGGAGCAGATAGCAAGTGCCAAGCACCGGACATGGAAGCATGGTAGAGGAGCAAGTCCCAGATGAACTGTCACCTCCACATTAAATGCCCTCAACTAACGCCCTGGCCGCATTAATGAGGATAGGACCTCTGAACAGTGCCGTCTTGGGCGCTGCAACCCGTAGGAGGGATGGGAATGCGGCTGATGAGACAGGCACTCAAGTGGAAACCGGGTTGATCAACAAATGTAGGGCTAGGATTAGCTGAGAGAGAGATATATAATGTAAAAAGTCCCTCTTGAAGGGGGACGGACGGAGAAAAACCAGAGAAAAGAAACACTGTAGCAACTTATATTCTCTTAACCCTTGTAACCTTTCTTGAAAGAAATAAGATCAACTTCAAGCTCTGTAACACATGTCCGATGAGCCTCATTGTGCATCCCGACCCACGTTTGAGTTATCATCATTCACGTACAACCATGCATGGCCGTTGCATTCCTCACTAGGGCCTAGCTCTTGAACCCATACTCTATAAATTCATTGCAGGGTTAGCTGGGATTGGGTCCACTCTCTCAAATCTGCAGAGAGCGCTCGAAACCGGTCCCTACAATTGGCGCCGCCTGTGGGGAGAACTTGTGCGCTAGTAAGGACAACAGTCAAGCATGGTAGGATCAAGCCCTCACCAAAGAACTCCCAATCGACCTGAACCGGCGAAGTCAAGGCATCAGGGTAACTATGGTGACCCCGGGGGCGGTCAGAACGACAACGGACGATTTCGAGAAGGAAGCGTGCATACTTCAATGGCGAGCGAAAGCCAAGACCGCCGGGACGGGCGCGTTCCCCAGAAGCGCGATGATGGCTAGGCCACGTGATCGGAAGAGGCCCATAGCCACGCTTCCCAGAGAAAGGATGATAAGGTGGCCATGCAGCGCGAGATAGATGATCTGAAGAGGAAGCTGCGCCATGCGCAGCGAAGACGGTCCAAACCCAGCCCTGACCTGCCCTCTGACGACAAGAGTGATGATGAATACAGGCAAAGGTCAAGAACACTCCCCAGCGAGACTTTCTCCCACGAGGAGGAGCGCTACCAGAGGTGTAGGCGTGCCAACCCAACCCCCAGGGGCTTAGGAGGTGATGCCATGAGCAAGGCGCTGGATCAGCTTTCCAGGTCGCCCTTCACGCGTCGTATAGAGGAGGCAGAGCTTCCTCGGCGGTTCCAGCAGCCAACCTTCATTGCTTACAACGGCAAAACGGACCCCGTGGAGCATGTGAGCCAGTTCAACCAGAGGATGGCTGTCCACTCCAAGAACGAGGCCCTGATGTGCAAAGTCTTCCCATCCAGCTTGGGACCTGTGGCGATGAGGTGGTTCAACGGTCTAAGGACGAATTCCATAGACTCGTACAGGCAGCTGACCCAGGCTTTTGGTTCCCGCTTTGTCACGAACAGCAGGCCTCTTCGGCCCATGAGCGCATTGCTGTCCCTATCCATGCATGACGGGGAGACCCTCAAGGCTTACTCGGACAAGTACTGGGAGATTTACAACGAGCTGGACGGCAAGTATGACGCCGTCGCCATCAGTACATTCTAGAATGGGCTACCAATGGGGCACGGCCTGAGGAAGTCCTTGACCGGAAAGCCCGCCACCAGCGTGCGGCAGCTGATGGATCGGATCGACAAGTACAAGCGGGTGGAGGAAGATATGCTACAAGGCAAAGGCAAGGAGAAGGTTATCCCTCAGGAGAGGAGGGATTTCAGGTCGGACCGGTACAGCAACGCCCGCCCGAGGAGGGATTTCGGTGGGCAATCCGGGGCGACCAATGCCCAGAATGTCGGCGCCGTATTCCGAGAACCCGTTCACAAGGTGCTGGAAAAGATAAAGAACGAGCCATACTTCAGATGACCGGCTAAGATGATTGGGGAGCCTGATAGGCGCAACCAGAACCGTTACTGCCAATACCACCAGGACCACGGATATGCCACGGAGGACTACAGGAACCTCTGGAACCACCTGGACCAGCTGGTCCGGGATGGAAGGCTGAAGCACCTCCTGCACCATTCCAGCGGCCAGCAAGGCCAGACCTACCAAGAGCCTCGAAGGGACGTCGCCATGGGGCAGCCCGTTGGGACGATCAACATAATCTTGGCCGTGCCAGGAAGAACAGGCACACCCTCTTTGCGAGTGTTGTCTGTAGCCCAACTGCCCGCCGAGGACCCTCGGACGGGGCCGAAGAGGTCCAAGAGGAATCCTCCCCCAGCACTGAGTTTCTCGGAGGAGGACAATATTGGGACAATCCAACCACACGAGGATGCCCTAATCGTCACCCTCAAAATCGGGGGTTATGACGTGAAAAGGGTGATGGTGGATGGTGGCAGCGCAGCCGAGGTCATGTGTCCAGACCTCTACAAGGGGCTGGGGCTAAAACCGGAGGACCTCACACCTTATAGCTCCCCCCTAATGAGTTTCGATGGAAAGCTCGTCATCCCAAAGGGCATGATCAGACTGCCCATACAGACAGGCCCAGTGGTGGTGGAGGTGAACTTTGTAGTGGTGGACACATACTCCCCCTACACGGCCATCGTAGGAAGGCCCTGGCTACACGCCTTGGGGGGCGTAGCCTCCACCTTGCACCAGAAGGTGAAATTCCCATCAGGGGACCAGGTTCTGGAGATCCGAGGTTGCCAGCCCACGGCGAGACAGTGCACGGTGGCTGCCATATCCTATCGGCTTGATGCACAGCCCTCGGCCCCCGCCGAGGAAGATTCATAGCAATCAAAGACCCAGGTGGCGCCTCCGGATGCACCTGCCAAGGATGCTAAATGTGAGAACCTGGAGAAGGTGGTAATTGGCGATGATCCGGAGAAGTTCTTCCAGGTCGGAACCCAGCTGCCTCCACAAGAGAAGGAGGAGTTACTTGAGTTCCTCAAAAGGAATCTTGACGTGTTCACGTGGGACCCCTGCGATGCCCCTGGGATCGATCCATCCTTCATCTGTCACCACCTTAACGTCAACCCATCTGTGATCCCCAAGCAGCAGCCACCCCGGCGCTCGTCGAATGAGCACGCTGATGCGATCAGGGAAAAGGTCAATAAGCTTAAGCGCGCGGGGGCTATCAAAGAGGTCTTTTACCCCAAATGGTTGGCCAACACTGTGGTGGTCAAGAAGAAAAGTGGGAAGTGGAGGGTTTGTGTAGACTTCACAGACCTGAACAAAGCATGCCCAAAGGACCCCTTCCCAATGCCACGAATAGACCAACTAGTAGATGCGACGGCAGGCCATCCTCGGATGAGCTTCCTAGACGCCTTTCAGGGCTATCATCAAATCCCACTAGCTTTGGAGGACCAAGAGAAGACAGCCTTTGTGACACCCATTGGGAACTACCACTACAAGGTTATGCCATTTGGCCTGAAAAACGTTGGATCCACCTACCAGAGGATGATGACGAGAATGTTTGAGCCGATGTTGGGCAAGAGCATCGAGGTCTATGTTGACGATATGGTGGTGAAGAGCAAGCTGGTGTCCGAGCACTTGGAGGACCTCGGCCGCACATTTGTCGTTCTGAGAGAACACAAGCTCTGCCTTAATGCCTCAAAATGCTCGTGTGGTGTAAGCTCTGGCAAGTTTCTGGGGTATATGATCACCCATCGTGGGATCGAAGTCAACCCTGACCAAATCAAGGCCATTCACAATTTAAAGTCTCCGCAGAACCCCAAGGAGATCCAAAAGCTTACTGGGATGATCGCGGCGCTGAACCGATTCATTTCCAGGTCGGCTGACAGGTGCAGGCCCTTCTATCTCCTGATCAACAAGTGGAAAGGATTTGAGTGGTCCGAGGATTGTGTCGTAGCTTTCCAGCAACTCAAGGAGTATCTATCCCGGCCACCTATCATGTCCAATCCTGAGCCCAACGAGGTCCTGTACGCATACCTTGCTGTGGCGCCCCACGCAGTGAGCCTAGTACTGGTACGAGAAGACAATGGCGTTCAAAAGCCAGTTTACTACGTCAGCAAGTTGCTGCACGAAGCGGAGGTCAAATACCTACCCCTGGAGAAGGCCATACTGGCGGTGGTCCACGCCACGAGAAAGCTCCCCCATTACTTCCAAGCTCACACGGTGGTTGTCCTAACCCAATTGCCTTTGAAGTCTGTACTCCAGACCGCTGACTACATGGGAAGAATCGCGAAGTGGAACACAATTCTGGGGGCTTTTGACGTCAAGTACATGCCCCGGACTTCCATAAAAGGCCAGGTTCTGGCAGATTTGACTGTCGAGTTCGCTGAACCAGCCGTAGAAGTGACAGCCGAGGAGAAGAGCTGTGGTGAGAAATCAGTTGGGGCAATCTCCATCCCGGAATCACCATATTGGAAAGTATATGTGGATGGCGCGGCAAACCAAAGGGGGTCCGGAGTGGGGCTGGTCCTAGTATCCCCTGAAGATCATGTCATTGAGAAATCCCTGAGGCTCGGATTCACGGCCACAAACAACGAAGCCGAGTATGAGGCATTACTGCAAGGGATGATCATGGTGCAAAAGATGGGAGGAAAGTCGATAAAGATGTTCTCAGACTCCAGATTGGTGGTAGGACAGGTAAGGGGGGAGATGGAGGCCAGAGATTCGAGAATGCAAGAATACCTGAGCCAAGTCAAGCGCTTGCAGTTGGAGTTTGGCCTCTTCAGCTTGTCCCATATTCCCGGGAGTGGGAACAGTCATGCCGATTCGCTAGCCACACTCGCAACCTCCTCGGCAGAGGCTCTGCCTCAGATCATACTTGTGGAGCACCTGGAAAGGGCGAGTGAAGTGCCAAAGGGAGTGATCCCCGTCCATCAAGTTGTGATGGGTCCCAGCTGGATGGACCCTATAGTGAGATTCTTCAAAGATGATGTCCTGCCTGAGGAGAGGTCAGAGGCAGAAAAGATACGAAGGAAAGCTCCTCGGTTCTGGTTGTTCGAGGATCACAAGCTATACAGGCGATCCTACTCTGGGCCATATCTTCTGTGTGTCCACCCTGAAGCGGCAGAATTCTTGCTCGAAGAGCTGCACGAAGGAATCTATGGGAGCCACACAGGGGGGAGATCCCTGGCTCACCGAGCCGTCACACAAGGGTACTGGTGGCCGGGAATGCAGCAGGAGGCCCAGGAGTATGTCAAGAAGTGTGACCAATGCCAAAGGTTCGCCCCAAACATCCATCAGCCAGGAGGGGTCCTCAACCCTTTGTCCAGCCCATGGCCGTTCGCCCAATGGGGCTTAGACATTGTGGGACCTTTCCCCAAAGCACCAGGGAATAAGAAGTACCTGTTGGTGGCCACGGACTACTTCACCAAGTGGGTCGAGGCCAAGCCACTAGCCAACATCAGGGACGTAGATGTGAAGAAATTCCTTTGGAGGAACATAGTTACACGGTTCGGGGTCCCTCATACCCTCATCTCGGATAATGGGCTCCAGTTCGATAGCAAGGCCTTCAGGAGGTACTGTTGTGAACTTGGGATCACAAACAGGTACTCAACGCCAGCCTACCCTCAGGGGAAGGGACAGGCCGAGGCTATCAACAAGGTCATCGTTAACGGGCTTAAGAAGAGACTGGATGATGCCAAAGGGAGATGGGTAGAAGAGCTGCCCCACGTCCTCTGGACATACCGGACTACGCCCCGGCGCTCAACGGGGGAAACACCTTTTGCCATGACTTATGGTGCGGAGGCAGTGATCCCCCTAGAAACCAACTTCCCGACGCTAAGGACGAGCTCCTTCACCCCAGGCAGCAATGATGAACTGCTGGGGCGGAGCCTGGACATGGTAGACGAACGAAGAGAGCAAGCAATGATCCAGCCGGCCCACTACCAGCGAAAGCTTAAGCAAGGATATGACGCCAATGTAAAGCTCAGACCACTAGCACCGGGAGACCTGGTGCTGAGAAAAGTCGTAGGAGCGGCCAAGAACCCTTCTTGGGGAAAGCTCGGACCCAACTGGGAGGGGCCCTACCGAATTACCTCAGTGGCAGAGATAGGAGCATACTATTTAGAAGATTTAGATGACAAACCTGTACCCCGTCCATGGAATGTAAATAACCTGAAAAGGTATTACTATTAATAAAGAAGTCTCTTTCGATTCAGATGTTCTGCCTATCATGATCACACGTCTCGCGTCCCGACGGCAAAAATATCTGGGTGCTAGACAGAACCTAGGTCTTGCATGGTCCAAGGACCCAAACCTATGGGGAAACTAGTTACTTACAGCCAAATTGAAGGTTAGCATTGTACCTAGGTCTTGCATGGTCCTCAGACTCAAACCTATGGGGAGCTAACCACTTATATCTGGGTGCTAGACAGAACCTAGGTCTTGCATGGTCCAAGGACCCAAACCTATGGGGAAACTAGTTACTTACAGCCAAATTGAAGGTTAGCACTGTACCTAGGTCTTGCATGGTCCTCGGACTCAAACCTATGGGGAGCTAACCACTTATATCTGGGTGCTAGACAGAACCTAGGTCTTGCATGGTCCAAGGACCCAAACCTTTGGGGAAACTAGTTACTTACACCCAAATTGAAGGTTAGCATTGTACCTAGGTCTTACATGATCCTCGGACTCAAACCTATAGGGAGCTAACCACTTATATCTGGGTGCTAGACAGAACCTAGGTCTTGCATGGTCCAAGGACCCAAACCTATGGGGAAACTAGTTACTTACAGCCAAATTGAAGGTTAGCATTGTACCTAGGTCTTGCATGGTCCTCAGACTCAAACCTATGGGGAGCTAACCACTTATATCTGGGTGCTAGACAGAACCTAGGTCTTGCATGGTCCAAGGACCCAAACCTATGGGGAAACTAGTTACTTACAGCCAAATTGAAGGTTAGCACTGTACCTAGGTCTTGCATGGTCCTCGGACTCAAACCTATGGGGAGCTAACCACTTATATCTGGGTGCTAGACAGAACCTAGGTCTTGCATGGTCCAAGGACCCAAACCTATGGGGAAACTAGTTACTTACACCCAAATTGAAGGTTAGCATTGTACCTAAGTCTTGCATGGTCCTCGGACTCAAACCTATGGGGAGCTAACCACACATATCTGGGTGCTAGACAGAACCTAGGTCTTGCATGGTCCAAGGACTCAAACCTATGGGAAAACTAGTTACTTACAGCCAAATTGAAGGTTAGCATTGTACCTAGGTCTTGCATGGTCCTCGGACTCAAACCTATGGGGAGCTAACCACTCATATCTGGGTGCTAGACAGAACCTAGGTCTTGCATGGTCCAAGGACCCAAACCTACGGGGAAACTAGTTACTTACAGCCAAATTGAAGGTTAGCATTGTACCTAGGTCTTGCATGGTCCTCGGACTCAAACCTATGGGGAGCTAACCACTTATATCTGGGTGCTAGACAAAACCTAGGTCTTGCATGGTCCAAGGACCCAAACCTATGGGGAAACTAGTTACTTACAGCCAAATTGAAGGTTAGCATTGTACCTAGGTCTTGCATGGTCCTCGGACTCAAACCTATGGGGAGCTAACCACTTATATCTGGGTGCTAGACAGAACCTAGGTCTTGCATGGTCCAAGGACCCAAACCTACGGGGAAACTAGTTACTTATAGCCAAATTGAAGGTTAGCATTGTACCTAGGTCTTGCATGGTCCTCGGACTCAAACCTATGGGGAGCTAACCACTTATATCTGGGTGCTAGACAGAACCTAGGTCTTGCATGGTCCAAGGACCCAAACCTATGGGGAAACTAGTTACTTACAGCCAAATTGAAGGTTAGCATTGTACCTAGGTCTTGCATGGTCCTCGGACTCAAACCTATGGGGAGCTAACCACTTATATCTGGGTGCTAGACAGAACCTAGGTCTTGCATGGTCCAAGGACCCAAACCTACGGGGAAACTAGTTACTTACAGCAAATTGAAGGTTAGCATTGTACCTAGGTCTTGCATGGTCCTCGGACTCAAACCTATTGGGGGCTAACCACTTATATCTGGGTGCTAGACAGAACCGAGGTCTTGCATGGTCCAAGGACCCAAACCTATGGGGAAACTAGTTACTTACAGCCAAATTGAAGGTTAGCATTGTACCTAGGTCTTGCATGGTCCTCGGACTCAAACCTATGGGGAGCTAACCACTTATATCTGGGTGCTAGACAGAACCTAGGTCTTGCATGGTCCAAGGACCCAAACCTATGGGGAAACTAGTTACTTACAGCCAAATTGAAGGTTAGCATTGTACCTAAGTCTTGCATGGTCCTCGGACTCAAACCTATGGGGAGCTAACCACTCATATCTGGGTGCTAGACAGAACCTTGGTCTTGCATGGTCCAAGGACTCAAACCTATGGGGAAACTAGTTACTTACAGCCAAATTGAAGGTTAGCATTGTACCTAGGTCTTGCATGGTCCTCGAACTCAAACCTATGGGGAGCTAACCACTCATATCTGGGTGCTAGACAGAACCTAGGTCTTGCATGGTCCTCGGACTCAAACCTATGGGGAAACTAGTTACTTACAGCCAAATTGAAGGTTAGTATTGTACCTAGGTCTTGCATGGTCCTCGGACTCAAACCTATGGGGAGCTAACCACTTATATCTGGGTGCTAGACAGAACCTAGGTCTTGCATGGTCCAAGGACCCAAACCTATGGGGAAACTAGTTACTTACAGCCAAATTGAAGGTTAGCATTGTACCTAGGTCTTGCATGGTCCTCGAACTCAAACCTATGGGGAGCTAACCACTTATATCTGGGTCCTAGACAAAACCTAGGTCTTGCATAGTCCAAGGACCCAAACCTACGGGGAAACTAGTTACTTACAGCCAAATTGAAGGTTAGCATTGTACCTAGGTCTTGCATGGTCCTCGGACTCAAACCTATGGGGAGCTAACCACTTATATCTGGGTGCTAGACAGAACCTAGGTCTTGCATGGTCCAAGGACCCAAACCTATGGGGAAACTAGTTACTTACAGCCAAATTGAAGGTTAGCATTGTACCTAGGTCTTGCATGGTCCTCAGACTCAAACCTATGGGGAGCTAACCACTTATATCTGGGTGCTAGACAGAACCTAGGTCTTGCATGGTCCAAGGACCCAAACCTATGGGGAAACTAGTTACTTACAGCCAAATTGAAGGTTAGCATTGTACCTAAGTCTTGCATGGTCCTCGGACTCAAACCTATGGGGAGCTAACCACTCATATCTGGGTGCTAGACAAAACCTAGGTCTTGCATGGTCCAAGGAGTCAAACCTATGGGGAAACTAGTTACTTACAGCCAAATTGAAGGTTAGCATTGTACCTAGGTCTTGCATGGTCCTCGGACTCAAACCTATGGGGAGCTAACCACTCATATCTGGGTGCTAGACAGAACCTAGGTCTTGCATGGTCCAAGGACCCAAACCTATGGGGAAACTAGTTGCTTACAGCCAAACTCAAGCGTTAGACAGAACCAAGGCACTGCATGGTCCTCGGATTCAGGCCTCTGGGAAAACTAACTATTTCAGAAGACTAAGTATCAGGCAGGACCAAGGCTCTGCATGGTCCTCGGACTCAGGCCTATGGGGAAGTTAACTACATTGAAGAGATCCTAAGTGTCTACTCGAAGAAATTCTATCTGGTCCTTAGGAAACGAAAGGTCCACCCGAGCCTACATGCCCTCGTTACGATAGTTGATGCCGCGATTGGCCAAAATACAATTGAAGTAAAAATCATACAAGTAAAGAAAAAGCGGATAGCATGCAAGTAAGCAAATAGCCACAACAAATAGAAAAAGAAACAAAGCTCTCATTTCATTAAGTCCAAAAGAATTACACCAAGGGAGTCACATTACAAATAAAGAAAAAGGGAAGAAAAAGATGCAAAAAATGAAGTGTAGCAGGCAGAGGCGCCAAGGAGCCTAATCCTTCTGTTTAGGTGCCCGCTCTGGTGGGTGGCTGACAGCCTCAGGGCCCTCCGAGCTCTGACTTGGTGGGATGGCCTGCAGTGGCACAGCAGGAATAGCTGCCCCCTCAGCAGAGGAAACCTGGGCATCGGGGGAAGGCTTTGCAACCTGCTGAGGCACGTCCTCATTAGAGCCGTCACTCAATTCAACCACCGCGGGAGAATTACTCCCTTGGACTGGCTCACCAGTGGCTCCAGCGTCCGAGGCCTCCTCACCCGGAGTAGCAGCAATTTCCACCGCAGCCTCCTCGGCCTCATAGCCATCTGGGGCAGCCTCGCGGATGACAGGGGGGTAGTACATGCTCTCCTCCTTCCACAGGTCAGAAGAGGCCTCCACCCCATCTTGTTTGAGGGCCTCACGCCAAGTTTCGAAGCAGTAGCGCCTACATACCCCAGGACTTGGGATTTGTAGGCAGCTGCTGTCTCAGTTGCCCCGGTAGTATAGGCTGCCTCCTCAGCTTCCTGCTTGGTGGCCCAAGCCTCCTCCCTGCCTTGCTCTGCCTCAAACTTGGCCCTCTCAGCCTCCCCTTTAGCCCATTCAGCCACCCTCTTGGCCTCCTCAGCATCGGCCACCTTCTTTGTCAGGCCAGCTATCAGATCCTCGGCGAGCTTCAGCTGCCCCTCTATCTCACCCAGACGCTTCGTCTGAGTTTCGGCCTGCCTCTGGGCACCCTCAAGGCCTGACAATGCGCTGTCCCGAGCCTGGGTCATTGCCTTCAGCTCCTCCCTGGTCTTGGCAAGGTCCTCCTCGAAGGTCTTGAGGGTCCGAGTAGCCACCAAGCGCCTCTCGCGTTCTTCGTCCATGGCCTTACCATGGTCACTGGCCGCCTCCTCCAGCCTGAAAGTGGCCTGGACAGCCTGCCAAACAAAACAGATACGTGATAATTAGCCAAACTCAAAAAAGAAAGGAAGGCAGAAAAAACTGAAGCGAGAAAAAACACAAGTGTTAAGGATCTTACCATCCCCAAGTATCGCTTGAGGCAGAGGAAGACCTCCCTACTCCTCATGGTCCCCAGCTGCGCCATGTCCGCAAGAAGGAGCAGGCATCTCTCCACCGCGTCGGCCACGTACGCGCCTTCGCCATCCCTAAAGTCCCTGAGGGAGGAGTCATCCCTCAAAGGCGCCTCACGGAGCATTAGGGCGGGGAGCCAGGCCTGAACCTCGGGCGGGGCAGCAACCTGTTTGTCCTGGGTTGAGGAGCCTATCCTCAGCTACTTCGAAGGCCGCCGAGTGTCATCCCCCTCCCGCGTGGGCCCAGATTTGTCCTCAAGGTGCCTCTTGCCCTTATCCTTCTTCTGTTTGGGATCAGCAGGCTCATGCCTGGACGGCGAGTTCGTCTGAGGCGGAGGAGGAGGAAGTCTGGATTGGGTTGAGGTCGACCTGGTCTGAGCAGGACGAGTCTTTGGAGGAGGAGGAGGAAGCTTCGGCTTGGACTTCCCCAGTTGCCCTTCGATTAGGTCGAGTAGACTGGGTTGGGCCTTCTTCTTGTAGCCCATCTCAAGCCGAGAAGATGCCTCAAACGCTAAGAGGTCTGCTTCGGTTAGACGAGGATCACCCAAGTCTCCAGAAGGGTCCTCGGACTGATGGACTTGCTCAAAAACGTCAAAATCATCCTCGGCAGGACCAAAATCTGCAGCTTCCCCTTCCCTCTCTAAATTCTCTTCCGCGGCCTCTGAGAATGTGTGGGAGGAAGAGGGGACTGCTACTGTGACGCCTTCTGAAGTGGAGGGACCCTCGGGAAACTCGAATCTGTCCTCGGTCACTCTTATTTTCTGCAGCCGAGGATCCTTTGCTTTGATCACGTACTTGGGGGCCGTGAATGATTTTTGGAGTGGAGTGTACCCCAAGATCTTGTGAGCAGCTCTAACTTGATGGTCTGCCTCGTTTTCAAAAGCCCCAGACCTGAGCACCTTCTACAAGTCTTCCCTGTTGATCAAGTTGAAGTTGCGCGTGAGGGCGTGCGGATCTGCAGAAAGAAAGCACATTCACGATTAGTAATCAAACTGTGCAAAAAAGAAATGACGCAGGAAACAAGTTAGAATCTTTGAATCCCCTCCTATTCCCACTGCCCCACCTGGTGTCCCCTCTGTCGTCGGGTAATGAAGGCCATCGTGCCACGCTC
Source organism: Quercus aquifolioides (assembly GCA_019022515.1). Classification (NCBI taxonomy): domain Eukaryota; kingdom Viridiplantae; phylum Streptophyta; class Magnoliopsida; order Fagales; family Fagaceae; genus Quercus; species Quercus aquifolioides. The sequence continues at coordinate 9,332,838 of CM032328.1, forward strand.
CAGACACGATGAGAAAATCCTCGTTCATCCCCTTGTTGGACTCAGGGAGGCACTGGATAAGCCGGACCCTGTCGTCCCTCGTCCTCATGTAGTAGGACTTGTTCTTCAGGTGTTGAAAATTGTAGCAGTAGTTCACGTCATGATAGGTCAACCTTAGCCCCATCTTCTCATTCAGGGCATCCACACTGCCCAGAATTCTGAACATGTTGGAGGCGCATTGGGTGGGGGTCAACCGGAAGTATGTAAGATAACCCCTCATCACCGGCCCCATGGGGATTCTCATCCCCCCTTCAAGGAAGGCGATGATGGGAATCACCACCTCGCCTTCCTGCCTCCGAAGGTGCCACTCCCCCTCTTCACAATACCTCAAGTCCACGTTGGCCGGTATCTTATAATCGGCGATGAATTTCTCCATCGCCTCCTCAGAGCCAACGTACTTCTTAAGCCTACCCATACCAAATGACGCCTAAGAGAGCTAAGGAAAGAGCAAACAAAAGAGAAGGAGGAGTAGAGAGGAAGAAAGCTCAGAAAAGGATAGAGCGACTTACAGAAATGAGGAGGAGCTCCTCGGACAGGCTTTTTATGCTGGAGATGTAGGTGGAAATTTGGCTGGATTCTGAATGGAGGCGCAAGAGCTCTTGATCGTGAATGAAAAAGGGGGAAAGCGGTTCGAGTGGGTATTTATACCCTAGATGGAAGAGCCACGCGAGTTTTCCCGCCTATAAATGCTAGGCGCATCCCCACCGTTAGATTATCATCTGACCGTTGAACGTAGGGAGCACAAAGCCGCCCGAATTTAATGCAAGACACGTTATGCGCACCGAAGCTCCAGTAACGCATCTTGGGCAGAGGAAAAGGCTCCAACGCTGACGAGGGACAAGACTCGATTGGACGCGGAGCAGGTCCGAGGGTGTCAAAATCCTCATTTCCGCCCGAGGATGCGGACAACAAGATTTTGAGGGGCTATTGTGGGGCCAGAAAGAGTCGAGCAACCCCAGCCCACTTTGAACCAGGCCCAGAGGCCCACTCTGAGGACGCGTCCAAGGTCCGAGGACGAAGCGTGAAAGCCTAGTAGCCCAAGAAGCCATGCCGAGGATGATTACATCCTCGGACGTCCGAAATCAGAAAGTGAACAAGCAGCACACCCTCAAGGGGAATCTCCCAGAGCATCCAAGGAGCAGATAGCAAGTGCCAAGCACCGGACATGGAAGCATGGTGGAAGAGCAAGTCCCAGATGAACTGTCACCTCCACATTAAATGCCCTCAACTAACGCCCTGGCCGCATTAATGAGGATAGGACCTCTGAACAGTGCCGTCTTGGGCGCTGCAACCCACAGGAGGGATGGGAATGCGGCTGATGGGACAGGCACTCAAGTGGAAACCGGGTTGATCAACAAATGTAGGGCTAGGATCAGCTGAGAGAGAGATATATAATGTAAGAAGTCCCTCTTGAAGGGGGACGGACGGAGAAAAACCAGAGAAAAGAAACACTGTAGCAACTTATATTCTCTCAACCCTTGTAACCTTTCTTGAAAGAAATAAGAACAACTTCAAGCTCTGTAACACCCGTCCGAGGAGCCTCATTATGCATCCCGACCCACGTTTGAGTTATCATCATTCACGTACAACCATGCATGGCCGTTGCATTCCTCACTAGGGCCTAGCTCTTGAACCCATACTCTATAAATTCATTGCAGGGTTAGCTGGGCTTGGGTCCACTCTCTCAAATCTGCAGAGAGCGCTCGAAACCGGTCCCTACATATATATATATATACAAAATTAAGATAGATTATCGAAATAGTTAATATAAATTTTAAATTTCTTGAATTTTTTAAAATAGAACTTTAATTAGAGTAAATTTTTTAAAAGTTAGCAAACATATTTTTGCTTAAAGTGAGTTATAGTTGGAGTAGAATTTTAAATTTTTTAAAATTTAGTTAATAAGCTTTTAACTTAAGTGAACTATCATAATTAATGCGAATTTAAAATTTATTGGAGGGAGAAAATAATCACTTCTAAGTTACAAGAAATTAAATCCTAGTCCAACTAAAATTCAAGTGTAAAAAATTTATAAATTCCAAAATAAAATTTAAAACTTAGTGTATTTATATCAACCATTTATCATAATTTTATATTTTACTATAACAAAACGTGCACACTTCATGTGTTGCTTTCAAGACTCCTCCCTTTTTACTTTAAAAAATTCATGACATGACTTTTGTCTTAGCTGGATGTAGACTTTTAACTTACCTGAGATAAGGAAATATTACAAATGCGAGGGGTCCATTTACCATAGAAACGGCGTGGAAAAAGAGTCTCCGAAATAGCTCCAATTTTTTTCCAAGCAAATCTGGATTTTTTAACGAGAGATAAGGATGAATGATTGAGGTCCTATGTACACCAATTCAAATACAATTCATGTGCAGGGATGGACTTAGGATTTCAAGCTGAGGGTAGAGATAAGACAAAAGAAAAGAAAAAAATTCAAAAATGCATCCATGTAGTATTAATAAACTATCAAGCAAGACAAATACCAAAAAATCATTATTTCTTAATATATTAAGATACAATCATTTACCAACAAAAACAAAAGACACGAAACACTATTGGAACATCGACATTTTGGGATTAGAACATCGACATTTTCCGGAATTGGGGAATGAATATTTTCTAGAATTGGAACATTTACATTTTCTAGAATTGAAATAGCAACATTAGTAGTTGGTAATCCTATATTGACTTCTGAAGAATTTGAATTTTTCTTTTAAAAAAATAAAACATTGTAGTTGATTTTTTAATGATCTACAAATAAAATAAAAATCATATATATTATCTCATAAACGGTTGTTGTTACTAACTAAAGACAAATACTAGACTCTAGGTAATATGCACGATGCATTTAATTATAAATTTATTATTTCTCACTTCTTTTCAATTTATAAATTTATCTAATTTAGCATTATGAGTTAACAATATGCGCAAGTGAATCACTGGTATTTTCTTAAATTTGTGTGGCAATTTTCTATATTATATGATTTGTTTTTGTATTTTGTCTTTGGTCTTTGTCTTTATTTATCTCTTTGTCTTTATCTTGTCTCCATATTTCTATCACTCATAGACTCACCCAATCCCACTACCAACACTATGATTTTATTCTGCACTAGCTCCAAAAAACTTTTGCTAACTTTACATTTTTTTTTTCTATAACTTGTCCCTATTATTGTCCAACAAGACCAAACTTTTTTTTATATAACATAATATATAATATATGTTTATAAGAATGAAAAAAAAAAAAAATCTTCTCAACCAGATGATCAATCTTTTTTTTTTAATCACTTTTATTTACTAGAAATATGGCGCATCATTAGTTTAAGTATAACTCTATTATCTAAGTTACAAGAAATTAAATCCTTGTCCAACTAAAATTCTAGTGTCAAAAATTTATAAATTTTAAAATAAAATTTAAAACTTAGTGTATTTATATCAACCATTTATCATAATTTTATATTTTACTATAACAAAACGTGCACACTTCATGTGTTCCTTCCAAGACCCCTCCCTTTTTACTTTAAAAAATTCATGACATGACTTTTGTCTCAGCTGGATGTAGACTTTTAACTTACATGAGATAAGGAAATATTACAAATCCGAAGTGTCCATTTACCATAGAAAGGACGTGGAAAAAGAGTCTCCTGAATAGTTCCAATTTTTTTCCAAGCAGATAAGGATTTTTTAACAAGAGACAAGGATGAATGATTGAGGTCCTATGTACACCAATTCAAATACATTTCATGTGCAAGGACGGACTTAAGATTTCAAGTTGGGGGCCAAAGATCAACCAAAAAAACAAAAAAAATTCAAATACGCTTCTATATAGTATTAATAAACTATCAAGTAAGACAAATATCCAAAAATTATTGTTTCTTAATATATTAAGATACCATCATCTACCAACAAAAACAAAAGATACGAAACACTATTAGAACATCGACATTTTGGGATTGGAACATCGCCATTTTTCAGAATTGAGAATTGAATATTTTCTAGAATTGGAACATCCACATTTTCTGGAATTGGAATAACAACATTAGTTGTTGGCAATCCTACGTTGACTTCTGAAGAATTTGAATCTTTTCTTTTGAAAAAATCAAACATTGTAGTTGATTTTTTCATAATCTACAAATAAAATAAGATGCATATATATTATCTCACAAACGGTTGTTATTACTAACTAAAGACAAATACTAGACTCTAGGTAATATGCACGATGCATTTAATTATAAATTTATTATTTCTCACTTCTTTTCAATTTATAAATTTATCTAATTTAGCATTATGAGTTAACAATATGCGCAAGTGAATCACTGGTATTTTCTTAAATTTGTGTGGCAATTTTCTATATTATATGATTTGTTTTTGTCTTTTGTCTTTGGTCTTTGTCTTTGTTTATCTCTTTGTCTTTATTTTGTCTCCATATTTCTGACACTCATAGACTCACCCAATCCCACTACCAACACTATGATTTTATTTTGCACTACCTCCAAAAAAATTTTCCTAACTTTACATTTTTTTTTTCTGTAACTTGTCCCTATTATTGCCCAACCACCAGTCAACAAAAAACAAACAGTCTAACACTACACTAATATATTCTCTAATCACTTAGCACAACCACAACATCTTGAGCATACTTTTTTTTTTTTTGATACGAGACCAAAATTTTTCTTATGTAGCATAATATATAATATATGTTTATAAGAATGAAAAAAAAAAAAAAAAAAAAAACCTTCTCAACCACATGATCAATTTTTTTTTTTTTTTAATCACTTTTATTTACTAGAAATATGGCACATCATTAGTTTAAGTATGTGTTTGGATTGGGCTGAAAGCTGTGTCTGCGTTTGTTCTTTCGCGTTTTGCCTTTTTTATTTTTTTTTATTTTTGTTCAACCGCAACATTTGACTAAGTCTTCCGTGAACAGTGCACCTGTGCACTATTCACAGGTCCCACAAATTTCACTTTTTAGCAATTTTTTTCATTAAAAATGGGTCCCACGATACTATTCACACATTTAAAATTATTTTGCTATAGTATTTTCAGTTTTTAGTTTTCAGTTTCTGCAAAATAAGTTCTATCCAAACGGACCCTAAGTATAACTCTATAATCTAAGTTACAAGAAATTAAATCCTAGTCCAACTATAATTCTAGCGTCAAAAATTTATAAATTTTAAAATAAAATTTAAAACTTAGTGTATTTATAATTATATCAACCATTTATCATAATTTTATATTTTACTATAACAAAACGTGCACACTTCATGTGTTCCTTCCAAGACCCCTCCCGTTTTACTTTAAAAAATTCATTACATGACTTTTGTCTTAGCTGGATGTAGACTTTTAACTTAGATGAGATAAGGAAATATTACAAATGCGAAGTGTCCATTTACCATAGAAACCAAGTAGACTTTTCCGAAACCGAATGTTTAAGACACAGTTGGTGCTCTAAGCACCATTTGCCTCCTCCTCCTTCATCTTCATCACAGTTATTGAGGTCCCAAACGCTTATTAAAACATCAGCAGGGAAGTTCGGATAAGCGATGCCTGAAAGCTGGGATATCCTCAAGGCACCATTACATAGTCCAAGGGTCTGACAACCGTAGCTAGTGTTCCATTCTAGGGGCATCTGAAAGCATCGACAGCATCCACTGTTGTAAGGATCGAGCCCAACAAGGAAGTCTTCACCACACCAAAAAAGCAAGCCATTATAAGGAACAGCAGGGAAGCTGAAGATCCACGATACAAATATGTGCGGGGCCGGGCACAGCACCATATAGGCCCTCCATTTACTTGTGTCGGATGAGAATATTTGCACCTTGAATTCCATTGGAATGTTCTCAAATTCAGGAATGAACATCACCCTAAAACTAAGCTGCTGCTGCTTATGATGAAGAGTGTCATAGTTACATATTAACCCAACCCGAGGCCATACTGAGTCGATGCAAGTGTAATGATCAGTAATAGGATTAACGACATAGTAAACGCCAGCCGTATTATAACCAGCAACAAATGCGCAGCCTAAGGGCAAGTCATGACACGAAGCTCGAATGCTGACATCTACGTATTGTGGATATATTGGTGGAACGTAAGGCAGAGATTTAAAATAAGGTTCCTCCTCCAATGGCAAGAGGTTATTTTTGTTCTTTGCCCACGGAGCATGATACTGGAGGAGCAAGGTAAAGGAGCAATGATGATGATCCACTATTGACAACAGAACACCATTCCTTTGATACAGACCTGCATCGCATTGCGGATTTGAAATCCAGCCGATGCAGTATTTCTAACACTAGAGATTTTGGGAGATCGTCAATGGTTGTCGCAGTCCTCGTCCTCGCCCTCTTTCGCTTCCGAATTGTTCTTATGTCATCCGAATCCTCGACAACAGTGATCGTCGTCTTTGGCTTCTGAATTCTTCTGACATCGGACTACTCCTTCTGCTATGATGTTTTTTTACATTCCTTCTCTCCATCGTTAGATCGTATCTCTCTTCTGGCCGCTTTACAAACAAAAGCAAATTACAATTTTGTAGAGATTGTCATCCTCGTATGTATATATAACCAACACCACTGACTATTACCTAAAACAAAAACAAAAATCAACACCACCGACGTATCCGTGTCGGTTACTAAATATATAATTTTTTTTTTTTTTTTAAGGAAATCGTCACCGTCGATTAGCGCCTAGAGAGAACTCAGTGTTGACGGTGTACTATAGGATAGGCGGCGGTAGCAGTCTAGGAACATTGATAGCTCTGTAGGGGATGGGTTTTAGGGTTTAGGGTTTTAGTTGTTGTGGTTTTTTTTTTTTTTTTTTTTTTGGGGGGGGGGGGGGGGGATGGGGTTTAGTTTTCAATCGTTAATTAATTTCCTTGAGATTCCTGTAGTGATAGATTTGGGCCGTTTGGCCCACTGGTAACAAAAAATCATATATAGTTTAATACAAGGGAGTTGCCACTTTCTTTAAATAATAGATCATAGATGCAATTTATACAATTAGATATTTCATAAAAAATTTCTTAGTTGTTTTGTACTTTTTCAGAAATGAATAGCTTCAATTTGATTTATTAAAATTGTAAAAGCTCTATATTCATTTTATACTTGGAAAACTTTTAGGGCTTATATATTTTATTTATTTATTTTTCACAGTTTAAGATGACAAAAGTAACAAATGAAAAGAAACTTTTCATGCAAGTAATATATGAAAAGGAAGAGCTTAATCGAAAACTAAAAAACCCTAAAACCCAAAAAACAAACATGTAAACCAAAAACTCTCAAATCCTATGCAAATCAAAAGTTTGTAATTAGTTGAAAAAGACATTAAAAAAAACAAATTTTAGTACATGAAATTAAGAAACATGATTTTTTTTTTTTTTTTTGTTTCTATAATTTGTAGGCTTTGAATATTTTGATTCTTAAATTTCTTTTCATTTTGGATGTTTTAACATCTATATTTTTGAGTTCTTTTTTTTTTCTTTTTTTGCAATATTTGAAACTATTTTGCAAATTTCAACAATTATATATATATATATATATTCAATAATTTCTAGGTAGTGAATTTTTTTTATTCTCTAATGTTTTTGGCATTTCAAAAGTTTGAATGTTTGAATGTTTTAGGTTTGTTTTTTCTTTGCAATTAATATTTAAAAACATCTGACAGATTTTTGCAAGCCCATTGTACAATATTAAACAGTGGGTTTTTTTATTATCAAAGTATAATAACATAAAAAATTGGAGTAAATTTCATAATGGTATAGTTTCATAATCAATTTAAGGTTTTAAAAATTTATTTTAGTTTACTATACAAACAGCTTTGCTCCCATGCATACCACGGCCGGTTTACCACTAGTTTTCACAATAACTAGGCAAACCAAAGAAGTCCATGTTATAAGGCTATAAAATCCATCTTATTCCAAATTACAATAACTTGTTTTTACATTCAACAATTGATATCACTGGCATGAGGCATAATTTTTTTTTTCTTAGTAGAGAAACAAGGCAACCACTATCCATAATATATATATATATATATATATATATATATATATAATTTGGAAGTTTGTTCTTAGTAGAGAAACAAAGCTACCACTATCCATTAAAAAAGTAGATTAAGTTTGAAAATTAATATAACAAATACATGTTGTTGCTAGGTTAAAAGTTTTGAGGGGAATTCACAAAAGCCTAATTTAGGCAAACCATAATACAGAAACCTAAAAAGCTTTAAAGACCCAAGCTAGCAAGCAGCAGAATAGATAGGCGGCCTTAACTAACAGGAAGAGAGAAGAATGAATGGGAGTTGGCCAACAAGGGAGCACAAAGTTGAAGACATTGTAGCTAGATTGATGATCTGGAAAATCGCGAACCACTTCCAGTGTTTCTCTCTGCAAGTTACATAATACAACCTTAAAATCAATCATCAAATATAGGCTAGGACTAGCAAATAAGGATTTTTCTTTAAAACGTATTTTGAGAGCCAAGGAGACTTTTCAGTAACAATTTGGTTAAAATACAGTTGCTTCTCTAAGCACCATTTGCCTCCTCCTCTTTCATCTTTATCACAATCATTGAGCTCCCAAACGTGTAAAACATGATCAGAGAAGTTGTCACAAGGGAAGCGTGAAATCTGGAATATAACCCGTAATAGGATTAATGACATAGTAAACGGTACCCCTATTATAACCGGCAACAACTGTACACGTAGCATAAGAACAAGTCATGACACAAAGCTTGAATGTTGACCGCATTTACTTATTGTTGATATATTGGTGGAGTGTAAAGCAGAGATTAATAATAAGGTTTCTCCTCCCATGGCAAGAGGAAATGTCCGTTCTTCAGACATATATCCTCCTATAATGGTAAGTAGATTCACGTAATACATGATAATAAATAATTATTTTGTAATTATGATATAATTTATAATTTCTTTTTCTAAAATTTGTAAAGATAATTTGTTCTCTTTAAAAAATTAAGTCATTTCTAAAATTATTTTTTAATCTTTCCGTCTCTATCAATACATCATTATTCTATTTTGAGTGTGTTTCATTAATATTATTATTCCTTTATGGGGTGGTTGACACTTCATATTCTTCGAAATTACGTTTCTATGGCTTTTTTTTTTTTTTGGTAAAACTAAAATTTTTAAGTTTTATATAAATAATTCAAAATTTTCATTCTCTTAAAGAAGATTATCATAATAATCAAATCTAATAACAAATTACACTTAATATTTCTCAAATAATTGATAAACACATTCAAATGCATAATCATGATTATGATATATATATATATATATATATAATTTTCATTTCCAAAATAAATATCAATTTAAATAAAAATCAAACTAAAGCTATAAGAGAGACAGGGAACACTAGTGATGGGAAACTAAAAAATACAACACCAAAATAGTATTAACCTAAAATAAAGTTGTAAAAATTATAATGATTCATCAACCAAAAGTAGAAGTGCTTGAAAAAATAAAATAAAATAATAAAAAATCAAGAGAGAGAAAGAGAGAGTAACCACTTTTTCAAGAGAGAATAATAAAAAATTTATAGAAAATAAGATGAGAAGAAAAAGAGTAAAAAAAAAAAAAAAATGTATTAATAAATACCAAATTATTCAAGTCATGTCATGTAATAAAATAACATTATATTCTGTATACTATCTTTATAATGCAATAGGATAACTCTACACTGGTACATATAATCTTTGAAAAAGTACAACCGAATACATATGATCAAGGTTTCAACTTGCATGCCAACAACGAACAAAATATTAGAATAAATAATAATAAAAAAATAAAAGAAAAGACCTTCAAGACTTGGAAAGTATTAAATACATTGTGATACCAATATGGTATTGATAGCAAGTTGAACACTATATATAGTGGATTCAGATTCTCTAGATTTTTTAGGGTACTCTACTAATAGATTTCCTTAAATACTAACCACTCTTTACTGATTTAATGGTCTAGATTTTGTCATATCAACATTCCATTAATAATATTTTTAAAATAATAAAATAATTTTGAAAACAAAACAATTAATGTTATTGTTAGTGGAATGCGGCAGAATCTAGACATTAAATCATTAAAGAATGGTTAAGATTTAAGGAAATCTATTTAGTAGAACATCTTAAGAAATCTAAATGATCTGAATCCATATATAGCTTGCCACGTTACTTAAAATCCAAAAGACCAATTAAAATTTCAACTTGGAATAGAAATTGCGGGCAGTCTCCAATCTTAGATTCAAGTCGGTCCAATACGTATTGTCCAAATTATTAGCGCCTTCCTATGTACAAGGTGAACTTTCGTATCTTGAGAACAATCCAGATGTGAAGGCGAACTGTGTGAATCAGAAGAACGATACCAACCACAGCTATCAAACTTAACAGAACATAACTCGGTAGGTTGAACTTTGGGTCAGATGCATAGTAATTATTAAAATAAAGTTGATTAGGTATCAGCAGGATGAATGCACATACGTAGGCAAAGGCTAGGAAAGTGAGAGTGATACACATGGAAAATGTCAAGAGCCCCATACAAAGCTTATTCCTAAGAGGAAATCCACTCATAAGCAAAAAGGTGACGCACAAAGATGCAGTAAAAGAGATAGTATTGCAAGTCAAGAAAGCTGAGTACCGGTACTGATCAGCATTACAGGCGAAGACTGAGGTTCCGGCTGGACATGTAATATTATATTCATTTCCAAAACTCCACCTGGGGGATTGAGATATAGGTTGGAAAGTTAGAGTTGTGATAACAGTAGCCACCACCATTAACGAACCACGCATCTCTAGATCTCCTAACCAATCACCCTGATAGCTCAAGTATTTTAACCATCTCAACCATATGTTCTTGCTTGGCTGCACTGGTTTTGTTGGGTCATGGTGACCAACAACAACTGCTAATGGTGGTTGAAGATTAGTTTGGTTCCTTGCCCTTTCAATCCCAGCGTCTAAAAAATGTTTCGAATGGTGACATTTTTCAAGTCTTCTGGATAGTGATCTAAGACTTCTAAGGCTGTAAAACCCATCTGGTTCAATGAATATGCTCCATCTTTCACTTTAGACACTGAAAACAAGTATTTAACTATCTGCAAAAATTTATAGCATTATAGTTTTGAACAATATTTTTTTAAGAAATTATATATAAGTAGATGCAAAGAAAAAAAACCTACCTCTGTTAGCTTTAGCATCACAGCTAAATGCAAGATAGTATTGCCACCATCATGGTCTTTGGAATTGAGAAAATCCCCTTCGTCACTCAAAGATTCCACCAGCAATTTAAGAGCCTCTATTTGGTTGTATTTAACACATATGTGCAAAACAGTCTCACCGCATCAAGCACAATTTGAGATGAGTCAGGCTGCGCAGTGATCAACTCCCTTACAACATCAATTCGTCCCCTCATGACTGCATAGTGGAGAGGAATTCTCTCATCTTGATCACGAATTAAGCATGCATTGTTGTTTGCACGTAACAATAGTTGGACAATCTCAATGTGGCCCTCAGCAGAAGCCATGTGAAGGAGGCAACGTTTATGTGAGTCCAACTCGATAGCAAGCTGGGGTTTTAGAAGTAGAAGAGCTCTACCGAAATCAAGGTGGCCAACTAAAGTAGATATGTGTAATGGAGTTTCACTCATATAAGTGAGGGAAATTTTGTTGAGGATGTTTGGCTCTTTATGGATCAACCTAGATAATGTGGTTGTACATCCGCTCATGGATGCGTTGTAGAGAGCTCTATTATAGCGTCTTCTTCATGCCTTATTTCCATTGTCTCTGTGGGGGAAGGGGGATTGTTAGGTTTTGTATAGTTTGATTGTATCTGACAGTCCAAAATAGAAGCATATATATAAATAGATGAATGTAGTTCACAGATCAATATTATTATCTATTGCTTAAGACATTTCTTTTATCATACAAGCAAATTGACAAAGCAGACATTAATGAAATTTCTACTGAATTTCCTGGTACGTAGCAAAACAAAAGTTGTGGTTTATATATATTTACATTGCCAACGAATACGAGAAAGACTAGATGAATTGTTTATTTGCTTCCGATGACGACAGTCACATATGTTGTGTTTTCTTGTTACCAGCTAGTAGAGCCACCTTTATACTCTAAAGGTGAATGAGTCAATCCCCAAAAGCCTCCAAATTCTAATCAATAGAGTTATTTCTTATATTATAATAGTATTAATTAAATCTAAATATTAGTCAATAAATAAAATAATATTTTTTATCAAATAGAAAACAAGAAAATAAATATAAATATAAAGAGAAATACTACCTCCACAATATATTTTGCAATCTTAAATGTCAGGTTGTTACTGGCTGTTATTGGTAGGGGGAAAAAAAAGTAATTTCAATGGTGAGTTCAAATCAAAACCAGTAATAACTTAACACCTTGAATTGGTTATGAAAATGTTGTGAATGTAGTACTTCTAAAATAAAAAAATTTAAAAAAGCAAAACACAAAAAATTTCAAACTTTTACTATAGCAAACTTTTACTAATTCTTATCTAGGTGTCCATCACTAATATCACATTTTTACTTACTATTATCAAGCTATCACACCAACTGGTGTGAAAAGTTTGTCAAATTTTTTGTTTCTATAAGCTTTCTCAACAATATATATATATATATACACACACACACACATGGCTAATTAGCTAGTAATTTTACATCTAAAACAAGATAATAAAATTTGAGTAATATTTAATTTTCTTTTTTTTAATCATATTTAAATATATAAAATACCTCAACTTAATTTTAGCCTAAAGCCTCCAAATGCATCAAGCCACCCTTCCAACTAACTTTAAATTTTGTTTCAAGTGGTCACTAAAATATATAATATCTGAAGTGAAATTGAATAAATGGCTACAATTTTTTTTTTCAAGGGCCGGCTATCAACCCCAGTAACTTCTCTCTGTCTAACATATATGAGTAAACCTCATCTGAAGCAGGTAAACAATCTATCAATTCTCTCCTTTTTTTTTTTTTCTTTTTTTTTATGGAAAGCCGAAATCATGAAAAGCAATCCATCAATTCTCTCATAATACATGTAAAATATGATCAAATTTAAAAGTTGTCAAACCTCCACCGGTTGTCAACACTGATACATCATCTGATCGTGATTTTTTTTTTCTTTGTTTTTGTTTTTTTGGGTTACTGAGAACTAATAGATGTTACTCTCAGAGATCAATTTCACAGATACGTAAGTCTCAATAAGTTATAAGGAAAAAATTGAAAGTCAATAAGATCCGTTTGCAATTGACCCAAACCCATGAGAGAAAGAGAGAAGCAAAACTGATAGAAAATAAAGGAGGCACGCGTGGGATAAATAAAAATGTATCATTTTATTATAACATTCAATTACAGTGAGCTATTAGCTGAATGTCAAAAATTTTAGCATTTGAGATCTTTAATATAGTAAGTATTTTTGTGTGTTAGTTGTTAAATTGGCTTTTTAGCATTTTTAACATCTATTTTGGCTTCATAACAACGTAAACAACTGAATATATTAAACTAATAAATAGTATTAATTTCAAGCCTCAATAAAATAAAATAAAATAAAAAAGGGTTAAAGATAAAAATAGGAAGTACTCACGTGTCAAAAGTTTACAAGATGAAGACTTTGGGGTTGTTTGATAATGTTGTTCTAGTAATGTTATTTGTATTTTTTGGAAATATGTGTAGGTGAAAAAAAAATGTAAAAATATATGTAATATTGTTTAAACACTAAATACTGTTGCTCAAAATACCTTACCAAACAGCCCCTTTATTAGTACTAACCAAAGTGAAATTGCAACATAACACAGCAGTAAAATTTAATACTTTTTTTATAATACAAGATAGAAATTCTACTCTAACCTAATCAAAATGTATATGTGTGTAAAGCTCACTCCTGAAAACTTGAACTTCGACCATTGCTCCTCCATCACTCCACAAATACTTTGTACTTATAGAATGATTATCACGCCAAGAGTATACGGTGGTAGCAAAATACTACTATTAAAAAAAATGCATTTATCTGTACTACTTAACGAAAGAACTTGAGGTTTTTTAGCTAGTTAGCATCAAATTAAAGGAACCTTTTTTTTTTTTTTTCTTCTGAGGGAAAATATCAAAGGAACTTAGCCAATTCTCGTCCTCTGCATCTCTCATTCGCTTAAGTGTTTGTGCAATGGATGTTAAGATTACGAAAATTTTCACTACATAAGTCATATAATCGTTTTGTCAATTTTTAAACATTAAAAAAAAAATGAAGAAATTAATGTCCCTTGATGTTATTCTAGATAGTAACCGAGTAGAGAAAAGAGAGAACCATTGATTAAACTAGATGTCATGAGATATGCGATAGCCATGGAAATTAGAGATTAAAAAACTAAATATTGTGAATTTTTTTTTTTTTCTTTCTCTTCCAAGCAAGAAAGTTATTACCGCATATTATGAAAAAAAAAATTGGAAGATAACTCTATTACTTAACACCCTTAAAGGCATAGCCTAGTAATTGGAGGCTTGTAATTAACTATAGACCCAGATATCCTGAGTTCGATCATCACTAAAAGTTTTTTGGATTACCAGATACACAATTTTGGCAAGTGAGTCGTACTTTTCTCCCCAAAGATCTACCAAAGGTGGATCTAAGGACCCTGCCTTAGCGCAGTTCCACATCATAAAAAAAAAAATGATAAACTATTTTAGTAGACTTAAAGAAATTTATTCTTCTATACAAGGGAAATTTTCATTTTTTTTTGTTAAGTTTATGTATTTGAATTTCCGTTTTGTTTTCTTCTCACTAATTATGACTCCATAGTTGATATCTAGACTTTGTACAATATGTTGAGACACCATAGGTTTGCATCTAATAATCTCATATAATCACTCATTCTTGAGAGTGCTCTTAATTAAACTTACGTGCTGCAATTTCACTTTGGGTTGTACTAATAAAGTCGTTGTCTTCTAGACTTTTGACATAGTTAGTTCTTCCTATTTGTATCCTTAACTATTGAAGCTTATTTCGTTCGAAAAGGGTATAGGCGGCTAACAAGCCTTCCTAGAGACACAAACATTGAGAAATAATAGGGTTTGGTGTTTTTGCACTTAGTTGATATATATATATATATATATATTATTGATTTGAGGTATGGGCTTGAATACCACTTACACAAAAAAAATTAATTAATTTTTTTATATGTTGATAATTATGAAGTTTATGTTGAGATAGTGATCCCAACATTTTGAGATTAGGACAAAATTTAATTTATATTTTCCCACTATATATGAATTTACTATGACATTTTTTTACATATTGAGATATATGAATTTACAATGGTGCGCGGTAGTATATGACAATTCTTTAACATACAAGCAATTGAGGAAATTTTGTACTGAGTCTCCCCATTAGCGAAATTTTCTATTATCATAGGAAAATTTGTGGGCTATAAAATATAATTGCGTGCTATTGGAAATGAATAATTTTTATCTGAGTTAATTTGATTTATTGTATGATTTAGATTAAATATTATAAATCTAAAGATGTATCTTATATAATTTAAAATTTAAAATGATGTGAATCATGAACATTTTGTATAATATTAGATTTAACAAATAAAATCTTAATTGTAAAATGAAATGCTTCCATTTAGAGTGAAACATGTTGTCCACAATTAGTGGAGGTTGAATGACTTTTAAATTTGATCGGATTATTTGTCTACATATAATATAGGAGAGACTTAATGGATTGTTTACTTGCTTCCCAAGTTCCCATGACGTTCAGTATATGTGACTGAATGTCAACTGAATCAGATTAGGGCAAAGAAAACATGTAAAATATTATCAATCTTAAAACTCGTGGTCCAACCTCCACTAGTTGTCAACACCACTGGGTTTATAACCCACAACTTCATTAACACAGGTGTCATTAAAGCCAGCAAAAAGAAAAGAAATTCCTCGCAGTATGAGTATTAGCAATGGATTACAATATTGATCTATAGACTTGAACAAAGTTTTCTTCGAAACCAGTTTGGAGGAATTTCCTTAATTCATTACATAGCGACTGATAAAACCATCTAACAAGTCACATAATTAATTAAAATGGACAATATTTATTAAAATAGATCATATATATATGACTAAAAGTACAAGTGCATTTTTTTTTTTGTTGATTGACACATACATGGATAGAAGAATTTTCCTTTAAACTAATATGGAGCCGTTAAAATTTTTCGCTATTTATAAGCTTCCATTTTGGAATCATACACACTACATAGCCCCCACATTTCCTTCAATCATATTTGGAGCTGTTAAATTTTTTCCCTAATTATATGCTTGCATTTTGGATCATACACAACACATAGCCCCACAAAGAAAATGGAAATAAGGCACGTAGAAGATGATATAATACAACTCTATAATGCATCAGTGAATGGGGGTGTAAAACAATATTGTATACTTTAATCCATAAATAAAATAATATCTGAAAATGAAATTGGAAAATGGCCTACAAAAGAATTTTCCTTTGTTCGTTTTTCTAACGTCAGTTCTCATCACCTATCAACTTCTCACCCTCTGAAATATGGGATTAAACATCATGGGAGAGTTTTACTCGCATGAATAGGAACCTTGGTGTTTACTAGTCCATATTTTATAAATGGCCATGACAGACCAAGCCAGTTATAGCAATGTTAATGTTCCCTTCCATTGCTGTGTCAAAAATTTAACTTAGAATTCGGTGGAGGTGAATATTATATTGGGTACAAACTCAAAGGATTCCTTCCATCAACAAAAAAATATAACAATGTAAATGACATTGAAAATAGCCAAGCAAGTTGACACAACAAATAGCCTTTATTATTGATAACATTTTGTTGCGCAGCATTTGAGATACTGTACATGCCATCTAAAATTATAACGTCAAATTTTTTTTTTTTTTTTCTGGTTTTGAACACTACATTATACCGCACCTAGTGCCCGTCAAACTTTGCACATTTACAAGTCAATTGTGTCACACTGAACTCTTCAATCCAACAAATTTATTCCCTCCAATACTGCATAAGCTCAAACCACTGTCTCAGTAAGTCAGAAAGGGTTCTAGGAAGTTCTTCAATGTTCCTTAGCACAATGTAATATGGGAAGGGAAAGGAATCCATATACTTTGAAAATTTAATGCTTCCACCCTCAAAGGATGCTTCCATGAGGTCCATGATCGACTCTTGCGGACTATCTAGAAGTAGAAATGCAACCATACGCTTCCGACTCAATGCATCTCTAACACAGCGCTTCAAGTTTTCCTTCTCATGGAACCGACCATCTGCAATGATCAAGACAAGCTGTTGTAATGGGTTCTGTCCAGATGGAAGTCGTGCCTTTGCCACAGCTACATCCAACATGTTGTTCAAATACGTCAACAGATCAACCACCGGTTCATCCGCAATGGTATTCTCTTGTTTGAATGTCAAGCTGGAGATCATCTTGATCCCAGCCTCTCCAGTAAACGACTGATCAAAATCATGCAGTAACCTAATGTTCCCCTTCTTTCCAAAGCTTGTAACGGCCAAGTTTCCCATTTCCAGTTGAGACATGGCACGACAAACAGTTACTAGAGCCTCAATGGCAACATCACCACAGCAACTCTCAGACATGCTACGGGAATCATCCACAGCAATAACAACTTGATAATCACGTTTGTTAGGTCGGGTCCGCCTCAGCCATATCTTATCTTTCCTGTAATGACTTGCAATGTATGGAATTACCTTCTTCATGTTAATACGCTTACCAGTTTTATAATCCCCTTGGAGCTTGCTGGCAAGAGTGGGCTCTAACACAAGACGCAATTGTTCTGCCAATTCCTGGGATAACCTTGTCGTCTGCAGTTCATATCTCCTCCAAAGAGCAGTAGCATTATTATTCACATCATTGGAAACTTCCTCAGGATCTTGGGCCTTTCCCAGCTTATCATCAACAGAAAGTTTGCTGAGTTGATGTGTGCCTTCACTCAAGTAAGACTTCTTGACAAAGACCAAACTCTCTGAAAGGCTTCCAGGATTATCATCATCAAGATTTTGAACCTCATCAGATCCCTCATTAGGTGACTTCTCCAAATCTGTGAGCTGCATATGCTCTTCAATCTTACTTCTTTGGATTGAGGCAGAGCTCTTGAGAGGGGGTGCTTCAGAATTTTGCTTCTCAATCTTCATATCAGCAAGGTCATCCCTATGCACCGTAAGACTATCTTCATCCGGCTTATTTCCATTGACATTTCTGTCAACCTGCTCAGATGTTGCAGGTCCCATGGCCTGTTCTGTCCCTTTCTCAAATTCAGACACAAATCCATTTTCATCTTCATTTGCATCCTCGATCTCACCTATTGACTCTGTATTGTCTGCTTGAAGATCAACAGACACTTTGACTCTTTCTTTCCACTCTTCAAGTGCATCCCCAACATTCCAGTAAGGATTAGTTTGGGTTTTTTGAGTAGATGAAGGTTCATGTTGAGGGAACTGACTTTTTGGTTGATCGTCAGTGAATCTCCCACTATTTGATGAGTCAGCAACCTCAATATCCATTTCAGTAGTATTAGTGGAAGGTAAGCCCTTTAAGGAGCAAAGTCATTTTGAGCATCATTGCTGCTAGACCAGTTTGATTGTGGTGCTATATTTCTTGAATCTGGTGCCTGAGAGTCACCTTTTGGTTGTGTTGCAGATTCTGCATTGGGCACATGATCAGAAATAAGATCAGAAATTCCTGGCTTGAACATATCAGTACTTGTTTTGGTTAAATTCTTCTCAACATCCTCTTCATGATCTCTACCAGGATCATCCCTTTCAGGACTTCCACCCACTTGTTCTGCCTCTGCCTCTCCCATAGTTTCATCTGTTGCATTTGTATTTTCTTCCTCGTGGTTTCCCTTCTCATCAGCCTCCTCATTCTCCACAGGATCTGCGCCCTCCACAGAATCTGCAACCTCCTTTTCATCTGTGTCCATATCTTCATCAGAACACTGATTTGACTCATCAGGATTTAACCCTGTGGGATCAGCAAATGCTTTTTCTTTGTCCAGTTTCATGTCTTCTACGTTCTCTCTGTCGGCAAGATTGTCCTCACTTCCAATCTCATCATCTTGTTTGTCAAGTTCATCAGAATTAAGCTCTCCAGGTTCATCAGCATTAAGCTCTCCAGGTTCATCAGTAGTAGCAGCACTATCTTCCTTGGCCCTAAGCTCCCTAGAGCTTGTATCTCTATCCCTAACAGAAGACCCTGATTCATACTTCTCATTTGAATTACTGGGTGGTTCATCTTCATCCTTATCCCAAAGTTTCTCATCAACTGCTTCACTGTTAGCACCGGTTTCCCTCATTGCAGACTCTTAACTGCTCATCCTCACTATCATCATCATTGTTATCTTCTGCAGAGTCCTCACTAACGCTTTGTGCAACGGCTGCAAAATCCTGTTCCATCCCAATCCCCTTCTCATTCTTATTCGGGACTTCATTTGAGGCATCTTGCTCTTCACTTGGCTGTAGAAACATTTAATGGAAAAGAATGAGACAGTCGAAGCATTAATAAAATAGAAAGAAAAAGGCATTAATACCAAGTTATGCAAACTCAATATGTTTCAATGCTCTATCGTTTCTTTTCAAAAAAAAAAATATGTATCAATGCATGGTATTTTTTTAAATAGAAGGTAGAGTAAAACTAGAGATTGAACTCGAGATCTTCTGTTCTGATACCATGTTAAATTTCTGATTGTTCCAAAAGTTTAAGCTGTTAGGAGATGGTAAATTTAATCACTTAATTATAAGTCCAACATTAAGTTGTGGGGATTGTGATGATCATGTCTAGTTGTCTCTGTAATTTGATTCCAAAATAGCTAAATTCTGAATTAATATATAACAATGCTAGGAACCAAAAGTCAAAAGTCAATTAACTTATAAAGTCAATTTGTCTCCAAGTCCTGTATAATTATCTCATATTTTCAATTTAAGATAAAATTATCTTAACTCCAATGCAATATAGCAATTAAGCCGTGAATTCTTCAAAAATACTAGTAATTGAACTATTCCATGTACTGATTTATAGTAATTTTTTTTTTAACCCATAATCTTTTTCCTTATAAAAGCAAACCTAGCTTTTCTGGAGAAACGAAAAGACTTATGGATCACAAATTTATTGGGCCATTATCTAGTTTTATGTAAATTGATAAAACTCAACAAACAATTTTAACCAATCTTTGTGGGCTTCTCTTGGTTTAATCTGGTGTAGATCGCCCTAAATCGGGGGCTTGTTTATTCTATGTCGTAGGTGAGCTTGGTAGGGTGCTTGATGGTTGTAGTATTGGGCCTACATTGTTAGGCTTACTCCAATTAGACCCTTTCGGTGTGCCCATCTTGGGCTTGAGCAATTTTCCTCATTCGAATGTAATTTAATTTAAAATACAGTCTGCAATTCACATTTAAAAAAAAAAAAAAAATAGCCATATAATAATATCTAACTTTAACGTTTAGGTTTAAAGCATGATAAAACATGGGCAACCATCCACATTGATGCATATTAATTTTACTAAAAAGAAAAGTATATTAAAATTTACAAAAGTCAGTACCTTAGTTCCAGGGAAAATTATTAAATATTTTGGAGTATAATAAAGTGGCGCTCCATTTAGGACAAAAAGACCTTCATTTCCTCTAAAAATTCTTCCATTTTCAGTTTTGGTCCTTCCCTTTTATTTATTTTTGTTCACTCTCTACTGCTTTGGGAGCACTAAATCATCGCACTCCTAGAGTACTTGACAATCACTTGGGTATGAGTTTTTCAAACCATAAAAGTGGTTTTGACACATGGAGGGAGAGGAGAGTAGAGAGTATGAGAGAAAAGTAGAAGAGATGATAGGAGAATGGTAATCGGTTCCCCTTGTTTGGATGTTCTAAGAACTAAGTAAGGGGAGGGTAATAGATTTACATACCCTTTGTTTTAATGGCATACAAATTAAAATAGGAAGTAGTGGAAATGTTGAGACATTATATAAATCAAAAAGTATACCCCTTTCATTAAGTGGAACACTCCCTTCCCTCCAATTTAAAAGTAATAAAAATAAAGGATTTGGCCCAAAGCATGGAAATTCAAATAATACCTTGTGATATTTCCAATAGGAACATTTGAGATTCAAATATCTACTCCTACAACTATTGAAAAAAAAAAAAAAAAAAAAAGGTTTTGGACTTGTATCTTACCCCTCTGAATCTCTTCAAAGCTATTCGACTCCCTTGAAGAAAAAAAAGGTTAAAACATGGTTAATTAGACTCCCTTCCGTCTCTACTACCCTCTCTTCCTCCAATCTGAACACATATTATTAGGATTTGAATCTTAGACTACGGAAAAGGATGTAGGGAAGTTTCAGACTAGGATTCCAAGGTGTGGTTCTCAACTCATTGTTTTACTTGTTGGAAATTGAAATATTTTTAAATGACCTTGAAGTATGATCGTTTGAGTGAACACTTGACACCAAGTTCAAATACGTAAAATCTTATTGGAATGATATTACACAATTTAGAGTGTAATTAAAATTTAACTTGTCTTTTATTTGAGTTTTTCACATATATTTATAGATGACTTTTAGTTGCTTACAAGAGAATAGAGAAGATGCAATTACTTTTGTTAAAGTAGAAGAAAAGATTTCATACATTAATCTCTTTCCTTCTTTACGTAGAATCTTTGTAAAATTCAATTAAATACATATCATCACGATTTGAAATTTTATTCCAACAAGAAGCACAAAGAAAAGAAATAGAAAAATGAAAAGAAAAGACCCGGGATTGAGAGTATCCAATACATTTGGATAGCAATCTGGTAATAATCATGTTTGCTCAACTTGTATAACCTTTAGTAACTTTCGTGTTTTCTTTACCACCCAAGCCACAAAGCGAACTGTGTGAATCAAAAGAACCATAGCCATCATAGTAAGAAAACCCAAAGCTGGCAAAACCATAACAGCTCCAGTTGATGGATAAAGATTATTGCTTGGAACACTAACAGCTCCAGGTGGTGCATAATTCTTATTGGTTGGGTCCACTAGATAGATGGCTAATAAATAGGAAAGAGCTAGGAATGTGATAGTGGTACACATGGAAAATGTCAAGAGACCCATACAAATCTTATTCTTGAGAGGGAATCCACTGATCAGCAAACAAACAACACCAAGAGATGCAACGAAAGAGGAAGAGTTGCAAAACATGAAAAGCTGGTAGCTGGAAAAAGGTTAGAGCCTGCGATCGAGGTTCCAGCTACACATATACTATCAGGTCTGCATTTCATCATTCACATTTGTTTGCCAAACACCACCCGGTAGGCTAATTGTTGGTTGGAAAGTAATAGTTGTGATTACCGTAGCAACCACCATTAATGCACCACGCGTTTCTTCAATCCAATCACCTTTATATTTCAAGTACTCTAGCCACTTGCGCCTCTTCTTACTTGGCTGTGCTAGTTTTCCTAATTCATGGTTATTAACTATAGTTATTGACGGTGGTGGGAGATTATCCTGTGTATTTCCTCTTTCAAGACTGGCATCCATTAAAATGTTTCCAATAATGAGGCTTTTGAAATCTGTTGGACCATGCTCTAAGAATTTTGAAGCTGAAAAACCCATCCAGTTCTAAGGCATTTGCACCTTCTTTTACTTTAGACACTAAAAGTAAGTATTTTACTGTCTGCAAAAACTTATAGCATTAGAAAATGGAAAAATTACACTTTACTACCCTAAATTATATCTCAGATTACACTTTGCACCCTAAACTATTCAAATGCATAGTTTGCACCATAAACTATGATACTTATTACACTTTACACCATACTGTTAGTTTTACTGTTATCTTTAACGGAACTTTGGTGCACATGACACGCACATGTGTTTTGCTTAAGTAAAAAAAAGTTAAACGACAAAAACACCCCTCTTCACAAACAATTAAAACAAAGTTTTTTTCCTTTTATTTTTTTCTAGCTCTGTCACATGTACAGGTACAAGTAAAACTCTCTCCAATCTCCCTAAATTAAAACCCTGTACAATCAGAAATATCCAACTTGGCTTTTCGACCCTCTTGTGTTGTGAAAGTGGGAATTCTTTAAGTTAAAGAGACAAAAGTGGTGGCTCCAGCCTTTTCCAAGCAAGTAAAAAATTGAATAGAAACGAAGCCGATGAAGGAATAGAGATAAAGATTGGTTCTATCCTGGGCACCACCCAAAGGCTTAAAAGACTGGACCTGTCTTCCTTTACTAAACGATTTCGTGATATTGTCCACATGAAAAAAAAAAAAAAAAAAAACCGATTGTTGTACAAATAATTGGAGTTTCCCCCATCAATTAATTAATTAAGAAGTATACATTAGTGATATTAATTCCAAATCTACTCACTTTAAGGCATGCACTCTACTCAACATTCTGCCATCTTTATTTGAGTGTAGTGTAGTGGTAGAGCAGTGGTGGGCGATGCTGGAGCTAAAGATATTTCTAATTTAAGGATTTAGGGTTACAGAGTTTTGATTTGGGGGGAGCTATACCTGTACGTGTGAGAGAGAGATGAAAATAAAAAGAAAGAAGCTTTTGTTTTTATTGATTGTGAAGATGAGTGTTTTTGTCTTTTAACTTTGTTCCACTTAAGCAAAACACATGTGCATGTCATGTGCACCAAAGTTCCGTTAAAGATAACAGTAAAACTAACAGTAGGGTGCAAAGT
This sequence comes from Quercus aquifolioides, assembly GCA_019022515.1. Taxonomy (NCBI): domain Eukaryota; kingdom Viridiplantae; phylum Streptophyta; class Magnoliopsida; order Fagales; family Fagaceae; genus Quercus; species Quercus aquifolioides. Next base: position 9,356,620 of record CM032328.1, read on the forward strand.
GTAATAAGTATCATAGTTTAGGGTGCAAACTGTGCATTTGAATAGTTTAGGGTGCAAAGTGTAATCTGAGGTATAGTTTAGGGTGGTAAAGTGTAATTTCCCCTTAGAAAATTGAACAATTTTTTTTTTCATAAGAAGCACAAGATGAAATGCTACATAAACCAATAGTTTCACCAATTTGGTATGCTACATAAATTCTTGGTCGCTAATAGGCATGCATATTAAGAACATATAGAACATGTAATTCAATAATTGGATTTTCAAAATATGAATTCAATAACAAGTTATTGGGTGATGTAACATTTTTTAGAATTACAACACGTGTAACTTGAACCCAACTCTATATTTCTTAATTTGATGTGAATTTTAACAAATCTACCGTTAGATTATATTATTTTTGTATATTTTTCAAGGTGATTAAAGATCAATAGTCATATCATCTATCAATTGTCTAGATTCAAGTTTTTATAGTTTAAAATAATGTATAAAAGATAAGTTTATAGATCAAATGGTAAATTACATCCGATTGACTTGAAAATTGGCATGCATGTAGAGCATGTAATCTAACGGTTGAATTTTCAAAATATGAATTCAATAATAAGTTATTGGGTGGTGTAAAATTTTTTAGAATTACGACAGGTGTAACTTGAATATAAACCTATATTTCTTAATTCGTTGTAAATTTTGACAAATCTACCGTTATATTACATTATCTTCGTATATTTTTTATGCTTACAAAATTTAAAATTGATCAAAGATTAATAGTTATGTCATCAATCAATTGTTTAGATTCAAGTTTTAGTAGTTTAAAATAATGCATAAAAACCGAGTTCATAGATCAAATAGTAAATTACATCCGATTGGCATGAAAATTAGCATGCATGTTAAGAACATATGGAACATGTAATCCAATGGTTGGGATTTTAAAATATGAATTCAATAATATGTTATTGGGTGATGTAACATTTTTTAGAGTTACAACACATGTAACTTGAACCCAACTTTGTATTTCTTAATACAATATATATATTGATAACCCCCTGTCACTCTTATGTGTGATCCAAACAGATACCTACTTGCAACTTACCTTTAAAATGAAAAATTTGAAAATCAAAACCTGCTATCGAAACTACAAAATGAGCAAAATACTCATGGAACATCCAAATAATGATACATGTTGCACCAAGAATGATACATGTGTAAAGATATTCATGGTTTTGATTTTAAAGGGAAAAAAAAAAGGTTTTAGTTTGAAAACTGTTTTGAAAAACATATGACAGCCAAGAGTGACATTAAGATGGAATGAAAATCCCAACATTTCCCAAGTTGCAGTCACATTTTGGAGAGACTCCTAGCCACCATCAAGATGCCATCATTCTGTAGTGAATGATGTGATTCATCGATTAATGAGGATTGAGCTAAGTGATTACACAAAAAGAGACCTCCTTCATGATTTCATTAGCCAGTGAGGTTTAATAGTAGACCTATTATGAAATGAGTTCTTCGCAAATCAAATGCCAAGAGCCCTTAAATTTAAAATTTTTAATTTATTGTGTATGATTTAGCTCATTGTGGAGATTAAATATTATTCTTAGCTCACTATGGTAATTACATATTTTTCTTTTAACATGTGACTTAAGATAATTAATATTTTTTATTATTTATTTTTGTCCAACTATTCAAATGTGTGAATTGTATCTCATTTATTTTATTTTTATTTTATTAATTAATCTATGTATTGCATAGGCATTTTCCATAAAACGTTGCTATATACTTCCCCCCAAATATTTCATTGCCGCACAAAATTTCCCCCCTATTCTTCATTTCCCACCTTTTTCTCCCCCAAAGCTTTTTTCTTTCTTTCTTTTCATTCGGCTCACTTCTCAAGCTCTTAAAAGTTAAAATCCTATTTTTCATTTCCCATCCAACTCCTTTTTTATTTTTTTTTTCCTCTCTAACCCATTTTCATTTTCACCATCCGGAACTCTCTCTCACCATCATCAAGCTCTCTCTCTCTCTCACATCTCCACCGCCCCTAGCCACCACCACCTCCCTAGCCCTAGCCGTCGCCACCACCATCGCCCTAGCTGTAGCCGCCGCCGCCGCCATAGATCTACTCTCTCTCACCTCAGCCACCACCCACTGCCATTAATGGAATAATGATTATTTTCAATTTTCATAGTATTTTTCTTACCATTGTTATTGTTTTTTGTTTTTTCCAGGATAAAAGCTTTACTTTCATTTTGAAGACACCCCCTGCTTCAGTTCTGCTCTTAAAAGCCGCAGGTATGCTTCTTTAACAATGCCCATTATGTGTTTGATTGTTTTACCCTTCGTTTGTTTGGCATTTACTGAATGTAATTAAGCACCTAAATTCCTGGATTTTAACAGTGTGTTTTGGGGCTATTACCAATTTGATGTGGTAACTTATTGAGTGGTTATTACTTGAATCAAGCTTCGTTTTAATACATCCAACATGTAATGTTACAGCTTACAAGTAGAATCTAGAAAACTAGAATTTTTCCATCACTGATGTTTTCATATGGGAAAATTTACTTATTTGAAAAAGTGGAGCATCTTCGATTTGATTTCGGCATTGACTCTGATTGTGCTAGATGAAAAGTGAACTCATTATTATCTTGCTAAGGGCTCATTAGAATACTCAGAATGGAGAAATTGTGCGGAAAGTTTACTACGCTTTTTGAAAGGCCTCTTAAATGAAATACTCATCTACAAACATAACAAGCGAGCACCTGACAGTGGCTCCAGACCATAACTTCTGAGATGCTTAAATCCTAATGAACTACAAATATGGTGATGAACTTTAAAAGGGGAGAGTTTGGAATAATTTGATTGTGTTCTATACAATTAATTTGAGCTGGAAAAAGTGCTCGATCCTTTAAGTTCTTCATTTGATCATCTCTCAAACCCACACTCAACACTCATTGTAAGTTCTTCTTCTTTTCTTTCTAAAGGTTTTTTTTTTTGTTAATTAATAGAGAGAATGTTCGGCAATGCTTTGAAGATCTCACACTAAAGGTATTCTATTTCAGAAAGTCTTACATTTTATTTAACTGTCATCTTGTATCAGCAATGTTTCAATAGCTTGTTAGACTCTGCCTCACTTGGTAATGTTCCTGTTGTTATCTATTGGAGGGTGAAAGAATTCCTCGCTAGTTTGATTGATGATAGCCGGCCCTAACTTAATTGGGATTAATACTTAGTTGAGCGGAGTTGAATTGCTTTGATTGGTGAGTGGTCATTACTTCATTTAGAACCTACCAACCCATGTGTACTTCTAGAATGGAGCTGTCCAGTGAATGAAAGGACTAATTACGTCCATTGTATACTTCTGTTTCATAATTGCAAGAGTTGCAAGAATTTCTGTCCTACAACATGATTTTTGCAACCTGAAAGGGCCTTCTAACTATGCTGTTGAAATATATTATGAATGTTAAATAGTGTCTTATCATCAAGAACACTGCTTCCTGTGGTCATTAAAAAAACATTCTTTGGTGACAAATGCACCTTAAGTTACCTTTGTTAGTAAGTTGACACCAAAAGTATGCTCTGCTGCATCTTAGTAACCTGCTGAGCCAACCTTGAATCCACTCAACATTTGACATTGCTATAATGAAGTTGGGAAAAGAAAATTTCAGGTCTGATGTGGCCTATGATACTATGAAAACCATTAAGCTCTTAACAACAATGACACTTTGAACCAAATAAGTCAGCTTTGTTTCTGCTGAGGCTGGCAGTGCTGTTGTCATGTTCTCGAACCTAGTTAGAAATAAGCCAACTTACGATGCAAGTTGTGACATTATTCAATTTTACAATGTTGGCTAGTGGTCATTGCTAGGATGTATGGTCATATATACCGACTTCATTTCACTTGTAAGGTATTGGTGGTAATAATAGTACTTCTAGTGTTAGTCCTGAAACAATTTTTTCTATATTGTTAAACTAACACACAAAATACAACTTATAAACACTAGCACTGTGTTTGGTTTAGCAGATTTTAGGAGAGATAGAAAATATAGGAGGGAAAATGGGGTAGAAAAGTGAATTTTCCACTGTTTGGGAGTGGGGGGAAAATGGGGGGAGTGGAATGCCCGAAGAAAATTTTCTCTCCCGGTCCCACAAAATCGGGAGGAAAAGCAAGGGGGAAAATTGCAAATGATGCAGTTTTACGGTAATGCCCTCCACTAACCCACATTCATGCCTTCCACCTACACCCCTGATGACTTTTGCCCCCACAACATTCTTATCACTTTTCTCATCTATCATCTTTCTCAGCACACTGAAAAGAGTTCCAGGTTCTCCTCTCTCTCTTATTTTTTTTTTTCTTTTTCTTCTTCTTCTTCTTCTTCTTTTTTCAACGTGATCTATTGTTTCTTGTATTGTTTATACTCCTCATTTTCTTGTTGATTTTATGGTTTCGTATGACATTCATTTTTTTTTTTAGTCGTATATCTACCAGTGCTCATTTCCTTTTGTTTTTTTTTTCTCCAGCCAAGGGGTCTTTTGATTTCCTCTCCAGCCGAGACAGGTATAATCTTCTCCATTTTTTTTGCTATTTGATTTTTTTTTTTTTTTATTCCGGTCTTCCCAGAATCTTTCTCCTATTTCTTATTTTTTGCAAACCCATTTGGGATTATTGAATCTATGCATGTAAATAATCCGTGTATTGTTTGTTTGTTTTTTTCTACTTCGGACTTCCGTGCCTCTCACTCTCACTCACTGCCTCCTCTGCTTCTCGCCTTCTCTCTGCCTCTGCTTCGGACTTCAGTGGTCAGTGGCCAAGGCTCCGTATCGTGCTTGTTCTTTGGCTTCAAATTTTCAGTCAGTTCAGTCCACTTCTCCACTGGTAACATCTATTATCAATTATGCTTTCAATTATTTAATCAATTATTAGTTTACAAAAAAGTAGCTCTGCTTATGATGCTTGTCATTTTAGTTGGAATTTTAAAGGAATTTAATGGTATTTTGTCACCATTAGCACTTGTAATTGCTGTTAACTTGGTAAATGTCATAAAACACTACTCAACTAAAAAACTTCAGATCATAATTTCCAGTTTCCACAGTTTGCAGACTCTGTAAACAATTGGATCTATATTCAAGTTGCCCTCTAAAAGATTCAATGGCATGGTGCCCATTAGTTTAGTCTTTTACAAGCTAAGCAACAATTGTGTATAAGATTGGTAGATACCGGAAGACCATAGGCACTGGTGTATTCTTGCCAACAGTGTACCTGTGTACTACTTTAGACTTTAATTAAATACTTAACAATTGTAACAGTGAAGAATATGCATACATAAATACATAATACACATATATATGTATATACACATGTGTGTGTGTACACACAATTAGGATATTAATAATTTTATCAGCCCAATCATTGAAGAGCTATGTGATTTACAGAGCATAGCATTTTAGTTAGTTTACATGTGTGCCTGCCTGTGTGTGTGTTCATAGTTGGTGGATTTTATTGTTTGGTATTAGTTGTGATTGTTAGAATCAGTTGGTGTAAGGTTTTCATTTATTGAGCTTGGCATAATTTCTTACATGATTTGTTATGTGTATTAGTTTTTTTTTTTGTAGTGTTTCTTTGCTAGTTATGTTTAGGATGATAAAAACAAAACAACAAGGGTAAGTTGCTTTAATTAGTAATTATTATGACCAATGTGTTGATTATTTTTTACTTGTGATGGATATTTGGTAGATGGATAATTCAACTATTTGGGATAATAGTCCACCGGAAGATTTGAGTAAGAGTTGGGAGGAAAATTGTCAAGATCAACTAAGAAATATTCATGAATTGAACAAATTTAGTTTGCAACTTTTGACTGATTGGCAGAGAAGATGAGATGTAGCAATTTTGCAACTTCTTGTACATGTGGTGCATGGAATATGGATGATGGGCATATATTGTAGTCCATGTTATGTGGATAGAGTACTTACCGAAAGTAGTGCGGAAAGAGAAAATATTCGGCAAGAACTACTAAGTGAACTTAGATGCAGTAGGAAATGTAGAGACATAATTCGAATGAGGCCTTATGCCTTTGCTAAGTTGTGTGAAATTCTTCGAGGAACTGGCCGTCTTAAAGACACTAGGAATGCTTCTGTTGAAGAGCAAGTAGCCAAGTTTCTTTACATTTTAGCACATAATGAGAGAATTCGTACGGTTTCCTTTTTCTTCCATCGTTCTAATGAGACCATAAGTCGTCACTTTCACAATGTGTTGAGAGCAGTCATCTACTTAAAAGATCAGTTCCTTCTACAACCTAATGGGGCAGAGGTTCCCCAACAGATACGAAATAGTCATAGATTTTACCCATACTTTAAGGTAAACATATTTTAAAGCAATTATATGGATTGCTTTAATATGAATAAAAATTTATTGATTTAATAGATTGCTTTAATTTCAAGGTTGTGTAGGGGCTATTGATGGGACACATATTCGTGTAAAAGTGTCCGCAAAAGATGCGCCTAGATATCGAGGGAGGAAAGAGTACACAACTCAAAATGTATTGGCAGCATGTGATTTTGACATGAGGTTTACATACGTTTTACCTGGATGGGAAGGGACTGCCTCTGACTCGAGGATAATTAAAAACGCTTTAAGTAGGGAAGACAAACTTATAATCCCTATAGGTAATGTTAAGTTATACATACAAAGTGTACTTATAAAAAATATAGAGAATTACTTATATATATAGTGAATTACTTATATAAATTATTTTCTTAATAGGAAAATATTATCTAGTAGATACGGGTTTTATGCTGAGAAGTGGACTTATGGCGCCATATAGGGGTGTACATTATCATTTAAAAGAGTATTCAGCACATAGCCCAAAAAATGCTGAGGAACTATTTAATCATCTGCATTCCTCTTTGCGCAATGTCATTGAAAGGACATTTGGTGTGTTGAAAAAACGATTTCCTATTATATCTGGAATGATAGAATCTTTTTTCGCAGTTGATACAGTTACTGAGATTATCTTGGCTTGTTATATATTGCATAACTATCTTATGGGAGTTTATCCGGATGAAAGGTTGATTGCAAAAGTTGATCAAGAGATTTCGAATTGTGACACACATAATGAAGCTAGAAACAATACAAATGATAGTGATGCAGACGCTAGAAGAGGAGCAATATTACGAACTAGTATAGCAACTAGAATGTGGAATGACTATGTATCACATGATCAATAATTTTAGTCATTATGTTATGAGAATTGTTCAACTTATGTGTATCTTTCTTTATGGAATAGTTTCGAATGGAATGATTTTGCTAAACATTTATTAGTAGTTGTTTTTGTACAACTATTATGTGTACCTTATTAATATTTTAGAGGAATGTTCAATTACTAGTTTATTTATAGAAACATTATGCTATGTCGTTTGTTGTTTTGTTGGTTTGTTTGTAGTATTTGTATGTAAATCTTATTAATTTCTTTGTAGTAGTTATATGTAATCTTGTAAATACTAATGTGTTTAACCTGCAGTCTTTAAAAATGTCTAAGACATTAAAGAAGACAACTGATAGTGAGTCTAAAGCGACTAACATGAGATGGACCGATGACATGGATGACTTTTTACTCAACGTCATGTTGGAGGAACAAAACAATGAAAATAGGCCCAATGGAACATGGAGTTCTCATGCTTACTCAAATATGTGTAAAAAGTGCTCAGAATCTTTCGGTTATGCAATTGAGAAAGGTAACATCAAGAATCGCATCAAAATATTGAAATGTAATTTCCATTCATGTCATGACATTTTCAAGAATATGAGTGGATTTGCATAGAATCCTATTACTGGACTGTTTGAGGCTGAAGATGAAGTGTGGGAACCTTTAATAGAGGTTAGTTATATTTTTTTTGATATTGTGAAATGTTTTTTAGATTAAGTTGATACATTTTGTTGGTACTTTGTTTTTTAGATCAAGTTGATACATTTTGTTAGTTATATTTATTTTGATATTATATTCTTATAGGCAAATCCAAATGCTAAAAAATGGAAAAGAACCCCAATTCACCATTATGAGAAGCTGTTTGATTTGTTTTCCAAGGATAGAGCAAATGGTGAAGGTTCTATAAGTGCAAAGGAGAAAGTTCGTCAATGGGAAAAGGATAAAGATGATAGCATAAATTTAGAGGAAAATATTAATTGCTTTGATGAGTTTAGCATGCCAAATGTAGAATCATATTCTCCAATGCGCTCTCCTACTCATGTGAGACATCATCCAAGAAGGCGAAGAAAACACCTCAAATGGTTGAAATGCTTGAAAAACAGATGGAAAGTTTTCAATCCGGAATTGATAATGTGGCAGCAAGTATAAGGCAAGGAAATGAAATTGCTAAGGAGGGACTTGCTATTATGATGCAAGGACATGAGATTGCTAAGGAGGGACTTGCTATCATGGAGAGAGGGCGTCCACGTTGTTACTCTAAGGATGAAGTTTTTTCTGAATTGGTGAAAATAGAAATACTGACGGAACTCCAACTTGATGCTATGCTCTTCCTAATTAAGGATCTAGCCAAAATGAGGGCATTTTTTGGTGTTCCAACTAGTGAGTTACGACGACAAATATTATTAAAGATGATGTATGCTAAAGAACCTTAGTGACTTTTGGAAGTAGCTAACTTTTGTGGGTTCAAAGGGGTGTAAATTTGATTTGCTAACTTTTGGTAGTAGCTGACTTTTGTGGAATGTATGCAGTGGCAACTGACTTTTGATAGTTGCTATATTTTGATTTGCTAACTTTTGTGGAATTAGCAATATTTGATGAATTTGTATTTCAGTTAAGACACTAGAAGATAATGTAATATTTTAACTTGTACTGTGCTATGGATGAATGAAATTAATATCATTTTGCTCCAAAGTTTTGTACTTCTTCTTGGGTCAGATCTGCATTTCGTTTGATTTTCTTTAATGGGTCAGTTTCATTTTTTGTTTTAGTTGCTGAATTGGTTAGTGAGAAAGTGTGAGGAAAATGTGTAGCGTAGGAGAATGATGAGTTTCATAAGTTTTGTCATCAGGTTCAGTTGTGCGGACCATTTTAGTTGCAAAACATGTTACTGCTTTGTGTTCCGTGTCTTTGGCTGAATTGGAGTTGCATTTGTTGTTTATTTTGAGTTGTGAGAGTGTGATGCATGAGATGAGACAAATCTTTTATTTCCCATCCTTTGTTCCCATTAGTTATATTTATTTCAGTGACCATCTTTTCCTGTCATGTTGTGATCAATTAAATAGTTGGCATTTGTATATTTTGTATTCTAATGAAGCTTCGTTCTTTTCGCATTATGGGAAAGGACATATTTTTATAACAACTTTTCTTTTATTTGTATTTTGTTAGTTGAATTAAATATGCTAATATAGGCATTCCATATAAACAACCAATTGAGTGCCTTTCCCAGAGAAAGCCAAAAATCATTGTTCTTGAATGAGCAACCGAAAAGAATTTTGGTTTATGTATTGTTCCTAAGCATGAAGCATCTCTTGTAAAATATGAGTAACACCAAACCTCTCTAGAGCCCGAACCTGCATTTCTCCAACTCGCTATACCCATTGCCGAGCCCTTTCTCTAACTGCTATTGCATAACAAGTGTAGGATGCCCTTTGAAATTTCCAAGGAATTTCTTTGCTATATTTTTTAATAATGGAGGAAATTCATATATTGTAATATTTACATTATAATAATAAAAATAATAATATAAATTTATATATATGATGTGGTAAATTTTATATTATTTAATGAGTACAAATAAATCTATTTTTTACATATTATGTACCAAGGGTATAATAGTCAATTTATATAAATTATATTTTCCATCATTTTCTTTTTCTCTCCAACCAAATAAAAGAGTTTTCCACCCTCCCACTTTTTCACCCCTCCAACCAAACACATAAGAAGGAAAACTAAATATTTTCCATCCTCTCACTTTTCCATCCTCTTACAATTTTCCATCCTCCCAATTTTCCACTCCTCCATCCAAACGGAGCCTAGGCAAATGCTGTTATAAGATGAACGCTAGTAATAGTAGCCAATGTCTAGCATTATATTCCTAAATTAATGCCACTTCCTGAATTGTTTTACAGTACTACATCTAGAATGGCATTAAGAGAATCTTTTCTTCATCTTCATGGCTTATATTTAATTTGATGTTTACACATATTTTAACTGAGTTTAATTAGTTACAAATACTTGAGGTTCCAAGTTTATTAGAAAATGGATCCTCAGTTGTGAAGAAACAAATATTACAACAGAAGCAGGTGTACTCAAAAACTCATAGTGGTGGTTGTTGCTCTTGATCTAAATGTTGCATGCCAAGGTACGACACCAAAAACTACAACTTGTTGCAACAAAACAAAAGACCTCAAGAAGTGGCAGAATTGTTGTTTGATATAGTATGCTGTGAATTTTGTAAGTTATTTTTTATTATGCTCAGAAGACCTCAAGAATGGTCCTTCCTTCATTCCTACACCCTTTTGGAAAAAGATGGTGGATAAATGGATGGATGGAGAATCAGGGGTGAGTATAAATGAAATACATGTCATAAATTCTCTCTATCTCTCTGGCACTCTCTCTAACTATTATTTGTGGTTTACATTTTTCACAATTGTTATATTATTTTAATTTATATGTAATTTTGATAGTGGTTTAAGTAATCAAATCAAATTATTATTGTTAAATTAAAAAAAAAAAGTTATTACTGTTGTTTATGATATATTATATGATTATATTTGATATAGTAATATGTGTACTTATTTATTGAGGCATTGATATTAATACAAATTCACTTTAATTGTTTCATTTTAACTCATGTTTAATGCTTTTTTTTTTTTAAAGGATGGTACTAGCAGAAATGAAGAGGACAACTCAAACAATAACATGGAGGTCGAAGGCAACTTGGAGGGTGACCTAGAGGAAAACTAATATAGATCTTTTCATAATTCTAGTTGTTTAAAATAATATTTTTATGTCATGGTTTAATTTCAAGATTTCTTTGTATATTCTATATTTTAAAGTTTGAACTTATAAGAATTTTTATGTTTCAATGGATCAATTTTTAGTAATCATTGTACTATTGTAACAGGATAGTTAAACAAAAATGATATAAAATAAATTAAAAATAAATAAATAATAAAATATTTAAAATATTATATAAAATATTATCATTGACATAAAAATTTGGTCATAAATAACTTTATAGTGACGACAAAGTCCCTCGCAATTTATAGAATAACGACGCCACTTAACCCCTTGTAAAAACGTTTTAAGTGACAGCTTAACGTCGTTACTATTATTTCTAACTAATTGTGAGGGGTTAAAAGTCCTCACAAATAAATTTTAGCGACGACACTATTTGTCTCTAAAAAGTATGTTGTCAATTTAGAATTCGCAAATAATTAATTGTGAGGGTATGAAGGTCCTCACAAATAGTTGTTAACGACGACTACTTCTCTTTGCTAAAAGTCGTCGACTTTTCTCGTTGTTTGGTAATATATTTGTGAGGGCAAATTTGTTCAATAACGACGGTGGATTGCCCTCGTAAATTATCTATTTGCGAAGGTATGGTCGCAAAATCTCTTTTAGCAACAAGAGCAAATATGACGGCTTTCGAGGGCCATATGCCCTCGCTAATAACCTTTTATGACGGTATTTGAACTTTTGCGAGGGAATATGGCCCTCGCTAGTAGACTCTTTTCTTGCAGTGATTTGAATTCCATTTTGTATTCTTTTCACTTATTTGGATCTTGAATTTTTTGAGACTCCACCTTTAATCTAAATATTTCAAGTTAATAGGTTTGAATCCATTAATTAATCTTATTTCAATCACTCAACCTTGGCATTACTATCTAATGTGAAACTTTACCAATAAACCAACAAACATATATGTATATGCCAATTATTATAACTAACGACATTAATATTCTAATGTCACCAGAAATCCAGAAAGAAAAAACAATGCATAGAAGCAATTTACTCGACTTCCAATTTGTGCTACTTAACAAAACATATATTTTATATAGATAATGCACGATATAAACTAATATACCTCAATTTGCTTTAGCATCACTGCTAAATGCAAGATGGTGTTATCGCCTTCGTGGTCCTGGGAATTGAGAAATTCCCCATCATCGCTCACAGATTCTACCAATACTTTTAGAACTTCCAACTGGTTGTATTTAACACATAAGTGTAAAACAGTCTTTTCCCCATCAAGCATAACTCTAGTTGAGTCAGGCTGTGCAACAATTAACTCCCTTACAACCTCAACTCGTCCTCTCATGGCAGCACAGTGGAGAAGAATTCTTCCATCTTGATCATGAATTAAGCATGTATTGTCATTTCCATGTAATAGTGATCGAGTGATTTGTGTGTGACCCTCAGCGGAAGCTAAATGAAGGGAGCAGCGTTTTAGGGAGTCTAACTCGCTAGCAAGTTGGGGTTTTAGATCTAAGAGAGCTCTACTGATTAAAATCAAGATGGCCAACTAAAGCTGATATGTGTAACGGAGTTTCGCCCAAATTAGTCAACGAAATTTTATTGAGGATGCATGGGTCTTTATCGATCAGGCTTTTCAATGTGGTTGTACAACCACTCAGTGATGCACTGTAGAGTTCTGTTATGTCATCTTCTTCGTGCCTTAGGTCCACTCTCTCTCTCTCTCTCTCTCTGTGGGTGAGGGGCGTACATGCGTGTTGTATCATCTATGTGATTAAAAGATAGAAGTGAATATAAATAGATGCATGTAGTTATGTAGTTGAGTTATACAGTATGGCAATTCTATGTCTGTGTCAAATGTACAAGCAATTGACGACGCAGGCATTGTTGAAACTTTCTATTGCAGTTTCTTGATAGGAAAAGTACGTAGTTGGTTATAAACCGCGTGGTGTTGACAACCAGAGCTGGTTAAACGAGTTTTAGACCGTGGTGGTTCCAAGAATTTTTTTCAGAGTGTTTCTAAAAAAGTATAAATTATACAATCTAATAAAAAGAAAATTTTATATATTGATATAACAACAACAACAATAAAAAAAAAAAAACACATAAATAAATAAAGTTTTACAACATAAAACTTGTGAAGTTCAGTTGTAGTTGTTGTTAGTGTTACTGAACAGGGATGAATGATGATGGCTGGGAAGCGTAAGTGAGTTTCTTATTTCCTTTTAGTCTTTAAGTTTGATTTAGTTTTAGTTTTAGTTTAAATTGTTTAATGACTTGTGAATTCATGAGGCACTTAGGCAAGGATGATTTTTTTTTTAATATTTGTTGAATTAAAAACGTAATCGTGTTGGTGTTGGAGTAGTGATAGTCTTAGTCTGAGATGAGATTGATCTTGCACTGGGCTTTTCTATTGGCATTTGGTTTGGGTCTTGTTAGTGATTTTATTATAATTCTTTTTTTTCAAGATTTTCGTTCAAAATTTTTTTTTTTTGGTTTTTTTTTTCCATGGTTTTATAAACCAGTACGGTGAAAGAACTGGAAAAGAGACTAGTTACTGGTTTTTTGTTTAGACCAAAATCCGACCAATGGTCGAACTGGTGACGTCATAAATAAAATAATTAATAAAATTTTAAATTATATAATTAAAAATATAATAATTTTATTACTAATAATATGATAGCAAAATGTGAAAACATAATATTTAGTGACACTTTTCGTGTAAATTTAATCAAATTTCTTTAGAATGGACAATCACATGTTTAATTATAATCATAAAAATAAAATTTTATTTTTTATATATATAATGAATTAATTGATGTTATATAAAAATTAAGTAACTTTTTAAGTCTATTCACTTAATTAACTAAAACTACTATTTTTTTTCTAATCAAAATTATCGGAAAAAAAGAAAAGAAAAGTAGTTGTACAATGAAAAAAGCTAAATTTACGTGACTTTGATCAATTAGTTATATAATATATATTATAATGTTTTTGAGAAAAAATAATCGTAAAATGACAGTGTATCAAGTAAAGCAAAAACTAAAAGTAAAGCCGTAGTATAAGCTTAAAAGAATATAAAAGCATGTGGTACTTTTTGTTTGAAAAATCCTAATATATTATTAAGTTGCTCAAATTATGAACCAAAATTTAATTTTATTGGCATAAAAAAAATTGGCGAAACTACATTATTAGTCCTTCAAGTTTATCCTATGAGCGCAATCAGTCCCTCAAGTTTCAAGTGAGTGCTATTAGTCCTTCAACTTTAAAAAATAAGCACTATTAGTCATTTTATTAACTGTGTTAGTGTAACTATCCATGTGGCTAACGGAATAGTGATGTGGCATCTTTTTAGTGATGTGGTAATTTTTTATTAAAATATTACAAAAACACATGAACTCAGTTACCTGACCCGTTTCCTAACTTGTATTACGCCAAATCAAGGGTCGTCCTACCTCCACACAGCCACTGATACCCCACTGCTTATCCTCCCCTCTCCGGCCAACCCCCTCAGCTATTGCTCTTTTCCTCTCTTCTCGCTGCAAGTGAAAGATTGTTTTAATTTTTTATCTGTATTCCCCTTTACCAAACACACAATCGACGCCATTATTAGGAAAACAACCACAATCAAGATTACATTCTCAAATTGTGTCCAAATGCATTTTACACCGTCTACTTGACTAGTTGATTAAACAAACATTCTCACTGATTATGATAGAAATAAAAAGATATAAACATATCTAAAAACCCATGGTGGGCTTTCAGATAACCCAACAATCTCACATTTATATTGAAATCGACTTGTTGCTTGCTGGGTTTGGCACTTGCACTATTTGAAGCTTTCCCTTGGCCCTTTGGACAATATTTCTCATATAAATTAAAAGAGAATGAGAAATCAAAGAGAGCGAGAGCAAATCTATGCAGAACCAGCAATTGAGAGGGAGGTTGAGCGGGGGTATCAGTGGCCGAAGAGGGGAGGATGAGAGGGTTGGCCGGAGAGGGGACAATGAGCAGGGAGGAAAAGAGCAATAACTGAGAGAGTTGGCCGGAGTGGGAAGAATGAGCGGTGGGGTATCAATGGCTGTGCAGGAGGATGACCCTTGATTCGGGTAATACCAGTTAGGAAACGGGTCAGATTCATGAGCTTCTAACGTGTTAAGTGTGTTTTATAATATTTTAATAAAAAAATTACCACATCACTTAAAAAGATGTCACATTACTATTCCGTTAGCCACATAGACATTTACACTAACGGCAGTTAGTAAAAAGATTAATAGTGCTTATCTTTGAAACTTGAGGGACTAATAGCACTTATTTAAAACTTGAGGGACTAATTGTGCTCACAAGGTAAACTTGAGGGACCAATAGTGTAGTTTCGCCAAAAAAAAGTATAGTGTTCCCAAATATTTTTTAAAGGTAGATAAATATAAAATTTTAAATTATTATGTATAATTTTTTTTTCAAGTCACCACCCTAGCCATAAGGTGGCACCGCTCCTGTTCATATTCTTATCCATTGCAACCCTGCCACAGAAAAAACTTAGGTATTCAATATTGTCCCCCTACCACAAATTTTTGTCAATATATGGGAGGAGGTATCAGTGAAATTTGTACTAAGCTTCCTAGAAAGACAAGATGTGGGTTGTAAATATTTTATGAATCTTATACTTTGCTACCCTACCACAATTTTGTCTCAATATATGAGGAGGAATTAGTGTTAAGATTACAAGCAAGAAAAGATGTGGGTTGTAAATTAAATTTCCAGGGGTTCGATAATAATCAGCAGTGTGGTTGGCCTTAATAATTCCTTCCTAGCTAGCAAGACAAGATATGGGTTGTAAATCATCTGGTTTATTTTTTCTCAAAAAAAGGAAAAAAAAAAAAGGAAAAAAAAAAGAAAATTCGCATAGGAGTATTTCACTTGGATACGTTCTACTCCGAAAGCGATTAGTGCACCAATTTAAAAAGCAATAGGCATTATAGTAATTAATACAAACAATTGGTGGCAAAATTGAAAACCTCTGGATGCATCATGTTAAAGATATATTAGCGCATTAGTATAAGCAAAAGTCTAATACTACTCTGTTCCCAAGCCCCCTCCCCACCCTCCAAAAAAAAAAAAAAAAAAAACTAATAGAATTGAAGTTTACATCTGAATCATACCCATGATGTGACCCTGTGATTAGCTTTAAGCCATTTGGACTCTTCTATCTAAATTTCATCCAGGATGGATTGGTGGCTTCGGCCTTGATAATCAATGACAGGTTATTTAGACCCCTAAAACAACCAAATTGCGTAGCCTAGATTAATTAGTCAAGTTGTTACTTAGTCAAATTAAGCAATTCTAGGTTAAAGCAATTCAACAATCATATCAAGAATAATAATGCAGCGGAAAATAAATAACACAAGATATGATCACCCAGGAAACCACACGGTAAAAACCTAGGGAGGATTTGACCCACCGATCCTCAAGGCAAACCAGAATTCACTATGAAAGAATTGAAGTTCTTACAGAAGGACTACAAGCTCCCCGCTCGACTTCCTAATGCTACCCACCAGTACGAACTTCCTGACACGACCACGCGCAGGCTCCGAATCCACGGACTACTTCTTTCTTGAATTCTTCAATCAGCTACAAGCTCCCCGCTTGCTTTTCTTTTAAGTTCAAATGGTTGCAACTAAGTTGATCTTCAAGATGTTGAAATCATCTCTACCTTGAAAACCCTAAGCTTTGTGTAAAGGAAAGCTCCTCTAAGATCTCACAAGAGATTTACACAAAACAGAAAAATATGAGCAACAATAACAATATGGACAACCTCAAAAACGTGGCTAGGGTTTTGTTTATATACCTAGGGTAAAAACATAAAACCCTAAACGTTTAATGAAGTAGGGCTGAGTTGGAAATTCTGCAGAAAATTCAACCTGTGCGATTTTCGATCGATCGAGTCTAATCTTCGATCGATCGAGCCAGGCCAAAAGTCCCAAGTACTTCTGCAGCCACTCGATTCCAACTGTACAATAATAAACCAACTTTGAGCAAGCCTAAACAAGACTAAATACAATGTTTTGATCATGGTTTGCCAACATTACAAATTAGAGTTCTAAATACATAAAATCCTAAGACCTTAGAACCTAACAATCAATCATAAACTGTCTTCAAATCTGCTTTTGATACTCACAGTTGAACTAATGAACCATCATACTACATTGAAATTCAAAATTTGATTATTAATTTGTAGTGTCAAAAATTCTTCTCTCCACCAACTTCTAAAACCTCCTTTTATTATTATTACTAGTGTTTAACCCGCGCAATGCGCGAGGTCATTTTACATATTAATGAACTTTGCAACCAACATAAACTTAGTTATCATACTTCCACTGCATACATTTAAACTTGAATAATGTAGTATATTTAAGCATATAGTGTCTAAAAAAAGAATTTGACTTTAAGCAATTAAAGCTTGACTTATTTTGAGCATCTTGTCAAGCTTCTACCGTATAAAAAACACATTTATAAAATTTATACTTGAATTATGGCTTGCATAGTGCACTCTGCACTACAGTGGAGTGCTCTATGATTTTGGTTTTCAATACTCTGCCCTTTACTAATTTGCTAACAATTTGCAAAGGTCATTTTATTTTTGAAGCATTTACTAATTTGCTTCAAGCAAGAATCTACAAAAAATGATACATAGAAAAAATTAACCTAAGTAAAAAAAAAAAAAAAATTAAAAAACCACATATAAGGTTGAAACACACCAATTTAAAACTTACATGACGATTTCAAATAAGAAATCTGCTATTCCTAGGAACCGCAATGAATCACATCGAACTAAAATTTGCATGATAATTTCAAATATATCTGCCATTCTTAGGAACCACAATGAATCAAACCATAAGATTCGAGAAAATTTTACAACCAAAAAGTTCAAAAGAAAAAAATGGTTACAGGTTTATGGAATAGAAAGTTAGAAAAATATTAGTTAGAGCCCTTGAGTTATGTATCATAATTTGTGTGACAATTTGAAGGAACATATAAAAATTTGAAATAAAAGAGATATCTCTTAATGTTTATGTAGATTAAAATCAATTTATCATTACGGGTTTAATATTTTTTAAGTCTTAATTCCATATTTGCATTTGATCCTCTGCTATGTACTTAAAATGTATTTGTCCATTTGCTTATCATTATGTGCATATATAATAGTTTGATAAATCATTTCATTCACACCCTTGTCAGGGATATATATATATATATATATATATGTATGTATATCATGATTAGCAGAGATTGGTTCTCATTATTTTTTGGAGGTAATTTTAGTTAAAGATATATGTGCTAACTATTATTTGTTGATACAGGTTATGAGTCTCTTGAATGGTTTTTTTTCCTGTAGCTTATGAGTCTTTAGAATACGTTAATAACTATAAGTGCTTGTGAGATGTAAGAGAAAAGAGTCGGGATTTAAGTTTCTAAAAAAAAGCTTCACACACATATAAACTTAGATTAGATTAGAATGGAAATTTTATCTTGTATCAAAAAAAAAAAAATTAAATAAATAAATACCTTAATAAACACCAAAACCAACACATAGGAATCTCTTAGGAAATTAATTTATGCCACAACCTAAAAAGTTATTAATTTTGTACAAAGAACATTATACTTTTAGATTTCACAATCAAAACATGCAAAATCTATGAAATATAAACTTTGTAAAAAGAACATTATACTTTCAAATTTTGAAGTCTCACAATTTCAATCCCTCTTTAAAAGTAAAAGAACATATAAGAGGGAAAACAAAAACCGAAAATTAAATAGAACTTTATAGAGTAAGGTATTGACAGATTTAAATCCTAAATACACAGTAAAAAAAAAAAGAAATCCAAAAAATATTCAATGAAAATCATTTAACACACGCAATACTCGGGAATATTTTACATATTTAAAATACTCAACTTAACATAAAAATATAATAAAATACTTTAAATTTCATCCGGGTAATGTAGTACATCTATTGGCTATTTTTTTCTCTTAAAATTTTCTTCTTCTTCAATGCAATTTGTTTAGTAGCCATGCTTCATTTGTGAAGCATTTGAATTGGTATGCTATCATCATCTGATTTTCCTCTTTGGCAAATATGGCAGTTGTAAATAGAGAACTGCTTTCCTCCCTTGTTTTTCTTACAAATTTGTCTTTTGTGTCCTGCAATTATTTTCACTTAATTTAAAAGGTGCTTCAAGAATTCACAAACATTTAATAAATCCTTAAATAATAAGTTACAATTCTCTCATAAGCAAAATTTAGATTGCTTTCATTGTACTACATTGGCTTCGAAGGCATCATGAGAAGTTCTAATATATTATTTTTAATTTGATGAGAACTTCTTATGTACCAAGCAGGTGTGCATAGTAAATAATGTGCAAATTAGGAATTCCAAACAAAAATGCTGCAAAAAAAAGTGAGTGTGGCACTAATAATTTTAATTGAAAACATTCTAATTTTGTGAATCTCTAGAACATGTTTGGAAGTAATATTAGTTCCCAACTATATTCTGAATCTCCCTTGGTAGCACATTTACATCCAATTTCAATTTTTGTATACACAGTCACAAATTTAGCTAAGTATACGCACATTCATCATGACCTGTACCATTAGTTTTTTTTTTTTTTAATAAGTTTATTGCATTCATAGTACTATACTGACCTTCCAAGCTAGAAATTGTCAAATATCTTGAGTATTCTAATGAAAATTTATCTAATTTTAAGAAATGTTCAAAATTGAAATTTCTCTTCAACAATAAATAGTAATGTACCAAATCAAAAAAACATGTGAGCCTCAATTTTAAGATACAATATATAAACCATATTGAATATATTATTGTCTTTAATAAAAAATAAGAATTTCTTTAACTCAGAATTTCAAGTAAATTTCTACATTCTTATTCACATTCATGTCTTCATTCTAATTAATAATTTACTTTAAGTTCTAATCATTCACTTTTATAATTGTATTCTACTGTTAATCAAGCAATCATATCAAGATTATAATGGGCAGTCCTTTTTATCAAGTGTTTGTGAGGTTGAAATCTTATAGGATGCAATTACTGTGTTAGGAAAGACTACGCTGGAGAAATTTCACAATACAGCATCCCAAGGTAACAACATTCATGAAAATCATAAGAACAACTAAAAAATGCTAAAGACCACAAACCAAATATACAATTTTGTTTCGAAATTGTAATTAGTAATAATGATGAAGCTTGAGACAATAAGAGGAAAATATTAATAAAGATAAATTATTAAGAGGAAAAGCTACGGAAAACATGCAGCATACCTTTGTAATTTTTTTTTTAAAACTGGTATATAATGATATGTATGTGTACAATATTGGTAAAGGTTTATAAAAATTCAGCTCTCAAACACTAAAGAAATATAATTAACATTTCTATTTGAAATTGCCTCTGCTTGCATCTCTGCAAGTTCTTTTGCAGTCTTAGATACAATTTTCTCAGCTCCTTTGTCAAACAAAAAGAATGTTGTAACAGCTCATCAATAAGAGGATGTACTTTCTTAAGCAAAGGCAACTTAACCTTACCCTCCATACAACACAGAGAGAATTTTAGGTTCTTAGGCCTCTTAGATTTTACTGTTCTCTCTTCATACCATAAAATTGAACCACAATACACGCATAAATAAGAAGGTAGACCAAAATTCCAAGGTTCAGTAGATTTTCCTATATGAATTTTAAAATATGGGGACAACATTAAAGATGTGAACAAAATGAAAGTCAACTTTTTTTTTTTTTCCCTAGTAAATTTAAGTCATTTACTTGGAAATTCTTCACAACCACTCTCATTTTCTGATTCATGGATTCCTTGAAGAACATCACAACAATTGGACCTACCTTTTACCAAAGTGTCATTTGTACTTATGTTCATTCTAGTTTTCCCCAAAGGAATGGCCCATGTCAAAGTCAATATCTAATAATCAAATGTGAATAGAAAGTTTTATTTTCAAATTTAGAAATAGGAATGCATAAAGAACTAATAAGTACAAAGTGGCAGAAAGAGAAGTGAACCTCTTAACGCATAAACGTTAGTACTTGTACCAGGTGAATGCAACAAAGAGCAGTCATGAATTAACACCATTCTATCCATCTTTGGCAATGACCATTCCCCTGTATTTCCTAGCCTGGGTAAGTTTATTTTGTAAACTATTTTTTCTTTCATGCCATTTTCTATTGGTTCGTTTCTCAAAAATTTGCAACCATCTTTTTAGGCGTGCTTCTCTTGCATTTTCCTCTTTTTTTTTTTTTTTTTCCTTTTCTGCTATCATATCATGGTATAGGAAAGAAATAAGTTTTAGCGTTTATTTTTAGAATCAAAGAGTCCATATTTGATCATCTTTAAAACTATTTTAGTTCTATTTTTTTTTTAATCAAGCATCAACAAAGGACAAAGAGTTACAGATTAAATAATAGCTGCAAAGGGAAAATTAGGCTTTCCTAACCTTTCAATTTAATTTAGTGGCTCTTATCGAATAGTAGCCAAAAGTCTTATAAGTTAGGGATGAGTGATCTACATTAACATATGGGGGAAAATATGTCATTATAAATACAAAATTCCTAATAAGAGCCAATATAAATGAGGCACTAGAAACTGAGATCCTATAAGACGTGATTGTGTGCCATGTAATTAATTATAATTATCTAAAATTTAGAAAACATAGCAGGTTTATATAAATTAACCATTACAAATTTTGAATCAATACCAAACTCAAATTTAACAACATAAAGTAATCCATATATAAAAACACTATTTGAAATTGAAACTCTCATTTAAAGAGTCATCACCAATCACAACTGAAATCCTTCAAAATCAAGAAAACTTAATCTTTGGGGTAGACTGAAATATGAAAACCATCTTAGGTCATATGCAAGGTTTGTTTCAAAAGGATCATAGATTTGTTCATGAATAAAGTGAAAGAACTTTTGGTTGTTGGTCAATTTCTACACTAACTAAAACAATTTTTTGGCTTTAAGAAATTTCCAAGTTTTACCAAGCAACGCATAGAGTTTGAAAGGCTCTCTACAATCTTCTCGAGAAGACTCTTTCCCATACATGTGATCATTTTGTAATTAACTAATCTAGGCTAAAGTATGAGGTATGTCTCAATTAGTTTTTAGTTACAGCTCTACAGCGATCTTTGCCATATAAAACACTTGGCAGTTTTGTAAGAAGAGTTGGTAGATCAAACTGACAGGTTAGGATGGCCTAAGTTACCTTGTATTTATTTGGTATTTTAGTTTAGATTTGGTTAATTGACACATTTGGGTTTGTATTGGTTTTGTTTTGCATAATTTTGTCATTTTTTTTTAAAGTATGTGGATTCAATTAGTTTTTGTTTTGGACTAAACAGAACAGAACTATAAAATTCTATTAGGTTTTTTTCCATTAGTTTACAGTAACAAAATATATTGTTAGGATTCTCTTTTGTTTTTTTTTTTTTTTTTACTATGTTTTCTAATCAGTTTGCCTAATCTGTTGCAATTAATTAATCTGTTGCAAAATCATCTCTCTTGTTATTTATTTTTTTTCCATAAGGATTTTGTAAGTAAAAATAGATGACTATATCTGCTAGGTATTCAACAAAAGGCCTCCAATAAGTTTTTTTTTTTTTTTTTTTTTTGATAATTCAATAATAATCATGTATATTTAATTTGCTTGAAGCTACATTAATGATCGGTTAGCCAAAAAATATGTAACTTAAATGACATGAACACCACAATTGAGAAACAACAACAACAATAGAGATACTCTATAATGTGTCCCATCAAGATTGATAGGAAAATCATACATTCTTATCCACTTCAATCGGTTTCTCTAACAACATAAATTATTCAATAGACTATGGATGTTATATATAAGTAACAACAACATCAAAATAGGAACTTAGTGCTTCTTTCCACATCATAAACCGTAAATTATAAACGATAAAAATAAATTTTAGAATAAAAAACAACAGCAGAATTTTATCAAAAATTTGTAAGCTTATTACTAAAATGTAGTTATTGTTACCATTACCATTACCATTAGTGGAATCTTTCTAACATGGAGACCATCAATTACATACAGTTGGGTCAATGATTGGGTAGGAAATGGCAGAGTTTTTTGGAATACCAACACATACTTATTTATCTTCAAAAGGCTAAAATTGAGTGATTTGTTTGACTCAAGCTGTAATGAGCTTTCTCTTCTAATAATAAAGAATAACAGATACACCAGCTTTGTTGTCTTCCAAAACAGCAAGCATCCTTATTTGATTTTAAAAAATCTAATGTTCGATAACCCAATATTGTCCATCAAAGAGATTATATAAGTCATTCATATATTGAATGTGATAGGCAGAGAATGTTCATTAGATTAGATAACTATAATTAAAATGGGCATAAGAAAAATGTTATCTTTTACCTTCAATGACTAATACATTCAAAGAATTTGAATTTGATGAGAACAGCAATATTAATAATATTCTCTTTCCAACATAAGCACTAACTTACTGGTTATCTAAAACCATATTATATTAAAACTGGTATTATGGTATTATACTATAGAAGGCATCGTTAATGGAAGCCTAACACAAATAACAAAATCTAAACCAATACAACCAAGAAATTCAAACCTAAATCATATTCACTCCCTAGATTTATAAAATGAAAGATAAAAAAATCAAAAACTTTACCGGTTATGGGTATACGGCCTGTCTCTCTATGCCTGCGGTTCCGATAAACCTTAACCGAACAATAAACCTAAATAAATAAGATTGAAAAAGAAAAAACAAATATCAGCACAACACTCAATCCTACACTTATCTGATCCCAAGGATTTCATTAAGATTAGTTACAGGAAACTGTTTTTAATTTCGTTTCTTTACGGTGAAAATCCAAAACTAAAATCAAAAATAATTTCAGTAAGTTAAAAAAAAAAAAAAAAAAAAAAAAACCTATCGTATCAAAGAATTTAAAACAAAAAATCAAATATCATTCATAAATCTTATCAAAAAAAAAAAAAAAATCATACCTAATCTAAAAAGGGGGAAAGAATGTACCGGCGGCAGTTCTGATAATCTGATGGTGGTGCGTATATGGCCTTACAGTGTTGATGGTCCATAGATTTTTCTTCTATGGCGAGGCTACTGACGGTGGTAGGAAGCCGGACCGACGTTGGTGGCAGCGACATTCACGAACACTATCTCTGTATCCCTCTCAATCATTCTGTGTTTTAAAAACCCAAAACAAAAACAAATCAAATCTAAACCTACCCAACAGGAAAACTCAATTAAAAGTAAAATTTCATACCCAAATCTAAAAAAATTTACCGATGTTGATGGGCCATAGACTTTTCTTTCTATGTGCTTGTGGTTTTGGTGGCTTGATTCTTCCTCTTTCTCTGTTTCTTTATCTGTGTTTGTTTCTTTCTCCGTGTTGCAGCGAAGAATCGTAAGTTAGAGTTAGTTTGGATTTTGATCGGGAAATACAGTTTGGGATTTTGGGTTTGCGTTTTTTGTTTTTTGTTTTTGTGGATAAGCGGCTGGTGTCGTATAAGGCTTGCGTTTTCTCTCTCTCTTTTTTTTTTTTTTTTTTAGATTAGATTATTTGTTTGTTGCTTGATCGAAAACCTCCTTTTTGTTTGTACCTTGTATATACTCGTGCCAAAGTTTATAGCACACGTAAGACCTGAATCATCAAAGTTTAATGCCATGATGCATTAAGCGAATTGTGAGAAATAGTTCCACAACACTCATTAGACATACCAAAAACACCAATTGGTACCGATATCAGAAGCCCATATTCATTAAAAAGATCCACTGGGATTTGCATACTAAATGCCTGTGCATAGGTCAACCCATGAATAAGACAGTACTACACATGGCATATGTCAAGATGTTTGTTTGTTTAGACCCTTTTTTTTTAAACAAATTAATTTAACCCAATGAATTAGCTAAGTAGGTACTTAGGTTAATTATGAGATTTAGGTTAAACACATGCAAACATATTACTTGGTATGGAAAAGTAAAGAAGATAGTAATATGATGACCTAGGAAAATCAATGAAACTAATCATTTCAAGGTAAAAAATTTGGGGAGGATTTAAACCTAGTTATTCTCAAGGTAAACAAATCCACTATGATAGAATGGAAGATTACAATAAATTTAAACCCTAAATCTAAAGTTACATTTTGTAAAACTTACTCACACGATCACGTGCAGCTCCAAATCCACGAACTCTTCTATCTTGAATCTGTTGCACACAAATACTCACATTTGTCACTTTGAGATCCCATTCAAAGATTTAGATCTTCAACACAAACACTCCAGTTTGTGACTCTAAGACCACCCTTGAAGGTTTAAACCTTTAGCACTTTTGATGACTAGTGATGATTGCAACTTCTACAATATCAGATCTTGAGTTTCCTCAAGGAATAACACCAGTAAAAGATTTGAGAGAGGTTTGGGTACAAAACCCCTAAATCTACAATAGAAGGCACAAGATGTACTCTTATCTCTCTAAAAACCACTCCTAGGGTTAGCTTATAATGTTCTTTAAATACTGTAAAAAATGGATCACAATTTGGGTTTCAAACGGACAAGTTATAGGCTTTTTATGTTTGGTGATTTTTGCTAATATGCGACTTTTGATCGATCAAATAGCAATCAAGAGCACCAGATTGCATCTCACTCTTTTCATCCTAAACTTGAGTTTTTTGTCATGGACTTGAAAGTACACAATTCTAACTCAATGATATTTACTTTTTGTCATAGTTTACCAACACTACAAACTCAAAACTTAATAATCTCCCTCTTTGACAATCCATGACAAAACTTACATACAACATAATACCCATATACAATAAAATGCCCAAATACATCACAAATCCCAATCTAAGACCTCAAACCTAAAAGTAGCCAAAAGAGGCAAAAGATCTTCATCGAAATGTACTTATCTTTCCTGAAACACTCACAGGAGCACATCAACGCATGTGTGGAACTAAAGACTAATAAATAATATGAATAAAACATTGTGATTCATAAAACAAATAGTTTTGATATCAATTTGTTGAACACAACTAAGAAAATATAAAACCATGAGCAAACTAACTCTCCCCCTAAGTTAGATACATCAAAAACTTTTATTTTCTACTCCTTTCAGAAACAATTTCATCTTCCCCCTAAATAAAAACAATTAAAGACCTTTTCCAAATTTCCTCTATTTCTCCTTTTTGTCACGTATTGACAAAGACAACTTAATCAAAAGGTAGACATCAAACATGCACAACAGATGATAAGAGAAAATAGAGAACCAAGGAACCACAAAAGAAATAAGCTCTATAGAGAATAGAGGCAACTCCCCCTATGAACAATATATGTTTTAAAAACAGATTTCACCCCTTATAAAAAAAAAAAAAGGAAAAACAAAACAAGTTTTGGGGAAAATTTAGAAGGTGGAGAAAATTAAAAAGATACAAACCTAACTTAAAAAAAATAATAAAAAAATAAATAAAAGTAAGGATACACATGAATACAAATATTCTCTCTTTCAATAAATGCGAACTTGACACTGCTATGTAACCCATAAACTGATGCATACAAACATTCCAGGCACAATTAGTTAAAACTATATAATATAGATCTCTATGATATAAAAATTCAGCATGCACTATGTTTTCATATTTCAAGTTATTTTGAACACAAATCAACCTCAAAAGTAGATAAAACATTTGCACATTTATTGTCCACCATATCTCTTAAACAAATTCTCAATTTTTAGCAGTTCACACGTCTGGAAAAATAGCATATACTAAAACGTATAGAACTCAAAAACAATTAATCAATCATTTTTAAATCAAGTTATGTACCCAATTTAGTGAAGTGTATGTGTGTTGTGTGTGAAACGAAACTATGAGAGATATGATTGCAAAAATGCAAGATGGATAAAGAAAACAATGCAATGCATGTGAATCCTATCACAAATGAAGCATGAAAAGACTGATCGGACAAGAATTTAAAAGTTGAAAATTTTCCAGTTTTAATCGGTCAAACATCGATCAAGCATCGATTGAGTGCTTGCTCACTCCCAAGTGCAGGAGATCATAGCAATATAATTCTCGGAGTACTGAGGTCGAACCACAAGGAGCAGGGTAAATTCAAAGACAATATAATCAAACAACAATTTGGGTGAAGAAGAAAAGTACTTTTGCTTGGTGATTGTTAACAAGAATAATAATAAAAATTGATTTAAATCAATAATGTAAATACTAGGGCATCGGGGTGTTTCCCTATATCGATATGAAATTCTTTGTGATCTAAGAAAATATCTATTTCATAATTGATTGTTCTTATACAATTAAAAACTTATGATTCGGTTGAACTGAGACAATTCAAGAACGCATGATAATCTCGATTAATAATACGGTTAGAAAAGTTTTCAGAAAAACTCATTCACTTTAAAACCTGATTTCTATTTGAAACTATTAGAAATTCATCTAAACAATAAGAAAAACATGATTGAACTTATTGAAAGCATGGAAGAACTAATACATCAAAAGAAATCTAATTGAACAATCAAATATGTTGTTGATAAAATCCTAGAAAGAATCACATTGAATATTCATACTGTATAGAAAAAACATAACCCCTAGCCCTAGCAAAGAGTTTAGGCTGCCATTAGAGAAAGGAAAATACAAGGTTTTCTCTGCCCAAAATTCGTTCTCCCAGCCTCCCCTCAAAACCCTAATGTCTTAGTGTCCAAAGAAAATAAAACTTTTACTATTTTAATTTCCGTCCAGGTTTACAGCAGTAACTTGTGAGTTAACTTCGGCCTTCCAAAGTTGAGAATTTGGAAAAACTCAAAACTGGAAAGTTGTAGATATTTAAGTCATGGTTCCAACCCATCTGGCCTTGTGTCAATTGGATTTTTGAGGAGAGAGATACGCCCAAAATACTGATCAGTGCTCAAATCAGATTTTTCCTTTTCAGATTCTGCCTCTTTGATTTCTTTCCTTATTTGAAGCTTCCAGTCATGGTAGACGATCTAAGCACTCCAGCTGCACCTCCTTAGACATTTAAGCATGATCCTTTAGCTCCACTTTAATTCTAGTTTGGCCTCCATTCTCTCATAAATTCCTGTAAACTTATCTTTCTCACATGATTTCCTGAAAGTAGAAAATTACACACAATGAATAGCATCTTATTCAAGAAATTATGTAAAGATAAATAATAGGGACTAATGCAAATCATGGCTTAATTATACAAATTAAGCATAGTAATAAGGAGATAACGCCCACATAAATATATAACAAGTACACATTTTAAGGCGTTACCACACCCCCCAACTTAAATCTTGCTAGTCCCTAGCAATCCACAAAGCACTTATGTCTACTAAAAGTGAAAAATTAAAACTAAAATACAAGCCACTTTCGTAGGCTACACGACTGCACTTCCCATGTGCAGCAAGTCTTTGAACCCCTAGGTCACCCTAGTGGACGAGTTTACTCTCGTGAGGGTTTGCAGTGACTCTACCCACAAAAGTCAAAGGTTTCTTAAAAATTCCTGCAGCAAATGTTAGTCTGCTTTATCATTATATCATATAAATGAACTTTCAATTTTTGAGTTAAGATACTATTCATCATATTAAAGAGCTTTCACTAGCTTCACTTTTGGAGTGTGTGTGTGCATAGCCCATCCAATCAAACCGGCTTTTCCAAACATGCATAGACCAAGAATAATCTAGATTAGAGCCTCCACTCCAAAACCTCTCTTAAGTCATCAACACTCTGAAAGAACACACAGAGAAGTAATGGTTTCTCTCTTGAAATCACATGTGAATAAAAAAGAAAGAAGAAGTTTTAAGAATATCACATGTGTATACAAAAACAGCTGCTAAAACAACGGGAAAAGATCTCTTGGAAAGGATGTTGAATTCCTGGAAACATGAAGTTAATACCATTCTCGTCCCTAGTTTTTATTCCAAACACATACCAGCCATGCACCTTTAGGATCAAGTAGGACTTTAGGCTCAGTGGTAGTATAATCTTTTGGCTAGGTAAAGGCAAACTGCTCTCTTTGAAATATGAGGTATATGAATCAAATGCAGAAAATTCAAGCCAAACCCAACTCATAGCAGTAACAACCAACTTGAATCAAAACAACCTTTACTCAACCATATAACCCTTCTGAAATACATGAAAGATGTGTAAGACACCAATGATTTATATATATGTCTTCTCTTTCTTTTTCTTTCTTTTCTCTCTCTCTTTTTTTTTTTTTTCTTCTTTTGATTTTTTTTTTTTTGAAAGAAAAGAGAGACAATGGTGGTATCTAAGCACATCAATTGCTCAAAATTTGAACCCCCAAGAAAACACCCATAAACAAAAATGTTTTGTGGTATTGTGAAAATATTTCTCATGGCTCAAATGATGGTGACAATGGTTAATGTAAAGGTAGGCTGAATATTTGTTTAGCTAGTGACAAAAGATTGATGGCCTTAAGCTCTCATCTCCTAAAATTCCACATAAACCAGCATGCCTAAGGACAAAAATAAGTAAGATCATGGTATATCTCCCCATAATGTTTCCAGTAGTCAACCAAAAAAAATATAGAGATCTTTTACAAAAACTGAAGCATATGAGAGAAATTTAAGAGTTCAAACAAAGATATACTCTCACAAAGAAAAGTAAGGCTCAAGAACTCTCCTATGGGTTGAGTTTCAGCTTATATCTAGCTTGTTCATATCCATGTATATTCAACATCCAACCGTCCGCTAACCTGGCTATTGTGCTCAAAAGTTTCCAATTGTGCTCTTCATGAAAGAGTTTTAATATAACAAATAGTATAACCAACTTAGCATTATCCATTCCATCACATGATATAAAAATAAAGCTTGTAACTCTTCTGCATTCAAATCCAAGGTTTTTTTTTTTTTTTTTTTTTTTTAGAATTGAAAAGTTGCAACAAAAAAAAAATCATGTAAGGTGCAGCAAAATGTGTAGACCTCTCCCCCCAACTAAAATATTGCATTCTCCTCAATGTATCAAAGCCAAAATAAATTCAAATATAAAGGGAAGAAGTTACCTTAAGCATTTATTTTTTTATTTTTATTCTTTTGAAATTTCTTTCACACCTGCAAATGTTAGTTCACAAAAGAAAAATAATAACAAAACAAAAAAACAAAAAGCATAAACAAAAACAAAAACAAAAGGCAAAAAGAAAAAAAAATTAAAACAAATATGGTACAACTTCAAAAGGCTTTTTCAAAGTTCACGTAGCATCCCAATAGGTAGAGATCTCCAGTGACATAGTCTCCTTCTCAGATATAACTCCCCCTAAGAATGGTTTTAACCTTTGTCCATTTATTTTCAAAATCCTACCATCTCTAGGGCCCTCAACTACAATAGCTCAATGGTTAAACACTTCCCTTACAATGAAAGGGCCATCCCACCTAGGTTTTAACTTACTTGGTCCTAAATATGCATATTTAAGACCATCAGGCAGCGGCTTAAACTCCAGCTATGGTGCCTCTTCACTTGAATGCACGAGCTTTTTTTTCATTTTCTAGTAGCTCCTCAAAGCAAGGCTTCCATCCTTTATTAATTGCCATCATTTGTTGTTCTTCCAAAACCTGTGAGAAATCCAACAAAGAAAAATTTTCAGATACATGAATATCACATTCTAAATCAGAAGAACCAATAGAATTATTAAGTAGAGTTTCAAGAGGATCAGAAAAATAATTCTTATTAAACTCTTCTTGAACCACCACCCCAATGAGGTTCACATAAGCACAGTCATCATCCTTAGTGGTTGTTTAGCAACATGAAATATGTTTAGCTTCAAAGTCATGGAACCAAAAGTGAGTTGCATCCTTCCATTCCTGCAATTAATTAAAGCATTAGCTGTGGCAAGAAAATGTCTACCCAAAATAATAGGGGTATGAACACTAGGATGTAAAACAGGTTGGTAATCTAGAACAATAAAATCAACAGGATAATAAAATTGTTCAATTTTCACCAACACATCCTTAACAATCCCTCTCGGTTCCCTTACAGAGTGATCAGCCAGCTATAAAGTTATTGAAGTAGGTTTCAACTCACCAAGTCCAAGTTTTTGATATACACTGAAAGGGATTAAATTAACACTTGCTCCAAGATCTAGCAATGCATGCTCCATGATGTAATCTCCAATAGTACAAGAGATCGTAGGACAACTTGGATCCTTATACTTTGGTGGGGTTTTATGTTGGATAACTGCACTTACCTGTTCTGTTAGGAATGCGGTCTTCTTTACATGATGCTTTCTCTTGATGGTGCATAGATCCTTAATTACCTTGGCATATGCAGGCACTTGCTTGATAGCATGCAATAATGACAAATTTATCTTGACTTGATGTAAATGCTCTAATATCTCAGATGCGGTGTCCAATTTCCTAGGTAATTTTAAGGCTTGTGGAAATGGTGGAGGGATTGGGCATTGTTCAATTTCACCAAATTCAAGTGACTCAGTTTCATCCTTCTCTTTTTCAACTGGGGTCTCCTTAGATTTCTTAGTTACTAAAGGAGAACTTTTATCAATCTCTTTACCACTCCTCAAAATGGTCACATCTTTTACTTCCTCACGTTTATCCTTAGAGCCAATTTTTAGATTTTGATTGATGGGATTAGGTTGAGTTTGGGAAGGAAGCTTCCCTCTCTCTATCCCACTCAATGAATTTGTAAGCCTAGTTATATGACTCTTGGTCTCTCTAACCTCTTCATCTAGCCTAGTGAGCATGGATTCAAACTTTTGATTTTGCTCACTTTGCCTTTGAATGAAAGTACTAAGTGCATCCTCCAAGGAAGTTCTAGATGATGATGATGCATGTGGTGAATTAAAATTCCTTGGAGCAGGAGGATTCAACACATTGTCACTCTTATAACTCAAATACGGATGGTTTCGCATATTTGGGTTATAATTGTTAGAATATGAAGAATTATTTGGCCAATATGAATTAAATGCATGTACTTGTTCTTCTGGCACATTCAAGAATGATGAAAGTGATGCACATTCATTTGTAGCATGGTTTATCTCATGACAAATTTTACACACCTCCATTGGGTCCTTTCTAAAGGTAGCACTAACACTCCTACTTCCTTTCATTTATGTGCTTCAATTTCTTTAGTTAACATGCTGATTTTTGCACTCATGTTATCATCTTCCCTCAACTTGAAAACACTTCCACTAGAAGTGGTAGTGTTAGTTCTAGTCCTATCAGCGGAGTCCATAGGGCTAGGTCCAGTCCATGTGTTAGAGTTTTCAACTATCTCATCAAGATAATCCATTGCATCTTCGGGTTCTTTTTGTAAAAACTCCCCTCCGCATGAGAGTTGAACAAATTGTCGGTCCCTAGGTGTAAGTCCCTCATAAAAATAGCTAACCAACCTCCAATCTTCATACCCATGAGTTGGGCAGAAATTGAAAAGATCTTTGTACCTTTCCCAAGCTTGGTATAAGGTCTCATTTTCTCCTTGGACAAAACTAGCTATCCTTCTTTTTACTTGCTGGACTTTGTGGGGAGGAAAATGTTTCTTAAAAAACTCTTTGGCCATCTCCCCCCAACTACCTATAGACCTAGGTTTCAAGGTGTAAAGCCAACTTCTTGCCTTATCCTTAAGAGAAAAAGGAAAGAAACGTAACTTAGCAGTCTCAATAACATTTTGTGCATAGAAACTACTAATTACCTCTTCAAAAGCTCTAACATGGACATAAGTATTTTCATTTTCTTGTCCCCTAAAGTCAGGAAGTATTGCTAATAAACCTTGTTTCAGTTCTACATGTGGTGCATTAGGTGGAAACATGATGCATGAAGGAATAGAATTTTGTGTGGGATGCAACAATTCATACATAGTTCTTCTATTCTCCTCATGATTACGTGTTTCATCACCCATGATTGATGAAGAAGGTGAAGGCAAAGGTGTGTCAAAAAGATTACCAAAGTAAGTTTCAAAAATTTCTAATCTGCCTCTCTCGTTTCTAACCCAAATGCTCATGCAACAATGAATCCACAATCAAATAAAATAAAATAAAAACAAACAGAAAAATAAAAACAAAATAAGGGAAAAAAATTGGAACGAAGTTACCAATAGAAGAATTTCCACCGGTTGTGCTTTGCTCCCAAAAATTGCCTCTAAACACGCAGCAACTCCTCGGCAACGGCGCCAAAATTGCTTGCTCACCCCCAAGTGCAGGAGATCATAGCAATATAATTCTTGGAGTACCGAGGTCGAACCACAAGGAGCAGGGTAAATTCAAAGACAATATAATTAAACAACAATTTGGGTGAAGAAGAAAAGTACTTTTGCTTGGTGATTGTTAACAAGAATAATAATAAAAATTGATTTAAATCAATAATGTAAATACCAAGGCATCGAGGTGTTTCCCTATATCGATATGAAATTCTTTGTGATCTAAGAAATTATATATTTCATAATTGATTGTTCTTATACAATTAAAAACTTATGATTCGGTTGAACTGAGACAATTCAAGAACGCATGATAACCTAGATTAATAATGCGGTTAGAAAAGTTTTCAGAAAAAACCCATTCACTTTAAAACCTGATTTCTATTTGAAACTATTAGAAATTCATATAAACAATTAGAAAAACATGATTGAACTTATTGAAAGTATGGAAGAACTAATACATCAAAAGAAATCTAATTAGATAATCAAATATGTTGTTGATAAAATCCTAGAAAGAATCACATTGAATATTCATACTATATAGAAGAAACATAACCCCTAGCCCTAGCAAAGAGTTTAGGCTGCCATTAGAGAAAGGAAAATACAAGGTTTTCTCTGCACAAAATTCGTTCTCCTAGCCTCCCTTCCAAACCCTAATGTCTAAGTGTCCAAAGAAAATAAAACTTTTACTATTTTAATTTCCATCCAGGTTTACAGCAGTAACTTGTGAGTTAATTTCGGCCTTTCAAATTTGATAATTTGGAAAAACTCAAAACTGGAAAGTTGTAGATATTTAAGTCACGGTTCCAACCCATCTAATCTTGTGTCAATTGGATTTTTGAGGAGAGAGATATGCCCAAAATAATGATCAGTGCTCAAATCAAATTTTTCCTTTTCAGATTCTGCCTCTTTGATTTCTTTCCTGTTTTTGAAGCTTCCAATCATGGTAGATGATCCAAGCACTCCAGCTGCACCTCCTTAGACATTTAAGCATGGTCCTTTAGCTCCACTTTAATTCTAGTTTGGCCTCCATTCTCTCACAAATTCCTGTAAACTTATCTTTCTCACATGATTTCCTGAAAGTAGAAAATTACACACAATGAATAGCATCTTATTCAAGAAATTATGTAAAGATAAATAATATGAACTAATGCAAATCATGGCTTAGTTATAAGAATTAAGCATAGTAATAAGGAGATAACGCCCACATAAATATATAACAAGTACACATTTTAAGGCGTTATCATTGAGCGAGTTAGAGAATTTTGAACTCAAAAACTCACAATTTCGATTAGTCGAGGGAGATTTTCGATCAGTCGAAACAATAAAAAATTTAAAACTTTAAAATCTGGAAATTTTATGCAGAAAAAAAACTTAAAGCAGTTTTTAAGGTTCAATGTAGATGCACATGATCCAAAAAAGTTTTAAAAACATGATGCCTCTTAAATGCAAATATCAAAATCAATCAAGAAGTTAAAATCAAATATTTTTGTTAGGTTCTAAAAATTTAGGAATTTATGTATCTAGAACTCTAATTTGTATTGTTGGCAAACCATGATCAAAACAGGTTGTTTAGTCTTGTTTAGGCTTGCTCAAAGTTGAGTCTTTCATGTAAAGTTGGAATCGAGAGACTGCAGATGCATTGGTGCATTTCAGCTTGACTCGATCGATCGAATGAAAGGCTCGATCGATCGAATCTCGGGTAGTATGCTTTTCTGCAGAATATTCCAGCTCAGCCCTAGCTCGATCGATCGAATCTCGGGTAGTATGCTTTTCTGCAGAATATTCCAGCTCAGCCCTAACTCATTAAACGTTTTGGGTTTTCTGTTTTTACCCTATGTATATAAAGAAAAACCCTAGCCACGTTTTTAGAGTTGCTCCAGTTTTATTGTTGCTCATACTTTTTTGTTTTGTGTAAATCTCTTGTGAGATCTAGAAGAGTTTTCCTTTACACAAAACTTAGGGTTTTCAAGGTAGAGATTACTTCAACATCTTGATGATCAACTCGGTTGCTGCCATTGGAGCTTAAAGAAAAACAAGCGTGGGTGCTTGTAGCTGATTGGAGAATCCAAGAAAGAAGGAGTCCGTGGATTCGAAGCTTGCACGTGGTCGTGTCAGTAAGTTCTACTGGTGGGTAGCATTAGGAAGTCAAGCGGGGAGCTTGTAAGTCCTTTTGTATGAATTTCGATTCTTTCATAGTGGATTCAGGTTTGCCTTAAGAATAGCTAGGTCAAATCCTCCCCAGGTTTTTACCGGTGTGGTTTCCTGGGTGATCATATCTTGTGTTATTTATTTTTTCCGCTGCTATATATTCTTGATATGATTGTTTGATTGTGATAACCTAGATTTGCATAATTTGACTAAGTTAATCACTTGGCTAATCAACTAGGTTAATACAATTGTTGTTTTAAGGGGTCTAAATTTCTATCAAGTGGTATCAGAGCAGGTAGCTTTTCTGTTTTAGATCTTTTGATCTACGAGCTGATCCTTGACCCCTGTTGTCATGGAAAATTTGAAGTGTCTCTCTGCTCATGTTTGTGATGCTTTGAATAAAAAGGACACTATTGTTTCTATTGATTTTTTTGATGCTTTTGAAACTCTTCGTAAGGAATTATCTAAATCTTTGAAAATTGAAATTCAAGGAAGAGTTAAAATTGGCTAATCTTGAGAAAGAGGAATTGATTGTTAGATTAGATGAATCTAATAAAAAGAATGAATTTTTGAGAAATCAAATTTCCTCTCAAGATGAGAAGATGAAAAGCTTGGAACAAGAGTTAGTTGAATCTAAAACTAAAATTGAAAATTTGACTAGTACCAAGCCTGCTGATGATAACATAAGTGTTTCTGTTTTTCTTAAGCCTAAAGCTGAAAAATTTTATATCCCTCATTTCAAGAGGAATAATAAAGAAAATGCTTATTTTGATAGGTT
This sequence comes from Quercus aquifolioides, assembly GCA_019022515.1. NCBI lineage: Eukaryota > Viridiplantae > Streptophyta > Magnoliopsida > Fagales > Fagaceae > Quercus > Quercus aquifolioides. The sequence goes on from CM032328.1 coordinate 9,392,771, forward strand.
AGACAAGGGTAAAAGTTCTGATGTAGACACTGAAGTTTCTACACCTAAGTCTAAACCTACTGTTAGAGAGCATAATAAATTTGTTTTTGTGCCTACTTGTCACCTTTGTGGTGTTGTTGGTCATATTAGACTAAATTGTTTTTTGTTGAGGCAAAAACCAAAATCTGAGAATAGATTTGTTGTTAGGAATACTGATATTCCTAAATTTGTTCCTGTTTGAAACTTTTGTGGTGTTTGTGGTCACATTCGTCCTAATTGTCACAAGTTGAAATTTAAACATTCTGTATGTCAATCTAGGATATGTGATGATATTTCTCCTGCCATAAGTCCATATAAATTGTTTTATATGCTTTTGAAAAATTTGAGCTTGTTGGCTTATGAAAGGAATTTGCAGGATTGATATTTCTCAGAAGATTGGTGTAATCCCTCAAATACACTCTGTCTCTCATAGTTTTTCACTTACAAAGCCAAAGACTTGTGCTATATGGGTGAGAAAAGATTCTCCAAGGTGAGTGTTGCTAACTTGTCCCTGTTTTAATTCTTTCAATTGTTTGTGGACATGTTTTGTTTTTGTTTTTGGTTGTTTTGTTTTTTAGGTTGTTTTTTTATTTAAAAAAAAATCCAAAAACATTGAAAATTTCTCAAAAAGACAAAAATATTTTATTTTGTGTCTTGTTTTATTTTTCTTGAGGATTACATGAGTTTTAATATCTCTCTCTTGATTTAGAACATGCTTGACATTGTGAAGAAACTTGAATAGTTTGTGCTAAGCTATTTCTGATTTTGTGTGAGTATGTACTAATTTGTATATGTTCTCAAGGGTTAATTAAGAAATTGACATTTCTTATTTGTGTACCCTCTATAACTTAGTTTTGCACTATCATGAATTACTTTTGCATTGTTCATTTAGCACAATGTGTGCCTTTTGTTTTTAGCCATAAATTTTTTTTTAAACCAAAAAGATTTTTATGTTTTTTATTACATATCATGGATTTGGAATCAAGGTTGGCCACCTTATCTTTATATAACAAGTTTATGTACCTTGTTTAACTTTGATGAGCTTATTTATGGCACTTGATTAGTTGAAACTTTGTAGTGCATGTTGTGTGGGAAAGATGTTTATGGTGTTTATCACTTTGTCTTAATCTTGAAGTCATATGTTATTTGACTGTTGGACTTGAACCTTTTGAGAAAGGCATAAATAACCATCTCATCACTATTCACTAGCCAATCATGAACACCTTAGTGCATATCATAAGATTTTGTGCTCGACAAAGTGTAGCATATGCACAAAAAGAACATAAGGTGTAGCATCGGTTTAATTGCTTAATGCTTAAAATTGATGTGTACTATTAGGCTTGATGCCAATTCACTTAATTAAAACTGGTGTGTACTATTAGGCTTGATGCCAATTCACATAATTAAGAGGCTAAATTGAAGAAACTTACATGATTGCAAGCTTATGTTCTCGGAGATGTGAGAGTTATATGATGTAACTCTTTAGATGATAGTCTCTTTTAAATTCTATGCGATGAATTTTGTAGACTTTGTTATTGATTGCTATTCACATATCACTTCACATGTATCTCAAGCTTTTGCTAGTTGCACACACTACACAAGTTACTCTTTCCTAAACTTGGTACATTTTATTGTGTGTGATCTTGTTGTGGCCATCCAAGATTAAAAGTTCCTTGATTTTAATGCAAAATGTGTATAATGTTTGCGCTTTGAGGACAAATTGATTGAAAATCTTGATTTTGGAAGATCTGGGTTAAATTCGAGTGTTTTTGAAAAACTTTTCGTCTCATACTCATGCATTTTTTATAAAACAATGTGCTTTGAGGAGTTTCTGTATTAAAATACTCTGTTTTTCAAAAATCTAATTTTTCCAGACTTTCGATCGATCGAACTTTTTTTTCGACCAATTGAAATTGCAATTAAAATTTTTTGGTTTGAGTCTGCCTGACTTGATTGATGTTCGATCGATTCTCGATCGATCGAAATTGAAAAACTTTCAATTTCTATGTTTTTGACCAAATTTTTTTTTCATGCATCATTTGTGTTTAGGATTCACATGCATTACATTGTTTTTGTATCCATCTTGCAATTTTGCAGTCATATCTCTCATTGTTTTCACACATAACATGTATACATTTTGCTAAATTGGGTACTCAACTTGATTTAAAAATTGATTGATTAATTTTTGAGTTTTGTACATTCTAGTATATACTATTTCTTATGTGTGAACTGTAGAAAATATTTTTCTTAAGAGATATGATGGATAATCAATATGCAAATATTTTCTTTACTCATGCAACTGTTTATGGGTCACATAGTGTCATGTTTGCATTTTATTGAAAGAGAGAATATTTTTCTTCATGTGTATCCTCACCTTAGTTTTTAACTTTGGTTTGTGTGTCCTCCCCCCCCCCCCCTTCTTCTCACTTCCCTATTTTTCCCCAAAACTGTTTTTCCCAACACGTGTTTTGTGTTTCCTATTTTTATAGGGGGAGAAGCTTGTTTTTAACATTTGTTGTTCCTAGGGGGAGTTGTCTCTATTTTCTATAAAGTTGTATTGTTTTGTGTTCCCTTAATTCTCTATTTTCTATTATCCTTTATTGCGTATGTTGACTGTTTACTCTTTGTATGAGTTGTTTTTGTCAATATGTGACAAAAAGGGGGAGATTTAGATGAAATGTGGGAATATATGGGAATCTTGTTTGTTTTGTTTAGGGGGAGCTAAATCTTTTTTTGATAGGGGAAGAAAATAATTTTTTATGTATCTAACTTAGGGGGAGAGTTAGTTTACATATCTGTTGATTTACTATTTTTCTGTCACACATGCGTTTATGCGTTTTGTTTAGTATTTCAGGAAATATACAGGTTGATTCAATTGAGTTGCTGTCTACACTTGCAACTGATGGATAGTAGTTAGGATTGAATTGTTTTTTTATGAGCATTACTTTTTGTAAAGGGCTTTTACTTTGTAAACTTTGAGCTTTTAGTTTGTGTTTTGTCACGGATTGTCAAAAGGGGAGTTTGTTAGGTTCTAAAAATTTAGGAATTTATGTATTTAGAACTCTAATTTGTATTATTGGCAAACCATGATCAAAATAGGTTGTTTAGTCTTGTTTAGGCTTGTTCAAAGTTGGGTCTTTCATGTAAAGTTGGAATCGAGAGGCTGCAGATGCATTGGTGCATTTCGGCTTGGCTCGATCGATCGAATGAAAGGCACGATCGATCGAATCTCGGGCAGAATGATTTTCTGCAGAATATTCCAGCTCAGCCATAACTCATTAAACGTTTTGGGTTTTCTGTTTTTACCCTAGGTATATAAAGAAAAACCCTAACCACGTTTTTAGAGTTGCTCCAGTTGTATTGTTGCTCATACTTTTCTGTTTTGTGTAAATCTCTTGTGAGATCTAGATGAACTTTCCTTTACACAAAGTTTAGGGTTTTCAAGGTAGAGATTACTTCAACACCTTAATGATCAACTCAGTTGCTGCCATTGGAGCTTAAAGAATAACAAGTGTGGGTGCTTGTTGCTGATTGGAGAATCCAAGAAAGAAGGAGTCCGTGGATTCGGAGCTTGCACGTGGTTGTGTCAGTAAGTTCTACTGGTGGGTAGCATTAGGAAGTCAAGCGGGGAGCTTGTAAGTCCTTTTGTATGAACTTCGATTCTTTCATAGTGAATTCAGGTTTACCTTGAGGATAACTAGGTCAAATCCTCCCCAGGTTTTTACCGTGTGGTTTCCTGGGTCATCATATCATTGTTTTATTTATATTTCTGCTGCTATATATTCTTGATATGATTGTTTGATTGTGATAACCTAGATTTGCATAATTTGACTAAGTTAATCACTTAGCTAATCAACTAGGTTAATACAATTGTTGTTTTAAGGGGTCTAAATTTCTATCAATTTTAAACTTCAAAACGCATATTTCTTCAAATTTCCAACCCAATAAAAAATAAAAAATAAAAGGAATTTGCACATCAGTTCATATGCAATTAAAGATGACCAGATTAATCAACACGCAGAATCTCATGTACTTAATTTAGCAAAGATTTGTGTATAGTGTATGCAACTAGTAAGAGTACAAAGTACAGAAAAATTGATGTGTAGATAGTAATCAAACAAATTTTCTACAAAATCAATCACATTGGTTTGAAAGTGACTATCACCTAAAGAGTTACATAATATAACTCTCATATCTTCTAGAAAACACGCTTGCAATCATGTAAATACATTTTTTTTTTCTTTATGCTTTTCTTTTTCTTTTGATGCATTTTTTTTTTTAATTTGTTTCTTTTGAAAATAACACCTCGTTTAATTTTGCTATGCAAGTGCTACACCTTACCGAGCACGACTATTATGATTTGTACACAGGTGTTCATGATTGACGAGTAACAGTGGTGAGATAGTTATTTATGCATTTCTCCTAGGATTTTTTGGTCCTTTAGATTGAAAGAATGTGACATCAAAATCAATATCATTTGCTTAAAAACTATAAACAACTCACACAATTAAGCTATCACGCCCCACCCCCATTTGCACGATATTGTCCTCTTTGGGCGGCCCAAAGGCTCTCTTAGTCCCTCAAGGTTTTGTTCTTCCAACGTGACACCAAGCCTCGTGGGAAAGACCTTATGCACATCAAGGGAGGACACCCCCTATGAACCAGGCTCTAGATGCTCACTTAAGCGATGTGGGACGTTTGGCCTCATGCCTCACCCATACCTTCAGAGGAGAGTCGTCCTCAGCTCTAATACCACCTGTCATGTCCCGCCCCCATGTGCACGATATTGTCTTCTTTGGGCAGCCCGAAGGTGTTGGGATTAGTGCCCTAGAATCCTATTGTATGATGTTATGTATGATATTATGTATGACATGATGTATGACTTAATATTGTAATTAATAAAGTTGTTTTATTATTATTATCTGAAATAATGGTAACATGAATATTCAGACATTATCATATAGTCCATAAGATGCATAGTATGTGATTTATGTAAAAAGTCACAGAAGATATAAATCACAAGTTCTTTGTAAACTCATAATTTTAGTTCATAATCGATGATGAAATTGGGCATTTCATCTGCGAAGATTATAACATATTAACTAAGATGATTTGTCTTGATCATGGAAGTGGTGACTTCTAGTTGATATGTTGATATGCTTTAAGAGTTAAGACATATTGAACTGGACCGCTGTGAGATTTATTATTCTCCTAACTACTGTCAACTGAATAATAAATCTCACGACTTATATTTACATGAACTTTTAATCCTGAGAAAATAACGGACCTGATCATGAAGTGTAGGCTGCTTTGATATATCAGGAGTGAAATCTATAGTAACGGTCAAAATCTCAATATGTTGAGCAGCCACATTTAGTATTGATGGAACATATATTTTCAAGATAGAATTCATAGTCTCTTAATGGAGATACAAAATATTCTCTTGAGATAAGTTTAATGGGTTTGTTATTCAAAAAGTTAGGCCTAACTACTTTGGTAAATAGTTACTAAAGTATATATTTATGAAATTGGATTTCATAAATATATAATGAATAACTTAAAGGATTAAACCGGGTACTCGAGGATTAAGATATAGTAATCTACAAAGTGGCAGTCTACATTCATGACTTTGTGTTACTACAAATATTTTATGAAAGAGTTGCATGTACAATAAAGTCTTGGGATATAATTTATTAATAAGGCCTAAAGTGCAATTATATTTATATAGTGATATTAAATATAATTAATGGTAACTTTGAACTTGTCAAGAGTTGACAGAAAAGCGCAAATCCCATTAGAGCTAGTGTCTTATTTGTTCCCTTTTGGTCTCACTCCAAACCACATACTTAAACTTAATTGGAAAGGCCTAAAAGGCTTGCCCAATTAGATAATCAGTTATTAGGAGAGAAACATACAGAATTTGTTACTACAACAAGAGCACGAAACGGTTTATGTGTGTGTTAGACACTCTTGAATTCTCTCTAGAACATATACATATAACTGATTAAGAGACCATACTTCTTAGGCATCAAGTGGAATTGGAGTGAAGATTAAAAGTGTTCCTAAGTACTTTTCGTCTTTGGTTTTAAATTTCACTCCATCAAGGTACACTTTCTTATTCTTATATTCTGAAACTTACATAGCACATGTTATCAATTGCGAATGAAGTAGATTTGTTATTTGTTATTTTTTTCCCATTGCATACATTTACTTTTCCATCAGAAGGCTCTCTTAGTCCCTCAAGGTTTTGTTCTTCCCACGTGACACCAAGCCTCGTGGGAAAAGGCCTCATACACATCAAGGGAGGGCACCCCTTATGAACCAGGCTCTGGACGCTCACTTAAGTGATGTGGGACTTTTGGCCTCTTGCCTCACCCACACCCTCAGAGGAGAGCCGTCCTCGGCTCTGATACCATCTGTCATGCCCTGCCCCCATGTGCACGATATTGTCCTCTTTAGGCGGCCCGAAGGCTCTCTTAGTCCCTCAAGGTTTTGTTCTTCCCACATGACACCAAGCCTCGTGGGAAAAGGCCTCATGCACATCAAGGGAGGGCACCCCTTATGAACCAGGCTCTGGACGCTCACTTAAGCGATGTGGGACTTTTGGCCTCCTGCCTCACCCACACCCTTAGAGGAGAGCCGTCCTCGGCTCTGATACCATCTGTCATGCCCCGCCCCTATGTGCACGATATTGTCCTCTTTGGGCAGCCTGAAGGCTCTCTTAGTCCCTCAAGGTTTTGTTCTTCCCACGTGACACCAAGCCTCATGGGAAAAGGCCTCATGCACATCAAGGGAGGGCACCCCTTATGAACGAGGTGCTAAACGCTCACTTAAGCAATGTGGGACTTTTGGCCTCATGCCTCACCCAAGCATAAGGCCAAAAGTCCCATATCGCTTAAGTGAGCATCCAAAACTTGGTCATAAAGGGTGCCCTCCCTTGATATGCATGAGGCCTTTTCCCACGAGGCTTGGTGTCACGCGGGAATAACAAAACCCCACATCGCTTAAGTGAGTGTCCAGGTGGTATCAGAACCAAGGACGGCTCTCCTTTGAAGGTGTGGATGAGGCATGAGGCCAAAAGTCCCACATCGCTTAAGTGAGCATCCAAAGCTTGGTTCATAAGGGGTGCCCTCCCTTGATGTGTATGAGGCCTTTTCCCATGAGGCTTAATGTCACGTGGGAAGAACAAAACCTTGAGGGACTAAGAGAGCCTTCGGGCCGCCCAAAGAGGACAATATCGTGCACATGGGGGCGATGCGTAACAGGTGGTATCAGAGCCAAGGACAGCTCTCCTCTGAGGGTATGGGTGAGGCATGGGGCCGAAAGTCCCACATCGCTTAAGTGAATGTCTAGAGCCTAGTTCATAAGGGGTGCCCTCCCTTGATGTGCATAAGGCCTTTTTCCTGTGAGGTTTGGCATCACGTGGGAAGAACAAAACCTTAAGAGACTAAGAGAGCCTTCGGGCCACCCAAAGAGAACAATATTGTGCACATGGGGGCGGGGCGTGACATACGCACTACATAACACAAACTAGAAAAGTGCAAAAATAAGCTCATCAAAACTAAATAAGGTACACAGTCAAGTATAAGTGCTGTACAACCTTCAAAAAAAAAAAAAAAAAGTCCAAGTTCATTTTAGCATACATAGTATAAAATCCTAAACAAAGGACATAGTAAAAACTAAAGACAGTGAATATCGACCCAAAAAAAAAAAAAAAAAAAGGAAGAAGAAGAAAAAAAAAAGAAAAGAAAATATCGTTGTTAATTGAACACTAGTGTGTGCCCTGTGACACTGCCACATCAACTAAACACAATTTCAGTTAAACTGTGAAATCGTGTTTTTAAGACACAATTTCAAATTTTTAAAATTAAAACTGAAATCGCACAAGGCTGTGTGCGATAGACATTAACCAAAAAAAGAAAAGAAAAAAAAAAGGGGACTGAAGAGTGAAACCTTGTGGTTACATCGAAGAGAGGAGGGGGTTCAGAAGTGGCTTCCAAGGCAGCAGGACAATGCTCGTTCACGGTTCTGCACAACACATATATAACAACGTTAGTAAACAATCCTATTCTTAATTACCACAAAATTCAGAGAACCCCAAATGAACAAAAAAAAAAAAAGTTGAGAAAATGGAGAATTCGTGGTGATTTCTAATTTGAAGACACTTACGCAGCTGCCATTGATGATGTTTTTTTGTGGTGGTTGTTCAGAGAGTTCCGAGGTTTCTGTTTTAATGTCTTTCTAATCTTTTTTTTTTTTAGAATGAAAAATGGAGGTCTTTATGGTTATATTACACCCCCGGGCAGGGCGCCAGGTGGCAGCCGAGTCAGCAGCTCCTTCTTAGGTGCCGGCCTTCCCTTTACACACCTGTGTGGGGGTTACCCACCAAGGATAACCACCAACAGACTCCTGCTGGTAGCGGGATTCGAACCTAGGTGTGGTGCACAAAGCGTTCGAACCTTGCCAGCTGAGCCAAGCCTCTGTTGGCTAATGTCTTTCTAATCTGATGCTAAATGTTATCTATATATGTTCACCGTGCTGCCCTTTATATAGGACTTCACTGATAGGAGTATAGGGCTTTTCTACTGTGATTCAGTGAATTCGCGAGCAGTGACGAACACGAAATGTGACTGTCACATGGGACGAATACAGAGATAATCATCTGAATGCTGGAATTTAGGGCAGGTTAAGGCTATGGACTTTTCTCTTTAGTCTTTACCCGCCGTTTGATTTGATTTTTTTAAAGGTTTATAAGACTAAAACTATATAAGGTAATAAAACCATAGGTTAGTAAGTTATTTTAGGAAATGTTTTATTTGAAAATTAAATAGTGATTAATTTTTTTTCGACAACTTTTTCAGTTTTTCATAAAAAAATTTCTAAAATTGATAATTAATATGTGCTTTAAAGATATATATTAACCAGACACAAATCACCAAACTATATATATTCTTTAAATAATTAGCATTACTAATATTATTAACAATTGAGGGCAGGTTAAGGTTATAGACTTTTCTAGTCTTTACTCACTGTTTAGATTAGATTTTCTTTTATGTACACAGTTTATAAGACAAACTATATGCATTATTTAAATAAGTAGCATAATTAATATTAACAAAATTCATTTAAAATTATGTGACTAAAACTATATATGAATGATTTTTTTTTTCATTAACTACCTAGTAAGTTTGAAGAAAATAGTTCTAAACCAGTTTGAAGTTAAACTTTTTTTTATAAATTTCTTCCTCTTTTATTCATTTATTTTTTTTAAATAAAAAATAAAAATAGCTAGGGTGAGTTCCTAAATTATTTTAAATGTAAATGTTCAAAGATTTTATTTGTTCATTTCTTTCATGTATGTTTGTTTTAATTTAAAATATCACTTTATTTTAATATAAGTAAAAGACTTGACTTACACACAAAGTAAAATTGAGTTTGGGTCTATACTATTAGTTTAATATATCTCTAACAACAGTGTATGGCGTTGTTGCTTTTGCCCTCAACACGAGTCTCAATTTGGGTCTCAATTTGTAATACTGCTATATGAATAATCCAGAGGATTTTATAATAATGTAATTCTTTTCTAAAGAGTCAAAAATTGTATACTACTTTAATCTATACGTGCAAAGGGAGCGATCTGAATAATACTCCATTTAGGAGAATTTTCCACCTTGTGATGTTGCAGTGACGAACATGACTGTAATGGGTGGAAGAAAGATTACGTATAGCCCAAAAAAAAGACCAGGTCTAGGTTGGTGGGAGAACAGAGAACAGAAAAGTGTGATAGCGATAGCATTTCCTATATGGTGGAAATGATTGGTGGCATTTTGCTCAAAGAAAAAGTCCGGATCTGCAAGCCTGAACTTTTCCTGGGTTTCTCTCTCAATTCTCAATCCATAAACTAAAGCCTTATTTGTTCATCTTCTTGTTCTTCAAATCTCCTCCTATTTTGGTGTGATTATTCCTACCATCCTTTTCCTTATCTTTTTCTTTTGTTTTTTTCCTCTTTTGCCATTGGTTTGAATTTGAAAATTGACTTTGTGTGTTTACTTTAATTCTGAAGTAGTCTTGTGTAATGCTCCAAACTCTCACAAAGAGGGTGGGCTCTATGGTGGGACCCACATGTGAGGCCCACCCCCTTTGTGAGAGCCCGGAGTACAGCTTCTAGACTAAGTTTTTTTAGGAAAAAATTGGAAGTATCTAGCATGGTGGTAATTGACTCACCCCTTTTTTGTGCCACGTGATTTCCTCTGTAGAAAAGAGGAAGCGACTATTAGTATATATAGTTTTTAATAAATGCATATTATAACAATTCTTTTTTGGTAAAAAGAAAATGTATAGGGAGAAGTAGAGTTGTAAATGAACCAAGCCATTTATGAACAACTCGGGTTCAACTCAATAAAAAACTCGTTCACGTTTGTTTGTTTATAAATAAGCTAAACTTAAGCCTTAGTTTTATTCTCGTTTAATAAATAAGCCGAGCACCAGCAAAAAAAATTGTTCAAGAACAAACTCATGAGCTATTAGGCTTGATACAAAACAATTCAACCATAGACTCTTTTATAAGTTTATGTGTTAGATAGTATACTCATTACATGTATCTTAATAATGACATGGCCAACACGGAACCACTACCCATTACCTTAATTTTTTCATTTCCTCTAAACTAACCAAGAACCACTTTAGACTATAGTTACATTTAAAAATAAATTAATTATTTAAGTGGGTCATATATGATCCTTCCCCATCAATCATCTAAAGTAAAGTTATGAAACATGTTAGTATTTTCTCATTCATAATAGTTACAAACAAGTTTTAGTTCTTCTCCATTTAATGTAAATGTAAAAATTGTATTTTGAATAATTGTTCAAGCTATAGACAAGGAATGATGAATGAATGAATTTAATTATGTAAATTTTTAATTTGAATAATGTCTAATCATAAGTAGGATTAGAAGTATGATAAATGAGTATACTATTTTCTTTTTTCATTTTCTTAATTTTAGAGATTTAAGCATTTGATAATGTAATTTTTTAATTCTCAAGCTCAAAAGCTTGACCTAAGCTCGAGTTTGAGTTCGATATTAAGCTTGAACTTCGCTTGACTAATTAATCAAGTCAAGCTAAGCTCAAGCTTTTTAGCTTTCCCAAGCTCAAACATTATGTTTAGGCTTATCACAAGCTCACACCAAGCTTGAACTTTTAACTTTTGCCGACGAGCCAAGCTTGAACGTGTACTACTCAATAAAGCTTGGCTCAGTGATAGCCCTAGGGGAAAGGGGCAATCCCTTGCACCTAGGGCGACTAGAAGAAGATAGACACCAACACATTCACTAGTGAGGGGACACTCAAATTCAAGACCGGAGTCTTGTTAACCCAAATCCCTTACCACTAGGCCACCTACCATGTTGGCCATAGCATAACATTTGTAATCTAGCATTATTTCCAGTTCCTCTATGTCTGACTTACCAAAATAAAAACCTCCTCTATATATGTGTGTTTTGTGCTGAATGATGGTAAAGCTTTCCTTAAATTCTCAAAATAGAAGAAGGATAAACTATGTTTTTGGTCCTTAATATACCATATTTCAATTAATCTCTAACATTTTAATTGTATCAATTTGGTCTTTAACCTTTCATTACCGTTTCAACTTAGTCCCTGCCGCTGTCTTTTGGATGAAAATTGATGAAAATTAATGTTGTGTCTAATGGCCAAAAAAAAAAAAAAAATTAGCTTCCGTTGATGTAAAAATAAACTAAAATTCTATTTTAGCCATTTGTCATATTAGCAATTTTCATCCAAGATATAACAGCAAGTACTAAATTGACACAACATTAAAATGTTATAAACCAAATTGACTCAATTAAAATATTAGAGATCAAATTGAAATATGGTGTGAATGATATGGACCAAATATGTAGTTTACCAAAAAAAAAAATTAGTAAAGCTTCCTTATAAGTAAAAGATTTTATATATTTATTTTTGCTGTCAATAGTAAAAGAATATTTATACGGAACAAATCTAAATAGTCATTACTAAACTGTAGGGTGATTCTTTTTACGGGATTTTATTTATATATGATTTTAGCCTAGTTTTATAGCCTCGAAGAAATTATTATACCTTTAAAAGAAGTGATAGCTTCAAAAACGTTGTATTTCAAATTTTTAGATGGAAAAGAAAAAAAATAAGGCAAGCGGACTTATATGTGGGCAAAAATATGGTTCACACTTCACAGCTCTTTTAGCTTCAGGAATCTCCCACCAAAAATGGTTCTCTTTTTTTCTTTTTCTTTTTTATGAAGTTAATAACTTATTTATTTATGTACAAAATTTTAAATTTCTTTTTATTTATTATTGTATTTTTACTTGTTAGAATGAGATTCCATCTCAACACACTTTTTGAGATTTTGAGAAGAATTGCTTTTAGGAGTGCATAATACAATGCAAGTTGTGAGATTTATTGACCTTTAAAATGAACATCTTACAAATGGAATTCTCATTCATGAGTCAACGTGTACACAGACGAAAGGTCTTGAAGAACCTTTATATAACGAAAACTCATCCTTTGAACACTCCAATAGTACGTAGTTCACTTAATTGATGCAAGCGACCATTTTTGTCCTCAAGAAGATGATATAGAAACCCTTAGTTCTAGTTCTAAAGTACCATATTTTAATAAAATAAGTGGTTTGATGTATATTGCGAATTGCACACAATCTGAAATTACCTTCTTGGTCAACTTACTAGCAATGTATTGTTAAGTATCAATAGTGGGATTTTCAAATATTAACCCAATAAAAATTATTAGGTGGTGTAATATACTTGAAGACTTGAAGTTACATTCATTGAGTGTGTGAGAATATTTGTAGTGTCGGAAAAATTATGTTTCAAAAAGTTTCTATCGTAATTACGAATTTCCATGTATTTTAATTTCATTTCAATTGTAATTTCATTAAATCATTGAGGTTCGAGTTCAAAAGAAATACTTCAAGTGCTATAGAAGGAATCTTAATTGAGTGAGGTACAATGTGTCAAGAGAAATTTCAAGCAAGACAGTTAGATTTAAAAATTAGTTACACAAAACAAACAATTTACCTAAAATTGACCTGAAACTTGGTTGAGCGAGTTTGCCTAGGAATTTCAATTTTGATTTTCCCAATTATTTTTTTAGCCAACCAACCCTTATTTGTGACTTGCATAAGAGCGAAAAATAATCTCTAAATTGACTTGCAATTGAGAGGAGATTCCATAGAGAAAAATTATTGTAATTTCCATATATACCTTCATCCTCTCCAAATTGACTTGCAATTGAGAGGAGATTCCTTCCAAACACCTTGATAATTCATGAGTGCATTTGATTGTTGCTAGAAACCATAGAGGCAAATCATAAATCTTCAAGTAGCTGTGAAATATCTTAGAGATTGGGATTTGATATTGGCAATTGACTTGCATAACCTAGATGTCAAGAGTGGAGAGCTCGATTACAAATATCTTACTCATTCGGGAGATCTTGTAAGTAGTATTATATTGCAACTATTTCATAGTGGATTCGATTTTAGAACATGGTCTATAAGAGCATTAGCATTGGTGAATGCTAATGCCAAATCTAAGGAAACTTTAGCATTTTAAGTCTCAAAAACTCTTGCATCAGAGAATTGTAAACAGCAGTATTGCAAATTTTTTTGCAATACTGCTACAGTACAATTCTAAACATAGAATTGTACTGTTCACAGTATTGCAAAAAAAAATTAATATTTTACTCATTTTCCCCCGAAACTTCTATCTCATCCCTCTCATTTTTTCTGTTCTCTTCTCTCTTCCTTCTCTGTTTCTCCATCTGCTCTCTCATCTCTGAAGCTTCATTGCCAAATTTCTCACCCATCTCCGAAATTTCTCACCCATCTCACACGGCCTCTCTCTCATCTCTCATCGCACAGCCTCTCTCTCATTGCACCGGTGCTGGGTTTTGGATTTTTGAGGTTGGAGGTTGGATCAGCGTGGATCGGCAAGCTGGGTTTGGATCGGTGGGCTGGGATCGGTTGATGGCGAGCTCCAATGGTGGCTCCGGTGATGATTTTTTTTGAATGGGTTTGCTCCAGTGGCTGTAGTGATGATTTTTTTTGAATGTATTTGAATGGGTTTGCTCCGGTGATGATTTTTTTTTAATGGATTTGCTCCGGTGGCTTTGGGGATTTTTTTTTTAATGGGTTTGCTCCGGTGATGATTTTTTTTTGAATGGGTTTTCTTCGGTGATGATTTTTTTTTTGAATGGATTTGCTTCGGTGATGATTTTTTTTAAATGGGTTTGCTTCGATGGCTTTGGGGATGATTTTTTTTGAATGGGTTTGCTCCGGTGATGATTTTTTTGATTGGTGTGTGTGTGGTGATGGGATGCTCTGTGTGTGTGGCTGTGTGTGTGGGTTTTAACGGGTTTGCTCTGTGTGTGGGTTTGAATGGGTTTGCTCTGTGTGTGTGTGTGTGAGACTGTTGAAAAGCCCAGGAAAAAATGATTGGAAATAAATAATAAAGAAAGGTTAAAAAATTATATTTTAATGAGTAAAAGAGTGAAATAGAAGTTTGGGATGTAGGAGGTATTGTAAAATTGGATGGTATAATGATAAAGTGAGGTTTTGGAATGGTAAAATAGAGTAGCATTAGCATTTTCCAATGCTAATACTCTAAGGGTTTTTCCTAATGCAGGTTTTTTTTCTGTCAATATATTGCTCGTTAGTGTGCATTTGTTGTGAGTGATTGCGGGTTTATGGTTGTGTTCATATTATCCATGAAATCAGTTAATTAACTACTTGAACCATATTTAAAGAATAAATTAGTAATAAGTTGTGCTAGGGATTTGCATAGCCTTTTTCAAGGTGTAAGCACACACAAATGCTATATATTTAAATATGAGGGTTTTAATTCTCACATATTTACTATTTCACATATCTTTTTTCACGTACACTTTAATGTGCTAAAATATAGGCATTCACGTATCAATTATGGATATATGTGTGTAAAATAGTAGATGTAAATGAATATATATGTTTCCTAAACATAAACAATATTTTTTTAAGGACTGTTCTGAACCGAATGACTTATATATATTTAAGCAATCCATACATGCTGATCAGACGCTGTCCGTATCTTCAACTGGTACGCACACACGTAAGACATAATACAATAAGAAATATTATAATAAGGCAGAAAGCCACTTATTTCTTCAACAAAAGAAAATAAAAATAAAAAACAGCCACTTATTTCACTAATTAACGTCCAATGGAACCGTGCTGGCATGTTCAGTGCTTAGCCTGAGGAAGAAAATTAGATTAAAGAGTTGTTAGAAAAAAACACACTTGCAGAAAGTAAGAGTAGAAAAGCTTCAACGAAATCAAATTCATAATTCCATGACTAAATGGTTAGTACCAAAAAGACGGCACTGTAATATTCAACGGTCAGTTTGGGATCCCTCTTTGTTGGCTTATAAGCATCAATCTTGTTCACCTCCTGCACAAGAAATTAACAAGAACAATTACCATTCAAGAACCAAGAACTCTGTCCGATACATTAGGAACTCATGCCTCCTTCAGAGCCATGTTTAAAGTTAAGAGAATATAAAAATATATAGCATTTGCATGTATGCTCCGCCGTAAAGATTAATGACTAAAATGAATTAGCTAGTAACTAAATGGGGGACAAAATTACTTTACAAGTTGTAAATCTTAACTAATAGAACGCGCAATTGCCAATAAACATCATATGTGTTTTAATTTAATTACCTCAATCCACTTAGTAAGTTTAGGCCTTCCTGCAGTGATGTCGTAATTCCACACTCCTGAAAGGAAGGCTTGGAATTTTTCAACAAACGGGATGTAAATTATCTCCACCTGAAGATCACATAGTTTCACTCATGAATTAAAGGAGCAATTGTAGAAAATATCGTTTAATAAACATATAACTGGTTTCCACTTCCCATATTTATATATAACTATATAAAATCATTTTCTAGAGCATAGGTAAAATAAAATTTGAATCTTTAATATGTTTAAAGAGAATGTACCAAGGTCAATATATACAAAAAGGCACGCATCACAGCACCAACGAAAGATCAAAAACATAGTTGAGAATTCAACTTACCAAACTGAGCTCATGGCCAAGGAAGAAAGGCCCGTCATTAAATTTATGAAGAGCATTCTCTAGGTGCTCAAAAGCAGGACCTGATGCAAGTTTATGGTTTTAGTGAGCCTGGCTTCTATACAAAATGGTGTAAAGACTCGAGAGACAGCAAGTTTTAAGTCTTACCGGCTTCTTTGACTGTGTCTCCTTTGAATGATGCGAACACTATCTTGTTGAAGGTATCACTGTAGGTTATCAGTTCTTCAGCAAACTCTTTTTTAGCAGGATCCTACAGTCATGTCATAACTTTAGAGTCAGATTCCAAGGGAGCTATAAAGCTTTTATGAAGGGCATAATGAATTATGCAAATCTTACATTGGGTTGAAGAGAAGGTCCTTCAAAGTTGCTGTCTACATATTTAATCAAATCAAGGCTCTCCCCAATGGCTTTTCCATTGTGTTCCAATGAGGGTACCTGATATATAAAAAAATAGATAATCAATCAAGAAATTCAAGCAGCTCAATGAAGTATGCATTAGATAGGTATTTAAAAGTATCACCTTGTTTTCATGGTAGACTTTCTCTTTGTACCAAGCAGGCCTGTTTTGAAGGTTAATTGGAACTAATTTAATCTTGTCATGTAATCCCTGCAACTCAAATTAATATTCATTAACTTTAGTAAGTAAGAAAAAAAATCCCAAGAAAGGAAAAGGACAGACGACCCAGAAGGGCTAAAGGGTCTGTCTTTTAATTGAAATTAGAAGCTAGAAAAGCAGTATCGAACAACTTAAGTTGAAGTCTAGAAACAAATTAATTAAGAAATGAGAACAAAGAGGACAAAAAGTGATGAAAATAACCTTATAGTTCCTGATGATCCACACACGCTGTGCAAATGCGCATGTATAATTGGTGTACAACCTTCAAAAAAAAGGTCCAAGTTCATTTTACCATACAAGGTAAAGGTATAAAAACAAAATCCTAAAGAAAGGACATAAATAAAACAAAAGAAAGTGAATATCGGACAAAAACAAACACACTCAAGATAGTGAATATCCGACCCAAAAAAAAAAAAAAAAAAAAAGTACTGGTGTTTATTGTATGTCACGTCAGTTGAATTCACGATTTCAATTGTTAAATTGTAAAATCATGATTTTACTTTTTCATAATTATATCATAAAGAGTTCCTTTAGTCCTCTCTCCCTCGTAGGAGTCTCCGTCTCTCTTCTCGGGTAGGAGTCCTTTTCTCCTCTCCTTTCTGGAAGAGTTTTTTTCTCCCCCTAGGGGGGCGCCACACCACCCCAAATACACACGCTCCTTCACAATGGAACAGGAGGTAGTAAATGGTCTTCAAAACCTTTGCCTCACCAAGGAAGAAGCAATACCAATCACAACTCATAGCAAAGCAGATCTCCTAGAGGAATGCTCATTAAGCCTGTTTGGAAGGCTACTCTCAGACAGACAACAAAACCAAAGAGCTCTGAAAAACACACTAAGGGCGGCATGGAAGAGGGGATCGGAGCTAAGAATAATTGAAGTAGGAAACAACACTTTTCAGTTCAAGTTTGGCTCTCGCTATCAGATGGAATGGGTGGAAAATAATCGGACATGGAACTTTGAAAACAATCTGCTACTTCTATGCAGACGGAAGAAAGGTCGCACATCAGAAAACATAGTTTTCACCCACTCCCCGTTTTGGGTGCAACTATGGGGCTTACCATTCGAACTCATGTCCAAGGTGGTAGGTCGAGACATAGGAAATAGCATGGGGTGCTTCATTGAGATCGACAAGCGAGCTAACCAGTCTAACCAAGCAAAATTTATGCGCATAAGAGCAGACCTTCCAGTTGACAAGCCACTTCACAAGGGAGGAAATGTTGTGGGCGTGGAAGGTGATAAATATTGGTTTCACTTCAAATATGAAAGGATCCCAACGTTTTGCTTCCTTTGTGGAAAGATGGGTCATGACGATAAGCACTGTCAAGCTTGCTCAAATAGACAGAATGCCACACCCCAATATGGAGAATGGTTAAGAGCGTACGTCACTCCTAAAGGTGGGAACGGCAGAACGAGAAACTTCTCCAACAGCATCCACAACGCCGGTAGTGATAACCAAGGTGGTGAAAAAGGCCAAACTTTTGAGAATATGCTCCAATCTGCTCCGGCATCTCACGGCGGGGAAAGCACCAGCAACGACAGCATACAAAATTCAAAAAATTCAAAAGTCTCAAGCAAGTCAAATCAGATGTGGGGATGTGATGTTTGGATCCTCTCCATTTCTAAGAGAAATGGAGAGTGTCCATTTCATGGACATGATACATTTAAAATAAATCAAGGGTGTAAAAAGTGCCACCTCAATTAAAATCTAAAACACTTGACTACGGGGACTCAATTGTGGTTAAACATTGAGTTAACTAAGCAAACCAATATTCTCTGTATATTTCAAAATCTCAATCTTTCTCCTCCATTGCCATGGTTTGCTCTCTCTCAACCTTGCTGTCGCCGCTACCACAATCATCAACATGCCAAGCCACTGTTGTTTCGTCGGCCACGTTTCACACTAGGCCAAAATTGCCGAACCCACTGCCCAGTAAGTTTTCTCTCTCTGATTTCTTATTTATAAGCTCTGTTTGGTTGCTTGGAAAACAAAGGAAAATAAATTAGTATACTGCTATTTTTTTATTATTGATTTCTTAGTCCTGAGTTTGGCTTCTATTCTGTGTAGGTTGAGCTTTCGGATGAAACAAAACAGCTGGTGGGTGTTTCAGCTTTATGGGTTGTTTTGATCTGAATCTGTTCCAAAAGGTAATTGATTTTTGGGTTGTTTTGATACCACACCCAAGTTTCTTGAGGCTAGGATGAAAAATCTGAAAAAGGAAAACAATAAACAAAGCGAATACTGGAAGGGTGTGAGAAGAAATAGAATTAATCATTGGAAAATGGAAAAATCTTTATAATTTGCAAAAGTTAAAGAAAAAAGACATGTAAATGATAACATATAAGAAAAGCATGAGTTAGTTTTTGTAAGCTAGGGTAAACTCTCTTCCCTTTGTCGTGCCTCATCTTCTAATTTATTAAATTATCTTAAATTTTTGGTTAGTTGTTTGCAAACTTTCAATCTGATTTTTTTTACTATTCTTTTGGGGGAGGACTTAGGGGAAAATTTTTGACAATTTTTATTTGGTAAGCATGCATGAGTGCACTAATTCACCTTATAAAAAGCTTACAGCCTTGTCTGTTATTGTAAGGTTAATCACATTGGCTTGAGGATGCGTAGACTAAATGTATGATACTGTGAATGTTCAATTTTGGCTTTTAATCAGTTGTTAATTATTTTTATTCTTCTTTCCCCTCTCCCCAATCCCACGAAGAACATAATATTGGTTGCGAGTAATCATCAAAATACAAGTTTAGTGTTTTACTTAATCATAATGGTTAAACCTGTTGGAAAATAGAGAAGTTTATGATATGAACGATTGGCATTTGTTGGATATTGCTTGTAGGTTTCATCAATCCCTGCTTGGTATACTTTCCTGCATTATTTTGAATCATCAGTAACTTGAGGGGAAAGACTCTCAAAGTGCAAGGTACTCTAGGCGATTGCATTTCATATGTCAAGAAACCTGGGATTCTAGAGCTTTGGTACAAAAAACTTAATAATGAAGAGACTTCATACCAGGAAAGGATGGGGCAAGCTGTATAACGCGAGACAAGTTAAAGTGATCAAGCTAAGACTGAAAATTGCTGACTATGGAGGGAATGTATGGTCAATAAGCAAGAGACACGCCAAGTGTAGAACTGGCTAACATTGTTATCAAAGTGTATATTTCAATAGAATTCTTATTATTATGGCTTTTGTAATCAAAATGTACATTTTAATAAAATTTGTTCTTTTTTGGATCAAATTTTGATTGTAATGGACCATCAACTATTCAACTTGAAGCAATTTGCTATATTGTTGATGATGCCTTATGAATTCATAGTGATGTAAACGTTATATATTCCTTTGGTTTATGGTTTCTTTAAAACAACACAAAAATAGGAAAATATGTTATACACAAGTACGCACCAGTTGTAATGATTTAAGAGCTTTGAATATTAATGTAAAAGTGTGATTTAATAGCTTTGAATGTTAATGTAAAAGTGCATCAGCATTGTTATACACAAGTAAGTACTGCTAAAAGTATGTACATATGAAAACCAAGCTAGCTCCCTCAGATTTGGCTAACTCAGACAAAAAATGTGGAATCTCCATTCTCCACATGACAGATTCTCTGATTCTTCTAGCATGCTGAGCTAGTTCATGGGCTATTTTGTTGCTAGTCCTATTAATGTGTCTGATTTTTGACTCCTGGAAATTGCATAAACTTTGCACAATGCCCTTCACAAAGTGGCCAACAACTCCTCTAACATCATTAGCTTCAACAGCTTGGACAGTCAAGAGAGAGTCACTCTCTATGATAACTCTCTCTAGGCCAAGCTTTTTTGCCAGCACACATCCTTGCTCCACTGCAACTGCCTCAATTTCCTCAACAAATATCTTCCTTGGAGGGGCAAAGACATGGCTGCTACAAATCTACTATCACTATCTCAAACTACAACTCCAATTCCTGAATGTCCATTGGCCAAAGGGATAGCACCATCCACATTAATGGTGTAAAAGCCCACAGGAGGAGGTTCCCAATGATCCTTCTTATCCCTCATGTGTTTAATTTTCAGACCATTTGCTTCTTTGAAGTCTTCAATCATACTGATAGCAGCCCCCTAGATGTGAGTTTCTGAGGTTCCATTTGCCTTATAAAGCACCTGGTTTCTATTGTACCAAATCCTCCAAGCCACCGCGCAAAATTTCTCCAGGTCCCTTTGGGTTCCTTGGTGCAGGATCTCAATAGCCAAATTTGCAGGACTCCAAATTGTCCTACAAGCTAGAATATATCAAATGTGAATCTTTACTAAAATTGAATTTTAAAGTTGCTAAGTTCAAGATACATTGTCCTCGACGAGGCATGGAATACTTTAAAACCTTTCAAAACCTTTTCTTGATAAGGAGCAAAATTTGGTACATAAAACTTTGCATAACAGAGCTTGCACTTGACTTCATGAATAACACTTATACCCTTCTCTTCAAACCTTTTTACAGATGGGCTGCTAGGCTGCTTCAAGTCTTCAACTCATTTTCTATAAAAATAAAAATCAAACGCATTACGTACATCAGAAAAAGAAAAAAACAAGAAAATTCCTCAATAATCCATACCATCATATTAAAAGTTCTACACATTGCAAATACACCATGACAAACTGAAAGTGGTCCACATACTCAGCCATGAAAATGAACCAAAATAAGAACAAAGCACTAGGTAAGAAGCGAAACAAAATTCCAAACACTGGTGTTTCAAAAGAACATGAGTTCAAAGAGAGAATAGAGTAATGTTCATCCACTCATTAGATCCAAAGCAAGACAAGAAACTGCATTCAAAAGCCATTTAATAATAGATATTTTGATGATAAATATCTATGCTTTTATATGCAGTAAGCCAAATGTTCAATGCTTTAAACCCCTTCACACAAGCATTTTGACATATCAACCCAAAGGCCATTTAAAATTCAAGCACTAGTTAGCTAGGGGATATGATACAATGTAAAAGTATGATTCAAGCACGCCAAGATGCAAAACCAACAAATAAAAAAAACAACATATATTATGGAGATTCATAGGCCCGTCGTCCACTTTAATAAATTCTCTAAAAATAATCATATCCTTTATAGTTAAATTAGTTTTCCTGATAAAGAATAAAAAATGGTTTAAAATGCATTTTACTATGTTCCGAATTAACTCGCAAATACAGTTTCTCACCAAGATTCAATCAGCCACTTTCGTTTCATTTGTACGCCACTTCATTTCTCCTACCTCTTCCCTTTCAATTAGACAATTTCTCACAAATTTCAATCAATCCCCAAGCTCAAAACCAACCAAAAAAAAAAAAAAACACAGAAAAGAAATCAAAATCAGCATGGAGAAATCAATAAAAAATAGCGGTATAATAATTTATTTTCCTTCTTTTTCCAAGCAACCAAACAGAGGTTATCAATAAGAAATGAGAGAGAGAAAACTAACTGGGCAGTGGGTTCGGCGATGTTGGGCTGGTGTGAGACGTGACCAGCGCAACAACAGTGGCTTGACATGTTAGTTGTTGTGGCAGCGGCGACGGCAAAGTTGAGAGAGAGGCAATGGAGAAGAGAGAAATTGAGATTTTGAAATATTCAGATCAGATGGGTTTGTTGAGGGTTAACTAAACGTTTAACCACAGTTAAGTTTCCCAGAGTTAAGTGTTTCAGGTTTTAATTCACGTGTCACATCTTACACCATTGATTTATTTCAAATACATCCTGTCCATGAAATGGATACTCTCCATTTCAAAGAGAAATGGAGAGGATCCAAATCCATGTTTCAGCATGTCAAGCAGCAAAAAGTAGGATCAGATTAGACAATTTGGAAGCAGGTAAGCAAGTCTTGAGGCAGAAAGAGGACCCACGTGATGGGGGTCTGCACTATTTCCTATGGAAGTATCTGAGCCTGGTAAGCGGGAAATTGTTAGTGACGTGTTATCTAAAATGGGCCAAAGTGCACAAGAGACTGAAGATCCCCCTGAAGTTACAAGCCCACACAAGCCCATGAAATCGGCCCAAGCATGTGAAGCTAATAGAGAACAATAGACAGATCATGGGATTTTGAATACCCAAGTTGGAAGAGGCTGAATAAAAAAAACTTGCTAGAGGGCAAGGACTAATCCAAGGTAAGGATTCTGAAGCCCAAAGTTCAATTATAGGATTAAAACGCCATGGTTCTCAAATCTTCTCAAAGTGTGAAGAGAAGGTAGCTAGAAAAAGAAATGTGATGGCCTCGTTGGAAGCTCCGGCGATGAAGATATATCTACGGTGACTGCTACACAGCACTGCCGAGAGCCATGAATTTGTTAGGATGGAATTGCCGGGGGCTTGGGAACCCCCGGTCAGTTCGAGCGTTGCACGATCTTGTGCGACAATGGGCTCCCAAAATAGTTTTCCTATCAGAAACTAAGCTAAAAACAAAGCGTATGGAAAGAATTAGAGACCGAATCGGGTTTGCAAATAGGCTTTTCGTTTCGAGTTGTGGTCGTAGTGGAGATCTGGCGCTCCTTTGGATGAGGGACACTGACCTAGAAATCAAAAGTTTCCACGATCATCACATCGATGCGATAGTCACAGAGATAAACTCTAGGTTTAGATGGAGAATTACAAGATTCTATGGCCACCCCCAAACTCATTTGAGGCAGTTCTCGTGGGATTTGCTTGCTTTCCTGAAAGACCAGTATCAACTTCCATGGATTTGTTTCAGCGATTTCAACGAGATTTTATCCATGGAGGAAAAATCTAGTGGGCTTTTACGTTCCCAAGGCCAGATTGAAAAGTTCAGAGACATGGTTAACTATTGTGGCTTTAAGGATTTAGGCTATGTTTAGCCAGACTTTACCTGGTGTAACATGCAAGAAGGAGTTGGAAGGATGTTTCTACGGCTTGATAGAGTGCTTGCTACAAATGACTGGGTTGACAAATTTGGTGAGGTTAGAGTCCACCACCTAGTTGATTCTACCTCAGAACATTGCGCTCTGTTTTTATCTAACCCCAAAGCTCCCAAGCTACCACGTGCTTGTCCTTTCCATTTTGAGTCTATGTGGACAAAGAGAGAGGAATGTAAGGAAATCATTGAAGCAGCATGGTGCTCCAGAAGTGAATTGTGTAAGCCAAAAGGGATTGCTTCCACTCTTACTGCTTGCGCAGTTGATCTCAAGGCTTGGAGCTTAGCTGCTTTTAGGCAAAGCCCAAAGGTAATACAGGAAAAAGGAAGAAGCTCAGTTCCTTGATTCAGCTTGATAGTGATGGGTCTTTGGGTGAAGAAATAAACCAAGCAATAGAAAGGAAATCAATGATCTCCAAGATAGCGAAGAAATTTATTGGGGTCAATGCTCAAAAGCTCACTGGCTCAGGGAGGGAGATAAAAATACCAAGTTTTTTCATGGAAGGGCCTCTGAAAGACAGAAGTAGAATACAATCTTGGGAATCTGGGATAAAGATGGAAATTGGTGTGGGGATCAGGACAGTATTGCCAAGGCTGCCATTTCCTATTTTGAGGAAATATACTCCACCTCCCAACCTGAGTCAGACAGAGAATGTAATTGCTCCCATCCCAACCTTGGTAACTACTGAAATGAATTCAGAGCTTTCTAAGGCCTTCACTAGAGAAGAAGTGGTTTCTGCCCTCAAGCAGCTACACCCCACGAAATCGCCTGGTCTGAATGGTATGTCAGCACTCTTTTCTCAAAAATATTGGAGTATTGTACGTACTAATGTTTCAAATATGATTCTAAATGTTCTTAATTCCAACATGTCTTTATCAGATATTAATAGAACCAATATTGCTCTTGTGCCAAAAATTAACAATCCCTAAAGAATGGCTGATTTCAAGCCAATAAGTCTATGCAATGTGGTTTATAAGCTTGTCTCAAAAACTCTAGCTAACCATCTCAAAGCTATCCTTCCTTATATTATTTCAGAAAATCAAAGTGCATTCACGGCTGATAGACTTATCACTGATAATGTCGTGGTGGCGTATGAGATTATGCATTTTTTGAAACAAAAGAGAGGGGGGAATGATAGTTTCATGGCTACAAAGCTAGACATGAGTAAAGCTTTTAACAAAGTCGAATGGATTTTTATTGAAAAAGTCATGAGGAAGATGGGCTTTAATGAGAATTGGATCAATCTAGTGATGAAGTGCATTTCCTCAGTGTCATACTCAGTCATTATCAATGGCACAACGTATGGAAACATTGTACCTACTAGGGGACTCTGACAAGGCGATCCGCTTTCTCCGTATTTATTCCTTTTGTGTGCAGAAGGTTTCTCTGCCCTCATTCATGATGCGGCAAGGAACAATCAACTAAATGGCATATCCATTTGTAGGGGGGCTCCAAAAATCACTCACCTCTTCTTTGCAAACGACAGCCTCCTTTTCTGTAGGGCCAATGGTAATGAGTGAAACAAGCTGAAAGAAATTCTTTGTATGCATGAGTTTGCTTCGGGGCAGAAAATTAACACGACAAATCCTCTATCTTTTTCAGCCCAAATACCTCCCAAGAGCTGAAAGATGAGATCCTAAACATTCTTGGGCCAATGCATAACTTAAGTCATACAAAGTACCTTGGCTTTCCCTCTATCATTTGTAGATGAAAGAAGCTTGTCTTTGTAGAGATTAAGGAAAAGGTATGCAAGAAGCTGGCTGGTTGGAAGGGTAAATTACTCTCAATTGGGGGGGGGGGGGGGGGAATATTCTTATCAAAGCAGTGGCCTAAGCCATTCCCACCTACACGATGAGCTGCTTCCAACTTCGAAAGAGTCTCTATGAAGACCTTGAGAAAATTATGAGAAGTTTTTGGTGGGGGCAGAAACATCAGGAGTCCAAAATGGCCTAGGTTGGTTGGAAAACAATGTGCAAGCCAAAGTCACAAGGTGGCATGGGTTTTAGAAATTTGCAGTCCTTCAATCTTACCTTGCTTGCAAAACAAGCTTGGAGGATCCTCACAAACCCAAGCTCCCTGGCAACTTGTATTCTAAAGGCATAATATTTCCCCTTTAGTGACATTCTAAATGCAAATTTAGGTAGCAGCCCCTTCTACACCTGGTGAAGTATTTTTAATAGCCTAGAGGTCATAAGGAATGGAACACATTGAAGGGTGGGAAATGGACGACTAATCCACATTTGGGAGGACAAATGGCTCCCAAACCCTCAATATACAAGGTCATTTCCCCTCCCCGCCCCCTTGTGGACTTCCCAATGGTCTCCTCTCTCATTGACCCGGTGACTAGATGGTGGAAAGCTGGGGCTGTCCAAGCTTTCTTCTTACCATTTGAGGCTGACATGATATTAAAAATTCCCCTAAGTCACAATCCGCCTGAGGACAAACTCATTTGGATTGGGAATAAAAGGGGTGTATTCACAGTCAAAAGTGCTTATTTTGTTGCTACCAAGCTCCTGGACACAAGGGATGAAGGGGAATGCTCCTCTAGAGACCCAAATGCTCGGATTCGGAGGAAAATCTGGTCACTAAAGCTCCTAGCAAAAATTAGGATTTTCTCTTGGAGAGCTTGTGTGAATGGCCTCCCTGTGCTCACAAATATGGCTGCAAAAGGCATACAAACCTCCTGCGTCTGCCCAATCTGTGATGAGGAGCCTGAGAGCCTTATTCATGCCTTAATCTCTTGTGACTTTGCACTCTCGGTGTGGTCCCTTTGGCAAGACTGCCCCATTGAAGCGCTGTTGAATGCGAAAGTCTTCAATGATTTAGTGTTCCAAATAAGCTCTTCCCCGGATGCCAAGCACCTTGAATTTTTCTTTGCCATTTCCTGGTTGGTTTGGTATAATAGAAACAAGTTTATCCATGATGAAAGTGGTTTGCCACCCTTGCAAATCTGGGAAATGGCTAAGAACATTGTTAAGGATTTCCAGGAGGCCACCACGTTGGACTTTCTCCTTATGCAGTCTCCTCAAAGTGGTTGGGTTGCTCCCCCGTCAGGCTATTTCAAAGTAAATGTGGATTGTGCTTCTTCCATAGATGGCAGCGGAGTCTCTGGTGTTGGGGTGATCATTCGTGATGAGTTGGGAAGGGTGGTCACTGCTCTTTGTGTAAAGCTCTGCCCTTGCACTATCCCGTGGAGTGGACGGAGTTTTTTGCTATGGAGCAAGGTGTACTCTTGGCTCAGGAGATGAATCTTTCAAATGTTATATTCGAATTTGATGCTTCCTTGGTCATCTTAGCAGTTTCTCAAGCCCTCACTGATGGTATTATGGGTCATCTGGTTCAAGGCATTTAGCTCACATGTTCTTCTTTCTCCTGCTGCTTGTTCCAACACATGAAAAGGGATTACAACAGGGCTACCCATGAGCTTGCCCAATTTGCCAAATGTAATCATGTTTCAAATATCTAGAAGGTGTTATCCTGCCCTTTTTAGTTCACTTGATTCAATTAGGCATTAGATGATTCTGTTAGCTTTTGGCCTCTGTTGTACTCCTTTTCTTGTGTTAATGAAATATAAGTTTCTTCTCCCAAAAAAAAAAAGAAGTGGAAGAGATGAGTGAACCTTGTGGTTCCATCAAAGAGAGGAGGTTGTTCAGAAGTGGCAGTCAAAGGTGTGGGAAGATGCTTGTTCACGATCCTGCACAACCCACAGAGCAACATTAGTAAAAACAATCTTACTTTTTACCACAAAATTCAGAGAACTCCAAATGAGCAACAACAAAAAACAGTTGAGAAATGGAGAATTGGTTGTGATTTCAAATTCAAAGACACTTAACGCAGCTGCCATTGATGATTTTTCTTTTTTTTTTCCTTTTTTGGTTGTTGTTCGGAGAGCTCTGAGATTTCAGTTTATAGTCTTCATATCTGATGCTGAATGAAATCAATGTTTACCGAGCTACCCTTTATATAGGTCTTTTCTGCCTTACTACCTGCTTACTGATAAGGTTGTGGACTCTGGTCTTAATTTAACCATTAGATTTGATTATTTTTCTTGGGTCAATCATATAGTGAATATTTTATGTATTCAAGTATTCCAAATTTTAATAGGAATAAGCAGCCCAAAACCGAAAAAATTATGAGCTTTTACCTTAATCCCTTACTTGATTGAAATGGGTGTTGAGGTGGTTGGAGGTCAAGGTTAGGTTGCCTAGTGGAGCCGTGGTGGTGAGGGGCAAGTGGGAGTGTGGGGTTAAACTTAAATGGGTTGGTATTTCTAGAGAGGGTAACGTTGATGGGGAGGGGGAACTTGTGGCTGAAAATGGCTAGCACCATTTAGGGCAAAGAGACCTCAATTTCCTCTAAAAAATTTTCTACTTTCAGTTTTGGTCCTTCCCTTTATTTTATTTTTGTTCACTCTCTACCCTTTTTTATTTTTATCCTAAATAGGTGTTGTGAATTGTGATATTTTTTATTTTTTGTTTTTTTGTTTTTTTAAAGAGTTTTAATTTATGACGTTCGTTTATAGTAATAGTTATTTATTGTCAGACCAAGATATTAGTTAGGTTTTAGTATAGACGGTGATTAAATCTCGAATCTCTTATTTAATCGTCAAAATGTTTACTAGTTGGACTAACTAAAATCCACCTTAAGTGTAGTAATAGCTGATTTAATAGGGTGTTACAGTGTTTTTCATACAAGAAAAGAAGCATATAAATAGATGCATGTAGTGGACCTACCAATATTATAATCTACTGCTTGAGCAATCCATGCACTATTACGTACAGTCAGTACATAAGAGTTGAGAGTTACAAACCACGTGGTGTTTAAAACTACTTTACCAGTACTCCCAATCCATACACTATTATGTAGTCACTTTTCATTAATGAATTATATATAATTAGTTTGTGAATATTCATAGCTAAACTCAAAATTTTGAGATTAAGGTTTTCCTGTTGTTGTATAAACTTGGAAATCGATCATGCCGAGCCGCACACTAGCCTTATATGAATTAAGAAAATTCCCAAGAAATTTATATATATAATTTCAGCAAAATATTCCTATTAAAATTAAATAATCAATATCTCAAACCAATAAGAAAATAAATAAATCAAACACAAAAATACCAAGTGAAGGACCAAATGTAGCAGCGTGAAGAGGGAAATGTAACGGGAGGAGTCCAACTCAATTGTCAGGTCGGTTTTAGAACAAGAAGAGCTATAATAAAATCAACGTGGGCCAGCAAAGCTGGTATAATTAACGGGGTTTCATTCATGGTTTTCAGACCCGGACCGTTCATTGAACCGTAAAAGGGAGAGGTTCAAGGTTTTTAAGGTCGAACCGAGGTTGAACCGGGGTCGAACCGTGATGACGTCATAATTAATTTAATAGTTATTTAAATATAAATAAATATATTAAAATAGTATAAATAGAAAAATTAAATTAAATTACCCAATTATATATAGAAATCTATCTTTCAAATATATTTTTTCATATCATAATTTTCACATGACAAATAAGAAATATCATATCCTTAGCACACATAGATATAATATTTCTTTATTTGTTTATATGTGGATTAGTTAAACTCATGATAGTAATATTGTAACAATATAGGAATTAGAATGATTCAAACTTTTTTTTTTTTAGTAAACAGTAATCCTTATTAGAACATATACAAAAAATTTAACAAATAAAATATTATAAGTAATTTTAATTAATATTTACAATTTTTTTTTATACCTAGAAAATTTAATGTTACAAAATATTTTACAACTTTTTTGTCACAATTATGATGTAGCAAAGTTTGAATGATCTTTTAATTATTATTCTTAATAACACAAAGTTTTTTTAGATGACACATGTTAGTAAGTTTTGTTAATTATTATTATAATAAATCCATTAGAAATTGATATATTTGGGAATTGGTGTACCGTAGTTGAAGTTAAAAATAAAATAAATAAAACTTAATCAAAGGAAGTTACATCTTCACGTGAGTGTGTCAGTTAGACACGCAAAACAACAAAAAAACATATAAATTATTTTATTCAAATAAATTAATAATGATAGAGGGGCTGAACGGCTGAAGTTTTTTTTATTTTTTTGAGAAGGGGCTGAACGGCTGAAATTAGAGCTTTGAAATAGTGGGGTAAAGCTGTCAAGCACGTAAAACAAAAAGCACAAAACAAAAGGAACTCAAAAGCCAAACTAAAACAAAACAAAAGCTAAGAACTGAAGAAAGAGGGTCTGGGTATTTAACGAAGAAGCCCGGAGAAGAAGATTGGCAAAATGAGATTCCGGCAACGTGGAGGTGAGTCGGCGACTTTCTGGCGGCGACAGCAAAATAGTGAGAGACTGTAAGTTAAATAGTGAGAGACTAAAAGAGGAGAGAGATCTTTTGGTTCCAGATCTGAAAAGATCCTACTCTGTCATCTTCTTCTTCTTTTTCTCAGTTTGTTTTTTTTTCCCACACAAATCTTTTGGTTCCAGATCTGAAAAGTCCAAAGTGCATAAAGATTTTAACCAGTATTTGCTGAAAAAGAAG
Organism: Quercus aquifolioides; assembly: GCA_019022515.1. NCBI lineage: Eukaryota > Viridiplantae > Streptophyta > Magnoliopsida > Fagales > Fagaceae > Quercus > Quercus aquifolioides. Next base: position 9,422,987 of record CM032328.1, read on the forward strand.
GGAACCGTGAGAACCGTTCACGGTTCTCAGAACCGTGAGGTTCGACCGCGGTTCACACGGGTTCTTGCTTTTTTCTCATAGAGCGGTTCTTGATGCTAAAAGAACCGCAAAAATGAACGGTTCAAGGTTTTTCCGGTCGAACCGTACGGTCCGGTCCGGGTTTTAAAACTATGGTTTCATTCACAGAGGTCAATAAAATTTTCTAAGGATGTGTGGGTCTTTATGGATCAATCTCATGTTATAACTGAACAACCTTTTACTTTTTTTTTTGAAAAGGAATTAAATTCATTGAACCAATAAAGGAGAGTCATACAAAGGAAGCCTGCAAAGTCAGGTCACAGAACAGCTAAATACACCAGATTGCAGAAAAGGCAATATAAAAGAAGGGGCTACGCCTTTCCAGATTTGATGATTTCTAGTTCTTCTAGCGTGTTGGGCGAGCTCATGGGCCACAGTATTGTAACTTCTACTTAAGTGCCTGAAATGGCAAAGACTCAAAGGAATCACAAACCTGAAGAATTCCTTGAATAAGGTGCCCGTACATGCCACCAGAAGCCTTATCATTGAGTGCTTGAATAACAGCCAAAGAATCAGACTCAAAGATGACCGAGGCAGCTGAAGCTCCTGAGCAAGAAGCAAGGGCGGCTTGATATATTTAGGGGCCTAAGGCGAAAATTGATTATTTTATTTTAGATGCAAAATTACTACTAATTAACATAAACTATGTAGAATTTTTTCTTTTTTTAGAAATTTTATAAACAGAAAAAATTTAACAAAATTTTTCATACTTGTTGATATGGTAGATTGATAATAGTAAGTAAAAGAGTGGTGTTAGTGGTGGACTTATGGTGAGAACTAGTAAAAGTTTGCTAACTAAGCTCTTATTATTATTCTTATTTTTTTTAGAAGTACAACATTCACAATATTTTTTTACAACAAATCCTAAGTTTTAAGTTGCCTTTTTTTTCTTTGAAAATATAACTATAATTATTTTTTTGCCATCAATAACAGGTTGTAACAACCTGCTACTTACCATAATTGTAAAAGTGTTGTAAAAAATATTGTGAACGTTGCATTTTTCTCTATTTTTTATTTGTTTTTCATCTGGTAAAAAAATATTATTTTATTTATTGATTATAAATAACCCTATTAGTTAAAATTTGGGGGCCTTTTTTTTACTTGGGGCCTTAGGCGACCGCATTTTTTGCTCCACTGTTCAGCCGGCACTGGCAAGAAGGACACCTTGCTCTAATGCAAAGACTTCAGTAAGCTCTACAGAAAAATAAGACTAGAGCGGCAAGCATAGAGCAGCCACAACTTGACCTTTGCTGTCTCTAATGGCTACACCCACACTAGAAAAACTGTCTTGTTCTGAAAAGGCACCATCAACATTTACTTTGAGGACTCCAAGAGGGGGTAGAACCCAATTTGAAGGAGCAGGCCTTGTTGGGTCAGAATCCCAACTGACAGTGCAAGCATAGTCATCCACAGCATTTCCTGCCATGTGCCTAACTTGGAGAGGAGACAGACCACCATCCTTATGCACTATTTTGTTTCTGTTGGACCATAAGGCCCAAGTTGTGGCAAAGAAGAGCTCCAAATCTTGGAGTGTTGAGTGAGAGAGGATAAATAATGCAGAGTCCAGGAAGGATTTTTTAAATCCTTGATTGCGAAGAGGATTTTCAAGCCAAAAGTTCCAAAGCGAGGCTGAAAAATCACAATTAAAAAGAGCATGATCAACATCTTCAGCTTCAATACCACAAACAAGGCAAGCCTTACTTTGAGAAATCCCTCTGCTGAAAATGGCATCCATAGTAGGGAGACCATTGACACAAGCTCTCCAAGCAAAAACCTTGATTTTTGCTGGCAAGTTGAGATCCCCATTAGAACTTTCTCCTCGATCATTTTTCTCAATCAGATTGTGGGCAATATGGTAGGCACTTTTGACTGAGAATTCTCCGCGTCTATTTCCAATCTAGATGATTTTGTCTTCTGGAAGGGTGTGACTTAGAAGAATCTTCAAGATTGTTTCTGCTTCAAAAGAGAGGAAGGAAGCTCTCACTAGATCCACATTCCACCATTTTGTCATTAGGTCAATGAGGGATTAGACCATTGGGAATTAAGGAATATCATTTGGAGGTGAAATGACCTTGTAAGTGGAAGGGGTTGGCAGCCATCTGTCATCCCAAATGTGGATTAGTTTCCCGTTGCCCACTCTTCAACAAGTTCCCACTCTAATAATATCAAGGCTGCTATGGATGCTTCTCCAAGAGTACGATGGGGAAGTACCAAGCTTGGCATTTAGGATATCCTCGGTAGGAAGTATCTTGATTTGAGAACCCTTGCCACTAGAGAGTTTGGGTTTTGCAGAATTCGCCATGACTGCTTAGCAAGCATTGCTTTGTTAAAAGCTTGTAGATTCCTGAACCCCATTCCCCCGCTTGCTTTCTGGTTAAACATTGTTTTCCAGCTAACCTAACACATTTTTGTTTCTTGCTGCTTTTGGCCCCACCAGAAATTTCTCATCATGCTCTCAATTTCTTCGCATAGGCTTTAGGAAGCACCCCAATTTTTTCGCATAGTGTACGTGGGTATTGCTTGAGCTATTGCTTTTATGAGGATTTCTTTTCCCCCCATAGAGAGAAGTTTACCGTTCCATCCGGCTAGCTTTTGCCCAATCCTCTCTTTAATAATAGAAAAAACTTGCTTCTTCGATCTTCCAATGAAGGATGGGAGGCCCAAGTATTTTGTATGTCTAGAATCTTGCATAGGGCCTAGAGTAGCAAAAATCTCTTCTTTGACTTCTTGAGATGTGTTGGGATTGAAGAAAATAGAGGACTTCTCGGTGTTAATTTTCTAACCTGAGGCTTCTTCATAATTCTGAAGTATTTTCTTCTGTACCCAACATTCCTCAGCATTGGCTTTGCAGAAGAGAATGCTATCATCTGCAAATAAAAGGTGAGTGACTCTTAGGCAACCCCTACATATAGAAATGCCTGTCTAATGCTAGTTTCGAGCTGCCTCATGAATAAGAGCAGAAAGCCCTTCAATACAAATGAGGAAGAGAGTTAGGGAGAGGGGATCCCCTTGTCAAAGTCCTCGAGTAGGAGTAATATTCCCATAAGCAACACCATTTACTAAAACAGAATATGACACCGAGGTGATGCACCTCATAATAAGATTCACCCACTGTAGGGGCCTTTTTTACTATGTTGGGCTGGGCTGCCTCTTTCGTGGTTATAGGCCCAAGTGTTCTGGGTTGCGGGAGTAAAGACCGGTCCAACTGGAACTCAACTTGGCCGGCTTATGCACAAACTAGGCCTCGTCTGCCAGGAGAGTGTTTGCGGCAGGCAGTGCTGTTTCAGAGAAGCTTGCGGCAAACAGACATAATTGATAAAAACAGAGCAATATATTCTGGAATGACCAGATAATTCTTTTAATAATGAAAGACCGAATGATCTATAATCACAATAATATGAATAATTTTGACAAATAAAGTAGTAAGGGCAAATGGCAACAAAGATTAATCAACGATTAAAAAAGGAATGAACCCAGTTTGGTCCGCGGGGGCAAGGACAAGAAGGAAGAACACCTCTTCTAAAAAACGATTAACCTCCGAGGAAAAGGAAAATTCCTGCCGTGGAAATTAATGGGTTTGAGGGAGGCGGACCTGAATGGACAATGCCCAGGACGATTCTAAAAGAGAGCAGGGATTTGCGAGGGAGAGAAGGGAAGGGGCCTATCGGTGCATGCCACTAACACTTGCTCTTTTTCTCTCTTTCTTTCTTACTTTTCTAATCTTTTCTTAGTGATTTCCACAATGGTAGTTTTTAGTATTATGCTCCTCTATTTTTCCAAGTATGTTACAGAGTATTTTCCTTTACGTTGTGTTGTATTGCTCTCGTGCCTCTTATTTTTGCACACGGCAGAGGCTTCTTTTATAGTGCCTGTCGTGACCGATTTTTACTATTCTACCCCCTAACCGCTTTTTTCTAGTCTGGGCGTACTTGCCGACATTACTATTCCGTCTGCAAGTTCCCCTGTTACAGACACAGACAACTTTTTATCTGTTAGTCTGCCGCGGCACCTCTTCCTGCCACGGTGATGTTTCTCTCTCTCTATCCCTCATGGCATGCACCTATTGGTTCCAACTCAGTCTTGCCTCTTTTGGGTGGTATGTCATCCTAGCAGGATTTATCCCCCAAAAGAGCTTGAGCAGGAACCTCAAAACAGGCCTTCCCCTCTCGCCACCTCCAAACCATGCCCTCTTACCTTTGACCCACGACCCCACCACGCCCTGTATTGGCTGGGTACAGGCTGGTGGTGATTGGGCCTTGCGCGTGTTTATGTCTGAAATCTGCCTGCTGTTCATGCATCTGCCGTGTACTGGACACTTTGCTTGCATTGCCTGTCATCCGTTCTTGGCTTTTCCCGAGCTGCTACTCTGATTTCCCACCCTCATAGGGTCTGGATTTTACCGAATACTAGGCTTTGTGTTCTCTTCAGCCCAATTCTTTAATTACCTTAACTTCCTACCGTGTTACTCGGCATTTCCTGCCGTGACGATTTTGTTCCTGCTGGGCCTCTTTTCAGGCCTGTCGTTCCTTTATTTCCCCCAGTGGCTTAATATGGCCACGGGTGTTCTCGTTCGTGGGCTCCAATGTCCCTCTCTTTTCACTCGGGCTTATCCAGCTCATTTACTTCCTTTGGACTTCCTTGGTCCATTTACTAACTTTGCATCCCATGGGCATTTATTAACTCAATTGGGCTTTCCCGGCCCAATTTCCTCATTCTCACCATTATCCCCTACTTTCTTTGTTTTCATTACTTTGGGCCTGCCGCGGCCCATTCTCACTTTTCCATACCACATATTGCCTATGGGTGGTGTTTTCTCTCTTTCCGGGCCTTTTTAGGCCCACTTACTCCTTCAAGACTTGTTTATTCATATTAAGGGCCTGTGATCCATTATTCCTACTGCTTGAGCCTAATGGTTTTTTCTTAGCCTGTCGCTTATCTGCTGCCCATATTTCTAGGTTGGGCTGCCTTCTGCTTATTTCAAAAAATGACCCTCAACACCCACTTAGGACTTAAACCTAATTTCTCCATAACTGCCTGTATAAAGCACCACTCAACTCTGTCAAAGGCCATACTCATATCAAGTTTGGCCGCCATATAGCCCTCCTTGCCTGCATTTTTGTGATTTAAAAAGTGCATTAACTCAAACGCCATAAGCACATTGTCAGTAATTAGCCTGTCAGAAGTGAAAGCACTTTGATTTTTTGAAATAATATGAGAAAGAAGAGCCTTAAATCTATTTGCAATGGTTTTTGATATGATCTTTTAAACTAAATTACACAGGCTTATGGGTCAAAAGTCAACCATCATTTTGGGATTATTAATCTTTGGAATGAGAGCAATATTGGTTCTGTTAAGACTAGCCATAGACATGTTACCATTAAGGATATTCAAAACCATATTAGTAATACTACATCCCACAATATTCCAGTATTTTTGATAAAAAATAGCAGACATACCATCCGGGCCGGGTGCTTTTGTGGGGTGCATCTGCTTGAGGGCGGTGGCAACCTCCTCCCTGGTGAAATTCTTGTTTAGGCTTTCATTCATCTCTTCAATCACCCTTATAGGAATGGCATCCGTTACCTCCTGAATCTGTGTTGGGGAAGCTGTCTTATATATGTTCTCAAAATAATCAATGGCAACTTAAGCTATATTATCTTGTTCATTGCACCATCTGCCATGACTGTCCCAAATCCCCATTATGGTATTTTGTTTACACCGCTCAGAGGCCTGGGCATGAAAAAACTTTGTGTTCTTATCGCCCTCCTTAAGCCAAAGTGCCTTAGCCCTTTGACCCCAGTAGATCTCTTCATCATCTAAGAGGTCATTGATTTCTTTCCTTAAACAGCTGATTTCAGAACTAAAGGCACCATCCTTATCTTGAAGAGTCAAAGAATTCAGCTCATTTCTTTTTGCTTGAATTTTCTTTGGAATCTGCCCAAACACATTAGAGCTCCACTTCGAAAGCTCCGCGGCACAACTACTAAGATTAGCCATCACCCCCTCTGGAGTACTAAGATCCAGATTCATTCCCCAAGATCAACTATAGATTTACAGTCTGCATTTTTTGTCCACATTGCCTCGAAATGGAAATGTCTTGCTCGGGTTTGTCGTTGGGATACAGAAGTAGAAACAAGCAGGGCACTATGATCAGAGGTAGAATCAGGTAATGATACACCTTCATTTCTCCAAATTTTTCAACCCACTCCAAATTGGCAAAGGCCCTATCTAACCTTAGATATATTCTATTATTTCCCCCTCGCATATTACACCATGTAAAGTCAGAACCACAATAACTTAATTTTTTGGAAAGCACAGTAATCTACCACTTTTCTAAAACTATCCATTTGTTGCTGGGACCGTATAGCACCCCCAAATTTTTCCGAGTTAGATAATATCTCATTAAAGTCACCTAAGCATTACCATGGGAGATATAATTGATTGTTTAAAAAGGCAAGGAGGCGCCAGGATTCATACCTTCGGTGTGTCTCCGGATGGGCGTAGAAGCCCGTTAATCTCCATTTGCATCTTTTATCCAAATCATTAATTACTGCATCTACATGGTTCTAAGAATAGCTCTTTATCTCCATGTCTACCTCTCTAGCCCATAGCAAAGCCAGCCCACCTTTTTTGCCTACACAGGGAACAATGAGGCCGTTAGCAAGACCAAGTCTGCATTTTATTCTTTCCATTCGTCAAGTTTTTGCTTTTGTTTCCATAAGAAATACTACTTTGGGATTCCATCGTCGCACCATATCGTGCAACGCTCGAACTGACCGGGGGTTCCCAAGTCCCCGACAATTCCAACTTATGGGATTCATGGCTCCCGGCGGTGTTGCCTTGTAGCCACTACCGATCCCTCATCAGATTGATTCTAAGCCATAGTTGTTACTGCACACTACCTCTTATGTGAAACATCTATCTCTTCTTCTTCAAAAGCTAATTTCCCCGCCCTCTTTGAACCAATGCTTAAAGGCTGGACGTCTGAACTTGGGCTTTTATTCTTTCCTTTCTCCCTAGCAATTCTTTTCTAGTTTGCCTCTGCCTTTGTTTTTTTTCCTGCCTCCTTTCCCGTAGGCTCTAGTTTGCTTCCTTTTTCTTCATTACGCCCAGCTTGATTTTAACTGGGCTAGACACTTCCATTTGTTCCTTTACTGATTGGGCTTACTGGCCCACAAGTGAGAACGCATCTTCTAAGCCCTTAAGTTTTTCCAAATCACGTGGGGTGCCAGGAGGAGGGAAAATTCCCTTCTCACGTGAATCTGACTTCCCTGTAGCACTTTGTCCCCTTTGAATAGAAAAGTCACCTGCTGGACCCTGTTCACTGTCACCCATTTTGATGTCATACCTCATTGTACTCCCTTCATTTGAATTTTTCCCGTTATTTGTATTGCCAGAGTGACCCTCACCGCTGACGGAAACTAAGCCAGCAGAGAATTTTGTTGTGGTATTTTTATTTTCTTCAATCTTGTTCCCGCTACCACCTTCACGTTCTCCATTACTGGTTGATTTTGATCTCACCATTCCCAGCCTTATATTACCTTGAGCCCGGAGCCATTCACCATATTGCCTGGGGTTTTGCTGGTCTGGGGGGTCCAAACAATGTTTCTCATCATGTCCTAACTTACCACACTGAAAACAGAAGACTGGGAGCCGTTCATACCTGAAGCTGACCCAACATTTTTCCCCTTCAACACTAGCCACTCTACCCCCTCTCCTTAAGGGTTTGTCCAACTGAAGATCAACTCTGATTCTCATGAACTTGGCTTGTTCAAACTGCCTTGCTCGCCTATCCATTTCAATAAATCTCCCAATACTATTACCAAGCTCTCTGCCCACCGCCTCTGACATGAGCTCAAAAGGGAGACCCCATATTTGAACCCAAAAAGGGGAATGAGTGAACTTTATATTTGCAGCTGAAAGCCCTCTTCTCCATCTACACAGCAACAACAGATTATTATCAAAATTCCAAGGCCCATTTTGCTCTACCCATTTTAATTGGTACTCAAACCCAAATTTGAACTGCAGGACATTATTCCCCACATCCATAATCTGAAGATCCATACCCATCTTCCACGCCGACCTCATCGTGTTCTTCAACGCCCTCTGATTTTGGTTTCTATCTGTCAAAAGGCGACCAAAAAGGCTAAGGGAACATTCTTCAAGCAGATCGGACTTACACCTTGACTTTATTGAAATTTCCTCTTCTTCCTCCTTAGTAAGTCGAAGATTAAACAACCCCTCCACCACCGTTTGGTCCATGGCAGTGATGGGAGAGATAGAGAAACAAAACTCAAGGAAGAAAACCAGGCGGTGAACTTGTGGGAAAGAAAGCAAGTCAAACTCTAGGAAGAAGACCTAGACGGCGAACTCGTGGGAGAGAAAGAGAGTCAAGCTCTAGGAAGAAACCCCAACAGCGAACTCATGGGAGGAAAAACTCAGATGAGAGAGAAAGACTCAGATGAGAGAGAATAGCTCCTACAGGGGAGAGTGAACAACCTTTTACTGATGCGTTTTAAAGTTTTATATATCATATTTGTTACCTTTATTTCCATTTTTTTTCCAGTAGTATAGAGAATAAGTGGAATTTTGTTTGTTTTTTTATTGTAAAAAAAGAAAAATTCAAACGACTTATTCATCCAATATTTTTTTAACATAAACAGAATATAGTGAATGTTACATTTTTTGTGAGTTTTTTAATATTAATATTATACCACTCATATATACACAAGAATGGTTTTTTTTTTTTTTTTTAATCTCTGGTACAATATGTAACTAATGTATGTTCGGGTGTAGGTGCATGTGTATGTAAAATTTCCCCCCTGTTCCGACTCCTAACTTCTTTTTTGCACTAAAAGAGAAGTGTTATTTGTGATTTAAATCAATGTTTGTTTAAAAAGAAGTCAAACTGTCTGCTCTATGGGAATTTTTTTTTTTTTTTTCAATTATGAATATAATAAAAATCTTACAAAGAAAATCACCCACCCCAAAGCAAAAATGATGGAAAATTTGAATCTTTTAAAATTACATGAACTTACATATATAAATGGAAGAAAACTACAGTTATGGTTCAGTAAAATTTTATTACAATGTAGTTTATTTCTAATTTCTGACACTAACAGAGGCATAGACTAGATCCCAAAATGTATCCAATGTCTTCTAAATGACACACTAGCTAGCCATGAACCTGTAATTGTAAATACAAATATATACTCACCATTTGTATGTACAAATTGTTAGGTTTTAAGACTTTAGTAACTAATATATTAGAACTTCACATTGTATTTGTTGGCAAACTATGATCAAAACACAGAGTCTAGGTTTAGGCTTGCTCAAAGTTTGGTTTGATGTAAAGATTGGAATCGGGTAATTGCAGGAATTACTATTCAAAATTTGCAAGGCTCGATCGATCGAAAGTTAAACTCAATCGATCGAAACACGTGCATCAGTAATTTTCTGCAGAATTATTAAACCACCCCAAGCCCATATGATGCGTAGGGTTATGTGTTTCAGTCCAAGTATAAAAGGAAAAACCCTAGCTATATTTTAGAAGTCTTATTTGAGTTGTGTATTGAATCTTTTGTAAGATCTGAGAGGTGTTTACCTTTATACACACACACATAGAGTAATCAAGATCAAGATTCACGTCAAAAACTTGATGATCGCTTCAGTTGCTACATAAAAAACATTCAAGAAGATCTGAAACCTTTTAGTGGAGTCACAAAGTCACAAGTAGAGAACTTGTGGTTGCTACAAATCAAGGTAAAAAGTAGTCCGTGGACTCGGAGCTATCACGTGGTTGTGGTAGTAAGTTCTCTACACAAGGTAGCAATAGGATGTTAGTGGTCTAAATCTTATTGTAAAAACTTCAATTCTTTCATAATGGATCTGCTTTTATCTTAAGGATAGTTAGGTTAAATTCTCCCCAAATTTTTTACCGATTAGGTTTTCCTGGGTCATCAGATCTGTGTGTTCTTTATTTTTTTTCGCATTATATCTGTTTTACACATATTGATTTAACCTAGATTTAATTAACAAACTTGTTAATAAACTAGGCTTAATATTAGGTTAAACATATTGTGTTAAGGGGTCTAAAAACTAACAAGTAGTATCAGAGCGGGTTAGCTATTGTCTTAGATCTCTTGATTTAAGAGTTGATCCTTGACCCCTGTTGTCGTGGAACACGGTCACTCTCTTGTGATTCCTCCTTACTTTGATGGGAATAATTATGCCTATTGGAAAGTAAGGATGAAAGCCTTCCTGAAATCTATAAATGAGAGAGTTTGGAATTCCATTAAATATGGATGGGAGAAACTGACTACTCCTGTTAGTGAGTGGTCAACATCCCAAAAAGAAGTAACCGCTTTAGGTCAACAATGTTTTGGTTGTCAAGGGCATGGTCATGTAAAATCTGAATGTCCTACATTCTTGAGATCAAAGGGTAAAACTATGGCTGTAACCCTTAATGATGATGAAGTTTCTAATCACGAGTCTGGAAGTGATGAAGATGGAAACTTCTTTACTTTCACAACTACTGCTGTAGTCGATGAAAATGTTTTGGTTGAAGAAAACCCTTTTGATGAGAAACTCTCTGAATGTGCTAACTTGCAAGAAGCTTTTAATAAGCTGTGTAAGGTTGCTGCAAAGGATGTAATGAGTGTACACTTAGGTTTAAAGAAGATTGCCACTCTTGAACTTGAAAAGAAAAACTTGTTGCTGAATTTGCTTGATGCTAATGAATTGGTTAATAAGGTGAAGACTGAAAACATGATGTTGCTTGATAAGATTAAGAACCTAGAACTAGAATTGTCTGTAGCTAGAGAATAAACAAATAGGTTTGCTAGTTCTAAACTTGATCACATGTTGAGTGTTCAGAAGTCTCCCTTAGACAAAACGGGTTTAGGTTTTGTTGATAGCATCTCTATGTCTAAAACTCATGCCACTAATTTTTTTCCTTCTTCTGAGCCACCCAAGATTGAGGTTGTTAAACTAGTAGAAGATACTCCTACTCCTAGGAAGATTAGGGTTGATCTTAAAGAGTCTAAGTCTAAGAATCCTAACCTCCCTAAGGACAAGAAGCATGATAGACCTTTGTGGGTCATTTTTGTGGAAAGGCTAGGCATACTCGTCCAAATTGCTTTAAGGTGCAAGCTGCAAAGTGAGCAAATAAGCCAAAAGTACCTATGCCTCAAGTACAAGATCCTATGGTGTTTATTGGTGAATTGGTAAAGGCTTTAAACCTTTATACCAATCTTGGAGTTGCTCATCATTCTAATATAGAGTTGCTCATCACTCCAAAACCAGAGTTGCATCAAAGAAATTTTGGATGCAAAAGGCTCAATCTAATTGAGTCTTTCTGATATGGTCCTTGTACTTCATCTCAAAATCCTTTGTGACCATTTTTTCTTGATGTTTTTGTTTTCCTTTGCTTTTAGGATTTGCATTGCATTACATTCATGCATTTTATATTAGGTTTTTTTTTGTTTGTTTGTTTGTTTGGTTTTTTTTTTTTTTTTTTTTTTTTTCCAAAAATTATTAAAAAAAAATTATAGAAAAAAAAAAAAAAAGGAAAGAGGAATGTGGAAGGATGCGTTTTGTATTACACATCATGGATGTGTAGTTAAGGTTGGCCATATTATCTTTGCATAACATGCCAATGTACCTTGTTTAGCTTAGATGAGCTTATTTTTCGGCACTTTGCTAGTTTTAGCTATGTAGTTCATGTTTGTGTGAGTGTTTATAGTTTTTGATCATATGCTCTTGATTTTGAAATCACATGCTTTTGATTGTAAGGACTAAAAAATCCTAAGAGAAAGGCGTAAATAACTATCTCATCACTGTTTACTAGGCAAACATGAACACATTAGTGCATATCGTAAGATTTTGTGCTCGAGAAAGTGTAGCACTTGCACAAAAAGAAAATAAGGTGTAGCCTTAAAATAAAAATTAAAAAAAAATGTATGCATACAATAAAGCAAAAAAAAAAAAAATGCATGATTGCAAGCTTGTTTTCTAGGAGATGTGAGAGTTATATGATGTAACTCTTTAGGTGATAGTCACTTTCAAATTTATGTGATGAATAATGTAGAAATTGTGATTGATTACTATCTACATATCACCTCACATATATCTCATGCTGTTACTAGTTGCACATACTTCACAAGTTATTATCTGCTAAACTTAGTACATGAAATTGTGTGTGAATTTGGTTTGGCCATTCAAGATTATATACTTTATGATTTTGATACAAAATGTATTTATTGGATTGAAAATTTGGGGGTAAAATTGTGAAAATCTTGTTTTTAAAGTTTTGGGTTGAAAACAAATGCTTTTGAAAAACTTTTAAACTCATTCTCATGCATTTCATTCATGAAATCAATTGGTTTGAGTGTGTTCTGCATAAAACTTCTGCTGTTTTTCAAAAAATCTTTTTTTCTAGACTTTCAATCGATTGAATGTGTTTCTCGACCGATAAAAAATCCCTTGATTTTTTAAGCTTGGTTCTGCCTAGTTCGATTGCTCCTCAATTGGTGCTCAATCAGTCGAATATGTTTTTCGATTAATCGAATCCAATTTTCGACTGATCAAAAATTTTAAAGTTTTTAAAGAAAACCTTCTATCTGGTCCGATTGGTACCCGATCGTTGCTCAACCGATCGAGATTTGAAAGAATAGAACAAAAAGGTCTTTTTCTTAGCCCGTGTTTTACACTTTTTCAAAGACTTTTCTATCTTTTTCTCCCTTTCCTTTCTCGACCGATCCAATCCAAGCTTGTTTGTCGTTTTCTTCCTCAAAATTTTCAAGGCTTTTTTGTCCTCATGTATTGGAAAGACCTAAATACCATTTCTTTTTCATTTTGATTACATTTTTCATGCATTTTCTTAGGAATTTTCGAACAAATTTTTTTGATATTTTTCATGTTTGGGTTGTTTTTGTTCATATTTAATTAATGGGTTTTTGTTCCTAGGTCATATACATATGATTCCCATGCATTAATTGGATTAATTTTGTGATTTGAGAAGGATTGAAAATTCTAGGGCTTGGAATTTTGAGAAATTGGGGGTTTTGTTCAATTGGTTTAAAATTGATAAAATTGACTTGTGTAATTGATGAATTATGTCATAATATGATGTTTCCTAACTAGTGTAATGATTAATTGATCAATTTGATTTGGTTTCGAAAAATGGAATTTTAAAAAATTGGGGTTTTTGGTTAAAACTCTTGGTATAAGTCAATTATTGGTAAATGTTGAAAAATTGAACAAGTTTTTTGTGCATTAAAGCATGCATCATATGTGCATTCATTACATGCATCATATAGATTGTTATTTATTGATATTTTTTTTGTGCTCTAACCCTTTCTAATGCAGTCTGCCATTGGTTTTGTGTTTTCTTTTTGTTTTATTTTTCCTTTCTACTCTTAGAGTCATGGTTAGGAAAACTAGAGCTAAGAAATCCTCTACCTCCTCTTCTACTTTTCAAAGTGATAGATTTCAGTTTAAGTCAAATCAAGAGACGTATGAGAAGTTTGTTGTCTTTAGGCCTATTTGGGCTAAGAGGAAAGTCATTCTAGATGAGGTTGACCCTAAGATTCATAGGAACTTTGAGTGTTGAGGTTGGTTACCTCTCCTAGATGTAAAGCATCCCCCTCCGGCTGCTTTGATTAGAAAGTTTTATTCAAACCTCACTATCCACTCCGATGATTCCAACATTCACTTTGTGAAGACTTGGATAAGGGGTGAAGAGTTTCTTATTACTCATGATGTAGTGGCTTCTGCTCTTGGTGTACCTTCGGTACAACAGCTTGTGTATTCTTACACAGAGTTACCTCCTCTCGATGACATTATGTCTCTTCTTACCAGTACTACCATTAGTTAGGGTACTGATTCTAGAGTTACCACACATGAGCTTACCGAGCTCAATTACTTGTTCTTTAGGATTTCTTGTCACAACATTTGGCCTATTTCTCATATACATACTATTCTCATTGAGTGATGTGCGTTTTTGTACACTCTCATCACTGATGCTCCTATCAGTTTTCCTACTCTTTTTATTCATTCTCTTGTTGAGGTTCGTAGGAGTAGCGCTAAGTCTCATGGTTTTATTCTTTCTTGTTTTCATTCATAGGATTTTATTAGATTTAGGTTTAGAGGACTTCCCCGTGTCTGAGCCTATTTATATCATCGCTCCCATAAGTGCCACCTTTTTTACGCAAAGGGCTACTCAGTTGAAAGCAAGCTTTAAACGCCCTCGTGTCGAGTCTTCTACTGGTGATGCATCTTGAGCCCTTCCTTCTGGTGAGGCATTTATGGACCCCACAGCTGCCGTGGATCCTCCACCATCTACATCATCCTCGTCATCTATGCGTACTTTGTTGGAGACATGTCTCACCGTTCAGGCGGCACATGGACAACTTTTGTTGGATTTGCTCAATGAGGTTGTGGCCTTACGAGCAGATTTGGCTGATGCTAGAGGTGCTTCTCCACTGGCTCCACCCTCTGATGAGTCTTGATTTCCCTCTGACAATACGTCACAAAAAGGGGGAGTGCATAGAGATAGGGGGAGATAAGTGTGTTTGATAAGATTTTTTTGGATGTAGATTGTATTTTAGGGAGATATGATATGTATTTTCTTTATTTGATGATGAGTTGTATATGATAGGGGGAGACATTGTTGTTTTTATGCTTTTATGTTTTTGGTTTATTTATGTTTTTATTTCACATTATGATACATTGGTTATGATTTATATTATGAGGTTATTCATGGTATATGCCTTTTATTTTATGTTTTTGTGAAATCGAGAATTCTATTTTGGTTTACTTGTATTTTCTAGACATACATTTATCGTTTGTTTAGTGTTTCAGGAATCTACATGTTAATTCATTCGAAGCTGGTGTTTACTTTTGCAACTGATAGATAGTGATTAGGGTGAATTGTATTTTGGGCTTTAAAGTGTTCGAGCTTTCTATTTTGTGAAATGTGTTTTGTCACGGATTGCCAAATGGGGAGATTGTTAGGTTCTAAGACTTTAGGAACTAATGTATTAGAACTTCACTTTGTATTTGTTGGCAAACTATGATCAAAACATTGAGTCTAGGTTTAGGCTTGCTCAAAGTTTGGTTTGATGTAAATATTGGAATTGAATAATTGCAGGAATTACTATTCAAAATTTGCAAGGCTTGATCGATCGAAAGTTAGACTCGATTGATCGGAACACATACATCAATAAATTTTTGCAGAATTATTAAACCAGCCCAAGCCCATATGACATGTAGGGTTAAGTGTTTTACTCCAAATATAAAATGAAAAATCCTAGCTACATTTTAGAAGTCTTTTTTGAATTATGTATTGAATCTTTTGTTAGATCTGAGAGGTGTTTACCTTCATACACACACATAGAGTTATCAAGATCAAGATTCACGTCAAGAACTTGATGATCACTTCAGTTGGTGCATAAAGAAATTTCAAGAAGATCTGAAACCTTTGAGTGGAGTCTCAAAGTCACAAGTAGAGAACTTGTGGTTATTACAAATCAAGCAAAGAAGTAGTCTGTGGACTCTACACGAGGTAGCAATATGATGTTAGTGGTCTAATTCTTATTGTAAAAACTTTAATTCTTTCATAGTGGATATGTTTTCACCTTGAGGATAGCTAGGTTAAATCCTCCCCGGATTTTTTACCTGTTAGGTTTTCTTGAGTCATTAGATATGCGTGTTCTTTATCTTTCCGCATTATATCTATCTTACACATATTGGTTTAACCTAGATTTAATTAACAAACTTGTTAATCAACTAGGCTTAATATTAGGCTAAACATATTGTATTAAGGGGTCTAAAAACTAACACAAATATATACTCACACTAGCCTAAAAATAATTCACCATTTCATTTACAATCTAGTTGCTAGTTGAAATACATACTCTTGGGCTAGAAATTAAGTCCCACACACACACACACACACATATATATATGGGACTTAATTTCAAGTGCCTAAAAGTGAAGCTGTGTTGGGTATGCTCACATCCAATACAAGGTCCAGCTCCACTAGTCCATTAACGTTACAAACGCTTGGCTAATTGGATGCTAGAACCTTCACATTGGTTCCTACTTCCTAGTGCTTCAACATTTTCTTCATGACAAACAACAACATTGGCACCACCCTTGTAAACATTAAGGGCACGTTTGGTAGACTGTAATAGATACTGTAATGTAATAGATATTCCTAGAGCATAACTATTCTGTTGTTTGGTTATGTTTTTATTACAATGTGTTAGGTTTTTAGACCCCTTAAAACACAACCAGATTAACTTAGTTAATAAGCGAAGTTATTACTTAGTCCAAATTCCAAATCTAGGTTATCACAATCAAAACAATCATATCATGTATAGGAACGAAAAAATAAATAACACAAAGATATGATCACCCAGGAAAACCAAACCTGTAAAAAACTTGGGGAGGATTTAACCTAGCTATCCTCAAGGTAAACTTGAATCCACTATAGAAAGAATTGAAGTTTTACAATAAGACTTAGACCACTAACATCTTATTGCTACCCACCAGTAGAAACTTACTGACCTGATCACGTGTAAGCTCCGAGACCACGGACTCTTTTTTTCTTTGGATTCTCCAGCAAATACAAGCACACTCGCTTGTATATCTTTAAGCTCATATGGCAGCAACTGAGTGATCATCAAGTTCTTGAACATATCTCCTCTTGATAACCCTAAGCTTGTGTAAAGGAAAGCTCCTCACAAATCTCACAAGAGATTTACACAAACAGCAATATGAGCAACCTCTAAAACGTGGCTAGGGTTTGCCTTATATAACTAGGGCAAAAACATGAAACCCTAAACGTTTTAGGAGTTAGGGCTGAGTTGGAAATTATGCAGAAAAAACACATCTGCCCGATTTTCGATTGATTGAGCCTAAGCTTCGATCAATCGAGCTAGGCCGAGATGCACATTAAATTCTACATCAACTCGATTCCAACTTTACATAAATAACACAACTTTGAGCAAGTCTAAACAAGACTAAATAACCTGTTTTGATCATGGTTTGCCAACAATACATATTAGAGTTCTAAATACATTAAATCCTAAGTCTTTAGAACCTAACACAATGAATAGTTATTCCTTATGAGTAGTTATTCTTCAAAATGAGAAATAACTATTCCTTATCAAAAGTACTGAATATTTATTCATTCACCTTATGTAATAACTTTTTAAAAAAATTTCCTAAAAAGCCATTAGTTGCCACATCTTCAAAAGGAAAGAAAATAAATTTTCCTTGTTGTTAATTATTAGCTCTATTTTGAACACCCTAATATAAATGTATTTTAGGAACTTTAACTTAAAAATGATTTAATTACATATTATTTTTATACTCTACTAAATTGTGGATGCATATTTAGGATTCTATTTCTAAATGGTCACCAAACTAATGAATAGTAATGCTTAGGAGAAAATGGGCATTTGCTCCTTTCGCCAAAACTTTCCTAATTAGTTTCAGACGTGGGGCATTTTGCTGGATTTTTTAAAAAGAAAGGACAAAAGCCCATTTTAGCCATAATACTTATTACATTCCAACTTAATGTATTCTTTATAATACTTATTCCTATTCTCATGTAATAATCATTACAGTGTACCAAACATGCCCTAACATTACTAATTTTGTATTAAAGGATTGGATATTTTAGAGGAACCCCTCATTGACTGTAACTTTAGATCCTCATCGTAACTTTGAATAATGGATCATCATCGTCTATGGCACACTTATGCCATTTAACCATTCAAACTCAACGAATAATGTGCGAACCAGGTCACACCATGTGAGAGAGGATGGAAGAAATTACGTAAATAATTCAATCGTGGTTGGCGGACTTTAAATTTGGTTACTAATAGTCTTAGATTCTATCTTAAATGATGATGATATCTTAATCAGTCAAACTTCTCATTACACCAACATTTAAAACCTCGTATATTATCTAGAACCCGAATCATGTACCAAGCTTTGAGGACAGAGAACCCAATACGTAATTTGTGGGTTTCAGTCAAAAGAAGTACAGAAGAGCCAGCAATTAAGCCATAGAATACACCATGAAACGAATACAAATCTTTTGTACCACTTAAGTTTGGCTTGTAAAGTAATTTGGTTTTTGGCAACACAGTGAAAATTGTTTTGATTTGGCTAGTGGGCTGTGCTTAATTGTGATTGGTTTTCTCTTTTTTGTTTGTTTTGTTTTGTTTTATTTTAATTTTCTTAAATTTATCAAGCATTATAAGAACGGTTGACTGTGGACCTGTGGTCCTCCTGTAAACATATTTGTGGTTCCAGTAAAAATGGTAAATAATCATTCTAAAGGAAAAATGCTATTATACACTCTTTCTTTCACACACAAACTTATACACATACAAAATGCGGCCAAAATGGGTATTTGCCCCTTCCACCCAAAACAAGTAACAAAATGTCCATGTTCTGAAACTATCTAGCAAAATGCCCCTGTTTTGAAATTCGATTTTTTAAAAATCGAGTTTCAGTGAAAAACTCGATTTAATGAAAATCGAGTTACTTGCAAAATGTTACATGGAACTCGAGTTCCATGTAATTCTTTTTTTTTTTTAAGTTTTTTGCCTATAACTCGATTTTCTAAAAATCAAGTTTAAAACAGGAGCATATTGCTAAATAGTTTCAGAACAGATACATTTTGCTACTTGTTTTGGGTGAAAGGGACAGATGCCCATTTTGGCCCACAAAATGCACCGAAATTAAAGTCACGATATTTAGAAATCATGACTTGAAATCATGATTTTAGTGCATTTTGCGTGTGTATGTGTGTAAGTTTGTATGAATGAGTGTGCAATAAAGATTACTCATTTCTAAAATATGCAAACCTACTTTGAGAATGGGACTTGAAGCACGTGTTGTAGCACTTGTTTGCACTTTTGAAAAGATGAGCTTTCATATCTTCTTCATTAGAGTGAGAAAGCTAGCAAATTGCTTAAATAGTTGAATCTTAAGAACAGGAAGAAGCAAACTGATCCAATGAGCACATTTTTGAGAGAGATGTGAGATTATTGGGTTTGCTCATGTAATTGCAACCTGGAGGGACTTTCTTTGTTAGTATTGGTTAATGTGAATTAGGCTGTAATTCTTCTGTTCTTAGATTAAGATCAAAATCATCCATATGGCTTTTTCATGTGGACAGTGTGGGAACAGGTGATCAAAGTCTTCCTCCTCTTCTTGGCATAAAATACAAGATGTGTATTGTACCTATTTTCCTTCTTGCTAACAAATTTTGAGTAATAGAGCTTTATGGCATAATTTCCCAAGGAAAACTATAAGTTTCTTGGGAAATCTTAGCTTCCAGATATAGTTCCAATATTTTATGTTATAGCTCTCAATTTGATGGAATTTGGTTGGGCTCTTTGGAGGTAAATGTATTAAGTATATGGTGCTTTTCTTTTTTTATTTTTATTTTTATTTACCTTATAAGCAGATAGGGAGTATCCTAATTTATATCTATATCATATCATATACTATATATAATAGCAGAAGCTGAGAGAAAGTTAGTTCCTACAATTAAAGAGGTGTTGCCATGTAAGAAAAGTGGCTATCTAAAATTCAGACACGTTTAACTTAAAAAAGCGATAAATTACATTGTTTGGTAACGCTATAATACCATTTAAAACACTATTTGGGAGCCCTCTTGGTAGGGCTGTAAACGAGCCGAGTTTTGTCGAGTAGTGCATGTTCAAGCTTGGCTCGTCAGGAAAAATCAAAAGCTCGAGCTTGGCTTGAGCTTGTGACAAGCTTAAAAATAGTGTTTGAGCTTGAGCTCGTGGGAAAGCCAAAAAGCTTGAGCTTGGCTTGGCTTGGCTTGATTAATTAGTCAAGCCAAACTCGAGCTTAATATCAAGCTCAAACTTGAGCTTAGGTCAAGTTTTTGAGCTTGAGATCTAAAAAAATTACATTATTAAATGCTTAAATCTCTAAAATTAAGAAAAAAGAAAAAGAAAATAGTATACTCATTTTATCATGCATCTAGTCTTACTTATGATTAGCCATTATTCAAATTAATAATTTACATAATTAAATTCATTCATTCATCATTCCTTATCTATAGCTTCAGCAATTGTTCAAAATACATTTTTTACATTCACATTAGATGGTGAAGGACTAGAAAAATACTTGTTTGTAACTATTATGAATAAGACTAACATGTTTCATAATTTTACTTTAGATGATTGATAAGGAAAGATCATATGTGGCCTACTTAATTATTTATTTATTTTTAAATGTAACTATAGTTTATAATGGTTCTTGATCAGTTTAAAAGGACGGAAAAAATTAAGGTAATATAGATAGTGGTCTCATGTTGGCCATGTCATTATTAAGATATGTGTAGTGAGTATATTTAGCTAACACATAAACTTATAAATGAGTCTATTCTTGAATTGTTGTGTATCAAGCCTAATAGCTCATGAGCTAGTTTGTTAACAAATTTTTTTCTTGGGCTCGGCTTGTTTGTTAAACGAACTTAAAACTAAGGCTCAAGCTTGACTTATTTATAAACGAACAAACATGAACAAGCTTTTTATCAAGCCAAACCCGAGTTATTCATGATCGGCTTGGTTCATTTACAGCACTACCTCTCAGTATAAAATGAAACTAACCGCTTCCCAAAAAAAAAAAACAAATAAAGAAAGAAAGATTGCTACACGGAGAAAGGAGAGAGCGATCGAGAGAAGAAAGAGACAGAGAAATAGAGAGATAGAGATAGAGAGAAGGGCGCCACCTAGATCTTTTACCATCACTGTAAGCCTCCACTCACTACCCAACGATCGGAATCGCTACTAGTAAAGTTCAGTTTAAAAATTTAGGGTTTTAGGTTTTTATTTGGAGAATCAATTGGGTGTTAATTATGATTTAGATTGGTATTTTGGGTCAGATTTGGTTCTTAATTTTTCCAATCCTACTTTTAATTTTGATTTTAGGTTTTTGAATGTTTTGGTAGATATTTAGATTCCAAAAACAGCGATTGATAGAGATCATAAGGCAGAGAGAGAAACATTTGAGGACTGCCATTCTGACCTTCCGCGATCGTCTGGTCTCTCATTGACTTGCTATCAATAAGTTTTGATTTTGTAAAACATTTTTTGCTTTTTGAGAAAGAAATTGGTGTTAAATATTATTAAGGCTTGGGATTGTTTTTGCTATACGTATTTGGTTGAGATTAAGGTATTTTGATTATTTTGGTTTGATTGTTTTTGCTTAAACCTTATGACCGACAACCTTTCGCTGTTTACATGTAAAGAAACCGAAACATTTAGAATCAACATTAAGAGAAAGTCGATGACTATAAGTCACACACAAAGACGAAGAGATGGAAAACGAGAAAGAGGAAACAGAGTATTCCAACCCATTGGCAGGTAGTTTTTAAATAAAAATAACAAATTTAGCTTTAAAGTCTAGAATTTGGGTTAGAATCCATTTGAACTAAAGTCTTTTGGTTAGAATCAAATAGTTGCTTTAAGAGATTTATTTTATTTTGGGTAATTGTGTTAGATTTAATTTTGTTTAGGCTATTTGTTTTTATATAACATGAATTGACCCAAATATAAACTTTGCTTTTAATATAATGTGGTGTTGAAGAACTCGTGTGGCTAACATGTTTTATTTGTTACAAATTCTCATCACAATTTAAAAAAAAAAAAAAAATCATGTGGGTTGCATGTTTTATTCATTAAGAATGATCCTGCAATCCCATAGTTTTTCCTATCTTTGCTAGGGATTGACAAAGATATTTTAATTAGTTCATGAATGTGATTTGTATAGTGTATATTAGGTTATAGTACCTTGGTATCTGCAGAGAGGAATAGCTCATGAGATTAATGTTCATAGTTTTCCTACTTTTTTTTTTTACTTCTTTTATCTTTATGTTTATTGGCTAAATGGTTTCCTTCTTTTGTTGCTACCAAGCCCACATGAAGAAACCATGTTTGAATGAGACATCTATAACTGATGAATTTTTACCCTGCCAATCCTGTTTTGAATGTACCTATTATATGATTTATATCATTATCATATAAAATATGAGTGTGGTGGGGGGTTAAATTGTGTTGGTTCTTCTTTCCTGATTGCTTACTATAAGTTTATACCACATGCATGTTTGGGTCTAGAAAAATCCTTATCCATTGTTCTGTGTGTTTAAGACTATGCATGATTTGTTGTTCTGTTTAAATTTTTTATTAGTTTTTTTTAGGGAAGAGACGAATTTTTTATTAGTTACATACACAATGCAAGTTAATTTAATTTCTTTATTTGACTTGATTTCGTGTGTTATAATTTAGATCCTCAAACCCACCTTATTAACCAATATTATTGACAAAGTTATATATAAATTTATAATGAAAGTTTTTTGTTATGTTCTATAATTTCACAGCTCTAACACAAGAGTTCCTTTTCTCCCCCTACTTGGATCAAGCCGCATTGGTTTTTGGTGGACTTAGGAAGAATTTTGCAGGGGTGGGTCATTTGAATTAAGCATATAATACAAAGTTTAATTTATTATCTATGTTTTTTTTTTGGGGGGGGGGGGAGGGGGGGGGGGGGGGAGGGAGGGGAGTGGTTTTTCTTTTAATGTTTGATAAATTGTGCTAAAAAGCTTAAAACAACCATACTAATGGTTGGAGAAATTGGAGGGAATGATTATAACTATGCATTGTTTCAAGGCAAAACAATTGAGGAGGTTAGAAACATGGTTCTAGAAATTGTCCAAGCATTAAAGGATGTTGTTATAGTAAGTTTTTTTTTTTTAGTAAGCAAAATAATTTTTTTTTTCCTTGCAAAATGACTTTCTATGATTATTGATTCCTAATTCTCTATTATTGTTCCATAGGGTCGTTAGTTATGGTGCTACCCGAGTGGTTGTCCCTAGAATCTGCCCAATAGGCTGTTTACCAATATATCTTGCAGTATTCTAGACCAAATCTGCTACTTATGACAAATTTCTATTGCCCGAAGGGATTGATTAATTTCTCAATAAATCAAAATGATCAACTCAAGCAAGCCCTTTAAAATTTGAGAAAAAGGAAATTCTGATGTTATTATAGTATATGGTAATTATTGTAGTGGTTTCCAATGGGTTTACCATTATTCTACACTTCTTGGTGAGTCTTATGATTTTGTAATTTTTATAGACTTAAAGTAGGAGGTTAACTGCATTTAAAATTCTTCTCCATCTAAACTGAATAATTATGATTAGTACATAATCATTCATTTTAAATACTCTAATTTTCTGTTTTTGTGGAGGTGATTTTGTAGATTTACATGCCAATATTGCCTATCTAAGAACAAACAGTATACACTATGGATTAGGTTTGGATTAAATACCCCTTTTTCACAAGCCTGAACATTGTTTATGTTGTTTTAGAAGATTTCTTTTAATTTTAAAATTTAAAATTTATTTACTTTTAAACTTAGTTTTTTCCGTTATACTATCCTTGGTGATATTGTAAATAAATAAATAAATGTTGTAAGAATTATTATTCTTTAGATAATATAACTATAATTGAGATACAAAATTTTTAGTTGTTCTATAAAATAGAATGGATTTACTACTTTTCATGAATGAGTATTTTATTGTATTGTTATGTCAAGTTGATGGTATTTTAAATATGTAAAATATTTCCGCGCATTGCACGGGTTAAATGTTAGTAATAACTAATAGCTAAAACGTTTAACTTTTTTTTTTACCATTCCTCATTGTGCCATGTGGCTACGTAAATTAATGCCACGTCTACCATTAAAAACACAAAACAATATATCTTTTCATTTGGTGCTTATACAAACCATTTCAATACAATTTTTTGTTACGGATGGTGTTCAGTTGCATTTTTCCAGCAGGTAGTTATAAATTCTACAATTAAAAACACAGAAGAATGTACCTTTTTGTTTGGTGCTTAAGCAACCGTTCTTCTTTATTTTTTAAGAACATTAAGCAACGTTTTAGTACTATTTTTACAACCATTGGTGTTCAGTTACACCGTTCCAGTGGGTAATTTTAAATTTTACATTGTTTCAAATAAATTTAACTTTATATTTCTCCAGGCAGCAAAACCAAAAAACTTCATTTCATTCTTCACGCGCTCTCTTCGTTCTGAGAACCTTTAGTTTTTACAAAAAATTTTGGGGGGTTTTAAATTAAACG
The DNA here is from genome assembly GCA_019022515.1 of Quercus aquifolioides. NCBI lineage: Eukaryota > Viridiplantae > Streptophyta > Magnoliopsida > Fagales > Fagaceae > Quercus > Quercus aquifolioides. The sequence goes on from CM032328.1 coordinate 9,447,270, forward strand.
TCATGTTCCATTTTAGTTTTCTTTATTCAAGTTATTGAGTCACATTTCAATATTTGAAAAAAAATTTGGATTTTCACTCTAATTCTCTCTTACTGGACTCTCTTTTTTTAGGTATGCCAAAGGAACTTCCAAACTGGGCAAAACCAAGAGGTGCAAGTAGAAACAGACTTTTGTTCTTTGCAATGGGCAGTATTGGGAAAGGTAATACAAAATTTAGAGTCTTCTTTATAAACACAATTTTCATTTGATTGTTATATAATATGCATTTGTAGTAAACCGAACCCAGTTGAACGCCTAGGGTGTGGCTTCTTCTTAATTTTGTATCTTTCTTATTAATCTTATTTTTCCATTAGCTGGTTGGTTTCTAACTGTCCCAAAAAACCAGCAGTATGATTTTGAATTATGGGTTCTATATTTTATTTTGCAAATTAGAAGGTTTAACATCAATTAAGATAGATATCATGTGCTTGCTTATGATATACAAGCCATGGAAGAGTTGGGTTTTTGGCTTTACACCGTTCATGGAATAATTTAATTAGTTATGTAATTTCGTATATTTGATACTCTTCAATTTGTTTGTTTTGTTATTGTTGTTGTTTGTTGTGTTACAGGAACTGTTCAATGTGTAAATAAGTTGTATATTTCTGTTTTAAACTATTAATTTCTTTTATTTAGAATAACAATTGTTAATATCTTAGACATTATTCAGAAGAAAAAAAAATCCTTTATCATAGACATTGATACATGAGGTGTGGATTTCTGACTTGGCAATTATTTGAACTATTTGATGTGCTCGTCCCACCCTTAGGATTGTTCATTATCGGTTTTATGGTACATTCTAATGTTGAAATTTTGTGCGCACCATGTCTTTGACAAAATGTTTTACTTACTCTTGCATTAGTTTATATCCATTCCATGGTTTGTGCCTATTGGTTTTAGTTGCCATTGGTCATTGCATTTTTTCTAATGTGCATTTAGGCATACTATGTCATCAACATAAGTGGCAATTTAGTACTTTGTACGCTAGAACTTTCCATTATCAAAACTCAAGTTGCAACATTAGAAAATTTAATAATCTTCTTAAATAGGAATGAATTCTGAACCATACCTTCTTTATTAATATATGTATATAACTAAACAGCTACAGCTTTAAATTTGATCGAGACCATCTAGATAGGCATGTTTTATAAATTAATTGCGGTAAAGTGAAACAAAAAATTACATCTAATTATATGTAGCCATTCTTAGACCTCTTACTCCTATTAATGGCCCGCATCTTTCCTAAATATCTAAGTCAAGTTAATTACATTTCAAATGTATGCAATTCATATTACTTCCTGGATGTGACAATTTTTTTGTTTACTTATGTGGTAATTTCTTATCTGATGTGTTGTTTAAGAAAATAGGGCAATGATTAATGAAGCAAAAGACAATTCAATTTTGGTTAGTGGAGATAGAGGTGCTGCTAAAATTGAGACAACAAAGATGCTCATGAAATATCTTGCACACTTAGGTGGGCAATATGCGTAGTTGGATTTCAAGTTTTCCTATATGAGTATATGGTTGGCATGCTATCGGAAGAATTAAGTAAAAATCAAGGTTTATGTCCACATTGACCTTTAATATCACAGTCCAACCCAGTTCTTGAGGCCTTTGGCAATGCCAAAACAATTTGAAACAACAACTCAAGGTTTTTATCAGTTTTCCATGGTTTGCTTTTCAATTAAGACTATCTTTACACTTTTATTTACTGCATATATATTTCTTAATTATGCATATTTTTTAGGCATATCTTTTTGAACTTCTCATTATAATGTCTCTTTCATGTCATAGTGACATTACTATGTAGTTGTAGTGGGACAGAAATTAGAACAAGTCTGCTAGAAAGTTCTCCTGTTTGCTATATTACCAATTCTGAAAGAAAATACCATTGCTTTTGCCTCCTATATGCCAGACCACCTGAGGCATATTACAATATTTTGTTCATCAATTTGTCTCTTTATATATGTCATTTTAAATATAAGTTCTATTTCAAGTTTTTTTTTTTTTTTTTTTAATTAGGATATTGAGAAATATAAGTTGGGGAGTCCGAAAACTTTTCATTATTTAAATCAATCAAACTTCTATGAGCTGAATGTTGTAAATGATACTCATTAATATCTTGCGACCAGAAGGGCTATGGACACAATTGGATTTAGTGAGCAAGACAGGATGCCTTTTTGTAACTTTAAAAGATGCGTTTTCGTTATGAATATTCAATCAGATTTCTCATCATTATATAATTCTTTTTAGGAGGCAAGATTCAGCATTGTAGATGCAATTCTTCACCTAGATATATTGTGCTTTAGTAGTTCTTTGATTCTTCTTGGATTGAAGCTATACCATAGTTGCATTTTTTTTTTAATATTTAAATTTTGTCATTTTTAGTCTTTTTTCTTGGTGTGCCTAATTTTCATTTCATGCAAATTTTCTTTAATAATGATTAGCACCAAATTTATTCTTTACTACCTTCAGTTTTGTTTTGTTTTCTAAACTCATCAAAAACCTAAATTTACTTTGCACCAAATAGAAAAGAAGAAGGGGACAGAATTCACCCAATTAATTAAATAAAAATCAATTCACTGACTCTAGACCAAATTATTCAAAATTTGGAGATAAAATATCCAAAATTTGGAGATGGTTCTGGCTATAAATTCAAGTTTTTTTTTTTTTTTTTTTTTTGGTTCAACTCATTTGCAGCTTATGTTTTCAGTGACAAAATCAAAAGAATGAGATAACTTTAATAACTTTTGAACCATAACAATGAATGAATAATGAATGAGATAATTTTTTTTAAGATGGGATGGATCAAGGATATGTGACATTAATAATTCGAGTAAAAAATATTACTACCACTCTTTAAGATCTCATTTTTAGTAGTTTTTCCGTGCATAGTATGGATTAGTGACTAGAATACTATAAAACCAAAATCTGTTGACTATTTGTTGATCTCACGAGAGTTAGCCACATCAGCTTTGGTGCCTCCTCAAATTTACACTTACAATATTAATTTATAATTTTTTTTTTTTAAATTCAATTCAATTTAACCCTTGAACAACCCGACCATGTCAACCAGATGGAGAAAACACACCCTCAGTAGTCAATAGTACTCTTGAAAAATCTAACCATATAAACTAGATGGAGGAAAAAAAAAACCCTCAGTCCAAACTCAAAACTGAACGATGCCACTACAACTCCTCAGCCTGCCGCCAAGCCAAGTCTACAACCGTGGGTATGTGTTTCTAATTTGTGGCTTCAATTTTTTGGGTTTAACCAGTAGGAAAGAAGATTGTAGAACATCTCTCTCTCTCTCTCTCTCTCTCTCTCTCTCTCTCTCCAACGGCTAAACTCATGCTTTTGGAATTTGTTGCTTTTAATTTTCAAACTTTTAACTGAGTAAGTCCCTAAATTTTGGTTGACATCTTCACAATTATACACATCAGCATTTAAAAAAAAAATAATAATAATCTGATTTAAAAATTAAAATTTTGACTTAAGTGTTGAAGTCTCACCCAATAAACTTCCTCTCTCATCCCGATAAACTCTTCCTTCTTAGTTCCTTCTTCCTTGAAACTATTTCTCTTCTCCTCCAAACTATATCTCCCCTAAAACCCGATACTTCCTACCATGGATGTCTCCACTCAATCTTTGTCTCTTTGAAGGTCTCATGGTTGAAGCCTTCTTCCTCTATCACTCTTTCTCAATTTCTCCTTTATGCAAACCTAGTCTGATACTCCAAAATCGCTCACTCCAATCGCAGATACAGTCTCCTCCATGGTGGGTTAATTGTGATAAACCACTGCCACGAAATTCTGATATTGAGATCTTGATTTTCCACACCATGATATTATTACACCACCATGGACCATTCAGAGGAGAGAGGGAGAGAGAGAGGGGGCTACTTCTGCGAAAGTGGGGAAGTAGTTTTGCCTTTTTTGTCTTTTATTATTATTATTAATTTTTTTTTTTTTTTGAGAAGGAAATAAGCTTCATAAATTACTCAATGCGCTTTAAATCAGCCAAAATAACAGCGTCTAAATCTGGTGGAACAGACTCCATCCAGACTTCAATGGGAAAGAAAAGTCTTACTCTCTGAGCTAAGGCGTGTGCGACTGCATTGCCTTGCCTATTAACATGAGAGAAAGAATAGCTTTTTAACAAACTAACATAAGACAAAGTGTCTTTTAAAATATGACCAACAACAGATTTTTCCATACAACTACCACTTATAGACTTTACTACAACCTCCAAATCACCCTCAAAACAAGATTGCTGGAAACCTGTTTCAGCGACCAAGACTGCTACTCTTCTTGCTGCCAGTAGCTCTAAGGCCACAACTGAAGGTGGTTTTTTTTATTTTTTCGGACAACGCAACCATGACTTGACCCTCAGAATTTCATATGACAACACCAAGGCCGGCTTCATCTGATTCATCGAACATTGCCCCATCATAATTTGTCTTGAAACAATCCTGAGGTGGAGGACGCCAATGCTTTTGAGAGGGATGCCTATTGCCCGTGGAGTGACTTTCTTGAAATTCCCAAGTTTTGAAGCTTCGAAGATAATCTCGTGTGAAACCCGCAATTCTGACCAATGGCAAGGAAGGTTCTTCGAGGCGAGATTTGTTTCTATGGTGCCAAATAGACCATGCTGTGATGCTAAACAGCGGACCTGTGTGAGGTTTCTCCTGAATCAGCTGCACTAAATCAGAGAAAGAACTTGAAACAGCTTTGTTTTCATCAACTCAGCCAAAGTCTTGTGCCCAAATCGGTTGCACCTTCTCACAGCCCCATAAAGCGTGAAGAACAGATTCATTCTCCCTTGAGCAGAGATGGCAGATGGGATCGATAGGCATAGCTCTTTTCTTCAGATTTTCTTTTGAGGGCAGAGAGTTAGTGCATGACCTCCATAAGAAATGCTTGATTTTCCCCAGCACATTCAATTTCCAAATGTTTTTCCAAAAGGACTTCTGTGCGGCAGAAACTCTAACAGTATCAAGGGTAGCAATTTCCATAAGACTTTTGTACCCCGATTTCACGAAATAAGTACCAGAGTTTTCTTTAGGCCAAATGAGGATATCGGGTTGTGGAACGGTACACAGAGGCAGGGACTTTATAAGTGTAGCTTCAGGCGGATAGAAACAAAGATCAATGAGATGAGTATTCCACCAACCCGTATGGGCATCAATGAGTGTATCCACCGTGGAGTCAGGTGCTAAAGAAATTTGAGGGGAAACCACTTTACCATCTGGTGAATTCGGTAACCATAAATCATGAAAAATCCTTATAGATTTTCCATCTCCAACCCTCCACCGAGCATCCCTCTCCACAAGTTTTCTAGCAAATAAAATACTTTTCCAGGCAAAGGAACCCGATGCTAACTTTGCTTCAAAGATCGAACTGTGGGGGAAGTATTTAGCTTTGAAAACTTTATAAAAAAGGGAATCTGTATCATGTATTAATCTCCACACTTGTTTTGCCAACATTGCTTCGTTGAACTTACATAGATCCTTAAAACCTAGACCCCCTTCCGGCTTTGGTTGACACAACACTTCCCACCTCTTCCAATGAATCTTACGTCTATCACCCCTTTGTCCCCACCAAAATTTCCGAATGAGCATCTCAATATCTTGACAAAGGCCAATCGGCAACCTAAAACAACTCATAGCAAAAGTAGGGAGCACACAGCCAAACATTTGCATGGACCTTACAATATATAATATTCATCTTACACGGTCAAGGACCATTAGTAAATTCCTTTTTTTTTTTTCTTTTTTTTTTTTAACCCAGTTACCGACTGTCAAATTTATAAGAAAAAGATAATTGAATGAATATCTTTTTAGAGAATAAGGCATATTTTTTATTTAATTATATATTAAATTTATTATGACGTTATCACAGTACAATAATGGTTTGACCTCAAAAATCTTGAACCTCTTATTTTTTTCAGTTCTGTGAACGGTCTAGATTTCAAAACTGTGAACTAGGGTGATTTCTTGTATTAAAGTTTTTGAGATTATTCAAAAGTTCTATGGTAAATGGTTTAATTGTTTATACTCATGTAAAAAATCTTGATTTAATTGTTCTAATGAACTTTCTTATAATGATTGAAATAAACGATGTATGGGCTTAGGTTGCAATAAGGTTATTCAGAAGCCCAATTTTTTTGTTGTATAGGTTTCTGATTTCTAAATTACATTATTCTTAAAGTTTTTAAGCTAAGTATTTGTACCAGTTTAATATCTTGGGCAGTGTTGGGTAGTGTTGGTATAGTAATCTAATGCTTTCTCTTATCTTCTGATGTTAGTGTTACAGGTGAATTTTCAATTGACTTTAAAATAAACCATGATTAAATTATATATGTACTCAATACATGCCACAGCTTTATGGTTGTTTGCAAACTAGTCTTCTATTTGGTTTAAGAATCGTGCTGATATATCTGCAATGTGGAGTTGTGGGGCTAAGATTTCAGAAGTTAAAATACTTCACATGTGGGGTTTTTATTTTCAATAGGATTGCCAATGAGTAGTTGTAAATAACAAAGGAGGCCATGATGCAGCGGCAGTCTCCGCCGGAACTTCGTCATTGTCTCAGTGTCACGGATCTACGGGTTTTTGCAGTGGTAGGCTCTGCCGGAACTTTCAGCCCGGTATCCATTTACCGGCCGAAACAGCCGGATTTCGCCGGTATGGCTGGTACTCTGCCGGTACGGCCGGTATTTTTTCCGGTACGAAACAAAGGAGGAATCTGTACCGGTTTATTGGCCGGTGCGGTATATACCGGCTGTTCCGGCCGGTACGGTACAAAATTCACCACATTGCCCCCATTAATGGGCAAGGACTCTTTATTAAGTTTATTAGATTATTTCAGAAACGAAATCTTAATTACTACCTCCGTCCCATTTTTTTTGTCCTCTATTCCATTTTGAGATGTCCCAAAATATTGTCCTGTTTCTAAAAATAAAAGTCATTAATTTACTAATGTTCCTATTATACCCCTATTAATTTACTAATTCAATTTTTTGATAAATTTTTTTAAGGGTAGTTTTGGAAACTTATACATTTTTAAAAGATAAACAAGACAATAAATGATGTTCCCTTAAAAAGTTTGACTTTTTAAACAGGACAAAAAAAATGGGACGGAGGGAGTATTTTTTTTTTGTTCTAGATGATCATATTGCATATGTTATTTTATTGTGTAAAGCTAATCCTTAATGTTTCTTTCTTTAAGAAATATTTAATAAAGAAGTGAACTATATCACGAATGGAACTAATGAAAAAACTGAATTTGACTCAAGAAATTATAGGGTACAAAACAACGTGTGAAAGAATTCATTGAAAACAACCATTGGTTTAACACAAAACTATTGAATCCATTTGAAGTTATGTATCTTCTTCCTTTTATCTTTATTTATTTATTTTTGAGTTGGTGTCTTCCATTTTTATGTAGGTCAAATTGTGACAAGTTACGACAAAGAGCCAAACAATTCCGACTATGCACTTTTAGCTATGTCCATAGAAAGGCCAATCAAGTTGCTCATCGTTTGACTAGGTGTTGTGAAATTTTAAAATACTCGCAAGTGTACGAACCGTACCGAAGTATAGTTTGACAAGAACGAGGTCGAACCCACAGGGACTTGAATGAACGTAGGAAAATTAATTAAACCTTAATCAAATTAATCCTAACCTAGTTTAATAAAAATTGGTTGTTTTGAAATTAAATAAACTAAGCAAATAATTAAACTAAGCAAAGATATAATATAAAGCAGTAAAGAGATGTAAACAATCAAGGGAAAGGAATTAAGGTTTTGGAATCCGCCTTGTAAGTCATACTAGCATATATTTATGATCATTAATTTTTCCCAACTCACTACATGATAATCTAGAAATCAATCTTGCTATCATGGAAAATATCCTCATTAAAATCCTTATTTTAAAAATCAAAAGCATGTTTTTCTTCGCTTCTTAAGTATAAAACCAAATCATCAATTGTATCCGTAGCCAAACAAATCACAAGATATATCCAATTCTAAAAATCAAATCATAACTTGTATTCATTGACAGACAAATCACAAACGATATCCAATTCTATAATCAAGAATTAATAAACCAAGCATTCAATTAATTAAGACAAATCTTAAATCATGAGAAAAACATGATTGAACTCATATCTAGAATCCCATCTTAGTCAATTGATATGAAGCAAGAACAATTTAAATCATTAAAGAACAATTATTGTGGGAAAAATCAAATCACATAAATATTACTAGTAATCCTTAACAAGGTTTCATCCTCAACTCTAATTATAAATTTAGCTACTTATGGTAATTGAAATAAAACAAAAGAATAAAATACTAAACATTAAACTAGACAAATAAAATAGAGAAAGAAATAGTCACAATGCTATCATGGAGAAAAGCTACAGAGAAGCCACATGCGGCACTGCCTCTTGCTCCAATTTTCTGTTTTGCATCACAGCCCTAGCACTAGCCTCTCTGAATTTTGCCCTCAAAAGCCTTTAAATAGGTCAATGAATCCTATTACAAGTTGAATTCCCGTTTGGAGAAAATCCCAAACTTTTAGGCTTTACTTAACCGACTATTTAGGCCCACTTAACGTCAGAATTAGGGCTCCTGGTAAACTACAAAGTTGTAGCCCTTTAAGTTAACTTTCCATCCCAACTTGAATCATCTCAATTGGACATCTGAGCCGAAAGTTATGCCAAAAATACTAACTGATGTGCAGGCTGGAATCCTAATCCGAATTGGACTTGGATTTGGTGCAAGTTTCCTTTGATTCCTTACTCCAATTGGACTTAAATTTAATATTCATGCCTGGCTGGATGTAAATTGGCTTGATTCAATTGGCCTAGCCCCACTTTGCATGTAAAGCCCTTGTTACCTGCAACACAAAGATATTATATAATCAGTCACAAAATAACATAAAAGTAAGGCCAAATATGTAGATATGTGAGTATTTTATTGTATATATTTCATGCACATCACTAGGCATGCTGTAAATGTCAAAGATGTAACAATAGGGACTGATACTAGTGTACCTTTTAAAATTCCCTATACAATTATTTACAAATTGATGTACAAGACCTTTTTTTGCCATATATATATATATATATATTTTTTTTTTTTTTTTTTTATGAAAATTTTGTTGTCATAAATGAATGCACTGTTTTTGTTTTATTTAATTTTTTTTATCCATGAAGTCCAAAGTTTTATACTGGTCAAATTTTAATCTGCAATTTTGGATTACTCTAAACCCACTTTCTTCCCTAACAAATCAGACTTGGTTGGTGATATTTTTGTGGAAATCATTTTTTAGTAGCTTTCCTGTGCATAGGCCATAGCACAGGTTAGCAACTAGTTATTCAAAAAGATGATCCTTATCTCCTCTTTTGATTACTTCCCTAAAAGATTTCAGTTTTTTTATCTCCTCTTTTGATTACTTCCCTAAAAGATTTCAGTTTTTTTAATCCAATTGCAACTCATAATTAATTGTATGACTTGTTCAAGTTAAAAGAAAGGGAAAAAAAAAAAAAAAAAAAGCCTTAGCCACACAAACTTTACAAGGGGTCATACCATGTGGCATGATAAAATAAAACAGATTAGAACCAGCAAGATTCAAATTAATAGATGATTAACTTAGGGCTTTTTTCCCCTTTGAGATGAGAGCCATCCATTCATTTGGAAAACATTATGAGAAAATTACCCATAAAGAGAGAATACATGGAGGTGGTCAGCACTGGTAGTGGGGGTGGTGATTTGTAGTGGTTGGAACTGAAGGTGGGGGAGAGCAGTGCGGTAATGAAGAAATAGAAGCGATAGTTGTGGGGAGAGAGAGAGAGAGAGAGAGAGAGAGAGAGAGAGAGAGAGAGAGAGAGAGAGGATTGAAGAGTAAATGTTGATCTTGGAAATTAGATTTGAAAGAGCAAGATAGAGAAGAGAGTTGAACTTTGAAGAGTAAATGTTGATCTTGGAAATTAGATTTGAAAGAGCAAGATAGAGAGAGAAAGTGAGGGGGGCTTGAAAATTTTCTGGAGCTTCATTTTGCGGATCAGATTTTGAGAGAGGAAGTTGGAGAGAGAGAGAGTAAAGTGGTGGGCTCTGAAAAATTTTCAAGGATAATATTGTCTTTATTTATTTATTTTTTTTTTTTTTGTTATTGGAATAGCCTGATGTGTTTTTTTTTTTGAACATATGTCAATCATTTATTGGTGATGAAACACCAAAACAGTTGCTGACTTGGTAATACAGAAACATGATATACTTTCTCCTTTTGTGATGCCATGATTTGTAAATGAGAGCAAATAGATCCAACATTTGTTTGTACTGGAACCAAATATATTGAGATCTCCAACCACAAATTGTGTAGGCAACTAGAAAATCTCCCCAGATAATCTCGAACTTACCAGATAAAGCATGGACTAAAAAAAAAAAAAAACACTAAGTGTAAAGAAAATGTTGTAAGATCCAATAATTAAAAAAAAAGGGTCCAATCTAGATTGGTCCAATATAGATTTGTACATTAATGTCTGCATTTAGTCACATTCAATTTTTAAAATATACAACTAATTACATATCATCATGATTTGAATTTTTATTACAACAAGAAGCACAAATGTAAGAAATAGGAAAAAGAAAATAAAAGTCATGGACCTGAGGAGCAGCCAATACATTAGGATAACAATCTGGTATTGAATCTATTGATCCCTAATTGAAGACCACACAAACTACCAGTTCCCTTCCTTTTGAACCAAAATATATATATATATATATATATATATATATATTTATATATATAGTTAGGTTCAAGTTACATCTGATGTAACTCTAAGCAATGTTACACCACCTAATAATTTGTTATAGAATTCATATTTTGATAATCCCACCATTAAATTATATGTTCTTAATATACATGTCAATTTTTATGCCAATTGGATATAATTTACCTTTCAATCCATAAATTCATTTTTTATGCATTATTTTAAACTACAAAAATTTGAATTTAAACAATTAATTGATGACATGGCCATTGATCTTTGATTATCTTTAAATTTTGCAAGCATGAAGAATATATGAAGATAATGTAATTTAACAGTGGATTTGTCAAAATTCGCATCTAATTAAAAAATATTGAGTGGTGTAATATTACTTAAAGTTACACCAAGTATAACTTGAACCCAACCCATATATATATATATATATATATTTTCCTATTTGTCTAACTTATCACCTATGCTTTTGTAAAAAAAAAATTCGTATCTTCCTTACCAACCTAGTGATGAAGCGAATTGTGTGAATCAAAAGAACCACACTCATCAATGTGAGAAATGAATAAGTTGGTACAATGATATAAAAGAAGAGTAATGCTACAACTATAAATTATTTTTACAAATTATTGATGTAGTTAACTTTTACTGGTTCTCATCTGAACCCATCACTAACATTATTTTTTCACTTCTTTATAGGTTATAACCACTAATCACATCAACAATTAATAAAAAAAATATTGTGAAGTAGCTTGTATCTCTAGCATTTTCCTTAGAGGAATAGATAATCCAATATGTAATTTGTAGGTTTTAGTAAAATAAAGGAACCACAAAAGTGCCAACTGTTGTATATATAGGTATATACATGGATAGGTTGTAATAATGATGTTTGAGTTTGGAGAATATTGTTTCATAAAATGAAAATTCAAGTTCTGAAATTTTCTAAGCGAAATTCAAACTACAGCATTTTCGATCAGTTGAAGCTTTGGCTCGATCGATCGAAATAGTAAAGAAAAAAATCCTGGAGTCTTTGGATGTCTCGATCGTTGTTAAATTCCTGTTCGACCGATCAAAAAGATCACTCAATCGATCAAAAGTAACTTTCGACCGATCGAAAATCGTGAAACAGGATTTTTCTACAGAATTTTCTGGTAACTGTTCAGAGAGTTTGAAGAGTCTTCAAGCCTTGTGAATGGTTTTATGAAACATTTTAACTCTACATAGATGCCTTTTGATGAACCCAACATCTTGGTTGTATCCTGGAGTCAAATTTGTGATAACCATTTAGCAACAATAATGTGGGGGCAAATATTGTCTAAGGAAAATGATATTGTGCCTCCAAGTTATCTTTTTTTCTATTTGTCTTTTGTGTTAACCTTGTTCTTCTATTATTACTTTGTAAAATATCCCCAACAATCTTAGACAATATTTCCTACAATGGAAGGTACAAGTGATGTTTCAACGTTGAAGATGTTGAATTATGAGTTGGTGAAATTGGGTCGCTTTGATGGAATCAATTTCTCTCGATGGAAAGACAAGATGAAATTCCTACTTACTGCACTGAAACTTTTCTATGTCTTGGACCCGAATTCGATGCTTTTTCCTAATGCGAGTGATGAAGACACTGATGAGATAAAGACACAAAGAAAGAAACGGGAGGAAGATGAATTGATATGCAGAGTGCACATTCTTAATACTCTTTCGGATCGTCTCTATGATCTCTACACATCAATGAAGTCGCCAAAGGAGATTTGGAATACTTTGGAAGCGAAGTACAAAACTGAGAAAATAGGTACAAATAAATTTATTATTCAAAAGTATTTTAATTATAAAATGCTTGATAATATCTCAGTTTTGGATCAAGCACATGAGTTACAGATTTTGGTCAATAAACTTCGTAATTTGTCAATCAATATTCCTGAATCATTCAAAGTGGATGCAATCATTGCGAAACTCCCACCAAGTTGGAATAATTTTAGGAAGAAGCTTCTGCATATGTTAGAAATCTCACTTTAGAACAATTCGGACAACATCTTCGAATTGAAGAGGAAAGTCGGGTTAGAGATGGGACTAACACCGATTCTAAAGTGAATGTGAACAACGTGAGCAATGTTCTAAGTGGGGGTTCGAGTAAGACCAATAAGTACTTGAAAGTGAACAAGAGTGGGAGTGGTTTCAAGAAGAACAACTCCAAGAATCCCAACAAGGACAAGAATAACCAAGCTTGTTTCTATTGTGGAAAGAAAGGCCATTACATTCATGAATGTAAACTCTTAAAGAACAAGAAAAAGAACGAAGAAGGCAATGCCAATGAAAGGAATGTCATTAAAGACATTGTTGCTATGGTGAATGGCATACATATTAATATGATAACTGAAGTTCATATGGCTGTAATTACAAATCCTTTTGACTGGTGGTTCGATTCGAGTGCAATGGTGCATGTGTGCAACAACAAAGAGCAATTCAAGACTTATGAGGAGTCTTCCATAGAATAAGAAGTGCTAACGGGCAACGACAATAAAGCAAAGGTTCTTGGAAAGGGCACCGTTGAAGTGAAGATGAGTTCCGACAAGATACTAATCTTGACCAATGTTTTTCATGTACCCGATATTAAGAAAAATCTTGTGTCTGCCAATTTGTTATGTAAGAGTGGTGTAAAGGGATATGCTACTGATGGCATGTACAAACTAAGTATTATTAATATAGAAGTTTCTAGTTGTGCTTATATTGTTGATTTTTCATATTTGTGGCATGCTAGATTAGGATTTAAATTTCAAATACTTGAAGTTTATGTCAAAGCATGGTATGATTTCATATAAGCATGATGATGGAAAGAAATGTGAAACTTGTATTCAAGCAAAGATGACAAAGAAACCTTTTTCTAAGTCGGATAGAAATTCTATTATGCTTGAACTTGTACATTCTGATGTATGTGAGTTGAATGGTGTATTAACTAGAGGAGGTAAAAGATACTTCATTACATTTATTGATGATTTCTCTAGATTTACATATGTGTATTTAATGAGAAATAAAGATGAATCCTTTGACATATTCAAACGCTATAAAACTGAAGTAGAAAATCAAAAGGATAGGAAAATAAAGATCCTACGAAGTGATAGAGGTGGTGAATATTTTCCTAATGAATTTTCTACGTTTTGTGAGGAACATGACATAAGACACCAAAGTTCAGCCCCTTATACACTCCAACAAAATGGTTTGGCTGAAAAAAAAAATAGGACTCTTGTAGACATGGTAAATGCCATGATCTTAAGTGCTCCCATTAATTTATAGGGAGAGGCATTGCTTACAGCATATCACGTGCACAATAAAGTACCTTCCAAAAAGATTAAAGTATCTTCATATGAATTATGGAATGGAGGAAAACCAAACCTTGATTATATTAAAGTGTAGGGGTGTTTAGCCTTTTATAGAGTGGTTGATCCAAAAAAAAAAAAATTAGGACCAAGAGCTATGAAAAGTGTGTTTATGGGTTGTGCTGAAAATTCAAAGGCATATAGATTATTAGACTTAAGCTCTAATACAGTGGTGGAATCAAGAGATGTTCAATTTATTGAAGATAAATTCAATAAAGATTCCATGGATGCCTTGATACCTACTCAAACACAACAAGGTGATTCTAATCCTAATACTACTTTAGGTGGTACTAAAATGATTGAAAGTAATTCACCAAGTGAACAAAGAAAAAGTCAAAGGATAAGAAAAGTAAAGGATTTCAGTCCAAATTTCATTTCTTATCAAGCTCAATTGTTTCTTGTTGAAGGAAATAGACAAGGGGTCCTAGAAATGCCTATAGTATTTAACACAGAGGATGATCCTAAAACATATGAGAAAGCTATGGCTTCTAGAGATTTAGCTTTATGGAAAGAAGTTGTGAATGATGAGATGGACTCAATATTATCCAATAATACTTGGGTCCTAGTGGATCTATTTACTGGTTCTAAACCAATTGGTTGTAAATGGGTATTTAGAAGAAAATATAATACTAATGGATCAATACAAACCTTTAAAGCAAGGTTAGTGGAAAAAGGCTTTAAACAAAGGGAAGGAGTAGACTATTTTGATACCTATGCACCGATGGCTAGGATCACGTTTATTCGTGTGTTGTTAGCTCTTACATCCATATACAAGTTGATTGTACATCAAATGTGTAAGGTTGAATTTAATCAACCATCTTGTTGGCTTTATTCCGTGCCAAATTTGCTTGTATTTTAGCATTTAGTAACCCTGTATTTAGGTGGGAAACTTGTAAGGGTAGTGAGTGAGTGAGTGTGAAGAAATGCTCAAGATTGTGCAAAGAAGTAGGGACTCGCGGGTGGCTCGCGGCTTGCAAGTCGTCAGAAGTTGCACACGTGCCAAGTATGCCAGAAGCTAAAGAGTCGCGCCAGCTATTGCACTACAAGACAAAAGTCCCAGGCTGGCCAGGCCGTTAGCTCGCAGTTTGAACTCGCGACTCAACCCAGTCGCGAGGTCAAGTCGCCAGAATGCTCTATTTGGGAAAAACTGACATTTCACATTCCATACTCACCCTAATATAAATACCTCTCATTCTCACGAAATGTAGAGAGCTTTTAGAGAGAATTTTCAGAGAGAAACCCTAGAGAAAACAAGATTGCCTCATCCACAATATTTACCCAAGAGACTCTTCAAATTCCTCTACTCTCTTCCTCTCCATTGATACATCCTTGAGAGGTTCTTGATCAAATCCTTTTCTCACCATACCCACGTCTGTAAGAAGGTTCTTTTGGTGCTAAGGGAAGCAGTTTGGAAGGGACCAATGACTATTGGTTGATGCTATGGTTTATAGCGAAATTCTGCAAGTTAGAAAAGAAAAAGGTTCGGCATAACCTCGTTGGAGCAAGAAGCTTGGAGGGCTTAGGTACCTGGGTAGATTAGGCTTGGAGGGTCTATTGCTGTTCATGTATCCCAACTAGTGGATTATTAACCGCTTGGAGGGCGGCGGAAAGGTTTTACGCCGAGGGCTTCGGTTTCCTCTTCGATAACACATTGCATGTTGTCCCTGTGTTTACATCTCTCTTCCCTTTATCTTTACCTTTTATTTTCTACTGTGGATGTGATTTTAATTGGCTTAGATTGTTTATCAATTCTGTGTTTGGCTTATGTTCATGTTCCGCACACTAATTGTTTGATAATAAGTTTGAATTAATATTTTGTAATTTGGGGTCTAAACGGTCAAGGGTGTTTTATACACGTATTGAACATTCAATTGGTATCAGAGTGGGTACACTTGTTGTGGTTTAAATACCTAAGTGTGATCCCTGACTCTACATTGAGATGGATAGCTCTCAATCTCTTAATGTACCACCATTTTTTGATGGTAATAACTATGCTTTTTGGAAAGTCCATATGAGGGCGTTTCTATGTTCTATTGATGATGCTGTGTGGATGCAGTTGAAGCAGGTTGGACTAGGCCGGAGGCTGTAAAATCCACTTGGGATAAGGCAACTCTTGCGGCGGCTAATGCAAATAGCAAAGCCTTGAATGCCATTTTCTATGGTGTCTCTTTAGAAGAATTTCACAGGATTTCACATATCACCATTGCTAAGGAAGCATGGGAAATTCTAGAGACAACTTATGAAGGGACTAAGAAGGTGAAGGACACCAAACTTTAGATGTTGACCACTCGCTTTGAGGAGCTTAAAATGAGCGAGGATGAGTCTTTTGACTCTTTTTACAATAAGCTGAACGTGGTGGTCGTTGGCAAGTTCAATTTGGGGGAAAAGACGGAGGATTCTAAAGTTGTAAGGAAGATCCTTCGATCACTGCTAGAAAGTTTTCATGCCAAAGTAACGGCCATTGAAGAGAGCAAGGATCTTGACGACATCAGAGTTCAAGAGCTGGTCGGCTCATTGGAGACATATGAATTGTCCCTACCTTCACAGAAGAAGAGCAAATCTCTAGCTCTTAAAACGATTGATGAGAGAGTGGTATCTCATGACTCTTTGGAAGAGGATGCAGTAGATAAAGATGTGGAGTATCTTGTAAAGAACTTCCAGAAATTCTTGAAACTCAAGAACGGTGGGAAATTTGGTGACAAAGGAAAATTTCAGAGTTCCGGGAAGGAGAAGAAAGAATTCCGAAGGAAGGATGGTAGAGAACCTCAATCTTCTCAAGGAATTGCGTGCTTTGAGTGTAATGGACACAGACACTTTAAAAAGGAATGTCCCAACTATTTGAAGTCTAAACGAAAGGTCTATGCCACTACTTTAAGTGACTCGGATTCATCAAACTCTGACTCAGAAGAGAGCTATGATGGAGAAGGAAATTTCTCTGCATTCATGACCATTGCTCATGTGGAATCCTCAGATGATTTGGATACACTTGTGAAGGAGCTTGGTGAGCATTCTGATTTGGAGTCTATTGGGATTGTTGAAGAATCGGAGGCTGAAGAGGATGAAGATACATCTAGTCTGTTAGGACATATATGGTTCACTTTGCAGCCAACATCTTCTTCTAGTTGGTGATTAAGTCGCGTACTAGGATCCGCGCAATTGGTTAGTCACGTATTGGGGTTCGTGCATCATCAAAGGATGACGTTCATATATTGAAGAGTTCAGAGGTTCTGAAGCAGTAGAAGGTTTCTGCTGTGAGTTCATCTGCGGGGATTGTAGAGTCTAGGAACAAAAGTTTTGTACTAGATCTAAAACTTCTCTTTACTATAGTGGATTGCTTTTCGGGAAGGTTTCCCCCCAAGTTTTTTTCTGTGAAACTGGTTTGTTTCATTGGTTTTCCTGGGTCATTATATCTTGTCTTATTTATTTTTCCGCTGCATGATTTTGACATGATATTAATGTTTGTTTGCTTTTAACAAGTTTTATTCATAATAAATCTAATTAACAACTTGGGTTTAAAACTTCTTAATTCTATCAACTGGGGTCTAAATTTCTCAATAAGTGGTATCAGAGCAGGTTCACTCTGATTGGATTAATTTTTCGAGTGTGATCCTTAACCCCTGTTGTCATGGATCGTGGACAATCTCTTTTGATTCCTCCTTTATTTGATGGAACTAATTATGCGTACTGGAAAGTTCGTATGAAAGTTTTTTTGCAGGCTCTAGGTGAACAGGTATGACAAGCCGTTGAAGTTGGCTAGATTAAGCCAAAGGAATCGCCGGTGGATTGGGATGATGCAACAATCATTGCAACAAATTTCAATAGTAGGGCCTTGAATGCTTTGTTTTGTGGGGTGACCAATAAAGAATTTAAGAAAATTTCATCCACTGAAATTGCCAAGGAAGCATGGACCATTCTTGAGACCACCTATGAAGGTACCAAGGCAGTAAAGACTGTGAAGCTTCAACAACTCACAAGCAGTTTTGAAGAAATAAGGATGGAGGAAGATGAGACCTTTGATGAGTTCTATGCCAAACTCAAGGATATTGTGAATTCTGCTTTCAACCTTGGAGAATGTATTGCAGAATCCAAAATTGTTAGGAAAATCCTTCGGTCCTTACCTAAAAGATTCCATGCCAAGATCACTGTCATTGAAGAAGTAAAGGACATTGATCAAATTCCTTTGACTGAGCTTGTAGGGAACCTTCAAACCTATGAGATGAGATTAGGCTCAATGGGAAAAGGTGGAAAGAGTAAAAACTTAGCTCTAAAGGGTATAGAGGAAGAAACTGAGGACTCTGAAGATGAAGATGAAAGTGAAGATGAGGATGAGGATCTAACCTTCATAACTGATGAGATTATCAAGCTTCTTCAGTTCAGGAAAAGGGATAATGGCAAACCTCCTAGGAAATCTAAATCCTCCAAGAAGGGCAAGAATGAGAAACCCCTCATCAAATGCCATGAGTGCAAAGGTTTTGGTCATATGAGGATAGAGTGTCCAAACTATCTCATGAAGGAAAAGACCAATGAGTCAAAAGATAAAGGGTTGGTTGCTACTTGGAGTGACACTGAGGATGACTCTTCTGATGAGTTTGTGGATGAATGTCGTCACGTTATGGCCTTTGCTGCCTCAATCGATAAAGTGACTGTGGAGAGTGCTAGTGACAGTGAGGATTCTTCTGATGATGAAGTACCCAAGAAGATGACCCTTCAAGAAGCCTATGATAAGCTATGCACTGAGTTCATAAAATCTGAAAAGACTTCTCATCTTTGTAGAAAAGAGCTTAATGAGGTAAAAACTGAAAAAACTGATCTGTTAGTCAAGCTAGATGAGACTACAAGGTTAGTTGAGACTCTTATTTTGGAGAACGCCTCATTAGAAGAGAAGGTCAAGAATCTTGAGGTTGAGCTTAGTCAAGCTAGAACTCAAATAGAGAGGATGTCTAGTGCAAAGCTTGATGAGGTATTGAGTGCTCAAAAGCCTAGTTCTGATAAAACTAGTTTAGGATATGTTGTTTCCTCCAACCCTTTCTCTTCCACGGCTTCTGGATCAAGGACTGTCTTTGCGCCCCAATCTAAGAAAGGTGATAAAGGTATGAAATTTAAAACTGATTTGTCTAATTCTAAATCATTTATTAAACTTCATGTTTGTCACCATTGTGGTGTTTCTGGCTTTAAGTTGTATCCTCATAAGTAATTGTCTAAACGGTCACAAGTTTCCTCTCAAGGACCTACACCTTTGTTTGGAGAGTTATTAAATGTCTTGAGCTTTTTAGCTTAATTTCAGGAGAATTATAATTCTTCTATGTCCTTTAGTAGACATACTAGAACACGTGTCTTTTCATCTTCACGGCCAAAGACTCGTGTTGTGCGGGTGAGAAAAGAACCTAAGACTTAATTGTCTTTTCTGTTTATCCTCTACTTTAATTCTTTCTATCTAAAGTAGGACTCTTTTTGTTTGATTTCTTATTTGTTTTTGGAATTATGCTTTCATGCATCTGCATCTTTTTATCATGTTTTCATGCATATGCATCCATCTTTCGTTTTGCTTTCATGTTATTTGTCTGTTTTTGTTTGGTTGTTTAGTTTTTATTCTATTTTGTTTTCAAAATTAAAAAAAAAATTGAAAAATCAGAAAATACAAAAACAGTGTGTATTTTGTGTACATTGGTACTTGTGTACCTTGGATGACCATTGAAACAAAGTTTTCTAAACTTTGTATCTCTTGTAGCTTATATGAGCATCTCTATGCACAACTAAGCAAGTGAGCTTTGTGGCTCTTGTTTGTGATGAGTAAGATTAAGTTATCTCTTGTACTTAACACTCTTATCACTATTTTTGACGGGTAGGACTAGAAAATCCTAAGAGAAAGACATAAATAACCATCTTACCACTGTTGCCCGCCAATCATGAATGACATCTGTATACTTCGACATAGCAAAAGTGCAATGTCAAATGCTTAACATCTTGGGTATTTCTTTTCTTTCTCTTATATGCTCATGCATGATATGCTAAATAAAAGAAAAATATGCAAAGAAAAATAAAAAGCAAAAAGATCAAAAATGCTTTTAAATATGATTGCAAGCGTGTATTCTAGGAGATGTGGAAGTTATAGGATGTACCTCGAAGGTGATAGTCCCCATCAAATAGTTATGATTGTGTGTGAGTTAAAGTGATTTTCTCATATCTCAAATCGTCATAACATGTAGACGCTTCTGCAATCTTGCGATGTTTTTCACACACAACATGCAATATTCTTTACTATTCTTGATACATGTGCAGGTACAATGTGATTTGGCCATCACAAGATTTTACATGTGTTAATGTATGCTCACTAAACTGTCTTGACTTATTTTTGAAATATAAAATTGGTTAGACTTGTTTAGTATGTGCGTGTGTTTTAGGATCTATGTGGTTAACATTTTTCTTGTTGAGAGATTTTTTTTTCACATGTTTTGCATATTTCTATTATCTTGTCATCCATAGCATCTTGTTTCATTACATTCATGCATTTATATGGATTTCTTTGTGCCCCCTTGATCATCTTTATGTGTCTCGGGTGAAGCGTTCTAGCTTCTTGTACCCTTTGTCAATCATGACAAAAAGGAGGAGAATTTGTGGAGTTTGAGATTCTATATGTAAGGGGGAGAAATACATTCCTTTGTAAGGGGGAGATGTGTTTCATCTTGTTAGGGGGAGTGTTTACTTCCTTATTCTTGTACCTTGGGTCTTGTGACCATGTTTCCATACATTGTGCTTATCTTTGTTATATGATATGATGATGTATGTCTTCTTCACCTACGTTTACATGTGTTGTTTCTTTTCTTTCTTTATACACATGTTTCTTATTACTTGTATGCAATCTATTATTTCTGTTTCACACTAAGATGCCTTAATGAGTTTTGTTTAAAGTGTTTTAGAAATACAGGCTGTCAAAGTCTACTTGCCATAAACTCTCTTCTTGCAAAATTTTTCAAGAGTTTGTGTTAGGATAGATTTTATTGTATTCAACAAGTGAATATGAGTTGAGTGATTTATGACTTCTCTCATATATTCATTTGTTTGTTGTGGTTTTGTTACGGATTACCAAAATGGGAGATTGTTAGGACATATATGGTTCACTTGTTAAGAACATATATAATTCTTTTATGTAGTTGGCTAATCCTTTGACAAAACACGCTTTACTTGTATTTGGGTAGATCTAGGATGTGTTTTATACTTCAAAGAACATGTTGTTCAAGTCTAGTATTAAAGCCATGAAGATTGGACCAAGAAATAAGTGAAGAAAAGGTGTTCATTAAAGCTGGACAGATATCTCGACACCTGCGGACAGATAGCTCGACACCTCCCGACAGCTGGCTATCTATCGAGCTCTTCAGTTGATTGTTATCGCAATCTCGACACCTTCTCGACAGCTGGTGGATCGATTGAGAAAACTCCTGTCCCCCCGACAGCTTCTCGACACCTCCTCAACACCTAGCTATCTATCGAGATTTAAAGCTCGACACCTCCTCGACACCTCCCGGTCGATCGAGGTTATGGAAATCAGAATTTTCAAATCTAATTTTTGGGCCAGGCTTATGTATTTGTGTAGGGTTTCTTTTCTCACAACCCTAGACCTATATAATGCTTATTTTAAAGGCCGTCACATAAGAGAATACAAGGAGTACATATGCAAAAGGTGATCAATGCCTTATTCTCTCTAAAGAAAGCTACTGCATCTTTGCGCCTTAGGGTTTTGTAACCAAGTGCTTCTTAATCTTCATTGTTAATGAAGTGAAGAACTTTGTAGCCAACATCTTCTTCTAGTTGGTGATTGAAGTCGCGTACTGGGATCCGCACAATTGGTTAGTCACGTACTGGGATTCGTGCATCATCAAAGGGTGGCGTTCATATATTGAAGAGTTCAGAGGTTCTGAAGCAGTAGAAGGTTTCTGCTATGGGTTCATATACGGGGATTGTAGAGTCTAGGGACAAAGGTTTTATACTAGATCTGAAACTTCTCTTTACTATAGTGGATTGCTTTTCGGGAAGGTTTCCCCCTAAGTTTTTTTATGTGAAACTAGTTTGTTTCATTGGTTTTCCTGAGTCATCATATCTTGTCTTATTTATTTTTCCGCTACATGATTTTGACATGATATTGATGTTTGTTTGCTTTTAACAAGTTTTATTCATAATAAATCTAATTAACAACTTGGGTTTAAAACTTGTTAATTCTATCAACTGGGGTCTAAATTTCCCAACATGGTCTTTAAGAGAATTACGTTTTACTTCTTGAGAAATCGGGTGAGTATGCAAAGGTAGCAAAGGCGGCTGTGAAGAAGATGGAGAAAGCTGAGGAGGATTACAAAAGTCTCCTGGTCAGATATAAGAAGGCAAAATGTGAGATTGAGTCACTGAATGGTGAGCTATCAGAAGCTTACACAAAAGTGAGATTTCTTGAGCAAGAGGTAGTGCAAGCACATGCCAAAATAGAAAGGGTCTCCTCCAGGAAGTTAGAAGAGGTTATTTCATCTCAAAAACCTTCCCCAGACAAGTCCGGATTGGGATACACTGGAGAGAGTAGCTCATCAGCAAATGTCAACAAAGAAGTAAAGTTTGTAAAGGCCAAAAAGACGGTTGTAGAAAAGCCTATTCCTGAGAAAGTTAAGGTTGATAAGAAGAAGAAGGTGGTCGATCAACGGGTGTATAATAAGTCCTGTAATCAATCAGAAGCCAGATTTGAAGCTAGAGGAAGATCTCTTCCAAGATCACAACGGGGTCGTAAATCAAACCATGTTTGTCACTTTTGCGGAGTGCAAGGACATACAAGACCCAACTGTCACAAGCTAAGAGCATTGAACAATGCAAGTGCTCCTCGGACTCGGGGAAGAAGAAATGACAATAGGTCTTGGGGTGGTGAGCAACCAAGAAGTCAAAACCATGATCCAGGAATGATGGACATGATGAAGATGATTGGTGCCTTCACCAATTGCTTGGAAAGCTTCACACGAAGGTTTGACAATCCTAACTCTCATACCCGATCCGTCAAGGATATCACCCCAAATGCACGTGACGTGTGGGTGACGAAGGGTACTCATGCATAAGCATTACAACATGTCCATGCATTAATACTTCCTATGCTTTGTGAATATGTTTGGTTGTATGCTTTTTGCTTCTGATTGTTTTGATTTGTTGCTAGTTCATTTGTTTCATTTTAAAATGTTTGTACATTGTTTTTGATCAATCTTTTATTACTTTTATGTCAAAAATCCAAAAACACATAAAAAGTAGAAAATCCAAAAAGTTTGATTAACTTTGTTGAGCTTTGTCTCAAAGCATGTTTTGCCTTGTACCTCTGTACTAATGGCTTTGTGCATCTATGAGCTTAGCTTGTCTCATATGCACTCATATCTTTGTGAGAAATATCTTGAAATCTATGTGATTGTTGTAAATAGATCTTCAACCTTGTCATAAATAATTAGTGAATGGTTTTGTTGATCTTGAGACATGCATAAACTTGTGCTTATATATCTTTCCACCTTTTTTTTTTTTTTTTTTATTGCTTTTAATTAAAGGGCTCACCAAATGTAAATCTCCAAATGAAAAGAGATATTGAGCCGCAAAAGCCTGTTGCACATACTAGTATTTGACTAGGAAAAAGGGAAAGCGACCAAAATATATTGTATGATGCCCAAAAAGCCAAAGGCTAACTCATCAAATTGAAATATTGAAAATTTCAGGCATCGATCTTACAATGAGATGTTTTGATTCAAAATGATTAAATGTTGTGATGTATATGGAGCCAAATGAAAAACTTCAAAGAAATGTATTCAAGTTTCTGTGGGAAGTCATATATGCACATTTCTATAATTGAGATGGATCACATTATCTAGTGCTAGTTGTGTATGCCTTGATTGAATTGATCATTGAAGCTTCACTTTAGACTAAAGCCTATCTCATTTTTGATAACCACACACAACACACAAGTCTATGTTCAGTGAATGCCATATTCATTTGTGTGATTGTACTGTTTTAAATGTGTTTTCACAAGCTCAATCTTTGTTGATCAAACACAAAAAGATTTTTGAGTGTTTTAACTTGTTTTTGGAAAGTATTTTGTTTTTACAAAAATGTTAAAAAAAAAAAATCAAAAACAGTGTTGCCCTGTTTTGGCGACTTAGTCGCGGGTTAGTCCAGTTGCATGCCCCAGTCACGAGCTCACTCAGAGATTTTTCACGACTCACTGGCGAATCAAGGTTTCAGTTGCGAAAAATACTTAGAAATTTTTTCAAAATTTGAGTTTTTGTGATTTTCGCAGCTTAGTGTGGCGACTTGTTCGCAGGTGGAAGGTCCAGTCGCGAGGGGGTACATAGAGATTTTCGCGGCTCCCCTAGCGACTATCTCGCTGGTAGGCCTTCTAGTCACGAAAAGCACTTAGAAATATTTTTCAAGATTCTTAACTTCTATGTGTTTCGCGGCTTACCTGGCGACTAACTGGCGACTTGATCCAGTCGCGAAAAACGCGTGTTTTGCGTTTTAAGGACAGTTTTTCAAAAACTTTTTTCAGTTTTCCCTCGATTTTCAATGACTGTTCATTGTCTTCCCCAAAATATCTCTCTCAAACACTCTGTGTCTCTATTGCAAAAGGCATCCATTTTTGCATTATGTCTACTTCAAACATCAAGAAAAAGGTATGGGTTTTCCTTCCCTCACTTCATACTTACTGATTTGATCTTTATTTTCTTGATTTGTGAGTTGCAACTATGTTCTGCGAAATAATGTGTTCGAACATGGGTTTGCCTAAAATGTTGGGTATGATTGTTTGAGATTAATTTCTCTTGTTGCTAAGCTTATTTAGTGTCATGTTTTTTAATCAGGTTGCTAGTCTTTGTTCTGAGCATTAATATTTGATAGAGTTTTTTTTTTTTTTTTTTACTCTTTGGGCATATGAGTTTGGGGTTTTCTGTGTTTCATTTTGTATATGGTTTTTTGGTTTTTCAGAATGTATGAGTTTTGAAGTCTGTGGCAAGCATTGTTTTGATTTTAAATCACCATATCTTGTGTGTGCTGCTGCCTTGGGGTTTTCTTGCATATTTCATACTCATTATGTCATGTTTCATTGACATATGCTCTCATCTGTCTGATTGTGTTTTACACTGTCCATTTCTTGTATTTAATGCTTGCTCCTGTCTACATCTATACAGAATATACTTGTTTGATTTGATGAAGTTCTGATTTGTTCTATCCATATTTTGGTTATCAACTATGCTTGGTCTGTGTGTTGACTTGACACTCTGTTACTCTCTTTGTAACTAACTTGTTACTAATATGTGTGCATTTCTTCATATTGTGTTTTGCTCTTGTTGTGGCCTTTTTAGCGCGTTTACAGATGGCCCTATCTCCTTCAAAGAAAAAGACCTCTGCTAAAAAATCTGAAAATGGATCCTAACCTATTTAGGTCAGTTCAACACTTTGAGAGATATAAGGACTCTTTCTTAAAAGGAACCATCATCCAGGAAAGATTTGTTGGTTTAAGGGATTTGAAAGACACCTTTATTCCAAGCTGTTTTGAGGGTAGAGGTTGGGAGAAGTTACTGGGTGATCTACCTCTTGTATGTGAACCTTTAATAAGGGAATTTTATGCAAATGCAAGCATAAGGGAGGATGAGTTGAAATGTTGGGTCAGAGTTCGTGAGTTCACCTTAGATGCTCATGACATTGATGAGGTTCTAGGGCTTGAAGGTTTAGAGGATTATGAATTCACTAATTACAAGGACAGAATGCTCTCTCTAGACACTGTCCAGACTAGGATTGGTGGAGTTAAAGAATGAAGATGCCTCAACACTATTGTCTTCCCTGTTGACATGAGGTGTCTAACCACAATCATGATGTTCAATTTATATCCTATAAGAAATATGACTACCCTTACTAATGCCAAAGCTATCTTCCTCATGGAGCTCATGGAGAAAACATTCATTGACATAAGTTCTCACATATATGACACAATTGTGGATGAGACTAGAACCACCTCAAGACCCAAGCTGATATTTCCTAGTCTTCTCATGAGGATTTTCAAAGCAAAGGGTGTTGAGATCCCTCAAGGTATCAGTCACATGGCTCCTCTGTCAGCCATAAACAAGTTTACCCTCACAAGGATACAAGTCCGTATTCCAGGAGATGAAGAGGAGGGTGACCAAGGAGAAGGTAATCCTATGGAAACTGAAGCAGAGGTTGTAGGACAGATTTCCACACCCAGAAGCAGAGCTAAGAGGAGCAAGGCTTCTACTTCATCAGCTATACCTCCTGATGCATTTCAGATCATTCTGGAGAGGCTTGATACACTCAGAGAGGTTCAAAATCAGCATACTGAAAGGATGACAGCAATGCAGGATCAGCTTGATGTACTTTCAGCTAAGTTTGACAGCATCTACACCAATCAGGAGTAGTGACCCTTTGGCCATTCCGGTCAAAAAGGGGGAGAATTTTTTAGGCAACTTTTGAGGGGGAGTGCTTGTTTGAGGGGGAGCTTTAGTTATTATAGTTGTTATATACTCTTGTTTTGTCTAATATTTTTTCTGTTATCTGTCTGACAGTTTTTATCCTGTGTTGATGTTTTTAATACTTTTGGAAATCTTGTGGTTCATTGGTATAGTTATTTATTTTAGAAGTTATTCAGTATATAATATGATGTTATTCAGCATATTTTTTACTTTATGAGTTTAAAATTTGTACCTATTACCTTTGTAGGTTTTTAAGGTTCTTAGGTTTTTTTTTTTTTTTTTTTTTTGTACCCATGTTGCTTTTGTAAGCTTTTAGGGTTTGTCTCTATGCATATTTGTAGGCTTTTATGGCTTGTCCCATGCTTATGCAGCCTTTATGCTATGATTGCTTTGTACTTCAAGCTAAATGTTATGCATTCTCCTTAAGTACTTTCACTCTTGTGCCTTTGTAGGATTTTATTCCTAGATGCATATACTTCAAGTATTATGCATTGGTTGAGTGTTGGTTATTCAAGTGATTTGCTTTGTGCTTATTAGCTTGAATGTCCTGTTGTTCATTCCAAGTGAGAATGAACAGTGTGATCACTTTCTTACAGTGATTGCTTGGTTGGTGATGCCATGGTTTATTACTTTATTCCATCTTCCTTGATCACATTGTGCTTGTTTCATATGCATTACAAGTTTTATGCATACAATGATCTTATTGTGTTATTGTGTTTCAGGAGATGTTTTGGTCTATGGTTCAAGTGCTTCACAAATTCTAGAGTTAGGTGTGAGTGAGTATTCCAACTGTTCCCAACTCACGCGTTAAGTTTAGAGTTTGTTTTAGGGTTTTGTCATGGAATAGCCAAAGGGGAAGATTGTAAGGTTGAATTTAATCAACCATCTTGTTAGCTTTATTTCGTACCAAATTTGCTTGTATTTTAGCATTTAGTAACCCTGTATTTAGGTGGGAATCTTATAAAGGTAGTAAGTGAGAGAGTGTGAAGAAATGCTCAAGATTGTGCAAAGAAACAGGGACTCGCGACTGGATCTCGTGGGTGGCTCGCAACTTGCAAGTCGCCAAAAGGTGCACACATGCCAAGCATGCCAGAAGCTGAAGAGTCGCACCAGCTGTTGCACTACAGGACAAAAGTCCCAGGCTGGCCAGGCCATTAGCTTGCGGCTTGAACTCGCAACTCAACCCAGTCACAAGGTCAAGTCGCCAAAATGCCCTGTTTGGGAAAAACTGACATTTCACATTCCATTCTCACCCTAGTATAAATACCCCTCATTCCCACGAAATGTAGAGAGCTTCCAGAGAGAATTTTGAGAGAGAAACCTTAGAGAAAACAAGATTGCCTCATCCACAATCTTCACCTAAGAGACTTTTCAAATTCCTCTACTCTATTTCTCTCCATTGATACATCCTTGAGAGGTTCTTGACCAAATCATTTTCTCACCATACCCACGTCTGTGAGAAGGTTTTTTTGATGAGAAGGTTTTTTTGGTGCTAAGGGAAGCAGTTTGGAAGGGACCAATGACTATTGGTTGATGCTATGGTTTATAGCGGAATCCGGTAAGCTAGAAAAGAAAAAGGTTCAGCGCAACCTCGTTGGAGCAAGAAGCTTGGAGGGCTTAGGTACCTGGGTAGATTAGGCTTGGAGGGTCTATTGCTGTTCATGTATCCCATCTACATTTTCTAGTGGATTATTGACCGCTTGGAGGGCGGCGGAGAGGTTTTACGCCGAGAGCTTCGGTTTCCTCTTCGATAACACATCGTGTGCTGTCCTTGTGTTTGCATCTCTCTTCCCTTTATCTTTGCCTTTTATTTTCTGCTGTGGATGTGATTTTAATTGGCTTAGATTGTATATCAATTCTGTGTTTGGCTTATGTTCATGTTCCGCACATTAATTGTTTGATAATAAGCTTGAATTGATATTTTGTTATTTGGGGTCTAAACGTTCAAGAGTTTTTACACACATATTGAACTTTCAAAATGGATGTTAAGACAACTTTCCTAAATGGTGATCTTGATAAGGAAGTTTACATGGAACAACTTGAGGGTTTTGTACTTCCTAGAAATGAAAAGAAAGTTTGCAAGTTAGTCAAGTCTTTGTATGGCTTGAAACAAGCTCCAAAACAATGGCATGAGAAGTTTGATTCAACAATTTTGTCAGATGACTTTGTGCACCATAGTTTCGACAAATGTATGTGTTTCAAATTCATAAAGGAATATGGAGTCATTGTATGCCTTTATGTTGATGATATGCTTATATTTGGTACGAATATGAAAGGTGTATGTGAAACTAAAAAGTATCTTTCTTCTATGTTTCAAATGGAAGATTTAAACGAGGTAGATATTATTTTGGGAATCAAAATTAAAAGACTTAGTGAAGGATTTTCATTGTGCCAATCTTATTATGTTGAGAAAGTGCTTCAAAGATTTGAACATCTTAATATAAAGGAAGCAAATATGCATTTCGATCGGAGCATAAAGTTGGGTGACAACACTGGAAGAGTAATGGCATAGCTCAAGTATGCTATTGCTATTGGTAACATGATGTATGGTATGCATTATACAAGACAAGACATATCGTTTTCAGTGGGCAAACTTTCTAGATTTACAAGTAATCCAAGTGTGGATCACTAGAAAGCAATTGGTAGAGTTCTTGGTTATTTAAAGAAAACCATAAGTTTGGGACTCTTTTATTCTGAATTTTCAGCTGTGTTGGAAGGTTATTCGGATGCTAGTTGGATTACTAGTGTAAGTGATAACAAATCCACGTCTGGTTGGATATTCACTCTTGGTGGGGGTGCTATTTCTTAGGCATCAAAGAAACAAATGTGTATTTCTCACTCCACTATGGAATCAAAATTTATAACCTTGGCAGCAGTAGGCAAGAAAGCGAAATGGCTAAGAAATATGTTGTTAGACATAGAGTTATGGCCACAACTAATACCATCCATTTCAGTGTACTACGATAGTAAAGTCACCTTGGGCAAGGTTTTCAGACCCGGACCATTCATTGAACCATAAAAGGGAGAGGTTCAAGGTTTTTAAGGTCGAACTGAGGTCGAACCGGGGTTGAACCGTGATGACGTCATAATTAATTTAATAATTATTTTAAATATATATAAAAATATTAAATTAATAAAATTCACAACTTTATACAATTTCTGAAATAGTGAAATTCACCAATTTTTTACAACAGACCCATCACAAGATTCACAACTTTCACAAGTTAAAGATTGATGTTCACAGATTATAAACACATACTTATCAAACAAAAATTATAAAATATAAACACACATTGAAGCATAAATTTAACAGATGATATGTTGCTTGATAACTTAAGAAAAATTGGCCAAAAAATATAAATTGACATAAAAGAAAGAAGAATTAAAAAGGATAAAGTACCTTACAATCTGGGCAAGGATGTGATGGAGTAAGAGTGACGGCGACGAGGAAGAGATGTAATGAGAGTGAGAGAGAGGCAGAGAGTGATTTAGAGAGTGAGCTACGATCTGGGCTGAGCTATGACGACGACGAGGGAGAAAGGCAAAGATGAGAGATGTAATTGAGAGAGTGAGGGAGAGGCAGAGAGCTCAGAGAGTGATTAAGAAAGTGAGGCGAGTGTTTCACCATTTCAGGGTTTCTATTTTGTTCAATGCATATGCTCCAAACAACGCCGTATAAGGAAAAGAAATAGAGAAGAGATGGAACGACGCCGTTTTAAGCAAGGGAGTCAATACCGTACCGGAGGCCGTTTCGATTTGGTTATTGAAACGAAATATTTCAGTACTGGTTAATACCGGTGTACCGTTTCGGATTTACCGCTATTTTATATAATAATAATAATAATAATTCTCTTAGAGCCTATACTTCTATGTTCTTCAGGACTTAAAAGAATTTGTTAATACATTTAAAGAATAGTTAAATTTCTATTTATGACCCATGTAATGAATTAAACTAAACTCCATGCCACTAGAAGTTGACACTTGCCCATCTAAGCAATTGACTAAATAAAAAATAAAATGTAATTGAAAGACCAAAATAAGCAAGAGATAAGAACCAAGGAGAGTCAAGTGGCTTTGGGAAAAGCAAATAAAATAAGAGGCTTTTATGCTTTTGGCGAAGAAACCAAGAGAAATAGGTACAGTAGTACAGCTTATACTAGTCCAACATTAATGTAAAATTTAAAACATTCAAGCAGAGAAAGCTTCTCAAAAAAGTAGAGAAAGAATTTCAACAAGCAGAGCAAACGAAGCAGGGGGAGAGCAGACGAAGAAGGGAGTGATTACAATGGCTAAAAAGAAGATCTAAGTGGCTAAAACGAAGAAGAGGATGATGTTGTTGATGATCTAGCAAGTTGATGCTTCAATGATGGTCACTAGTTGCTGTAAGTATTAAGTTTTTTCAAAAAAACCCAGTTATATTTGTACTGGTCCGGAACAAAAATACCGCCAAAAAGCTCCGAAATTTGTCGGAATAGCCAAAACAAGCTGGTACACCCCGGTATTTTGGGCAGTACGATTCAACCCTGTTTTTGTACCGGTTCATGCTCCGGAAAGGAATATTCCGACGATACCGGCCAGTACAGTACGAAATCGTCTTCCTTGGTTTAAGGCTTGAATCAAAGCAATCGTTTGAACCGTGTGAACCGGTCACAGTTCACAAAACTGAGCAGTCGAACTGCGGTTGATACGAGTCCATGCTTTTTTTGCATGGAACAGTTCTTCACCTTAAACGGACCGTAGAAATGGCCGGTTCGAGGTTTTCCCGATCAGACCTTACGATCTGGTCCAGGTTTAAAAACCATGACTTTGGGTAGAGCATACAGTAAAATGTATAATGGTAAGTCTAGACATATCGGTCTAAGACATGTTTACATAAGAGAATTAATAGAATGTGGTACCATTTCAATTGTCTATGCAAGGTTAAATACTAATTTGGCAAACCCTTTAACCAAAGCAGTGTTTCGAGATATGGTTGGGTAACATCCCTTAGAATGGGATTAAAACCCTTCTTTTAAGAAAATCACCAATAGTGGGAACCCAACCACAAATTGATTTATTCTAAAAATGTTTAAAGAGTAACAACAAGCTATTGATACGTGGTTAGTAAGAGCACTAATTTTGTGTCTCATTCAGGATGGATTAGTGCAGATTGTTACGATGTATTTGAGGATGAGTTATTACATTCTTAATGAAGTTGATAAAGTATAAATGTCTGTGTAATAGGGACATAAGAAGGAACTTCACTTTTGTGAACATAGAAGTGGTGTTGCTTCAAGCAAGAGTAAAGGGTTTTCTCTTGTAAATGTTCAGTAAACTGAGAAGAGCACAAGGCCATAATATTACTAACAATAGTGGATTTCTTCATGTGTTGTGGATGTTCTCATGTGTGTGTTGTTTCTGATTTCAACACATAAGAGTTTTGGTTTAAGCACCAAGCCACCATTAACTCTGTTGATTTCTTGAGCAATTACACTAAGGGGAGATTTAAGTTAAAAGACACCTTCCATTATGCATGATAGAATATCAATCAAGTGAGACATATATTATTACAACCTAGTGGGGGAATGTTGTATATATAGATATATACATGGATAGGTAGTAATAATGATGTTTGAGTTTGGAGAATATTGTTTCATAAAGTGAAAATTCGAACTACGGCATTTTCAATTGGTTGAAGCTTTGGCTTGATCGATCGAAATAATAAAGAAAAAATCCTGGAGTTTCTAGTTGTCTCGATCGCTGCTCCATTCCTGTTCGACCAATCGAAAAAAGCACTCGATCGATTGAAAGTAACTTTCGACCGCTCAAAAATCGTGAAACAGGATTTTTCTGTAGAATTTACTGGTGACTGTTCAGAGAGTTTAAAGAGGTTTCAAGCCTTGTGAACAGTTTTATGAAACATTTTAACTCTCCATATGTGCCTTTTGATGAAATATAACTCAATGGGTATAAATAAAGGCTTATGTTCACTTAAAAAATAACACAAGAAATCCTGTGGTCATTCTCTGGAATTTCTATCTGTAGAACCCAGCATCTTGGTTGTATCCTGGAGACAAATTTTTAATAACCCTTTAGCAACAATAGTGTAGGGGCAAATATTGTCTAAGGAAAACGATATTGTGCCTCCAAGTTATCTATGTTTCTGTTTGTTTTTTGTGTTAACCTTGTTCTTTCATTATTATTTTGTAAAATATCCCCAACACCAACCATAGGAATTAGGACACCATAATGATCTGAAATCAAGTCTCGTGTTTTATTTTTTATTATTTTATTTTTACTTTTTTTAATAATTTAGGTAATATGAATACAACACTGGAACTATAATATGAATATCTTTAATTTTTACAATAATTTTCTTTTACACAATAATTTTTAGATAATAATTTCGGAAGTATATATTTATATGAGCCATCCCTAAAAATTATTAAAGTTTTAATAATTTTAAGTTTTACGTTGTATTTTGGCTCAAAGTAGGGCTTACAAATTGCAATCTTTTTGGGTGAAAATGCCATAATGGGCTTTTAATGGACCTGATTTGGTGAAAGAGGAACCACTCTCCGCCAACCATAAGGCGCACGAGTGGGCTTTGTGATTGTGAGGATCCTTTAGATTTTTCCAAAATTTCCTTTCCATATTTTTTTTTTCTAAAATTCCTTTCTTGCATCGAGTAGAATACATATATTCAGTTATTTTTATAAAATTATAATGTTAAAATCACTTTTAGGGTTAATTTTTTTACTTATCCCCTTGAAAATCAAATTACTAATATCCTAGAGTCAATAACTAAACACTAAAACCCAAAATTCATCAAAAATATGAAGATTTACACTCTTAATTAAATAAATCATTCTAACCTTGAGAAAAACCCACAACTTCCGAAACCCTAAAATATGGAAATTTAAAGAGATTAGTCTCAGATTTGGAGACATACAGCCTCTCTAGAACCTTTTTTAGCATGCATTAATTTCGATGAGTCTCAGATTTTCTAAACATCCTTACTGAAATACTTAATAATAACACATTCAACCCAAGCTAAATTTATTTATCTACCCAATTTGATTAACATTTTTTTTTTCCTATTCCCTCATAATATATAAAATCTAAGTATTTGGCCTTTTGTCGATTTTTTTTAGATATTGCAATATAAGTTTTCGAAAGTCCATATTTTTTCCATGTCATCAGTCATATATATATATAAAAAAAAATTCTTTTTAGAATTACAAAAATTTATAAACTATTTTAGTTCAAACTAATTAAAAATCAAGGTCTTCTTTGATAAAGCAACATAGTACAAATTTTTTTTTTTTATTAAATTAGGTAAGTAATTTTTTAACATATTCTCTAATTAAAAATTTTACTTATAAAATATAATTGATTAAACATATATCATATAAAAATATTTTTTTTGAACTTTCCATTGGTTAACCAAATATACGTAGGAAAAATATATATAGCTTGTTCGTTTCCACAAAAAAAAAAAAAAAAAAAAAAATACTATAGCTTGTTCGAGAGAACAAGTTCTTTTTCTTTTTTTCATGAATTAAAGAATAAATTTCTACAAATTAATATCTCTTCCTCATTATATAACTCATCATAAAACCAAATACATATTACAAAACTTAAAATATTCCATTTTTGTCACGATTTTTTTCATTATGATTCCAATAAGAACAAAGGAAACGAAGGATAAATTAAAATTGTCTTTTTGGCTAAGAAAAAACAATCTACTTAGCACAATTCACAGGCTTTCTTCTGTTTTCTGATACTACTACTAGGTTTTATAAATGAAAGTGAATGGATCAAACTTTTCTTGGTAAAAGATCATATATATTCATGAGGGAACTTGACTGTAAACGTCATACAGAAAGGAGTGCCAAGAATATGTGGTGAGGATCCAATAACAATATGAAAAATCCAATCTAGACTGGCCAAATCCCTTACAAACTTCATTTGCAATCTTCATTAAAAGGAGTTTTTTTTTTTTTTTTTTTTTAACTAACTAATATCTCTGCGTCATCACATAAACTCAAAAAATGGAACCAAATACATATGGTTATAGTTTTAATTTTCATCCCCAACAAGTGTTGGAAAAATATCATGGAGTGAATAAGAAATTGATGTTTTCTATGTTCGCTTGAAGATGTTTTTAAAAGTGGTAAAAATCCTGAGTCCCACATAGAAAAGGAAAGAGATAATATATGAGTTTATATACTCATAAGTTGGACATTGGGTTAGGCTTTTGGCATATGTGGACTGGACCCACTTGTCTAAATAATATTTTTTATTATTTTATTTTTTGAGTCAGTCAATCTGTGCACAGCAGTTATTACTGAAACAGAATGTCTATTTAGTAACGTATAATTTTTCATAGTCTCTCATTCATAAAAACTATTTTTCAGAAAACTCTTACAATGAGAATATTTTGTGCATTTAATTTTGTGTCAAAGAGAGAGAAAAAGACATTGAGTAGTTCGCAGAGCACGATCTTGTGTGCTTCTTCTTCATGTTGTAGATCATTTTATCCTGGGAGCAAACGTCCGTGAGCCTCAAAGCACCATTGATTGTGTGAGGGGCGAAAATCTGCTTTAAAGATATTATATCAAATACAAGACTTGATCTAAATTGTTCATCCTTCACGCATTTGGTTTGTGAGTTTTTAGTTATTTGCAGATTTCTCTTTATATATATTCAGTACTTGTTTATTGCTTTTACCTATCACATCTATTTGTGTTATTGCTTATTCTTAGGTCTGTGTATTGTTTCTTTTACTTTATCACAAAAGTAAATTGTTAAAATATATCCAACAGTCTTAAAGCAAATTTAAAATATATTTTAATTTATTTTTGTGATTCATGGTGAAAGCGAAAGTTCAAATAGTGTGTAAAACACCTATGAACGTTTAGACCCTCAAATACAAAATTACAAAAACAAGTTTATACACAAACAATGTATGTGCGGAAAGATGAATATAAGTTAAAACCAAATTGGTAAAACACTCCAAACTGAAATTAATCACAACCACAACAGTAATTAAAAGGTAGAGAGTAAGGGAAGAAAGATGCAAACACAAAAATAATACAGCGATGTGTTATTGAAGAGGAAATTGAAGTACTTGGCAAAAAACCTCTCCGCCACCCTCCAAAAAGTCAATAATCCACTAGAGGATAAAGTTGGAATGCATGAATAGCAGAAGACCCTCCAAGCTTTTTGCTCTAACAGGGTTACGCCAAACCTTGTCTTCTCTAACTTACCAGATCCCGCAATAGCCCATTGCATCAACCAAAATGAATTGGTCCCTTTTGAACTGCTTCCCAAGCACTAAAATACCTCCTCACTGATATGGGTATGGTAAAATAAGGATTTGACTAAAGGTACCTCTCAAGGATATGTCAATGGGGAAGGTGAGAGTAAAGGAATTTGGAGAATTCAAGGATGAAGATTGTAGATGAGTCAATCTTGTTTTTCTCTAGGATTTCTCTCTCAAAATTCTCTCTAGAAGCTCTCTATATTTTGTGAGTATAAGGGTATTTATAGTAGGGTGTACGAGGAA
Organism: Quercus aquifolioides; assembly: GCA_019022515.1. NCBI lineage: Eukaryota > Viridiplantae > Streptophyta > Magnoliopsida > Fagales > Fagaceae > Quercus > Quercus aquifolioides. Next base: position 9,483,493 of record CM032328.1, read on the forward strand.
TGCGAAAAGTCAGTTTCAACCAAACAGGGCATTCTAGCGACTCAACCTCGCGATTGGAACGAGTAGCGAGTTTGAGTCGCGAGCTAACTGTCTGGCTAGACTAGAAGTTTTGTCCTGTAGTGCTCTAGCTGTCGTGACCCTCCCCCTGCGTGCTTTTCACGTGTGCTATTCTGGCGACTTACCAATCGCGAGACTCCCTTAAATTGCACATTTCTTGAGATTTCACACTCTCTTACACACTACCCTTACATAATTTTTACCTAAATATATGATATCTAATTGTTAAAATATAATCAAATTTGACACGAAATAAAACTAATACATGATTGAATAAATCCAACCTAAAAAAAAAAGAAATTTTGTAATGGTTAAAAACACTTTATCGGCCATTGGTTTTACTCTGCGCAAAATTTTGGCAAAACTGTGTTTGTGTTTATCGGTGTCGTGTATATCTGTTAAAACTATGAACTTTAATTTTGTTTGGGTTTGACTGCAGAGAGTCCGTTTGGATAGCACTTATTGTTGCTGAAAGTTGATAAAAACTGATTGTTGCTGAAAACACTGTAGCAAAATAATTTTTAAATGTGTAAATAGTATCGTGGAACCCACTTTTAATATTTTTTAATACATAAACAGTGCGTAAACAGTACACGCACAGTACACACAGTGAATTTTGTCCCCCCACCCAGTCAACAAGTGCGGCCAGGAAAAAAAAAAAAAAAAAAAAAAAATAGAAGAAGTAAAACGCAACTTAACTTTCAGCAGAAAAATCTGCTATCCAAACACAGTCAGAATATGGTTTGTATTTACTGTTTTGTGGTTGATCTTTTTCTTCTTGATTATTATATTAGACTAGGACCTTTGTCATATTTACTAGTGTCTGCTCTGTGTCTTTAGATATTTTCCAACCATTTGATAAAGTTGATTTGATGCTGGACAGTAGTGGTGGGTTTAATTAAATTATATTATATAAGGATTTTTGTCCTACTTGAATTATTATTTGGCTGGGGCTTGGTTTCATTGTTCAATTACGGTACGTGTTGTGCCTGCTCTGTGTTTCGTGCTTGACAGTGTTGGTGGTTTTGATTACATTATATAACATTAGGCTTATTTTGTCTCTTACGGTTTATTGCTTGGCTGGGTTTTTAGATTCTATTGTTTATAGTGTTCGCAATGTGCCTGCTCAGATTATGCAGTTAGCTTTACTTTCTATTTTGCACAGTAACGTTTGAACGTAAATATTTATATTTATTTCTTAAACTTGGCTAGTTTTGAGGATTCAATTTGTTTGAATTTTGTTGAACACAGATGTCAAACAAAATTGTTGTGAATCCAGTTGTGGCTCAAACCAACATGAACTTTTCTACTGTGATTTTTGAAGTGAATTTGGTAGGAGGAAATATGAAGGAATGGTGGGTGGACACTGGAGTTACTTGCCATGTATGTTCAGAAAAGAAAATGTTTTTTACATATAATTGTGTGGGTAATGGAGGAAAAATTTTCATGGCAAATTCCTCAACCTCTAAGATTGAAGGAATTGGAAAGGTTGTGCTCAAAATGATTACAGGCAAGTTTCTTACTTTGAAAGATATATTGCATGTGCCAAAAATTCAAAAGAACCTTGTATCTGGCTCATTGTTGAGCAAGAATGGTTTCAAATTGGTCTTTGAATCTGATAAATTTTCACTCTTTAAGAGTGGAATGTATGTAGGCAAAGGATATTTGAGCAATGGCTTGTTTAAGATGAATGTAATAACTACTATTGATAATAATAAGGGTATATCTTCTGTTTACATGCTTGAGCCATCTAATGTTTGGCCTAGTAGATTGGGTCATGTTAATTATAATACTTTACATAGATTGATCAATTTAAATTTATTGCCTATATTTGAAATTTATTTTGATCATAAATATGAATCTTGTGTGGAAGCTAAGATGGCTAGAGCGTCTTTTAAATCAATTGAAAGAAGCACTAAACTTCTAGATTTAATACATAGTAATGTAAGTGACATGAAATCTGTACAAACTAGAGGTGGTAAGAAATATTTTATCACTTTCATAGATGATTGCACTAGATACTGTTATGTGTACTTGCTAAGGAGTAAGGATGAGGCAATTGAGACATTCATGCAATATAAGAATGAGGTTGAGAATCAACTCAACTAAAAGATTAAGGTTCTAAGGAGTGATAGAGGTGGGGAATATGAATCACCTTTTGGTGAGTTCTGTTTACAGCATGGTATTATTCATCAAACCACTGCACCTTATTTACCTCAGCAAAATGGAGTTACTGAAAGGAAAAATAGAACCTTAAAAGAAATGATGAATGCAATGTTGATAAATTCCGGTTTACCACAGAACTTGTGGGGGGGAAGCTATTCTTTCTACCAATTATATTCTTAATAAATTGCTTAAAAAGAAAACCAATAAGACATCCTATGAATTATGGAAACGTAGTATACCTTCCTATAAATTCTTAAAGGTGTGGGGGTGTTTGGCAAAAGTGGTGGTTCCTATTCCTAAAAGGATAAAGATAGGACCAAAAACCGTTGATTGTGTTTTCATCGGTTATGCTCATAACAATACTGCATATCGATTTCCAATTTATAAGTCTGACATTCCTGAACTGTATGTCAATACTATTATTGAATCCAGGAATGCGTCATTCTTTAAGGAGATATTTCCTTACAAATCCACACAAGAGTCAAGTTGTAACGCCCCAAAATCATAAGCAATAAAAGTCTATTTAATCTGAATAATCCATAAAAAAAAAAATATTAAATGAAAGAAACCAACAATCTAAAATCTTATCACAAATGTCAGAGTTCTAATCCACCAAAGACAAAACATCCTTAAAATAATTCTCTAGTACAAAGTTTAATGCCATAAAAATCATAATAAACTCCTCAGTTCCACAAAATAATTCATAATTGTTGTCTTCCACGAGTCTCTACTCCAATAATTCCTCTAATGTATCTGTAATGGGAAATAAAAGGGGGGTGAGATAACTCAATAAGTGGAATTCACTAACATTGGGGTGTGGGAACAAACCTTCAATAAATAATTCTTACAGCAATCTCATAACTTGTAACTCATCAATATTTATCATCAATATTTCACATTAAAAAAAAAAATATCTTTATATTGTGAGCCATCATAATATATATATATACCATCATATAAACAATTTCCTAGGCTTTTCTCGTGGTCAACGTTTACGCCCCGTTGACAGGGTTGTGCTGTCCCCTTTTAGGACTAGAACCTCCTTTCCATCCCTCTTTCTTAAGGTAGGCTCCTTTGGAACCTAAAGGTGCACTCCCTTGCTAAGGAGCTTCCTTTTTGGATCCTCAATAGTATACTCCCTTGCTAAGGAGCTATCAAATGTGCACTGTCCCCTTTTTGGGACCGTCCCTTGCTAAGGACTAGCTGCAATATGATTGTCCCTTGCTAAGGACTAAATACCATACTGAGTTTCTAATCACGACTTGCCATAGGTTTTTAAAACATATACAAGATGCTCACATAAATAATCCATCCAAGATGCTCACAAAAATAATCCAATCATAATTCTCGAAAACATAAGGATATATCGCACATACAAATTTAAATAAATTTAGGTTGTCCCACAAGTTTTTCATAAAACGAATAATTAATGTGCACATCAAGAAATTATAAAATATCCATTTATATGTATAGAATAACAATATATTTCTTATATATATAATAGTTTAATAACCAACACTGTTTGGGAAAACCCCCAAAATTAGTAAACACCACTTACCTCTTAGTTGCAAAAATAAAAGAAATCAACCTCCCTTGAATCACAACAATTCAGTAGAATTAGAACCTAGCAACACCAAAAATAGGTTCATCAATACACAATTTCCCACTTAAAAATCTATTTTCACACTTAAACAGTTTTATCCTAGACAATATTGATATATCCAAAATCCTCCATTTATTCACTTAACTATCCAATTCACTCTAACATTACATCTATCCAATTAATATTGGAAGTCACGTATAGCCTTAATTTATCAATCTAGTTGCTTAGCATTCCCATTTGATGCCGCTGGATAACTATTGACTCTAATATTATATATCTATATTCAATCTAACATGGGAAGCCACGTGATATATATAACCTATCTGAACAACCTAATATATATATATATATATATATATATATATATATATATCTATCTATCTATTAAACAAAAGTAAAAGCCACATAATCAATCAAAGCTTGGACCATACTTCATAGGGAAGAGCATGGCAATACGTGATGTAGCATGGCAAAACGTGATGTAGCATGGCAAATCGTCAAAATGTATTCATAGTTTTTCAGCCTTAATGTTGGACTCAGAACTACCATTCCACTGTGGCTATATAAACAATTGCTATTATACTATTGTAATCATCAACCCAAAGCCCCAAAATCTAGTACACGGTTGAACTAGTGTGAATGCATAATAGCCCGTCAACAATTGAGGCTCAGTGTGAATGCAATAACCATAAGTACTCTTTTCACTTTAACATGGTGACCAAGTCCAAACCTATTACTCTATTTGGCTCAATTTCAAAGTCTGTGTTCCTTCCTGACATATTGACCAAATCTTTATCTAATATAATACAATTGTAGGAGCCCTTTCTATTAGTATAATGATAATCTGACTATTCAAACTTCTTAAATCTTGAGCATGAGAAAAATCATACCTGAAGACTCCAACTCAACGCCACAGTGAAGAAAGGCAAAGTTCAATAGTCGGCTGAAGCAAAAAGGAAGCCTCCATCAGTAAAATACACGTGTGACTAAAGAGGAAGAATGCTAGGGTTTTCAAGGCCCATATATTTACTTATGCCACCTCACTTAGGCTTTATATCCCATAGTATTTATCTTATTTTTAATACCTTAGGCCCAAATTTATTTAATCCATTTAATTATAGCCCTCTTTTAAAATTTACGTATAATAATTTAATTGGTATCAAAATTATGGGGTGTTACACAAGTTGTCATAAGAGAAACTTTGAGTCTACGTCTAGTACCTATCATGATCAAGAGTTGATGGAAGAGAGGAATGAGGTTGAGCCTAGACATAGTAAGAGGGCTAAAACGTCAAAATCATTTGGTCCAGGTTTTCTAACTTATATGTTAGAAAATGAACCTCAAAGCCTCAAGAAAGCTATCCCTACACCTGAGGCGCCTTTCTGGAAAGGAGCTGTCAATATTGAGATTGAATCCATCCTTCAAAATCATACATCGGAACTAGTGGATCTTTCACTAGGTTGTAAACCTCTAGGATATAAATGGATATTCAAGAGGAAATTAAAGGCTGATGGATCTATTGACAAGTATAAGTCAAGACTTGTTGTAAAGGGTTACAAACAAAAGGAAGATGTGGATTATTTTGACACATATTCACCTGTTACAAGAATAACATCCATTCGGATGTTGATAGTTCTTGCAGCATTGAATGGATGTAAAAGCAGCATTCTTGAATGGTGAATTAAATGAGGAGATTTATATGGAACAACCTGAGGGGTTCATTGTCCCTGGTCAAGAAAAGAAAGTGCGTCAGCTTGTTAAATCTCTTTATGGATTAAAGCGAGCTCCAAAGCAATGGCATGAGAAATTTGACAATGCAATGATGTCAAATGAGTTTAGTATCAATGAGTGTGACAAATGTGTGTATATTAAAAATACCGCAAATGGCTATGTCATTGTGTGTCTCTATGTTGATGATATGCTCATTATAGGTAGGAATAATGATATCATTAAAGCTACCAAGAGAATGTTGACTAGTGAGTTTGACATGAAAGATTTAGGTGTTGCAGATGTGATACTAGGAATGAAGATTTCTAGAAAATCTGATGGACTTGTCTTATCTCAATCACATTATGTTAAGAAAGATCTTGAGAAATTCAAGAAATATTATGACAGTCCAATGAGAACACCTATAGATGTAAATTTACATCTAACTAAGAATAAAGGGCAAGGCATATCTCAATTGGAGTATTCAAGAATAATTGGCAGTCTTATGTATATAATGAACTGCACAAGACCAGACATAGCATATTCTGTCAGCAAATTGAGTAGATACACTAGTAATCAAGGGGAAGATCACTAGAGGGCAACAGTTAGGGTTTTGAGGTATTTGAAATACACCATAAACTATGGGTTGCACTACACTCGGTATCTAGTTGTACTAGAAGGGTATAGTGATGCTAATTGGATATCCGACACAAAGGACACCAAATCCACGAGTGGATATGTCTTTACTCTTGGTGATGCAGCGGTATCTTGGAAATCTTCTAAACAAACAAGCATTGCTAGATCCACAATGGAATTAGAATTTATCGCATTGGACAAAGCAGGAGAAGGAGTAGAGTGGCTTCATCATTTCCTAAAGGATATGCCAATGTGGATAAAACCTATGCCTCCCATTTGTATACATTGTGATAGCAAATCAGCTATAGGTAGGGCACAGAGTCATATGTACAACAGTAAGTCTCGACTTATACGTTGAAGACATAATACCGTGAGGCAGTTGCTCTCTAATGGAATTGTTTCCATTAACTTCATAAAGTCGAAAGAGAATATAGTGGATTCGTTAACCAAAGGTTTGAGTAAAGAGCAAGTAAATTGCTCATCGAGGGGAATGGGGTTAAAGCCTATGACCTAAAGTTTCCATAACAGTAACCCCACCTAGTTGACTGGAGATCCTAAGATCTAGGTTTTCAAAGGGATAACAAAATTGTGGAGACTAGTTTCTCCCACCCATTCCTATGATGAAATAGTGATGCCTGTAAGCGATGTTCAAGGTAAGCTTTGCTTTTAATGATTCTTATATCTTGGAATTCCAAGTGGGGTATAGCAAGATACTCTTAATGAGTGTGAAGTGGGCCGCTTCCATGAGAGTTTCAAGGCTGAATTCTCTAAAGCACTTCATGAATTTACCAAGATATGTTCAGGGCCGAAATGAACACAACTATAAGAACGAAATATGTTCGAAAATGAGCTGTGTGAATTCTATTGTCTTGATATACACAAATGGCTGAACAGTTCAAGACATCATGTTCACTGGTTAGCTAGTATATCAGATAGTCTTTCACAAAGGAAAGTTCAAAGCCACAAGCTACTTCTCTCGATACAGTAACTTTTCTTCTACTCTCTCTGTGTCTGCATCATCATTTGCATTGTGTTTATCAATTTCTATTCATGTGGGGGATTGTTGGAAAAATAGCATGGAGTGAATAAGAAATTGATGTTTTCTATGTTCACTTGAAGATGTTATTAAAAGTGGTAAAAATCTTGAGTCCCACTTAGGAAAGGAAAGAGATAATATATGAGTTTATATGCTCATGAGTTGGACAGTAGGTTGGGCTTTTGGCATATGTGGACTGGGCCTACTTGTCCAAATAATAATATTTTATTATTTTAATTTTTGAGTCAGTTAGTCTGTGCACAACAGTTATTACTAAAACATAGTGCCTGTTCACTAACGTATAATTTTTTATAATCTCTTATTCATTAAAACTACTTTTCAAAAAACTCTCCCAGTGAGAATATTTTGTGCATTTTATTTTGTGTCAAAGAGAGAGAAAGAGACATTGAATAGTTCGTGGAGCACAACTTTGTGTGCTTCGTTTTCGTGTTATAGATCATTTTATTCTTGGAGGCAAACGTCCGTGAGTCTTAAAGCACCACTGATTGTGTGATGGGCGAAATATGCTTTAAGGAGATTGTGTCAAATACAAGACTTGATCTGAATTGTTCATCCTTCATGCATTTGGTCTGTGAGCTTTTAGTTATTTGCAAATTTCTCTTTATATATATTCAGTTTTTGTTTATTGCTTTTGCTTATCACATCTATTTGTGTTATTGCTTATTCTTAGATCTGTGTGTTGTTCCTTTTGCTTTATCACAAAAGTAAATTGTTGAAATATATCCAACAACAAGAAACAGAAGTAGGAAATACAAAAACCAAATGACTTTTCGAACTTGGACTGTAGCCAATTAATATGGTATGATCGCTGATGGATGACCACACAACCTGTCTTGTCACTTTTCTATGAAAGAAAATTAAAATTTCAAACCGCTTACATAACAATTACATCTTTCATCTTAGACATAATTCAATCAAAGCAAGTTCTTCAAACTAATAAAAAAACTGGTTTTGCAAACTATATAACCTTGAATTCTAAAACAAAAAAGAGAAAACGTATCTTGACGTAGTGAAATTCAAATCAAGACTTAAGAATACCTTCAATATTCATTCAAATTTCACATGATGCCCAAGATGAATGGCCTCTTAATCAGTTCTTAAGTACGTTGATTTTCCAAAAGAAAAGTTTATTCAAAAGATGATGTTTTTGTTTTAGAGAAAAGCTATTTTCTTTTCTTTTAATCATACGTACATAATTAATTGCCTTGGAAGGTACTTTATTTAATAACTTTTATTATATAAATAACTAATTAACTAATTGGGTTAGCCTTTTGGGCCAGCCTAATTGGGTTTTAGTATGTGGCTTGGGATGGGACCAAAGGGACAAATAAGGCTCTACCTCTAATGGGCCCCGGGCTTATCTGTCAACTCTTGGCAAACCCAAAGTTACCATTAATTATATAACAAGTACTATTATGGAAATATAGTTGCACTTTAAGCCTTATTAATAAGTTATATCACAAGACTCTAATATGATATTATTTGACCCCTCCATGAAATATCCATAGTGAACAAACTCATAATAAACTGTCACTTTGTAAACAACTATTTTATTCCTTGAGTACCCGATTTAATATTTTAGTTATTCATATTTACTGAAATTAGATTTCAATAAATATAAAATTTAGTAACTCCTTACTAAAGTGACTGGCCTTAGATAACTAGTTGTCATTAAACTTATCTCAAGGGGATATTTCATGTCTTTATAGAAAAAGATTATAGATTCCATCTTGAGAATATGAGTTCGCTCAGCACTATGTGTGGTTACCCAACATACTAAGGTTTTGACCGTTAAATTAGATCTCACTCCTGATATATCAAAGTAACTTACATAATCGAGTTCACTATCCTCTCAGGATTGAGACCCTATGAAAATAGAAGTTGTGAGATTAATTGTTCAGGTGACAATTGTTAATTAAAAAATTAATTTCACAGAGGTTCAGTTCAATGTGTCTTACACACTTAAGACATATCAACACATCAGCTAGAAGTCTCCACTTCCAAGATTAAAACAAAACATCTTAGTTGACATGTTATAATCTTCGCAGATGAAATGCCCAATTTCATCACCGACAATGAACTACATTTTGAGTTTATAAGAAATTTGTGATTTATGTCTTCTGTAACTAAATCACATGAATTACATACAATGCATCTCAAGAACTATGATAATGTCCAATTAGTTCATTTACAAATAGTCTCATATAATTAAATAATTTAATTATTTATAACATGCCAATAAATTGGATTTTAGGGCATAAACCCTAACATAAACAAGTGGACAAATTTTCATAACCAGTCATCCTTACCAATCAATGGAGAAAGTGAATCGTGTGAATTAGAACCACAACAACAATTAAACAAAACTAAAACACCAACCGGTATAAGTACTTTAACAACAATAGCAATCAAACAAAGCAAGACAACAACTAGCTGGATGAATGCCAGTAAATAGGTAATGCCCAGGAATGTGTCGGGATAAATAAATCCCCGCCTACGTGTGAATTAAATTAAATATAACCCAAAAAATAAAGAAAATTGAAATCTGCGGAAGCGATAAGAAAACCAACCAATAAGAACACCAAGAATTAAGTGAAAATTCTCCAATATTGTAGAAGGAAAAACCACGGGGCAAATCTGATTAATCCACTATAACAAAATAGAGATTACAACACCCAAGTTATACCCAAAACCTGAGTTCAAAATAAATTAGAAAAATAAAATAATACATTTAGGAACAAATACAAATTTACCACAAAACTTGGTAGCAAGATCTTCCGCTCTAAGTACTTCAACAAAACTTGGTAGCAAGATCTTTCACATAAAGAACTTTTGTTTTTCCTTCAATCGGCTTCAAATTTGTGTTCACTTTTTGGTCTTTCTTTGAATCTCTATGTATAAAATACACGCACCAAGCTTTATGTAAAAGCTCCTATCGCCTACACTCCTTGTTGGCGAAATTACCAATAGTAAGATATATTGGTTACAATAAAATTAGGAATTTAAACGAACAATGTTAGACCGAGGCACGCAAATCTCGCTATCTTGAAGGAGAACGGTTGGCAAAGCTCAAAAACCGATGCAGCATAATTTCACTTTTGACTTGTCCTCTCTAGGATACAAAAGTCTAACAGTTTGTCGTATACCTTGGACCAACTCTGCATAAGTGGTTGAGCTCAAAGCTCCCCCAAAAGAAACACATTTCTTTGGCCCGAAATCCCTGAAGTGTTTACGAATATTGTTGAATTCACTCACTCTCACACACTACTCATAATTACTATAGAAGAAGTAGAGAGAGCTCTTTGCTTTAACTATTTCTCTTCCTTAACTCTTGATATGAAAATAGTCCATAACATAGCTATATCAGTGGCGGCTCTAAGATTATTTTCTAGGGGGTGCAATGAGAAACATAAATTATATAAAATCTAAATAAAAAATGAAGTTGAATATATTGACATTAAAAAAAAAAAAAAAAAAACCACTGTTAGGACATATATGTTTTAACTTGTTTAAGAACATATGTCACTTAATTATGTAAATTGGCTAATCCTTTGACAAAACGCACTCTGCTTGTAATTGGGTAGATCTAGGTGTTTTTAATACTTCAAGAAACAATGTTTCAAGGTCAAGTGTTGAAGTCATCAAGTCTGTCCAAGAGAAAGCAAGTTGAAGTGCAGAATTTTTAAAGCTCGACACCTCTCGATAGCTACCTCGACACCTGCTATCTGTCGAGATTTAAAAAGTCAGAATTCCAATATGATTTTCTTGGGATCCGTGAATGTGTTTTTGGGGCTTCTTTTCTTCTAACCCTAAACATATAAAAGGATTATTTTAAGAGCCGTTTTGGGTGACACAAGTTGCATTATCATTGAGCAATCTCTGTTCAAGCAAATTGTGATCAACAGACAAAGTTCTTGACCTAGTTCATCTTCCATCAAGAAGTTGCTGTGTATTTGCACCGTAGGGTTTTGTAACCAAGCATCTTCCTGCTATTCATCGAGTCGATGATCTGAAGAACTTTGCAGCCAACCATTCTTCCTCAGTTGGTGTTCTGAAGTCGCGTATTGGGATTCGCGCATTGGTTAGTCACGTACTTGGGAGCTGTGCATCAAAGGTGGGAACTGTCGCTACAGATCAAGTCCAATTGGGTATTGGGGTAAGGGTTCAACTGTAGGTTGGTAAGGTACTTGGGATTCCTTTACTTGTAACCGCTTGATTTGATAATAGTGGAGTTTCGGGAGTGGTGACTTGAAAATCACCCGGTGGGGTTTTTGCCATTAGGGTTTTCCCCATTCGTAAACAAATCACCGTGTTATTTATTTTCCGCTGCATATTTAGTTGATTGGTGATTTGTTTGTGCTTCCACAAAATTGCATGATTAATTGGTTAATTAATTACTTTGCTAAATTAATTAATTAGGGTTAATCACAAGGGGTCATTCAGATTGTGACCTAACAAGTGGTATCAGAGCAGGCACACTCTGATTAGGATTTAATCTTTGCTGTGTTTGATCCATTGACCCCTGTTTGTCATGGATAGAGGACAATCATTAATTATACCTCCTTTATTTGATGGCACTAACTATGCATACTGGAAAGTACGCATGAGAGCTCTCTTGCAGTCTTTGGATGAAAAGGTGTGGCAAGCTATAGAGATTGGCTGGACTAAGCCAACAGAAGATCCGGCCGATTGGGATGATGCAAAGATCAAGGCGGCTAACTTCAACAGCAGAGCGTTAAATGCCGTATTTAACGCAGTCACCAATGAGGAGTTCAAGAAGATATCCTCAACTGAAACTGCCAAGGAGGCCTGGACCATCCTCCAGACAACCTATGAAGGAACAAAGGCTGTCAAAGATTCAAAGCTTCAGAGGCTCACTACAAGTTTTGAAGAAATTAAGATGGAGGAGGATGAGTCGTTTGATGAGTTCTATGCCAAGCTCAAGGACATAGTAAACTCAGCCTTCAATTTTGGGGAAACCATCCCTGAACCCAAGATTGTAAGGAAGGTGCTCAGATCTCTACCTAAGAGATTTTATGCCAAGATTACGGCAATTGAGGAATCAAAGGATATAGACAAGATTCCTTTGACTGAGCTGGTTGGAAACTTGCAGACCTATGAAATAGGGTTATCTAGGATTGGCAAGTCCAATAAAGGCAAAAGCATGGCCTTAAAGGCGAAAAGCAGTGATACAGATGAGTCTTCTGATGATGAAGATTCCAAGATGAAGTCCTACATCACTCGGCAGTTCAAAAAGTTTATGAAGAATGCCAATGGAAGGAGCTTCGACAATGACCGCAGGCAGTTCAGTTCTTCTCAGTTTAAAAGCCAAGACAAAGGGAAGAAGGATGCTAAGGAGGGCGGTCAGTATACTGTTCCCGCAGGACCAAAGTGCTTTGGTTGTCATGGGTTCGGACACATGAAACATGAGTGTCCTACATATCTGAAGAGCATTGGGAAAAGCAAGGCCCTTGCTGTAACCCTAAGTGACACTGAGCCTGAAGATGATTCCGACAATGAGGATGACGGAATCCTAAATGCCTTCACTGCCACAGTCAATCCTACTGAAGGGATTTTTGAAGAAGTGGATGAAGAAGAAGAACTGGTGGAGTCAAAATTTGAGAAGATGGATGATCAAGATGATATCCATTCAGCCTATGAGAAGCTTTACAAGATCTCTGAAAAACATGAGAAATTATATAGGCTGGCCACCAAGAAGCTCAGTGATGTGGAACTTGAACGTGAAGAGTTGTCCACAAAGGTTGATGAAGCGAATCAAACTATTGGAGTACTGAGATTTGAAAACAACTTTTTGGCTGAGAAGACCAAGAAGCTTGAAGCAGAGCTGTTTCAAGTCAGAGCTCAACTGGAGAGGACTTCAAGTGCAAAGCTTGATGAGATGCTTACCAATCAGAAATCTGCTTCAGATCGAACTGGTTTGGGGTATGGTATTTCTTTCTCTAATACTGCCTCTACTAGCAATATTGTTTTTGTTCCTCCTGCTAATAATACTGAAATTGAGAATATTGATGTTAAAACTGAATTAGCTAGTGAGAACTTAGACAAAGGGAAATCTATTTTAGGAGCACCCCCTAAGCAAGATAAGAAAGATGCTAAAAACCCTAGGGCTAAGAAGGCTAACTCTCAAAAGCCTAAACAAAAGAAGTAGCATCTCTGTCATCATTGTGGAGCTGCCGGTCATACTAGACCAAATTGCTATAAGTGGTTAGCCACTCAACAGAGCAATGGCGTGATAGCATCTGGAAACCATAATCAGCTTCCATCCTCCCTTGCTCCTCTTGGAGATCTTCTGAAAGCCCTCATGTTCCTTTCAAACTTGAACGGTTTAAATTCTTCCCCCTCACCGCTTGTTCAAGGTTTCAATCAAAGGAAAGGTTCTTCCAAGGTGTGGAAGAAAAAGGACTTTAAGTGATTTCATCACTTTCTTTTTCCCTTCTTGTTTTTCTGTTTATTGCATTGCTTGTGTGTTTTACTTTTCTGCTGAGTCAGTCTAATTTTTGCTTTGTTTTGTTAACATGTTTTGTGTGTTTACTTTCAGTTTTGTTTATTTTGTTTTTGATATAAAAATTAAAAAAAAAAATTTGAAAAATTGAAAAATACAAAAGCAGTGTGTGTTATGTGTACTTTGGTATTTGTGTACCTTGGATGGCCAATGAAACAAAGTTTTCTAAACTTTGTATCTCTTGTAGCTTAGATGAGCATCTCTATGCACAACTAAGCAAGTGAGCTTTGTGGCTCTTGTTTGTGATGAGTAAGATTAGGTTATCTCTTAAAACTTAACACTCATATCACTCTTTTTGACGGTTTGGACTAGAAATCCTAAGAGAAAGGCATAAATAACCATCTCACCACTGTTGCCCGCCAATCATAATATGACACCTGTGTGCTTCGGCATAGCAAAAGTGCAGTGTCAAAGACATTCGTATGCTTCGGCATAGCAAAAGTGCGATGTCAAATGCTTAACATCTTGAGTATTTCTTTTCTCCTTTTTATGCCCATGTATGATATGCTAAATAAAATAAAAAGAAAAATATGCAAAGAAAATAAAAAGCAAAAAGATTAAAAATGCTTTAAATATGGTTGCAAGCGTGTATTCTAGGAGATGTGGGAGTTATAGGATGTACCTCTAAGGTGATAGTCCCCATCAAACAGTTATGATTATGTGTGAGTTAAAAGTTATTTTCTCATATCTCAGATCGTCATAACATCCATACACATATGCAATCTTGCGATGTTTTTCACACACAACACGCAATATTCTTTGCTACATTTGATACATGTGCAGGTACAATGTGATTTGGCCATCACAAAGGTTTTACATGTGCTAATGTATGCTCACTAAACTGTCAAAACTTGTTTTTGAAATATAAAATTGGTTAGACTTGTTTAGTGTGTGTGTGTGTTTTGCATGATCCTTGTGCTCATTTTCTTGTTGAGAGATGTTTTGAGAGGTTTATCACTTCAGTGGATCTTTGATTGAGATGTGTGTTAGATTGCATTCATGTCTGTGTTTTTCCCTTCTTGAAAAATTGCATTTTTATGTGAGCTCGACACCTACCTCGACACCTCCTCGATACCTGATCATCTGTCGAGCTTCTCATATGGTTTCTTATCGCAATCTCAACACCTCCTCGACACCTGATGGATCGATCGAGAAAGTCTCTGTCCTCTCGACAGATCCTCGACACCTGTTGGATCGATCGAGATTCAATTGTGCTGTTTGTGTATTCCTTCTCGACACCTATCTCGACACCTTTCGGATCGATCGAGATTTCTTCTGCCTCCTCGATACCTTCTCGACACCTACGCGATCGATCGAGATTCTCATATCTAAATTTCTCCTTGCATCTCGATACCTCTCGACACCTGCATCTGTCGACGGCATTTTCCTCGACAGCTTCCTCGACACCTCTCGACACCTTAGCTGTCGAGAATTACTGAGGTACCTATTTAGGCGCAGATCGCGATTTTTCACTCATTCTCTCGATCTCACTCGATCTGTCCGAGGCTCTTCATCTCCCAAACCTGTTTTTCTCACTCAAATCTTCAACCCCACTTGGATCTTGCTCATATTTTGCTCAAATCACTTGGTAAGATCGCTATTCTCTTCATTTTTCATGCATTTCATGTTTTGAAAACCTAGTTTTTGGGATTTTTCATAAAATTTGGGGTTTTTCAAAATTGTTGAGTTTTTATTGAAATTTTGGGTTGGGTTTGTGCTTAAATGATTTCAAAATATCATACATTGCATTACATTTGCATTCTAATGATATTTACATGCATTTAGATGTGTGCCTTATGTTTGTGTGCTGCTAGGATTGGATTGGGCTGAGCCCATGATGTTTTTCCTTTGCATGTCACATGCTCATGCATTCCCATGCATACGTAATTCTTGTTCAACATATTTGATATATATTTGAACTGTGTTTGGGACTTTTCTGATTGTTTCCCCCTCTATCTTTTTCTCATTCTTTTTACGTTAGTCGTGTCTATGGCACCTAAACGTAAATCTACTCCTGCTCGGAACCCTCTGCGTTCTGGAGCATCTACTTCTTCTGATTCTGCTTCCTTTGATCTTCAGTTCCATGATGGAAATGCCCATAAGGCATTTTCGGAGAACTTTTTTAGACGAGGTGTTCATTCGGAATGCCAAGTCATTCTAGCGGACTTCGCCGATACTGACCTTCCCTCTGTCATTCACAGTAGGGGATGGGGGTCACTGTGTGACATCCTAGTCACTTGCCCTCTCGTGCTGATACAGGAGTTCTACTCCAACATCCACGGGATTGATTTTTCAGTACCTCATTTTATTACTCGCGTTCGAGGTATGCGCATTCCTGTCACATCGCAACTTGTTGCGGATGTGCTTAGGGTACCTAGGATAGAGTTTCCTGATTACCCCTCTTGTGAGCGTCTGAGGACTGTGTCCAAAGATGAGCTCATCTCTGCTTTTTGTGAGCGCCCTGCAGATTGGGGTGAGCATCAGTTCACATCATGTAGGCCTTTTGCTAAAGGTCCTAGATTCATGAACATGGTGATGACTTTTGTTCTCCATCCTCTTTCTCACTATAACTCTATCACAGAGCCTCGTGCTCGATTTTTGCTCTCTCTGCTTGAGCATCTTATTATAGACTTCCCTTCTCACTTCATCCGGTCTATCATAGAGGTCTATCTTGATTCGGCGTCCCGTGATAAGCTCATTTTTCCTTCTGCTATCACGCGGATTCTACGCCATTTTTCTGTCCCCTTTCCTGTGTCCGACCACTTCACACACATATCTGTCATAGATGCCGCAACCGTAAAACGTAGTGAGGCGCAGTTCAGGTCGAGACAGCCAGGTGCCACTCCTCCCTCCCGTTCAGCACCATCCAGATCCGCTCCATCTACATCTGCTCCTTCTTCCTCTTCGAGCGATGTATCCCTTGGAGATATTATGGCGCAGCTGCAGCGCATGGACACTCGCCTTGATACACTCTCCGCTGAGTTGTATCAGGTGAATGTTCGTGTTGGTCGTATTGCACGACGGCAGGCGACCATGGGTGGATTTACTCCAGAGGCTACTCCTTCACCACCTACTCCAGCAGCTTCAGATGATGAGGATGATGATGATGGGGATGCTAGCTCTGCCGATGAGATGTCTACATGACACTCTACCCTTTGTCACTCGTGACAAAAAGGGGAAGTAGTTTTGGGCTATGAAAGTAGTCATCTTAGGGGGAGAGTTAGCATAGGACATTTTTGATAGGGGGAGTGTTATCATTTTTTTGAGGGATGTAGTGAGGCTATATGTATTTTTTTCTTATCTTTTAGATACATTGGTCTTGTATATGAGGTTCTTTGACCATTTTTACATACATTGTACTTATCTTATCTCTTATATATGTGGATGTATGTTTCTTTCACCTCTCTCTTCATGTGTTGTTTCTTTTCTATCTTTATACACATGTTCTTTATACTTGTATGCAATCTAATTGTTTCTGTTTCACACAAGATGCCTTGATGAGTTTTGTTTAAAGTGTTTCAGAAATACAGGTTGTCAAAGTCTACTTATCATAAGCTCTCTTCTTGCAAAGTTTTTCAAGAGTTTGTGTTAGGATAGATTTTATTGTATTTAACAAGTGAATATGAGTTGAGTGATTTATGACTTCTCTCATATGCTCATTTGTTTGTTGTGGTTTTGTCACGGATTGCCAAAGGGGGAGATTGTTAGGACATATATGTTTTAACTTGTTTAAGAACATATGTCACTTAATTATGTAAATTGGCTAATCCTTTGACAAAACGTACTCTGCTTGTAATTGGGTAGATCTAGGTGTTTTTAATACTTCAAAAAACAATGTTTCAAGGTCAAGTGTTGAAGTCATCAAGTCTGTCCAAGAAAAAGCAAGTTGAAGTGCAGAATTTTTAAAGCTCGACACCTCTCGATAGCTACCTCGACACCTGCTATCTGTCGAGAATTAAAAAGTCAGAATTCCAATCTGATTTTCTTGGGATCCGTGAATGTGTTTTTGGGGCTTCTTTTCTTCTAACCCTAAACATATAAAAGGATTATTTTAAGAGCCGTTTTGGGTGACACAAGTTGCATTATCATTGAGCAATCTCTGTTCAAGCAAATTGTGATCAACAGACAAAGTTCTTGACCTAGTTCATCTTCCATCAAGAAGTTGCTGTGTATTTGCACCGTAGGGTTTTGTAACCAAGCATCTTCCTGCTATTCATCGAGTGGATGATCTGAAGAACTTTGCAGCCAACCATTCTTTCTCAGTTGGTGTTCTGAAGTCACGTATTGGGATTCGCGCATTGGTTAGTCACGTACTTGGGAGCCGTGCATCAAAGGTGGGAACTGTCGCTACAGATCAAGTCCAATTGGGTATTGGGGTAAGGGTTCAACTGTAGGTTGGTAAGGTACTTGGGATTCCTTTACTTGTAACCGCTTGATTTGATAATAGTGGAGTTTCGGGAGTGGTGACTTGAAAATCACCTGGTGGGGTTTTTGCCATTAGGGTTTTCCCCATTCGTAAACAAATCACCGTGTTATTTATTTTCCGCTGCATATTTAGTTGATTGGTGATTTGTTTGTGCTTCCACAAAATTGCATGATTAATTGGTTAATTAATTACTTGGCTAAATTAATTAATTAGGGTTAATCACAAGGGGTCATTCAGATTGTGACCTAACAACCACAAATGCAAGAAGTATTCCCCTTTACTCATGTAGGAATAGTAACAGAGCTAGAATTCTAGTTTAGGAGGGGCATGATGAAAATAAAGAATTGAAGACAAAATCAATTTCACTTTTTTTAATTAATATAATTAAAAATATACTTAGCAAATTAATCTAAAATTTTGATTAGCATATAAAATATAATGTAAGTGTTAAGTTGTTTCTTTTTTTTTTCCTTGTGCATAGCATTTAGATTTTTTTTACAAATAGATTGTATGACGTTTTTTTATTTTTAAATCATAAAAGTATTAATGTTTATTAATTCCATGCTATATTATGTCTATCGTAAAAGCATTATAGAAGAATTAAAGAAAGTAACATAAAAATTTTGGCATATTAGTTGGAGATGTTGTCACAATATACCATTTTTTAATTTCAAGACTACATAGAGTACATAAAAGAATTTTTCTCTTCATTATATAATTAGACGAGTTGGAAATATTTTCAAAATAAAATTTAAGGTCAAGGCTATTGTTACTAAAAATGATTTTTTTAGGGGAATATAATGAGCTTCTTACCAATCATCAGCCAAGAAAAGTACATTACAAGTGCAGTCAAAAGTGCCAGCCCCATAGCACAATATTACATGCATAGTTGCAGAATATAAGCTTAAAGCAAACAAAAACATACACAAAGAAAATATAAGAAGATACATATTAAGGGGGTGTTAGTTTGGTTGAGGTCAAGGGGGGCAATTGCCCCCTCTCAATCCCCCCCAGCTCCGCTTGTGTAGGAATAATAGACTTCTTATCTTCATTCCCACCCAAACGAGAAAGCGAATAAAGCGAATCAGAAAAACCAAAGAAATCACAGCAACCAAACTACGTAGAACCCCTTTTTGTGTCAAGGGAAACTCTTTATAGCCTAACACTGCAGTCGGGATCACCATGTAGAATGCAACTAAATAAGTAATGACCAAAAATGCAAGAGTGGTGCATAGAGCTATTGTCAAGAGGCACATGCAAAGCTTATTCTTTATCGGAAATCCACTAATAAGTAAGAAGGTGACAATAACGGATGCAATGAAAGAGATAGCATTGAAAATCATGAACTGGACGTAGGCCCCCTCATCATAAGAACCTATCACTGACGTTCCAGCATAAACTGTACTATTTTGATCTCCATGACTAGTAACATTTCCACCTGTTTGCCAAACGCCACCTGGGGGGTTGGCCATCTGTTGGAAAGTGAGAGTTGTAATCACAGTAGCCACAATCATTATTGAACCACGATTCTCTTCTACCCAATCACCTTGGTATTTCAAGTGTTTCCACCATTTCTTCCACCTTTTATTCCTTGACTGTGTTATTTCTATCGATTCACTTGCATTATTCACTTTTTCAACCCTAGCACCGGCATCCAACAACATGTTTCGAATGGCGAAGCTATTGAAATCTTTCGAACAGTCCTCCAACACTTCTAAGGCTGTAGAATCATTCTTGTTCAAGGAATTTACTTCTTCTTTCACTTTATCCACCGATAGCAAGTATTTTACTGTCTGCAATAACTTAATGGGTTAAAGCTATTTGTTTTTGAGAAGCATAAGGCAACCCATGCTACATAGATAGAGAATTTCTTCATTAGCAAAACAATAGGTGAGATGTACAACAAATTGAAAGTTTTTTTTATTAATCTGGAAGCAGTGTTTTTACTATGTAGTCCAAATTCTAAATAAAAGTCAATGTGGAGCTTTAAATTTCCAAAATTCCTTAGAACACATAAAAAATCACAATTTTTACTACAACTGTCCTTGTGGAACACTGTAGCGGTGGAGAAAGTTGTGACAATCAATCATAATTTTTCACATAGGATAGTTATGGCAAAAGTTGTGGTCTATTGTATAATACTAGAATTACACTTAAATTCATGCTTACACCAAAAACGGTGGGATTCTAAACTTTCTGATACAATTTTTTTTTGGTTATTTTATTTGATTACAGATCCCTTCTTATCTCTTCATCTAATTACAAACTTGCCATATTGATTATGGGAGAAAATTTATGGATATGACATTTTATGTCACAACTTTTATAACAACTCTAATGTGGCAGATTGTAAGTAGTTAGGGCTGTCCACAAGAACATAGAAATAGACCCACCAACACAACTGTCTCGGCTAACCTAACGCTGATGACGGTTGGCGACTGGTCTTCCCCTACAACTGAGATGAACAAGTTGGTTGATGGGTCTTCTCATGAAAACTCAACTCCAACCAACCTGACCAATCTATACATTGGAATCTCGCCATTTTTGGTCAGTATGAGTGGTTCTTTGGTAATTTGTTGTTAGATTTGTTGAGATCCACCTAGATCTCATCCAAATTTGGCCATATTTCGGTCAGATCCAACGAGTTTTAACCAAATCCCTCTTCCCTGACTCATGTCGAGGACCGACTCACCCAAACTGACTCCTCTTATCGGTCAGTGGCGAGACTAGATCTTGGTGACTAGAAATTTTTGGGTCAATTTTGGGTTGGGCACAAGCCTGACCCATGGATAGCCCTATGAGTAATGGAGAAAAGAAGTGGATGATTACGAGAATGATTGATAGCCACTCGAAATCTATCACATTAAAGTTGTTTAAAAAAATTGTATAAGAAGAAATTGTGGCTCTAAAACAATTTTAACTCACAGACACAGATAAGTTTTGATTATCTTAGATGGATCATGATCATGTGTAATACCCATCCATTGCAATTACTCCCTTTCTACTCACACAAACTTTTTACCACTTTCACCTTTTTACTTGTTCTCACTTTTTTTACTCAATAATTGAGATTGAAAGTTACATTTTCAACTCTTATTTACAACCATTGAGAACTGTTGCATCTAGTTCAATAGCGCATAGATCTCAATCTGTCTTAGACTCCCTTTGTATATAGTACGTAAAAATCATGTGTCATCATTTATCAAATATGGATATTCTTTAAAAACCTGAAAATCTAATATGAAAGTGTGAATATTGTGTGTATAGGGTGTATATTAAGAAGCGTGAAACAATAATTTCCCTATTAAAAATCGAACTTTTGTGCATATATTTTGGCAAAATTGGGTTTTGTTATAAAGTTGATTTTATAACGTACTCTCTCTTTTGTAATTAATAAACCTGTTAACGCCCAATCATTTTGAAAAGGCTGTTTTTTTTTTTTTTTTTTTTAGGTTGTATCTCAAAAATATAAAATTTAGAAGAATCATGTGTTACCAAATAGGAAAGTGAACTATAAACTATTACCCAGGGACGTTTTGTACTTAAACTTCGTATTCTTTTTTTCCCTGTTTAATGTACTCAAGCTTCCAAAGTCACGTGATCAAGTACTTAGAAAAAGAGCGTGATTGTAAAGTTCTAATTTGTTTTATTTTTTTCAATACGTGTAGTGATTCAAAGTTTTAATTGACGAGGTGGTCTGTTGTAAATTGGAGCACAATCAAAATATAATAATGGCTGATTCATATAAATATGATGTTATTAAAATTAGAGCTTACCACTTCAATATATTGGAAAAATATATATATTAATGAACTCTTAATTTCCAGTTGTTATATCTCCTTTATTAATAGAATTATACAGTCATACAATTTTTATGCTCTAATTTAATTAGTTATATAAAATTACTGGAAGCTAATAACATCATAAATTAATTAACTATAGCTAATTTAAAGTCCAAATTCTTGCAACTCTTGAGTATATTTTTCAATGAAAAAAAATCAATAGTGTAAATTTTAAATGTTTTCAGAATTTTTATTAATATTATACATACCCAAACCAAAAACAAATTCAAAGTAAATAATTAAGATACTAAAAATATTTAAAATACAATAATCCACAATATACAAATTTACATGATTCAGTTATTGACCTATGGATGTTCATGGGTGTATTGGTAAAATGAATTTTACATAATTTAGTTTCCATGTATATTCAAGAAATAAATGAAAACTTACCTCAATTTGCTTTAACATCACAGCTAAATGCAAGATGGTGTTGCCGCCTTCAGAATTTTTGGAGTTGAGAAAATGCCCATCTTCACTCGTGGATTCCACTAATAGTTTTAGAGGCTCCAATTGGTTGTACTTAACACACAAGTGCAAAACAGTTTCTTTTCCTCTAAGCAAAACCTGAGTTGAGTCAGACCGCACAACAATCAACTTCTTCATGACACCAACTCGTCCTCTCATTGCTGCATAGTGGAGAGGAATTTTCCCATCTTGATCAAGAATCAAGCATGCATCTTCATATGCATGTAATAGTGCTTGGACAATCTCAATGTGGCCCTCAGCAGAAGCAAAGTGAAGAGGGGAACGTTTGTGGTAGTCCAACTCAGAAGCAAGACGAGGATTTTGAGCTAAAAGAGTTTTAGTGAAATCAAGGTGGCCAAGCAAAGCTGATATGTGCAATGGGTTTTCACTGAAAGGGGTCAAAGAAATTTTATGAAGGATGAGTGGATCTTTATTGATCAGGTTCTTCAATGTGGTTGTACAACCACTCACTGATGCATTGTAAAGATCAACAATATCATCTCCTCCGTCATTCATTATTTCCATTATTGTATTACCTCTATATCCACTTCTTGCTGACTTAGACGGTTCTATCATATCATCATCTTCACGTCTCATTTGAGCCATTTCCATTCTCTCTCTCTCTCTCTCAATGTGGGGTGGGGGCGTATATGCGTGTGTTCTATGTGATTAGAAACTAGAACTGGATATAAATAGATGCATGTAGTTCACCACTAGCTGTATTGTAATGTTCTTATCTTTGCTTGACCAATTCACATGTATGACAATTCTGCGTCAAATATACACAAGCTATTGACGACGTATTATGGAGAAAAACAAAAGGGAAAAAAACGAAAAAATGAAAAGAAAATAGAGATGATTCTAAAAATGAAATTTCTGGGTAAAAAAAATAAAATAAAGAGAAGTATTATGTTTATAATATTTTTATAATATTTTTCAAAATAAATTTTAAGTGATAAATTATTATTAATTGTTATATATAGGTAAAAAAGTAATAAGTGATGCATTGAAAGTAAAACCATTAATAATTTATTTGTTGTGAAAATATTATAAACATAACACTTTTCAAAAATAAAATAAAGATTTTATATTTTCAGTCAAAAATAAAATAAAATAGAGAGAAAAAAAAATTTCTAAGTTAAATTTCATATGTACAAATTTTTTAAAAGACTTGTTCATGACCAAGTACAATTGATAAATTTTAAATTATAAAAAATACTAACATAAAAAATAATGTGATATAAAAATTAAAATTTGATGATCTTACTACTTACTATATCATTGTTATAAGTGCTCTACGAGATTGGTTAAAAAAACATATTTAAAATGTTATAATTGTTAAATTTACAGGCTTTGTTAAGATCTGTAAAATCCACGCACACTCTTAATTTCCTTGATTTCTTCCTTACCAATCCTAAGAGTGTGCGCGGTTCGATAGGCATTTTTTTTCCAAATTTATTACCGAACCGATAGAGATTGGTTTTTATAATTGGAACCGATGAACACTGCCTAAGGTTGATTTTCTGACCTATAGTGGTGCGGTTTTTTGTGGTCGGTTTAGTCGGTTTGGTCGGTTTGAAATATTAAAAAAAAAAAAAGTTTTTTTAATAATAAAAAAATTGGGCTTTCAAGCCCAATATCAATATATCAACCTATTCAAGATTGCAAGTAAATAGAAACAGTTTTTTTATTTAGCAAGCCATCTATGCACAGACTAATGACATAGTTATTTTATATTATATTATTTTTTTTGGGGGGCTAACCGGCTACTTATTAGACTATATAATATAATAGTCTTTCAGCAGTTTACAGTCCACTATTAAAGTCTTATATAAAAATCAGTAAATCACAACCTTAATCAAACAGTCATCCTTATTATTATATATGTATCCGTGTATATATAATATTATTATTATATATGTAAGTAGTTACAATACAAACAGCCAACCTTAATAGTTAATATTATATTATTATATATGTAAGCATCCGTGTATATATAATATTATATATGTAAGCAGCTACAACCAACCTTAATCGTTAATACTGAATACTTAATATTATATAGGTAAGCATCCAACCTTAATATAATATTATATTTATATATGTTAGTAGCTACTTGGAGTTGGACCCCCCACAAAATAGAAAGACACAGACGTAGTCACACACTCACACAAGCTTTGCTTTGAGAGATTTTAAAAGGTGCTAAAAGCAATAGTATTGGCTTAGCTGCTAAAGCTTTACTCAAACAAATAAGTAATAACCATGGTTTTTACATTCTACTTTCTTGGGTTAGAGGGAAGTGTGTAGGCAAAGGAAGTTTTGGTACAATGACTCAGTGACTCAGTGAGGCTTAGCTGCTAAACTTAATCAAATATTCAAACCAACTTAGATACTTAATCATTCATGCTTTCAGCTTTCCTAAACAAATGAAAAGGAAAAAACAGTAAAACAAGAAGACAAACAAAACTGAAAAGTGAAAACACGAAGAAGCTTACCATTGTTCTGCGTCAGGCGAGACTCAAGACTAAGAGCGAGAGAGAGAGTTAAAAGATACTCTGAGACAAATATGAACTTATATACCCTTGAGAATCTGAAAACCTAGCATAAAACGCATCGTTTTGCTTTTATTATAACACCCACACATGATACGACGTCGTTTTATCAGCTTCATAAAAAAAATAAAAATAAAAAACAAAAAAAAACTGTAGATCCTATATTGGTTCAATTCGGCACAGTCTTGGTTTCGAATTTCTCAATCCGATGATTTCACCGCACCGGCATCAAAATGGAGGGCAAAGTTCAAACGCTGGCCTCGGCTCATTCGGTCAGCGCTACAGTCGAGATGGTGTCGTCAGCGCTGGTCGGTTAGGTTGACTCTGGTGAAGTTTTGCACACCCCTACTTACCACCATGGTATTAGCCAACCATTCAGGGTAGAAAACCTCTTTGATTGCCTCAGCCTGTTTAAGCTTACGGACCTCGTATTTTACAGCCTCGACATGTTCTTTAGATGAATGCTGAGGTAGTTGTTTCTTTGGGGTAGCCTTGGGGTTAACATTTAAATGGTGGTAGATAAACTCGGGATCAACCCCAAGTGCTTTGTATGCACTCCATGCAAAACATCCAAATTATCCTTCAGAAAATCTACCAGCTGCTTTTTATCCTTTACTGGGAGTTGAATCCCAACTTGAAATTATTTATCTATATCCTCGCCAATGATGACCCTTTCCAACTCCTCATATGATACTGGACTATCCGAGGAGGTAGGCAACCCAGGCTGTGGTTGCTAAAATGTTAGCGCCACTTTCGAAGAGCCAATTTCAGCAACACAATGATCAACTGCTGCTACCATACATTGCCTAGCCATTAGTAGGATATTTTACCTTAACATGTAACGTGGATAAGACCGCCCTTATAGCATATAGCCACGGCCTGGCCAGGATGGCAGTGTATGGCGAAAAAGTATCCACCACTATGAAATCCACGCTCACCACCTTATCCTAGTTTGCCCAAGCAATCAAATCGTCCCTTTGGAATAGTGATGTTCCCATCAAACCCGATTAATGAAGCATCATACTGGTCCAAATCTTCAAGTTTAAGTCTTAGAGCTTTAAATAGGCCAAGGTACATAATCTTTGCCTTACTGCCTTGATCAACCAGTACCCTCTTGACATCGAACCCTGCTATCCACAAGGTTACCACCAGGGTGTCATCATGTGACTGAATCATTCCTAACTTGTCTTCCTCGGAGAATCCTATAAGTGGCTACTCTGAAACCCTGGACTTCTTACATGGTGCCTTTTCTTCAGATCTTGCCATTTGTGGCAACACTAATATTACCCTGCTAACTAGATGAGATTCTCTTTCGGTGTTGCAAAAATGACATTTATCGTTCCCAAGGATGATCGAGGTGCTCCACTTCTCTATGGTCTTGTCACAAGTCGATTTCCTTGACTATCTAGCTGCTGCAAAAACTGCTTCAACTTACCAGCCTTTATCAACTGATTCAAGAAAGCTTGTAAAGTTCTACAGTCCTCGGTCGTGTGACCTCGATCCTAGTGGTACTGACAATACAAATTTTGGAGTACTAAAATGAACAAAAGTAAAATTAAAAGACTGAAATGAAATCTAAAAAAAAATTAGAGGGTCAATTTTACATTTTCCGCTATAATATTTTCCTCTTTAATCCTTGTTAACAATTTGTGGGGGTAAAAGTAAAACTCAAAATAATTGATAACCAAAAGTGAAAAAAGCAAAAGCACCCTATACAGTAAAGCAAAGTATCCAACTATCCATTGCCCCTTGAAAGTGGAACCCACTATCTCAAAAGCCTGAGGGCTACTCTAGTCAATGAAGTCCACGCGGTGCATTAGCTGTCCACAATTCACACCGACACTCAAACTAAACCAAGCTTTTCTTCAACCCACCGCCAAGTAAAATGAATTTTTCTCAGTTGAGATTTTAAAATTTTCCTCCAATTATATTATTCCATCATTAATGGGAAATTTTCTCCAATTATATTATTCCATCGTCATTTTGAATTTGGAGTTATGAAAACATAACCCAAAAACTAAACCAAAAAACTCTAAATTCAATGGGCTCCACATTTTTTGATTTTTGGGTGATGAGTTTTGAGTTATATAATTCAAAACAACTCAAACTAAACACTCTCAATATCTTTACAATAAATTTGCCAGCTTTTAATTAACATATTAAAAGTTTGATGAAGAAATTTTTGGTTTTCATCCTAGATTTTGCAATGCGAAAGTTTGACCGCAAAGACCATCAATATGGTTCTTAGAAAGTTCAAAAAGTTATTTCCATGATATTGTTGCAATGTAAAGAGCGTAACTGGTACTTAAAAGGTTCAAAAAGTAACTGGCTATAGTTTATACATAAAAGATTTGTTTAGATTGAATTTATTGTTAATAAAATTGAAAATTAAAAGTTGAAAATTAAAAATATTGTAGCAAAATAATTTTTAAATGTGTAAATAATACTGTGAGATTTATTTTTAATATTTTTTAATATGTAAACAGTAATAATACAGTACATAAACAGTACTGTTATACTGTTACAGTAAAAATTGTCTTCAGATACTGTTTATGCGCTGAAAAAGAAAAAAAAAAAAAAAAAAGGACAGAAACACATACGTAGGTTTGGAATACGTGGTATTCCAAATCCACACAAAGCAAGACTATGCTTGTTTACCGGTCATGGTTCAAAAAGTAAGAGGCTTCTTGCAAGAAGGCTGTTGCAGTTTCTTTTCATCAAAATTGAGAATATTATTATTACTTTTTATAAAAGTTTTAAATTTATTTACGGTAATGAAAATTATTTTTGAGGATTTTAGCTGTGTTTGGGAGAGTAGTTTGAAAAATATTATTTATAATTTTTTACAATATATATGGGTATGAGTTTGAAATACGATACCAAACAGTACTTTATTTTGTTAAAAACTGACCATTGTGATGAAAAGTAATAATTATAGTACTAAAAAGCAAGGCCAGCTCTAGTATATCAACGAATAAGTCCACATTGTACATAACCGGTTCACACTGAATCCACTCTCTAATCTAAAAAGCAGAGCCAGCCAACTGGAATCCACCCTATAATCCAAAAAGCAGGGCCAGCTGTTATCAACAAAGGATGAGTCTGACGTGAGCTTATTTCTTATGGCTTATTAGCAAAAGTCAAAAAAGGGGAGAGAGAGAACTCAGTTTCAGAGTACGTGTATCACTGAGAGTAAACAAGAAAAAAATTTCTAACACAGTAATTTAAACGGTAACCAAATATGGCATCGCCATTTTTTTTTTTTTTTTTCTTTTTTAATGCAAGACAACTTATAGACAAGACCACGGAGATTATTCAGACTTTCCAGACCTCCTGACACACGCTAACATTTTTTATTTTTTGATAGGCACTCGCACGCTAACATCACTTCACACGCTAACGTTCTGTTTTTTTTTTTTTTTTTTTTTTGCAAAAATGTAAAACTTTTTTTTTTTCATTTTTTTTTTAATTTCAGTCTCTCTCAATGTAAGATTTTATTAGAACTTAGTTAAAGATTGCCATTAATTAAGCAAAAACGACGTTTTGACTTTTTTTTTTAATAAATTTCGAAATTTAAAGAAAAAAATCTGAAAAAAGAAAAGAAAAAAGAAGGTTCAGAATCCGTCACCTAACTCCATCACCGAACTGAGCTCATTCTCGCCAAGCTGGATAGTGTACTTCTTTCTCACTTGGTGATTCTTTGCAATATCTGACAAATTATATACCATCTTAGAGCGCTTCAATTTCAGACATGTGCATAAAAAGTAAAAACTCTGAAATTAAAATAAATAAATTTCAAACAAAAATCAATTTATTAGCACATAGTGTGTTACTGTAATGAAATAGCCTTGCACAGCTGAGACGAAGATTTTCTCATAGTAATAAGAGTTAGCTACTGAAGCAATACAGTAATCCAGCAAGTACAACAAACAATAAGCACAAACTAAAGTTATAGAAGATCCAGCATATGAGAACCCATCTTCCTAATCACACAAACCCCATTAATCTCTCACAAACACCGAAATCAATCTAGCCATCGCTAACCCAAATTTGGGTGTAAATACTAATACCATATAATTAAAAAAATACATGCCTTTTTGGAGTTTGCTGAGATCGTTAGATTTGGCTTCGAAATCGCGCTGTAGCTCTCGAATAACGGTTGAGGAAGACATTTGAGTGTGCTGC
This sequence comes from Quercus aquifolioides, assembly GCA_019022515.1. Lineage (NCBI taxonomy): Eukaryota > Viridiplantae > Streptophyta > Magnoliopsida > Fagales > Fagaceae > Quercus > Quercus aquifolioides. The sequence goes on from CM032328.1 coordinate 9,512,715, forward strand.
TTCTTCTTCTGGTTTCTGACTCTCGCTACCACTGAGTTCTCTGGTTTGGTTTTTTTTTTTTTAAATTCCGAAATTTATTTAAAAAAAAAAAGCCAAAACGATGTAATTTTGGCTCAATTAACGGTAGTTCTTAACTGAATTCTAACGGAATCTTATATTGATAAAAATTGAAAGTTAAAAGACTGAAATGATAAAAATAAAAGTTAAAAGACTGAAATGAAAAAGACTGAAAGTTAAAGGGTCAGTTTTATATTTTTGTTTTTTTTTTTTTTATTACTTCACACGCTAACTTTTTTTGGCTCCCGGTCCTGGATCACGCTTCACACCATATATATATATATATATATATATATATATATATATATATATATTATTTTTTAAAAAAAATCAAAATTATATATAGGGATGTGTAGAAAACTCACCGATCCGTCAAATTCGACCCGACCCAACCCAACCCGCCAAGTTGGGTCGGTTTTTAAGGCTTGGTGGGTTGGGTTGGGTTACAAAATTTTTGTTTATAGCGGGTCGGATTGGGTTTGGGTCATAAAATTATAAACCCGCCAAACCCGACCTGACCTACCCATATTAAATATATATTTAATTATTTTTAAAAAAAAATCAGCTGTAGAGCACTTATATATATATTTAATAATTTAAAAAAAAAAATAAGCGGTAGAGCAGCACTTATTCGGTTCCTCCTACTAATACTAATTTAATATATATAATATTATATAATTAATATATTTTTTTTAAATAACCAGTTCTTCCTATCCAATTAGTTCACACAAACCCTAATAAATTACTATTGTTGTTTAGTCATTAGTATTGTTTGCCTTTAAGGAGTTACATTGATACTAATTTTTAAATTTTTTTAATATATTAATATTTATATTTTTTTCTACTCAATTTAATAATAATAAAAAAAAGAATTTGTCAAACTCATGAGTTCAACCCGACCCATGTGGGTTGGGTTGGACTTATGTGATGGGTTGGGTTGAATTTTTTTTGACCCACCATGGTGGGTTGGGTCAAAAAGTCCCCTCAACCCGACCCAACCCAACCCATGCACGTCCCTAATTACATATATATTAAAATACTCAGGTCAGTTCGGTTCTCGGTGGTGTGCACATCTCGGTGCCGATGGCCGCACCGGTCCGATGTCAGTACTGAAGAGATGCCGCCGACCATCGTGCCAGAAACTTTCGGCGAAGCCCTGAGAGGGGCGGATCGGTGCGTTCAGACTAGTTACAGTCGGTGCCAATAGATCAACAAACCAGCCTAATTACATCTTTCATCTTAGACATAATTCCATCAAAGTAGGTTCTTTGGATTGTTGAAAAAACTGGTTTTGCATCTCATATAAAATCTACAGCGGAAGCAACACAAGGATCTATTTCATTCATAAGAGATAACATATAATCTTGAATTCTAAACAAATGAGAGAAAGCGAACCTTGATATAGTGAAATTCAAAATAAGACTTGAGAATATCTTCAATCTTTATCTCAATTCCCTATGGTGCCCAAGATAAATGATCTCTCAATCAGTTCTTAAGTACGTTGATTTTCTAAAGGAAAAGTTTATTCAAAAGATGTTGTTCTTGTGGTAGACAAAAGCTGTTTTCTTTTCTTTTAATCATACGTACATAATTAATTGCCTTGATAGTTACTTTATTAATAACTCTTATTAAATAAATAATTTATTATCTAATCAGGTTAGTTTTTGGGTCAGCCCTCCTCTCATTCTATCAACCTTTTACTTTGTATCTTTCTGTTTCTTATTTGTCTTTATTTTCATCTCCTCCACTTGTTATGCACTTTTAGGTTATACTAGCAAAATACCCATCTGTATAGTCAATCCAAATTTAGAAAAGGAACAGATGCTTAAAAAAAATTAGGAAAAAAAGAAGAAGAGAAATTTCATAATGAATTTTTAGCATACATCATGAGTTCATGACCAAGCAACATAATTTCTGGACTGATATCAAAGACAAAACCGTGGTGGCTGCTAGCTATATCAATGGGAGATTCAGCAATGGTGTGAGAGAGTATTTTTTTTTTTGGTAGCTTAAAGACAGAGAAAAGAGCAAAGAAAGAGCAGAAGGTGGGTGTCACGCAGATTGCTTACTTATCTTTATTAGGTGTCAATTTTTTATGAATTTCTTCATCAAAAAAAAAAAAAAAAAAAAAAAATTTTTATGAATTTCATTAAATAAATAGTTGAGATTAAAACTATTGCACAGTGGGATCTCAATCCCCTTAGAAAAACAAAACTGGATACAAAACGTCCTAGTTCGCTTTGAACAGCTCTCTGACTGTGTGTGTTTCAGTTAGATTTTGCTGGTAATGAATCATCTCTGTCATTTATGCCCATAATACTTTTTCAGTATTCTCAGATTCAGATCTATTCGGCTTTAGAAAATTTGATGAATTGATATATCTGCCTCCATTCTTTAATTGATTAAAATGTATTGTCCCATTGATTGAAACGAATGAATGATGCACGAATTAAGGCACTATGTTTACCACAAAAAAAAAAAAGAATTAAGGCACTACACCTATTTAAAAAAAAAAAATTTGACTAACGTGCTTAAGGTTCGTTTGCATACAGCTAAAAATTGAAAATTAAAAAATACTATAGCAAATAAATTTTAAATGTGTAAATAATATCGTGAGACTCATTTTTAATAAAAAAATTGTTGAAAAGTGAAATTTGTGGGTCCATAAACAGTGAAATTTGTGCTGAAAAATCAACTATTACATCTACTGTTCATTAAACAGTAACCGCAACAGTACATAAACAATAAAAAATGACTGAAACCCATAAAAAAAAAAGTTAAAAATGTAAACACAAATTGTGAACGCACAAACCAAACAAGCACTTAGTAAATAGCGAGAAAATAATTTTCTCACCGATAAAAAAGCTGCTCACGTACTCATTAATGAGAAAGCTTCTCAATAAATGATAAAAATACTACTTGGATTTTATAAAGTTTTTTAAGATGACAGCTAATGTGCTTAACTATTTGAGAGTCTCAATAGTCATATTCTGTTGGAAAGGATGTCACCAGTTCACACTTGACATTGACAAGAGTAATATCTCCTGTATTCCCTTTTTCGTAGGAGACTTGAAAAAAAAATCTTTCACGGTGGGAATGAGTGGCCTTAATGAAGTAGCCCTTCTCGACCATTAATTTTCTGTTCACTTGCTTTTTCCCTCTTACAGAGTCACATGGCCTTCATTTATTTTGTTTTCAAATGGGTCATCTGCATCTTTTAATTATTGTGGTCCCATGGTTGCATCTGAATTTGTTTTTGTCACTGATTACTGATAACGAAAAAGCTTCTCAATTAAATGATAAATGTACGAAATGTTATTGAGCTCATCAACGTAAATAATAAAAAAACTGCTCACGAAAATGCTTCTCACATAAATGATAAATGTACATAATGTCATTGGGCCATTGAATTATCCTTGAAAGAGATTCATTGAATGTCAATAAGTCATTGAAGAACAAAGCAGCTGTCTTTTATTGGAGAATTAAAACAGTTTTAGAGGATATTTTATTTTTAGTAAAATATTTTGGTAATGTATCATTTTCTTTTATATATAAAGATGGCAATGTTGCCGCTTATTTTCTAATCCAATGGGCTGCTCTTTTGAATTAAAGTGGGTCAGTTCTCATCTCTAATTTGTAGTTGATATTAGCTAAGGCTTTAGATAGAAATGGTCATGGCCCTCCATGGACTCTATATCTTTTGTTTCTCCGTATCAGTAAAGTATTTATTTAAGAAAAAAAAATGTACTACATAGGTTTTATGCTTATGAACAGTAACATTTTAAAATCATTCCTTTATCTTGATCATTCGCATAAATCTGTTCAAAATTTTCATTTGTTTTAGCATAAAAATCCAATCACAAAAAAAAAAAAAAAATTAATAATAATAATTTAGGGATGTAACGATCATTTTGTGTTTTTGAGTTAAATAGTTAGGGCAGCATGTGCAAGGACTCGTGCTAGCCGTGGAAAAAAGAAGAAGTAATGATTAAGATTAATTCTAAATTTTATTGGTATCACAAAATAAAGATATAAATCATTTGATTTTTAAAATATATAGAGATTTACATTAATCAAAAGAGACATTAATTTTAAGAATTTTGATAATTATGTCATAAAAAATTAATTTCATTCGTATAAGACAGTGACGGATTCCAGTCCAATATTTTATTATTTTATTTTGACTTATAACTTACACCTCAATAGTTGTGAATATATTGTAATAACAAAAATATGTCACAACATTTTTAGTTGTGCTAGATCTAGGTATGATATTTTATTATTTTATTTTAACCTAAAAGGAATTAACACATGCGTCACAATATTTTTACAATATCTCTATGTATACATTGTACTTAATTACAATGTAAATTTATATTGTAAACACAAAAAAATTGGCAAATTTTGTACACATTTACAAAATTTGTACAATATTTATCATTTTTGTGCAAATGTGTGTAATATTAATCACTTTTGTGCATTTACAATGTAAACTTGCATCAAGTACAAAGTAAACATATAAAGATCTTAAAAAAAAAGAAAAAACAAAAAAGAAAAAAGAAAAAACAAAAACAAAGCTCAAACCAACTGGCATACTTGAAGGAAAAAAGAAAAGAAAAGAAAAAAAAAAACAAAAAGTGCACCTCGCTAATTGATTAAACCAAAAAAATACTATTCATGAGCCTTTGGCTCTTTTTATATAGTTAATAGATATACCAGTTTACATAAATATTTAAAAGGAAAAAAAAAAAAAAAAATTTAGCACTGTAGAATTTAATGTTAAAATGTTGTGGACTAAGCGTTTTTTTTATTTGATCTATAAAAAACTAAGATCTCAACAATTGTGAAAATATTGTGATAACAATAAGTGTTGTAACATTTTCTCAAAACATTTATTTTTAGTTGTGGTTGGTCATAGACTCATATTTTATTATTTTATTTCGACTTATAAGAAATTGACACGTCAATAATTGTGAAAATATTGTGAAATTTGTTATGTCAGTATAACAATATATATAACAGCTTACATAAATATTTAAAAGAAAAAAAAACACAAACCGATTATTGAAAAAAAAAAAAAAAACTTTAAGCACTGTATCTACCATGCCAGTTGAATAAACCAAAAGCACTGCACAATAAGTATTGTAACATTTTCAAAAAACATTTATTTTTAGTTGTAGTTGGTTATGATCTCATATTTTATTATTTTATTTCGACTTGTAAGAAATTGATACGTCAATAATTGTGAAAATATTGTGAAATTTGTTGTGTTAGTATAACAATATATATACCAGCTTACATAAATATCTAAAAGAAAAAAAAAATGATTACTAAAAAAAAAAACTTTAGGCACTGCTATAGTGCAACACTGCACAATAAGTGTTGTAACATTTTCTCAAAACATTTATTTTTAGTTGTGGTCGGTTACAGTCTCATATTTTATTATTTTATTTTGACTGGTAAGAAATTGACAAGTCAATAATTGTAAAAATATTGTAAAATTTATTGTGTTTGCATAACAATATATATACTAGCTTACATAAATATTTAAAAGAAAAAAAAAACACAAACAGATTACTAAAAAAAAAAAAACTTTAGGCACTGTAGCTACAGTGATAGTTACCTAACCAAAAGCATTGTAACTACAGTGCATACGCGCATTCGCAATAAAGCAAAAGTACTGCATAATAAGTGTTGTAATATTTTCTCAAAACATTTATTTTTAGTTGTGGTTGGTCATAGTTTCATATTTTATTATTTTATTTCGACTTGTAAGAAATTGACACGTCAATAATTGTAAAAATATTGTAAAATTTATTGTGTCAGTATAACAATATATATATCAGTTTACATAAATATTTAAAAGGAAAAAAAAACATAAACTGATTACTGGAAGAAAAAAAAAAACTTTAGGTATTATAACTACAATGCCAATTAGTATTTTATCTATTGTAGCTACAATGCCTCTTGGCACTGTAGCTACTATTTAAAACATGAAAAAAACCCTCTCGAAATTAAATTCACTGTAGCAATCACTGTAGTAGTATTGCCACTTTTTATATAGTTAATAGAAATAGATAGTGTCATTTTACTTTTGTCTGCCATCTTATGGGGCACCCAAAATGAAGAGAAAAGAAGAAAAGAAATAGATAGTATCATTTTACTTTTGTCTGCCATCTTGTGGGGCACCCAAAATGAAGAAAAAAAAGAAGAAAAGAAAGTCTGGCCCCGTTTGGCTAGCGTGTTGGGCGTTGCACGTTTACGTTTTCAGTTTTTTTTTTTTTTTTTTTTTTTTTTTTTCATTTCACGCGTTTCCAGCAGTTCTCAGCCATTTTTTACTGTAGCAACACTGTTGCGGCTACTGTTCATTGAACAGTAGCCGCAACATGTGACTTTTTCACACAACTTTTACTGTTCATGGACCCACAAATTTCACTTTTCAGTAACTTTTTCATTAAAAATGGGTCACACGGTACTATTTACACATTTAAAAATTATTTGCTACAGTTTTTTTCAGTTTTTAATTTTCAGTTTTCAGTTTTCAACTGTATCCAAACGGACTCTTAATTGTGAGAAATGAGCAAGACTTGGGTCAAGTGCACAGAAGCACTGGACTAAAGTTGCTTCTGTTAGAAACAATAATGCACAGAGAAAAATAAACGAATAAGCTGAAGAGCAAGGAACACAGAGAAAATGAAGAGAAAAAAGTTCTCGAAACAAAGAAAAAACAAAGAAGAGAAGAGAGAGAGAGAGGGATTAGATTGTGAAATTTAGGGATAAATTTGATACTAGGTGAGCAAAAATGATAAAGAAACCAAGTGTTTTTGTTTCATCTCCGTATCCATTTACGGATTTACCCTAGTATGATTGATTTTTTTTTTTTTTTTTTTGAGAAACTGACTGATATTTAAATTCGCACTAAACAGAAGTGTTTTTATACTAACCTAGGTACTGATACCGGTATGATATGAAATTGACTCCTTTAGTATTGACTTATTGAAAACCTCATAAGCCGTTATGTGATATAATGAATTCTGTTAGGACATATATGTTTTAACTTGTTTAAGAACATATGTCACTTAATTATGTAAATTGGCTAATCCTTTGACAAAACGCACTCTGCTTGTAATTGGGTAGATCTAGGTGTTTTTAATACTTCAAGAAACAATGTTTCAAGGTCAAGTGTTGAAGTCATCAAGTCTGTCCAAGAGAAAGGAAGTTGAAGTGCAGAATTTTTAAAGCTCGACACCTCTCGATAGCTACCTCGACACCTGCTATCTGTCGAGATTTAAAAAGTCAGAATTCCAATCTGATTTTCTTGGGATCCGTGAATGTGTTTTTGGGACTTCTTTTCTTCTAACCCTAAACATATAAAAGGATTATTTTAAGAGCCGTTTTGGGTGACACAAGTTGCATTATCATTGAGCAATCTCTGTTCAAGCAAATTGTGATCAACAGACAAAGTTCTTGACCTAGTTCATCTTCCATCAAGAAGTTGCTGTGTATTTGCACCGTAGGGTTTTGTAACCAAGCATCTTCCTGCTATTCATCGAGTGGATGATCTGAAGAACTTTGCAGCCAACCATTCTTTCTCAGTTGGTGTTCTGAAGTCGCGTATTGGGATTCGCGCATTGGTTAGTCACGTACTTGGGAGCCGTGCATCAAAGGTGGGAACTGTCGCTACAGATCAAGTCCAATTGGGTATTGGGGTAAGGGTTCAACTGTAGGTTGGTAAGGTACTTGGGATTCCTTTACTTGTAACCGCTTGATTTGATAATAGTGGAGTTTCGGGAGTGGTGACCTGAAAAATCACCCGGTGGAGTTTTTGCCATTAGGGTTTTCCCCATTCGTAAACAAATCACCGTGTTATTTATTTTCCGTTGCATATTTAGTTGATTGGTGATTTGTTTGTGCTTCCACAAAATTGCATGATTAATTGGTTAATTAATTACTTGGCTAAATTAATTAATTAGGGTTAATCACAAGGGGTCATTCAGATTGTGACCGAATAAGTGGTATCAGAGCAGGCACACTCTGATTAGGATTTAATCTTTGCTGTGTTTGATCCATTGACCCCTGTTTGTCATGGATAGAGGACAATCATTAATTATACCTCCTTTATTTGATGGCACTAACTATGCATACTGGAAAGTACGCATGAGAGCTTTCTTGCAATCTTTGGATGAAAAGGTGTGGCAAGCTGTAGAGATTGGCTGGACTAAACCAACAGAAGATCCGGCCGATTGGGATGATGCAAAGATCAAGGCGGCTAACTTCAACAGCAGAGCGTTAAATGCCCTATTTAGCGCAATCACCAATGAGGAGTTCAAGAAGATATCCTCAACTGAAACTGCCAAGGAGGCCTGGACCATCCTCCAGTCAACCTATGAAAGAACTAAGGCTGTCAAAGATTCAAAGCTTCAAAGACTCACGACAAGCTTTAAAGAAATTAAGATGGAGGAGGATGAGTCATTTGATGAGTTCTATGCCAAACTCAAGGACATAGTAAACTCAGCCTTCAATCTTGGGGAAACCATCCCTGAACCCAAGATTGTAAGGAAGGTGCTCAGATCTCTACCTAAGAGATTTTATGCCAAGATTACGGCAATTGAGGAATCAAAGGATATAGACAAGATTCCTTTGACTGAGCTGGTTGGAAAATTGCAAACCTATGAAATAGGGTTATCTAGGATTGGCAAGTCCAATAAAGGCAAAAGCATGGTCTTGAAGGCGAAGAGCAGTGATACAGATGAGTCTTCTGATGATGAAGATTCCAAGATGAAGTCCTACATCACTCGGCAGTTCAAAAAGTTTATGAAGAATGCCAATGGAAGGAGCTTCGACAATGACCGCAGGCAGTTCAGTTCTTCTCAGTTTAAAAGCTAAGACAAAGGGAAGAAGGATGCTAAGGAGGGCGGTCAGTATACTGTTCCCGCAGGACCAAAGTGCTTTGGTTGTCATGGGTTCGGACACATGAAACATGAGTGTCCTACATATCTGAAGAGCATTGGGAAAAGCAAGGCCCTTGCTGTAACCCTAAGTGACACTGAGCCTGAAGATGATTCCGACAATGAGGATGACGGAATCCTAAATGCCTTCACTGCCACAGTCAATCCTACTGAAGGGATTGTTGAAAAAGTGGATGAAGAAGAAGAACTGGTGGAGTCAAAATTTGAGAAGATGGATGATCAAGATGATATCCATTCAGCCTATGAGAAGCTTTACAAGATCTCTGAAAAACATGAGAAATTATATAGGCTGGCCACCAAGAAGCTCAGTGATGTGGAACTTGAACGTGAAGAGTTGTCCACAAAGGTTGATGAAGCGAATCAAACTATTGGAGCACTGAGATTTGAAAACAACTTTTTGGCTGAGAAGACCAAGAAGCTTGAAGCAGAGCTATTTCAAGTCAGAGCTCAATTGGAGAGGACTTCAAGTGCAAAGCTTGATGAGATGCTTAGCAATCAGAAATCTGCTTCAGATCGAACTGGTTTGGGGTATGGTATCTCTTTCTCTAATACTGCTTCTACTAGCAATACTGTTTTTGTTCCTCCTGCTAATAATACTGAAATTGAGAATATTGATGTTAAAACTGAATTAGCTAGTGAGAACTTAGACAAGGGTAAATCTATCTTAGGAGCACCCCCTAAGCAAGATAAGAAAGATGCTAAAAACCCTAGGACTAAGAAGGCTAACTCTCAAAAGCCTAAACAAAAGAAGCAGCATCTTTGTCATCATTGTGGAGCTGCCGGTCATACTAGACCAAATTGCTATAAGTGGTTAGCCACTCAACAGAGCAATGGCGTGATAGCATCTGGAAACCATAATCAGCTTCCATCATCCCTTGCTCCTCTTGGAGATCTTCTGAAAGCCCTCATGTTCCTTTCGAACTTGAACGGTTTAAATTCTTCCCCCTCACCGCCTGTTCAAGGTTTCAATCAAAGGAAAGGTTCTTCCAAGGTGTGGAAGAAAAAGGATTTTAAGTGATTTCATCACTTTCTTTTTCCCTTCTTGTTTTTCTGTTTATTGCATTGCTTGTGTGTTTTACTTTTCTGCTGAGTCAGTCTAGTTTTTGCTTTGCTTTGTTAACTTGTTTTGTGTGTTTACTTTCAGTTTTGTTTATTTTGTTTTTGATATAAAAAAAAAAAAAAAAAAAAAAAACAGTGTGTGTTTTGTGTACTTTGGTATTTGTGTACCTTGGATGGCCAATGAAACAAAGTTTTCTAAACTTTGTATCTCTTGTAGCTTAGATGAGCATCTCTATGCACAACTAAGCAAGTGAGCTTTGTGGCTCTTGTTTGTGATGAGTAAGATTAGGTTATCTCTTAAAACTTAACACTCATATCACTCTTTTTGACGGTTTGGACTAGAAATCCTAAGAGAAAGGCATAAATAACCATCTCACCACTGTTGCCCGCCAATCATAATATGACACCTGTATGCTTCGGCATAGCAAAAGTGCAGTGTCAAAGACATTCGTATGCTTCGGCATAGCAAAAGTGCGATGTCAAATGCTTAACATCTTGGGTATTTCTTTTCTCCTTTTTATGCCCATGTATGATATGCTAAATAAAATAAAAAGAAAATATGCAAAGAAAATAAAAAGCAAAAAGATTAAAAATGCTTTAAATATGGTTGCAAGCGTGTATTCTAGGAGATGTGGGAGTTATAGGATGTACCTCTAAGGTGATAGTCCCCATCAAACAGTTATGATTGTGTGTGAGTTAAAAGTTATTTTCTCATATCTCAGATCGTCATAACATGTATACACATATGCAATCTTGCGATGTTTTTCACACACAACACGCAATATTCTTTGCTACTTTTGATACATGTGCAGGTACAATGTGATTTGGTCATCACAAAGGTGTTACATGTGCTAATGTATGCTCACTAAACTGTCATAACTTGTTTTTGAAATATAAAATTGGTTAGACTTGTTTAGTGTGTGTGTGTGTTTTGCATGATCCTTATGCTCATTTTCTTGTTGAGAGATGTTTTGAGAGGTTTATCACTTCTGTGGATCTTTGATTGAGATGTGTGTTAGATTGTATTCATGTCTGTGTTTTTCCCTTCTCGAAAAACTGCATTTTTGTGTGATCTCGACACCTACCTCGACACCTCCTCGATACCTGGTCATCTGTCGAGCTTCTCATGTTGTTTCTTATCGCAATCTCAACACCTCCTCGACACCTGATGGATTGATCGAGAAAGTCTCTGTCCTCTCGACAGATCCTCGACACCTGTTGGATCGATCGAGATTCAATTGTGCTGTTTGTGTCTTCTTTCTCGACACCTGTCTCGACACCTTTCGGATCGATCGAGATTTCTTCTGCCTCCTCGATACCTTCTCGACACCTTCGCGATCGATCGAGATTCTCATATCTGAATTTCTCCTTGCATCTCGATACCTCTCGATACTTGCATCTGTTGAAGGCTTTTTCCTCGATACCTTCCTCGACAGATTTCTCGACACCTCTCGACACCTCAGCTGTCGAGAATTACTGAGGTGCCTATTTAAGTGCAGATCGCGATTTTCTTCATTTCTCACTCGTTTTCTCTCGATCTCTCCGTGCCTGTTCATCTCCCTTTCACTCTCCTTTCACTCAAATCCTTCAACCCACTTGGATCTTGCTCATTTCTTGCTTAAATCACTTGGTAAGATCTCTATTCTCTTCATTTTTCATGCATTTCATGTTTTGAAAGCCTAGTTTTTGGGATTTTTCATAAAATTTGGGGTTTTTCAAAATTGTTGAGTTTTTCTTGAAATTTTGGGTTGGGTTTGTACTTAAATGATTTCAAAATGTCATACATTGCATTTCATCTGCATTACAATGATATTTACATGCATTTAGATGCGTGCCTTATGTTTGTGTGCTGCTAGGATTGGATTGGGCTGAGCCCATGATGTTTTTCCTTTGCATGTCACATGCTCATGCATTCCCATGCATACATAATTCTTGTTCAACATATTTGATATATTTGAACTGTGTTTGGGACTTTTCTGATTGTTTCCCCCTCTATCTTTTTCTCATTCTTTTTACGTTAGTCGTGTCTATGGCACCTAAACGTAAATCTACTCCTGCTCGGAACCCTCTGCGTTCTGGAGCATCTACTTCTTCTGATTCTGCTTCCTTTGATCTTCGGTTCCATGATGGAGATGCCCATAAGGCATTTTCGGAGAACTTTTCTAGACGAGGTGTTCATTCGGAACGCCAAGTCATTCTGGCGGACTTCGCCGATATTGACCTTCCCTCTGTCATTCACAGTAGGGGATGGGGGTCACTGTGTGACATCCTAGTCACTTGCCCTCTCGTGCTGATACAGGAGTTCTACTCCAACATCCACGGGATTGATTTTTCAGTACCTCATTTTATTACTCGCGTTCGAGGTATGCGCATTCCTGTCACATCGCAACTTGTTGCGGATGTGCTTAGGGTACCTAGGATAGAGTTTCCTGATTACCCCTCTTGTGAGCGTCTGAGGACTGTGTCCAAAGATGAGCTCATCTCTGCTTTTTGTGAGCGCCCTGCAGATTGGGGTGAGCATCAGTTCACATCATGTAGGCCTTTTGCTAAAGGTCCTAGATTCATGAACATGGTGATGACTTTTGTTCTCCATCCTCTTTCTCACTATAACTCTATCACAGAGCCTCGTGCTCGATTTTTGCTCTCTCTGCTTGAGCATCTTATTATAGACTTCCCTTCTCACTTCATCCGGTCTATCATAGAGGTCTATCTTGATTCGGCGTCCCGTGATAAGCTCATCTTTCCTTCGGCTATCACGCGGATTCTACGCCATTTTTCTGTTCCCTTTCCTGTGTCCGACCACTTCACACACATATCTGCCATAGACGCTGCTACCGTAAAACGTAGTGAGGCGCAGTTCAGGTCGAGACAGCCAGGTGCCACTCCTCCTTCCCGTTCAGCACCATCCAGATCCGCTCCATCTACATCTGCTCCTTCTTCCTCTTCGAGCGATGTATCCCTTGGAGATATTATGGCGCAGCTGCAGCGCATGGACACTCGCCTTGATACACTCTCCGCTGAGTTGTATCAGGTGAATGTTCATGTTGGTCGTATTGCACGACGGCAGGCGACCATGGGTGGATTTGCTCCGGAGGCTACTCCTTCACCACCTACTCCAGCAGCTTCGGATTCTGAGGATGATGAGGATGATGATGATGGGGATGCTAGCTCTGCCGATGAGATGTCTACATGACACTCTACCCTTTGTCACTCATGACAAAAAGGGGGAGTAGTTTTGGACTATGAGAGTAGTCATCTTAGGGGGAGAGTTAGCATAGGACATTTTTGATAGGGGGAGTGTTGTCATTTTTTTGAGGGATGTAGTGAGGCTATATGTATTTTTCTTATCTCTTAGATACATTGGTCTTGTATATGAGGTCCTTTGACAATTTTTACATACATTCTACTTATCTTATCTCTTATATATGTGGATGTATGTTTCTTTCACCTCTCTCTTCATGTGTTGTTTCTTTTCTATCTTTATACACATGTTCTTTATACTTGTATGCAATCTAATTATTTCTGTTTCACACAAGATGCCTTGATGAGTTTTGTTTAAAGTGTTTCAGAAATACAGGTTGTCAAAGTCTACTTATCATAAGCTCTCTTCTTGCAAAGTTTTTCAAGAGTTTGTGTTAGGATAGATTTTATTGTATTCAACAAGTGAATATGAGGTGAGTGATTTATGACTTCTCTCATATGCTCATTTGTTTGTTGTGGTTTTGTCACGGATTGCCAAAGGGGGAGATTGTTAGGACATATATGTTTTAACTTGTTTAAGAACATATGTCACTTAATTATGTAAATTGGCTAATCCTTTGACAAAACGCACTCTGCTTGTAATTGGGTAGATCTAGGTATTTTTAATACTTTAAGAAACAATGTTTCAAGGTCAAGTGTTGAAGTCATCAAGTCTGTCCAAGAGAAAGCAAGTTGAAGCGCAGAATTTTTAAAGCTCGACACCTCTCGATAGCTACCTCGACACCTGCTATCTGTCGAGATTTAAAAAGTCAGAATTCCAATATGATTTTCTTGGGATCCGTGAATGTGTTTTTGGGACTTCTTTTCTTCTAACCCTAAACATATAAAAGGATTATTTTAAGAGCCGTTTTGGGTGACACAAGTTGCAATATCATTGAGCAATCTCTGTTCAAGCAAATTGTGATCAACAGACAAAGTTCTTGACCTAGTTCATCTTCCATCAAGAAGTTGCTGTGTATTTGCACCGTAGGGTTTTGTAACCAAGTATCTTCCTGCTATTCATCGAGTGGATGATCTGAAGAACTTTGCAGCCAACCATTCTTCCTCAGTTGGTGTTCTGAAGTCGCGTATTAGGATTCGCGCATTGGTTAGTCACGTACTTGGGAGCCGTGCATCAAAGGTGGGAACTGTCGCTACAGATCAAGTCCAATTGGGTATTGGGGTAAGGGTTCAACTGTAGGTTGGTAAGGTACTTGGGATTCCTTTACTTGTAACCACTTGATTTGATAATAGTGGAGTTTCGGGAGTGGTGACCTGAAAATCACCCGTTGGGGTTTTTGCCATTAGGGTTTTCCCCATTCGTAAACAAATCACCGTGTTATTTATTTTCCGCTGCATATTTAGTTGATTGGTGATTTGTTTGTGCTTCCACAAAATTGCATGATTAATTGATTAATTAATTACTTGGCTAAATTAATTAATTATGGTTAATCACAAGGGGTCATTCAGATTGTGACCTAACAAAGTCTTTCTTAAATATATGTTTTGAATAACTTAAATTCATTAGTTAAGTTAAATTTTTTTTAAAGCTGAATAAAAATAAAATTTTACTTAAAGAAAAAGCTTTAAATAATTGGACATAAATTGACTTAAAAAAAAAAAAAAAAAAACCAGCTTATTCGATTTGAACAAACATGTTATTAGACTCATTAACTATCCCTTCTCAATTCCTTAGTAACAAATTATTTTTTCAAAAATTTAGATTTATTGTTAGTGTTGAGCAATGTTAACGACAACAAGATTTTAAGTGGAAAAGTTCACATTGTCATAACAAGGTATGATAAAATAATGATAATTTTTTTTAAATAAATAGTAATACTTATTAGAATACACACAAAAATAGTAATATTAGTATTTTAAATTGGGTTTATAATACATTACATCACCAAAGTATAATTACAAAATTGTCATTTGGAGGAAAATTTAGAGAATTCAAAAAAGAAAAGATTCTTATTTTTATGAGAATCAAAATGAGATTTGTAGGGATAAAGGCCCAAAATTGTATATTGGGGCTTGGGCCTTGTCTGAGGTCGTGAGAATGTCCGAGGAGGGATAAATAACCTTGAAAGGTTCTAAATTGAAAGTCTCGTAAAGAAGGAACGAATGGAGAACGGTCCGAGGAGTAACTCCTCCTCGGACACGATGAATATAATTCAAATCTATATTCCAACAACCTAGGTGACCTACCAGGAGGTTTCCACGATAAGGATGAGTTTCATGCATGTAAAGGAGTGATAAGAACTCAGAAATATCTAAAAGAAAAGTTGCTACCACCACATTAAATGCATTACAGCTACTTTTCTGGCCGCATTTATGTGGAGAATACCTTTGAACAGTGCAGTCTCAGCTACCACAATTCTTAGAAAGCCAAAGAGGGTGTCTGATGGGACGTGCACTCAAGTGAAGGTTTAGATGATTAACAAGTATAGGATCAGGATGGCTTGAGAGGAACTATATAATGTGAGAGACTTTCCACGAAAGGGGGAGGGAGAGAAAAGGAAAGAAGAAATACTGTAGCAATCAAAATTGTACTTGTAAACGGTGATATTGGTTTATACTCAGAATTATCTCCTCGGACAATGAATTTATCCAATCCTATATGTCTTATTCCTGCTTAATCATCTTCTAAATCCATATTAGCCGTTTTTAAATTCATTAGGGCCTAGTTCTTTAACCCACTCTCTACAAATTTATTGTACTGGGCCATCACCCCATTCATCTTTGGGCTTGGGCCGCAAATCGTGTCCTTACAATTGGCGTCGTCTGTGGAAAGAGCTTGTATGATAGTGAAGACAACGGTTAACCATGGCAGAACTGGGTCTATAACAAGCAGAATCAAGGGGATCCCAACATGGTGACCCTTTTCTCAACCTTGAGCAGAGAGGTGACCGTGAAGGAAGCGTTCATATCACACACACTGACAAGAGTCAACCTCGAGGGGGGAGCCATGTCTCCCATGCAAAGAATAACAAGAACATGCAACTGGAGATCGACCAGTTAAAGAGAAAGTTACGCCATGCAAAAAGGAAGCAAGCTTCTCTGAACTCTGATGTTTCTTCTGATGACGAAAAGTACGCTAATTACAGGCAGAGGTCTCGAACCCCGCCCAATGAGTCCTTCTCCTATGAAGAGGAGTATCATCATGAGCGGCGGTTTCGAAGCCCGTCATGTAGAGGTGTGGAAAATGACGCTATGAGCAAGGCCCTGAACCAAATCTCCAAGTCGGCTTTCACGCGTAAGATTGAAGAGGCAAAACTTCCTCAGCACTTTCATCAGCCAGCGTTCACCAACTACAATGGTCGAACAGACCCTGTGGAGCACGTGAGCAATTTCAACCAGAGGATGGCTGTCCATTTCAAGGACGAAGCCTTGATGTGCAAGGTTTTCCCATCCAGTCTAGGACCAATCGCAATGAGATGATTCAACAGCCTAAGAGCAGATTCTATAAATTCCTTCAAAGAGCTCACCCAGGCATTTGGTTCTTATTTTGTCACCTGTCGTAGGGTTTCTAGGCCTTTAGCTTCCCTACTATCCTTAAACATGCGAGAGGGCGAGACCTTGAAAACGTATTTGGATAGGTACTGGGAGATGTTTAATGAGATGGAGGGAGACTTCGACGAGGTGGCCATCAGTACTTTTAAGCTCGGCCTCCCAGCCGAACACGGTTTGAGGAAATCTCTGACTGGCAAACCTGTCACTAGTGTGCGCTAATTGATGGACAGGATTGATAAGTATAAAAGTGTTGAGGAAGATCAGCAGTAGGGGAAAGGATAGAATAAGGTTATCCCTCAGGAGATGAGAGATTTCAGGTCGGATCGGTACAGTAACAACAGAACACGGAGAGATTTTGTTGGACAATCAAGATCGACGAATCTTTAGGTAGTCAACGCTGTATTCTGAGAGCCGGTGCATCAAGTTCTGGAGAAGATTAAGAATGAGTCATTCTTTAAATGGCCAAATAAAATAGTGGGAAACCCCACAAGGCGCAACCACAACCTCTATTGCTAATACCATCAAGATTATGGGCACACCACAGAAAAGTGTAGAAGTCTATGGGACCACTTGGACCAGCTTGTTCGTGAAGGTAAATTAAAACAACTCTTGCATCACTCCAGTGGTCAGGGGGACCAGGCAAATTCAGAATCTCGGAGAGATGATTCTTTAAAACCCTCATTGGGAACGATAAATGTCATCTTCGCTGCACTAGGGAGAACTGGGTCCTGCCCGTCCGGAGTAATGTCCGTGGCTCGGCTATCGGCCGAAGATGCTAATCAAGAGCCGAAGAGGGCTAGAATGGAAATTCAACCAGTATTGGGCTTCTCGGATGAGGATAAAATCGAAACCATCCAGTCTCATGATGATGCTTTGGTAGTTACCCTCAGAATTGGGGGATATGATGTAAAGAGGGTGATGGTGGACCAAGGCAGTGGGGCCGAGATAATGTACCCCGACTTATATAAGGGGCTGAACTTGAAACCCGAGAATCTAACGCCTTACAGTTTGCCTCTGATGAGTTTTGATAGGAAGATTGTCACCCCGAAGGGTCAAATTAGACTACCCATGTAGATTGGTTCAGAAGTTGTGACGATGGATTTCATCGTTGTAGATGCTTATTCACCCTACACAGCAATTATGGCCAGACCCTGGCTTCATATTCTAGGAGCCGTTTCTTTTACTTTGCACTAGAAGGTTAAATATCCATTCGTAGGCCAAGTTAAGGAAATCCTGGGAGATTAGTCTGTAGCTAGACAATGCTTGGTGGCTGCCATCAGGCATAAACTTGAGGGTGAGTCCTCGGCCCTCGCTGAAAAGGACTTATAGCAGTTAAAATCTTCGGCGTTGCCTATCGATGATTCAGCCAAGAAGGCGAAATGTGAAGACTTGGTAAAGGTTATTATTGGTAAAGATCCGAAAAAATTCTTTTAGGTCGGGTCTCAGTTGCCTTCTCAAGAGAAGGAAGAGCTAGTAGAATTCCTCAGAAGAAATATTGATGTGTTTGCATGGGATGCTATTAAGGCCTCGGGGGTGGATCCGGAGTTCATTTGCCATCATTTAAATGTTAACCCAGCCATCATTCCTAAAAAGCAGCTGCCTTGCCGCCCATCTAAAGAGTATGCAGATGCTGTCAGAGACGAGGTGATAAGACTCAAACGGGCAGGAGTAATCAAGGAAGTTTTCTACCCTAAATGGTTGGCTAACATTGTGGTGGTAAAGAAGAAGAACGGGAAGTGGCGAGTATGTGTGGACTTCACAGACCTGAATAAGGCCTGCCTGAAGGATCCATTCCCTATGCCTAAAATAGATCAGCTGGTGGATGCAACTGTAGGCCATCCTCGAATGAGCTTCCTGGACGCCTTTCAAGGATATCACCAAATACCATTAGCCTTGGATGATCAGGAGAAGACTACTTTTGTCACCCCTATTGGGAACTACCACTACAAGGTAATGCCATTTAGTTTTAAAAATGTGGGATCTACCTACCAAAGGACGATGACGAGAATGTTTGAACCACAGTAGGGTAAAAGTATTAAAATTTACATAGATGACGTGGTAGTGAAAAGCAAGGTGGTATCTGAGCATATAGGAGATCTCGGGAACATTTTCGAAGTGCTTAAAAAACACAAGTTGTGCTTAAACACTTCCAAGTGCTCGTTTGGTGTGGGATCAGGCAAATTCTTGGGCTATATGGTAACCCACAGGGGGATTGAGGTCAATCCCGATCAAATCAAGGCTATTAGCAGTTTGCAGCCACCTCAAAATCCCAAAGAGGTCCAGAAACTGACCGGAATGGCCACGACCTTAAACTGGTTTATCTCTCGGTCAGCAGATAAGTGCAGACCTTTCTTCCTACTGATTAACAAGTGGAAGGGGTTTGAGTGGACCGAGGAGTGTGTCTTAGCTTTCCAACAACTTAAAAAATATCTAACTCGACCACCTATCATGTCTAGTCTTGAAGTGAATGAGGTTTTGTATGCCTATATCGTTGTGGCCCCTTACGCTGTGAGTTTGGTGTTAATACGAGTTGAACGTGGCATACAACAGCCAGTTTATTATGTGAGCAACTCGCTACATGAGGCCGAGGTTCGTTATCTACCACTGGAAAAAGCCATTTTGGCAATAGTTCATGGTACACGAAAGTTGCCCCATTATTTCCAAGCACATATAGTTGTTGTCCTCACCTAGCTTCCACTTAAAGCCATACTCCGAAGTGCTAATTACACGGGAAGGATCGCTAAATGGGGCATGGTACTAGGGGCTTTTGATATCAAATATATGCCTCGTACCTCTATTAAGGGCCAAGTCCTCACGGATCTGGTGGCCGAGTTCGCTGAAGCTCATTAGAAGAAGTAGCTTCAACACAAAACATGGATGGAAAATCGGTTGGCATGATCTCCTAATGAGGTCCCTTATGATGGTGCAACAAATCAGAAGGGTTCCGGAGCGAGGCTAATGCTGGTATCCCCTGAAAGGATTACTATTGAGAAATCATTAAGGCTAGACTTCTCGACTACAAATAATGAGACTGAGTATGAAGCTTTGCTGATGGGAATGACTATGGTTCAAAAAATGGGCGAAAAGGTGGTAGAAATGTTCTTGGACTCAAGGTTAGTCGTCGGCCAAGTGAAAGGAGAATTCGAAGCGAAAGATGAAAGAATGCAGGGGTACTTGAGTCAGATTAGATACCTGCAATCAAGGTTTAAATCTTTCAACTTGTTGCACATCCCTAGAAGCAGAAACACACATGCTGATTCCCCAGCCATGCTTGCGACCTCCTCGGCACAGAACCTGCCTCGGGTTATCTTCGTAGAGGATTTATACAAACCCGCAGAGGTGAAGAGAGAAATAATCCAAGTTCACTAGGTCAGAGCAGGACCTAGTTGGATGGACCCTGTGGTACTATTCTTGAAGGAAGATACCCTGTCGGAAGAAAAGTCAGAAGCTGATAGGGTGCAGAGAAAGGCTCCTCGATTCTGGCTGTTCGAGGACCAGAAATTATATAAACACTCATTCTTAAGGCCATACCTATTATGTGTACATCTTGAAGCAACTGAATTACTCCTTAAGGAGTTACATGAAGGAATTTATGGAAACCATACTAGAGGCAGATCATTGGCGCACAGAGCCATCACTCAAGGCTATTGGTGGCCAAATATGCAAAGGGAAGCACAAGAATATATGAAAAAATGAGACCAGTGCCAACGGTTCGCACCAAATATATACCAACCGGGGGGAGTCCTTAATCCTTTGTCCAGCCCCTGGCCATTCGCTCAATGGAGCTTAGACACTGTGGGCTCTTTCCCTAAGGCAGCAAGAAACAAGAGATACCTGCTAGTTGGTACGGACTACTTCACTAAGTGGGTCGAAGCTGAACCCCTGGCAAACATCAAAGATGTGGATGTTAAGAAGTTTGTCTGGAAAAACATTGTCACCTGGTTCGGGGTCCCTCATACCCTCATTTCGAACAATGGTTTTCAGTTTGATAGCAAATATTTTAGGAGATATTACTGTGAGCTGGGAATTACGAATATATATTCTATCACTGCTTATCCCTAAGGAAATGGATAAGCAGAGGCTGTTAACAAGGTCATAGTAAATGGACTCAAGAAGAAGCTAGATGATGCAAAGGAAAAATGGGTGGAAGAATTGCCACATGTTCTCTGGACGTATCGGACCATGCCTCGTAGATCCACCAGGGAAACCCCCTTCTCAATGACTTATGGCATTGAAGCTATTATCCCTTTGGAAACTGGCTTCCCAACATTAAGGATCGGCTCATTCAGTCCGAGTAATAACACTGGGTTATTAGAAAAGAGTTTAGACTTGATTGAAGAGAGAAGGGAGAATGCAATGGTCCAATTGGCATATTACCAACACAAACTCAAGCAGGGTTATGATGCCAACGTGAAACTAAGACCATTAGCACCTGGTGATTTGGTATTGAGAAAGGTTCTGGGCACTGCAAAGAACCTAGTATGGGGAAAACTAGGACTCAACTGGGAAGGACCATACTGTATTACCTTAGGGGCAGGCATCGGGGCATACTTTTTGGAAGATTTAAATGAGCATGTAATACCACGCCCATGGAATGTAAACAACCTGAAAATGTATTATTATTAGTAAATGTTTCCTTGACCAATATGTTCATTTGTTATACAAAGGCTTGGTACTTTCTATTTCTTCTTTTATTTATAAGTGTTTAAATTAAAACCCAATCATGCCTGAAGTCCTCAGACCAGATGATATGGGAAAGTTAACACTTAATGACAACTTTTACAAGTGTTAAACAGATCCTAAGTCATCTCAGGTCTCTCGGACCACATACTTGGGTGAAAGTAACACTCAATGGCATCTTTATAAGTGTTTAAACTAAAACCTAATCATGCCTGAAATCTTCGGACCAGATGATAGGGGGAAGTTAACACTCAATGACAACTTTTACAAGTGTTAAACAGATCCTAAGTTATGTCAGGTTTCTCGGACCACATATTTTGATTAGTGTTTAAACTAAAGTGCAATCATACCTGAAGTCCTTGGACCAGATGATATGAGAAAGTTAACACTCAATGACATCTTCATATAAGTGTTTAAACTGAAACTTAATTATGTCTGAAGTCCTCGGACCAGATGATATGGGGAAGTTAACACTCAATGACATCTTTATATAAGTGTTTAAACTGAAACTCAATCACGCGTGAAGTCCTCAGACCTGATGATATGGAGAAGTTAACACTCAACGACATCTTTATATAAGTGTTAAGCAAACCCTAAATCATGTCAGGTCTCTCGGACCACCTACTTGGGTGAAATTAACATTTAATGGCATCTTTATAAACTTTTAAGACTATTAGTAAATCCTTAGATTGATAACCCTGAGTAAGGTAAAATCCTCAATTATTTATGCAAGCGTTGAAAAAGGTGAAAGGTATCTCCCTCTTTCATGCTTTATCGAGTTCACTACTTATTTTTATTAGAATTATCCTTCATTGGTACTTAGTTAAATTACTTGCATTAGTAGCGGAGTCTTATTGTTGGTTGGTTTTTATTGAAACTAAAGTATTAACAGTTCAAGATTATTTGCAATAACAGTAAGCCTGAAAGTATATGAAATGAAAACATGAGAGACAGAAAGAAAAACACATTCATTAATCCAAAAAGAGAGAGAATACATTATACTCCATGACAACAGTTCAAAAAAAAAAAAAAATAAATAATAAAAAATCCTAGTGGCTAAGTCTTGGCCTAGGGGGCAAAAGGGTTAATAGCCTAGTTTGACTGGGAGATGGTAGCATCCTTGGCTTCAGAAGGGGGTTTCTTTTTTTCCTAGCCCTTACCCTTATCCTGGGCCCCTTTAGCTCCCAGATTCTAGTCATCAGCTGGGCCAAATTCCTTAGAAGCCTCGGGGAGAGCAGGGGTAGCTTGGCTGGTCAGAGGCTACTCGGATGCTTCTGGAACATGCTCAAAAAGAGAGGAATTAGGACTTGGGAGTTCACGAATTTCTGGGTGATAATATATACTCCCAAGCTTCCTCAAGTCAGAGTTTGCAGGAACTCCTGTAGCGTCCACGAACTTACCCCATGATACGCTGCAGTAATCCCGACATACCCCTGAAAGTTCCTCGGCAAGCTTTATTTTGATCTTCCACGCTGAGCAAATAAGCTGCTGACTTCTCAACCTCCACTACCTCCTTAGCCAATTGGGCAGCCACCTTGGCCTTTTGTAGCATTGCTCTGAGGTCCTTGACCATCTGCCTCTCTATGGCCAGGTTTATGTTTGTCAAATAGAACTTTTGACGTTGGTCCTCGGCCTGCCTTTTTGCGGTCTTAAGGTTTGCATCAACACTGTCCTTGGCCTGAATCGCCTCCTTCAACTTTTCAGACAGTTTAGCTTGATCTTGCTTGAGAGCCCCCAATGACTTCTCAATCTTGGCGCGGGATTGGGCCTCTGCCTTAGCTTCATTACGGGCATCCTTGACCTATTCCTCGGCCACGAAAATTTGTTGGGTAATCTACATAAAAAGAACAAAAAGATTTCATGTAAGACAAGGAAAAAGAATGAATAAAAGTGACTAAGTGTCCAATTAGAAGAAATGGGTTAAACCGCTTACCATAGCAAGATCCCTCTTAAGGGATACGAAGAGATCGGGCTGCTTGAAGCGCCTATAAGCGTCCATATCTTTGGGCAGAAGAAGTGGCTGCTCCAAGGCTTCAGCAATGTAACCTGAGTGCCCTCCTTGAAGGCTTCTAATTGTAGCATCCCAAGGGATAGGGGCACCGTCCACTTCCAACCTGGGGGACCAAATACGTGGTGGTCGATGCACATCGGCCCCAAGAGAGTCATTCCGGCTGTCAACGGAAGTTGATCTCCTGCCTTGGTTGTCCTTGGCCACTTTTTGTTGTTTAGTCCCCTTTTGGGTTGCTTTTTGTAACAACTCTGGGCCTGTCTCCATCTCTGATCCATCCTTGTTAGTGGCTCAAGCTTTGGAAAGAGATGGGCAAAGGCCCATGAGTTCTTTGTTGTACCCTTCAGGGCTTCCTTTTGTGAAATAAAGTTCTTTATTCAGCAATATATATATATATACACACACACAACTCATGAGCTTTTGATTAGCCATTGGAAATTCTGAAGTTCACTAACTGAATCGTTTTCTGAAAAAGAAAAAAATATTAAGTAATATGAAAAATCTAGAGATAACATTGCTATTTGAGTTCCCAAAAAAAATAAAAAATTTATTTATGTATTTTTACTTGCATAAAAAAAAAAAAGCATCAGAATTGTATCTTGTTAAATAATTGATGTCCCCTCGACGGATTAGCATACTGTGCTATTTATATTCATTTACCAGAAAGGAAAAAAAAATTAAAAATATCATCATGTTATTTTGTCATGATTTTAAAGTTCTACGTAGCCAGAAAAAGTTTCAATGGCGTTGTTGAAGACAATGTTGGCCAGCGTTCGTACAAGATGTCATTCCCCTAGTAGGAAACTAATCGCTATAGCTTGGAACCCAACTTTAATGGTAGGATTTTGATCTATATTTTGACATTTCACACGCATAGGCAAAGCTTTCTTCATGTCTCGTCATCCTTCATACAACTTTCATTCATGCTTGCCTTAAATATCGCTATGGAAATGAATCTCATTTTGATTCTCATAAAAATAAGAATCTTTTCTTTTTTTAATTCTCTAAATTTTCCTCTAATAGAATTAAATCTTTTTAAGAACAATGAAATAGCGGTAACACAAGGAGAAATAGCGGTAACCAATCATTGACAAAAACGAAGGAATTGTATCAACTATCAATAACAATATCTAAGTCCCATCAAAATAAATAAATAAAAACAATATTTAACACTTGCATTATTTGAGTCTACTCTAATTTCCTAATACTCTGGTTAGTTTCAAGCCAATAGCCCAATTTCTACCAACTATTTTGACAAGACCATAAAATTGTTTGTTACTTTCTCAAAAAAAAAAAAAAAAAAAATTGTTTGTTTATGTAACCAATGTCATCTGTAAATTTTTTTTTTTTTTTTTTTGAGACAACCAATGCATATAAATTTTATTATTATTATTATTTATTTTTTGGTAGAGACCAATGCATATAAATTACTACTAGAGATTTTTATTTAACCAAAAAAAAAAAAAAAAAAATACTACTAGAGGTTTTCATCAAAGCACTGTCTTTTTCCCAAATAATGATTAAAAAGAATCGTGGAAAGAAGGAAAAAGAAACGATTATTGCCGAAGGTGATGTTTTATGCTCCCACAATATTGCAAGCCACGAACTTTAATCAAATACCCACAATGTTGCAACTTGCAAGTCACGAACCTTAATCAAACAATAAATATAGGATAAAACACACAAACGATCCTAAGGTTTAGGCTAGCTAATACTAAGTTTTATTAAGACTTTTTAAAAATATCAAATTTTCTCCCTAAGGCTCTATTTGGTTAAAGGATGAAAAATATTAAAAAGATGAAAAGAATAGATAGATGAAAAACTCATTTATTTAGTTGAGGATAAAATAAAATAACAGAAAACGTAGTTTATAAATTTATTCTCATGTTTATTAAATAAAAAAAAAATTTTTCAATAATTTAGAAGGAAAAAAAATAAAAATAAAACAACAACAACAACCTATAATGGAAGGATGGAAACGGGTGGATAAGAACTCTTCTTCCCATTTTCTCCCCAATTGGAGAGATGAAATTTTGATGGGCTTGGAGATAAAACAATTAAGCCCTACCAAACAACATTTCTTCCCATTTTGTCATCTATTTTCCCCTTTCTTTTTACCATCCTCCCCCAAATCACTACCAACCAAACAAAGCGTAAGCACAAACAACACTTGACATTGTTTGAAAGTGTTTTATTCCTTTCAGTCTTTTGCTTCTTTTCAATAGCATTTCTTAACTACATGAGTCTTACATTCAATGCACTATGGATCATATAGTAAATAATATCTGATTAATACAAAATCTGACCTATATGCTAAGAGCATGAAAAAAATGCAATCCAATAATTAGATTTTCAATATATGTAGTCATGTTAAAAATTTTAAAGCTTCATATTTTTTAGAAACAAATGTATTTTTGACTTGATTTTTTTAATAAAATAAAACACAAAATAAGCTACGTCAAATAATTTTTTAGAAGTACCTCACACTAATTATAACATCTACTTCATAGGAGCATTAAATTAATAAATGAGGTCGAAGACATATCAGGTCGTGTTGAAATTCAGGTTAATCTTGATAGGCCCAAGGCACTAAGGGCTTACCTTTTCATTCTGTAAAATTTCCAAGCAAAAGCATGAAAGGCTATAGTTCCGTTCAATCAATGAAATTCCTAGAAAGTGTTTGTGGCATGCCACCATTAGCCATAACTCGAAATTTTTTATTTAAAAAACTGTGGGGTGAAAAGCCCAACCTAACGTATTGGGCCCAGGGCCCTATTTGAAGACTACTGTTTGTCCGAAGAGATGAAAACACTCGAGCAGAAGCCCATGTAAAAGAAGCATGTCTGGAGAGGAGCATGGTCATAATCCGAGGAGACATTCAATTGTCCGAGGAGTCCATTATCCTCGGATCCGAAGAAGCTTGGTCCGACAGGCGTCTGGGAAGCTCAAATGATCCCCCTGACAAGTGTAATGATGGAGATGAACCTCAGGCACGCATGAGGATAGCAGGAACGGAGAAATATCTAGGAGACAAACTTCAACCACCACATTAAATGCACTGCACCTACTTCCCTGGCCGCATTAATGTGTAGAAAACCCCTGAACAGTGCACTCTCAGCTACCGTCACTCACACAAGGCTAAAAAAGATACATGATGAGACATGCACTCAAGTGGGCGTCTAGATGATGAACAAGTGGACGATGAAGATGAAGGGAGGGGGTACTATATAAGAGGGAGAGGCCTCTGATAATGGGGGACTGGAAAAAAGAAAGTTAGAAAGGAGAAAACTCCATTACTGTAGCTCTAAGAATTGTAACCCACGTTCATTTAATACAAATTCCTCTTCGGACGTCTATGTTTGTATTTGTCCGAGCACGATTGAATGCTAATTTATTCACAAGCACTGCAGTCCAATACTGTTTAATTCATTTCTAGCCTAGCTCTTTCACCCACTCTCTACAAATTTATTGTCTTGGATTCATTGGGCTCACAATCCATACCTTTTGGGCTTGGGCTACGAAAATTGACCCTACAAAAACCATATTTCAAAATTTTAAAAATATCGAAAGTATTTAAAAAAAAAAATTTGTTTTTTCAAAAAGGTTTAAGATAAAATGAATAATTTTAAAAAATTTATTAGGGAAATTTTGTATAAATTTGAAGCCTTATTGAGAGAGAGAGAATTTGAAAGAAAAATTGTAATTGTGAAGGAATTTTATTTTCATTTCATGTCATCAAATTTGTGTAAAAAGAAATGCTCATTATGTATCGGTTGAATATAAACCTTTGATTTGGATATGAGATGAAGAAATATTACTCATTTGAGGGGTCCATCTACCATGGAAATGACATGAAAAAACATCCCCAAATCTCTTTCATTTCTTTACCAAGAAATAAGGATGAATGATTGAGGTCCTATGTAAATCAATTTAAAAATGTCTCATGTGGTGAATATAGGGGCCCAAGCGGTGGGAGATAGGCCTGGGGCCATGGGCCTTAGTTTTCAACTAAGTCTTCCTTTAAAAAAATGTATTTATATTTAAATATAAATGAATAATGCATCATTTTTATTCCTTTTAATACATTCATGTCATGATGTTTCACTCAAATTCCCTCTCTAAGTAAATCTATTTCATAGAAGTCTTATTTATTGTTTAAAAACAAAATCTATTCATTTTTATTGGGATATTTAGAGATATAGAAAAAATGGAAATAATATTAATTATGATCAATATCATTTGAAAGATATATAGTTCGAAAATTTTCAAACTGACTAGATTGAAAAAAAAAAAAAAAAAAAAAACAATTGAGTTATATGAATACTAACATAGTCTAAATATTTTTGTTATATATGAAAAAAAAAAAGTTAACACATGCTGAATCATGTTATTATCCAACTTTATATATATATACACACATTTAACTTCGGCACATTAGAAAAATGTTCTTAACTCCACCACTGAGAAGCTTAACTCCATGCTCGTCCAAGAGAACAGATAGAACAAATATTTGGTCTTCAAATATTTGATATTTTTATTTAAAATCATGTTTATATTTTATTAAAATGTTTCAAAAGATTATTATTACCATGAATAGAAAATATAACAAACAAAATTCATATAAATCATTGTCGCTTTGATGACATTGAGACATGAAATTTTTTTTTTTTTTTTTTTTGAAAGCCAAACCAACTTCATTCAAACAGAACAGGAAATAGAGTCCAAATACAAGGCTTCAAGAGCCGGTGGAGGAGTATCCTCTAACCAAATAATTTCCTCACAAAGGTGTTTAGCAAATCGAGCTAAAGAATGGGCAGCCCCATTGGCAGTGCGACTGATGGCCCGAAACTCCACGTGTCGCAGCCTCCCAGCCAAGCAGCGGATATCATCATAGAGGTTCCCCAAGCGAGACCAATCGGACTGAGCAGAGACAATAGACCTTGTAACGTTTACATTGAGACATGAAATTCAATTTATGGTAATAATAATCTTTTGAAACATTTTATAATGATTTGCAATTTTCAGAAACAATAGTACAAGTGTACAACGTGAAAGACGAGAAGGTGTATGATTGATTGATGAAAGGAGCAGGTAAATAATAGAAGGCATGGATGCACTTTCGCTGATATTAATTGGATGATGCTTATCACCTTTAGTAGCACCATAACCAATGAACCAAAATGACAAATGCACAATATAATACTCGTTCAAAAACAAAAAGGATTATCACTCACTTTCAAATGAAATAGAGAAGATCCAAATCAAATATAATGGTTGCTAGGCTATGAGAATTTTGTTGTGTGCAGTGGGGTTGGGAGTGTCATATTATCAACTATATTTTTTTAACTCTTTCGTTCGGTGGAATTTCACCTTAGAATTAATGATGGGCATCAAGCATGGGTCTTACCTATTCCTCCAAATGTAAAGAGATGATTTCCCTAAATAGAATCATATTTATTACAATCAGTCTGCACAATAATTGTTTACCAGTTCTAATTGAATTATCTTATACCAGCTTCCCTATATATAACTTAGGGTCCGTTTGGTTGGGAGGATAAAAAAGTGGGAGAATAGAAAATGGAGAAAAGATGGAAAAATTGGAGGATAGAAAAGATTTTAATTTCCCTCATTTGTGTCTAGTTGGGAGGGTGGAAAAGTGGAGGGATGAAATTTTTTTTTGTTTGATTGAAAATGAAATTTATATAAATTTACCATCATGTCCCTATTAAATAAAATAAAAAGTAACACATTATATTTTTTAAAAATTGTGTATAGATGGACACTTTAGTAAAAAAAAAACAAAAAGCATAAGAAATTAACCCAAAACTGTTTTCTAAAAAAAAAAGAACAAAAACAAAAACCAACCAAAATTAATGAGAAAATAAACATATGAGCACAAAAAAGAAGAAGAAGAAAGCTACACGTCTAGAAAAAAATCAAAGAAAAAAAGAAGAAGAAAAGAAGGCAACATATCAAGACAAAAGCAAGCAAGCAAGCAAGCCAAAAAAAAAAAAAAAAACCAACACATTAGTAGCAGAGAAAGAAAAAAAAGAAGCTAACACATGTTAGTAACAAAAAGAAAAAAAATCAAAGGAGGAAAGAAAAAAAAAAGTCAACATGTTGGTACCAGAGAAAAAAAAAAAAAAAAAAAAAAGAAAAAGAAGAAGAAGGAAGCCAACACACGTTAGTAACAGAAAGAAAAAATCAAAATCAAAGGAGGAAGAAAAAAAAAAGCCAACATGTTGGTACCAGAGAAAAAGAAGAAGAAGAAGAAGAAGAAGGAGGAGGAGGAAGCCTACACACATTAGTAACAGAAAGAAAAAAAAAAAAAAAAAAAAAAAAGAAAAGAAAAGAAGAAGAAGCTAATACATTGGAGACTTGAGGTAAATTCTAAGGGTATTTTTGGAAGCTCATTTCATGAGTTTTTCTCTCCCAGTTTTCTCTTCATTTTGGAGAAAAAACTTTTTTATGGGCTTTGAGAGAAAACACCTAGGCCCTACTATTTATTTTCCTTCCTCCCCATCCAACTAAACACTCCAAAAAAGTTTTCCTTCCTATTTTCTCTCTAAAATTTTCTATCCACCCTATTTCACATTCAAACGAACACACCTTTAAGCGAAAGAGAGGAAAGGAGAGGGATGAAAATAGTTTAATAATATATTAGTAGCATACCCGTAATTAAAATTGTATATTAAAGGAAATATATTTTCAATATATTATTAAAACTTTAGGAGCTATATGAAATTTTAATAGAGTTTCATCTAGATTAAACTATTGAAATGCAAACATATATTATTATATTAAAATAAAAAATTATGATAGATTATCTAAATAATTAATATAAATTTTAAATTTCTTGAATTTTTTAATCAAATCGGAGCTAAAGTTTTAAATTTCTTAAAACTTAACTAATAGATTTTTTATTAAAATGAATTATAGTTGAAGTAGAAATAGCCACTTAGCACAATCATAATCTTGAAACTTAGTTAATAGAGATTTACAGGTAAACTATCATAATTAATGAAAATTTAACCATTTGTCATGGGGAGAAATAGCCACTTAGCACAATCATGGCTTTTAGACCAAACTTTTATTATATAACATAATATGTATGGTATGTTCAGCCGCAAAATCATTTTCTTTATAGTTTTTTTTACTACAAATATGGTGCATCATTAGTTAAGGTATAACTCTATTATCTAAGTTTCAAGAAATTAAATTCTAGTCCAACTAAGATTTTAGTGTCAAAATTTTTTAAAATTTTAAAATAAAATTTAAAATTTAGTTTATTTATATGAATCATTTATCATAATTTTATATTTTACAATAAAAAAACATGCACACTGCATATTGTCCCTAGAATGATAGTGTGGTGGTTAAACATAAAATTGATGAGTTTACATTTTTCTCTAGACCAATGAACCAACCACCAAAATACCTGACGAGGGATATGTTGATAAATATATAGTTCTAATGCTATTTTCTTACTCGTTTTATATTGCATAATTATTATAATTATTCACTCATGTTCACTGAAAATTGTTTCTTTTCAAGACTCCTCCCTTTTTATTTTAAAAAATTCAAGACATGCTTATGTCTTAGCTGGACATAGACTTTTAACTTAGATGAGATAAGGAAGTATTATAAATTTGAAGGGTCCATTTATTAAATATCTTGTAAATATCTGTGAGTCTTGTAATTACCTATAGATATTAGTTTAGTTTAGTAGTTTTTATATTGTAGTGTGTAAATAAAGTGTTAAGCTAGAAGCCACTTGTCATGTTTGTATTGGCTGATTGTTGGTCAAATTTGGCTACTTTGTTTTCTGTTGTATATAAAGAAACAGAGTGATATATTTAATTAATACATGAAATCATTTTACACAAAGCTCCAGAATGTTCATTCTCTCTCTCTCTGCATGCCTTCATGTCTCCGCATGCAATCTGCCATCGCTGAACCTTCTTCGAGCTTGCGTTTTCATTTCCAACATTCACCATGGAAACGACATGGAAAAAGAATCTCCTAAGCTATTCCATTTCTTTACCAAGAGATAAGGATGAATGATTGAAGTCCTACGTATACCAATTCAAATACATTTCTTGTTGTGAAGGTAAGGGCCTGAGGGTTGTGCGACAGGGGGCTATGGACCTTAGCTTTTTAAAATTCTTCCCCTCTTCTATATTTTTATATAAAAATTTAAAAATTTATGCATAAAATTTAACTAAGAGGGACTCCTATTTTTTAAAAAAATTGTACAACATTTATATAAAATGACTAATCATCATTTTTATGCCTCATAATATTTTTATGGCATGTGTAGTTCATTAAATTAAAATTTATTCAAGGTATATTTTGATTATTTTCCAACCAACACTAATCAACGAAAAGGCAAAAGCACAGTACAATCCTTGTTCAAAATGGATCATCTTGTTTTCAAATGAAATGGAGATGATCCAATTTTATGGTTGTTAGAGCATCTCCAACAGATGTTCTATTTCTATAAATCAACCCAAAAAGCCCACTGTTCACCCTCCAATAGCTTCTCTAAACACAAAATTTTTCCAATTTTTTTTTGAAGTTGCTACAGTAGTTCTCTTAATTTAGAGAACACTGTAGCAAATCTATACCCTTATTTTATCTTAAAAAATTGCCCAGTGGTATTAATTTACTATTCTTTCTCTCTCATCCAAATGTTTTTCCTCCTCTCTATTTTGCTCTTTGGTTTCTCTTCAGAATACATCAACGCCACACGACGCCATGGCCACACCATCAGCTTCTTCCTCAAAATCTTTAGAAAACCACTTCTGGCAAGCTCTATCGGCCTCTTCAAACCCAAAACCCATCGGCACTTCCTTCCTCTCTCTCTCTTTCTCAGATTGGCATGGAGACAACCCCATCAGATCGGTGTGGTTGTTGCGGTGGCGAGATTGATGCGGTCGTGGGTGGTGATGGGTTTCTAATCGGTTTTTGATGATGGGTTTTGTCCGTGGGTTGTTTTGGTCATTTTTGGTTGAATTAATTTGGGTATGGGTGGTGTTTGTGTTGTTGATGGTGGAGATTGCGTGGTAGTGGCTGATGGGTTGTGGCTTGTGGTAGTTAGTTGTATCGGTGGCTTTTTTTTTTTTTTTTTTTTTTCCTAGTGGTGGTGGGTTAGATGAGTGTGGGTGTGGGTGTGGGAGTGGTTGGGTTTTTTGACTGATGTGGCAGTAGTGGTGAGGGGTTGCCGTGTTGGTTGTGGGGGGTAGGGTGATTGATGGTGGTGGTGGTTGATGTGGGTTTGCGATGCAGTGGTAGTGGCGTGGTGGTGATAGCAGCAGTAGCATTGCTGTGATTGAATAAAAAAAGAATAAAAAAAAAGAATAAAGAAATAATATTTAAATGAGGTAGAGAAAATGATAGAGAATCTGTTAGAAGATGTATTTGAAAAGTAGTAGATAAAAGTTAAATGTTACTGTTGATTGTCCAAATAGTACAAAAATATGGAAAAACTGTTGGTGATGCCCTTAGGTTCCAAGAAATGAAAAGGGCAAAGGACAATACAATCCTTGTTGAAAAAGGATCATCGCATTTTCAAATGAAATAGAGAAGATCCAATTCTATGGTTGTTAGGCTACGAAAAATCTGTTCTTTTTATTTTTTATTTTTTTATAGTACTTTGGATTCTCACATTATCAACTTTATTTTTAACCTTTCTTCGGTGGAAATTTACCTTAGAATGTGGGCCTTAAGCATAGATCCTACCCATTTTTTCAAATGTAATGAAATAATTTCCCCTAAATATAATCATATTAATTAAAAAGATAATGAGTATCACTAACTTACAATTGTACACTCACCGCACAGGCACGTAGGTTGAAATCATGTGAACCGAGTGTCTAGAGCGTGTAACAAAAAGCCAACTATTTAGCTTCACGCTTCAATCGATATTTTAACAAGTGAACTACAGGTATATATGCTGACAACTGCTTCAACATTGTTTATGATTTGCAATATCTAGTTAGCTCGTCCCATGTAAATGAAGTTATTATCCAACAATATTATGTTGTTTAAATACACCAAAAAGAATTTCTTTAAAAAAAGAAAAAAGAAAAAAGAAAAAAAAAAGCCAAACAATTGGACACAATAAACCATTATCTATGATGACGTAATTTTGTTATATGCTATTTGAGATATAAGCAACTGTACTTGCCATCTAATATTATAGGAAGTTGAGAACTATATAGATGGCATTAATTTATATATTATATATCTCTAAAGAATAATATTTAGTATTGACACACATCAATGAACATATCATCATTTTCTTTTTATTATTTTTCTTTAAAAAATATGTATATAAATATTAATGCATGCAATAATGTGTTATGCATTTTCTCATTCTCAAAACTAATTGTAGCATATCAATTATGATATGATCATCACCTTTCACTATTGTGACTTTACACATTCTTGACAATTAGTGTCATTTTCATCAATTTTAAGAGATAGATAATAAAGCCTTTAACAAATGTTTTTTTTTTTCCTATTTCTTTTTCTTTTGGCATAAAATATTACATGCAAGTGGTTTTCTTGATATGCTTTGTTAAATTCTAAAAGTTTAGAACAACTAGCAAATTGTAAACATAAACTTGTCTAGATATATATATCTTAGAGTTTATGAAGTCATATTAGACAATGCTCAAAGTGCTGCAAGTCAAAATTCAAAGAACATACAAGCTACAGGTTCAGAAAGTCAAAATCAGACTGGTTCGATTGATCAGGAGAATTTTGCAATCGATCAGAAGTCGGAGATCAGTAAAAATCAACAAACGTAAAAAGCCCATAACTTGTCCGTTTGAAGCCCAAATCGTGATTTGTTTTTTCCAGTATTTAAAAGACATTATAAGTTAACCCTGGAAGGGGGTTTTTAGAGGTTTTTAGACAGAAAATAGTGCATCTTGTGCCTCCCATTATAGATATAGGGTTTTTGTACTTAAAGCTCTCTAAAGTCTTTTACTGGCAATATTCCTTGAAGGATCTCAAGATCCTGTATTGTAGAAGTTGTTGCATAAAAGATCAACTACTGATGGTGATCTGAAACCTTTGAGTGAGATTTCAAAGTCATAAGCGTGGGTGCTTGTGTTGTAGTAAATCTAAGGAGAGAAGGAGTCCATGAATTCGGAACTTGCACGTGATCATATCAGTAAGTTACTACTTAAGGTAGAAATAGATTTAGGGTTAAATCTGATTGTAAAAATTTCGATTCTCTTATAGTGGATTTGCTTTACCTTGAGTATTGGTAGGTCAAATCCTTCCTAGGTGTTTACCTTGAAACGGTTCGTTTCATCGGTTTTTCTAGGTTATCATATTGTAGTGTTATTTACTTTTCTGCTGCTGTGCATGATATGATTTATTATTGTTTAACCTAGATCTAAATAATTAACTTAAGTAATTACTTGGCTAATATACAAGGTTAAACAATCTGGTTTAAGGGCTCTAAACAGAACAAACATGCTTTTTTGTGGTGTACCAACTTTCTCTAGTGTACCAACTTTCTCTACATTGTCTCGAGTTCAACTTGAATAAAACATTTAACAAACACATAGAATCACCAACACATACATAATAATTTAGTTAAAAATATTAATGTTATAACAAATCTGATTGATGTTACTTCAACAACAAACCACTTCCACTACATTGGAATACATTACCTTATCAATCCAATTCGGTCGAATTTGATCCATTATGGTCCACTTCGGTCCATTCAGTCCAATTTAGTCCATTCAATCAATTTCGGTCCTTTTTATCCAGTTCGGTCTAACTCGATCCATTCAATCCAGTTTGGTCCAATTCAGTCTATTTAAGTCAATTTGGTCCATTTTGGTCCATTTTGTACATTTAAAAATGAGACAAGAAAGATTAGGGTTGAAAGTACTATCAATTATTAAGTAATATCAATTGTAATTATATGATAAGTTTTGATTATCATGGTAATCTTAAGAGAATCAGAAATTTGAAATTCAAAAATTTTAATTGTACCAAAGTAAATTAGAAACATATAATGAATAGTAACAATATTTAGAAGAATATGGACAAGTTCAAAAAATAATTGTATGAATCAAAAATACCTAAAATGATAAAATTATATATTTGTAAAAATAGAGAGATAGAGATTGATTTAATAATTTATAATACTGGCTTAATAAACTAATTAACTACGTATATTGTTCACACCTCTTTATGGGAGGAACAAGTGAAAGTCAAATGCACATGTTTGTCGATTTCATTTTGCTTATTGACATTGATGGTTCATTGAAATAATGTTGCTTTTGCTAATTGGATGGAAGACGAAAGGGTTTTGTTTTTTAACTCGACCTTCCTCCTTGTCTTCTTCTTCTAGTTCTTTCAACTAGCAGTGGCTGTTGTACAACAATACCAACAACTCCGGGTGATAACGTGGTTTGATTGAGAAAGAAAATCGTTGTTTTAATCCTCTCTCTCCTAGGTTTCTCTCTCTCTCAAAACTGGACATAGAATTTCTCTCTGTCTAAGACAGTAAAATGGTTGCAATTGGAATTTGGAAAATTTCTTCTACAAGTGACACTCATGTGAGTAGGAGGGGTGCAGGATGTTAGACCATTTAACTGTAGATTAAACAGAAGTAGGAATTTGGCACCTGCTAAAATAAGTTGTAATTGTCACTATCCAAAGTTTAAGGAGTATTTAGACATTTTTTCCTCAAAATTGTGGCAATAAAGTTTCTAGAAGAATTCGTAACAGAAATCAAGGAGAAATTTTAGCCTATCAATTTCGTTGTCTAGATTTAAGTAGATGTCACCTAAACTACGAAAAAGAAATACACAAAAGTTTGATTTGAGATGATTATGGTGCTTAAGCTTTTAAGGGCTATCCTATGGCAGGTTCTCGTGTGGGTTCTTTCGTAGACTAAAACCCAAAAAATTGGTATTGGGTTTTCTGTTCTCGAACCATAGTGATTATAAATTTTGGCCTTTTAACGTTGGTAGAACAATTTTGTAGAGTTGGATTGGACTAGACATTTGGGGTTTGTGTAGAGGCCGAAAGCCCAGTTGAAATGGCCTGATGTTTAAGGGAACAAAAGGATGGGTTTGGGCTTCTCATGCTGTGATTTAGTTTATTGGGCTGAGCCGATATGGTTAGGCTTACACGAATTAGAGCTTCTGGTCGGCTCTTGGGTTGCTTGAATTAAACCTTCACAAATGTTGTATATTTGGCATATAATTATATCGACCAATTTTGATGTTAAAGTTTTAAAGCAAGATTAAATTATGGGCAACCCTTGACCATTGACGCATATTTTAAAAAGAAAAGTATTTGGAAATTTAGACCTCAATACCTTGGGTATGAGTTTGTCCAAGGGTTAAATCTATTAAAAGGACTCTTTAAGATTTTAAATTGTTCTCAACTGACTACAACCAAATAGGTATGATGATGGCTTGCATTTTCTGATAGGCCAAAAATGTATTGACTCATTGTGATTAAATTAATTGATTAATTAGCCAAGTTATTAATTAATCAAATTAACATGCAAAGCGCGTGGTAGCACAAACAAATCACCAATTAAACTAAGTGCAGCGGAAAATAAATTTAACACGGTGATTTGTTTACTTATGGAAAAAACCTACACGGCAAAAACCCCACTGGGTGATTTTAAGGTTACCACTCCCGAAATTCCATTATAATCACAACAGCGGTTACAAGTAAAGGAATTCCAGTACTTTATACCAACCTACAGTTGAACCCTTATCCCAATACCAAATTGGACTTGTTCTGTAGTGACAATTTCTCCTTTTGATGCATGGCTCCCAAGTACACGACTAACCAATTGCGTAGATCTCAGTATGCGACTTTAATCACCAACTAGAGAAGATTGTTGGCTGCAAAGTTCTTCAGTTCATCTCAACGATGAAGATCAAGAAGATGCTTGGTCATAAAACCCTATGGTGCACATACACAGCAACTTCTTCTAGAATGATAAACTAGGGCAAAACTTTGTCTTCGGTCACAATTTGCTTGAACAGAGTTTGCTTAATGCTTGTGCAACTTGTGAACTCTTTGACGGCCCTTAAAACAATTCTTTTATATGTTTAGGGTTAGGAGAAAAGAAAGCCCAAACACGTAAACACAGATCCCAAGAAAATCAAATCTGAATTCTGAAATTCTTAAACCTCGATAGATAGGAGGTGTCGAGCAGTTGTCGAGCACACGAACTAGAACAGCTTTCTTAAACTCGATAGATGCAGATGTCGAGCTTTAATGAACTTGCACTTTCTCAGCTTGTTTCTTGGATAGATTTGATGACTTCAACACTTGATCTTGAAACCTTGTTTCTTGAAGTATTAAAAACACTTAGAACTACCCAATTACAAGTAAAGTGCGTTTTGTCAAAGGATTAGCCAATTACATAAAAGAATGACATATGTTTTTAACAAGTGAACTACATATGTCCTAACATTTTTACTTCAAAATGATATGCACAAAGGAAAGACATAGCAAAAGAAAAGAAAATGAAGAAATTACTTGAAGAGTAGCCAATACATTATTATTTTCATTGAAAAGCCGACACAACCTACCATGCATGTCTATTTTCATTGAAAGAAAATTAAAAGTTCCAACTGCTAACAAATTGCACCCCCAAACTTAGATACGCGATGGTCCAGATCCTTATTTCGGATTTTTTATCACTCTTACCAGCCAAGTGAGAAAGCGAATTGAGTGAACCAGAAGAACCATAGAAACCACAATAATCACACTACCTAGAATACAAACGTCCATGAAAGATGTATGCTTGGGCGAATCATACATCAGGAAATCTGGGGTCACCATGTAGAATGCGATTAAATAGGTAGCGGCCAGGAATGTGAGAGTC
Organism: Quercus aquifolioides; assembly: GCA_019022515.1. Classification (NCBI taxonomy): domain Eukaryota; kingdom Viridiplantae; phylum Streptophyta; class Magnoliopsida; order Fagales; family Fagaceae; genus Quercus; species Quercus aquifolioides. Next base: position 9,551,131 of record CM032328.1, read on the forward strand.
GAACATATAGAAATTGTCAAGAGGCACATACAAACTCTGTGCTTGATTGGGAATCCACTGATGAGCAAGAAGGTGACACCGAGTGATGCAACTGTCACACCCCGAACCCAAAAGGGTCTAAGGCATGAGAAATACATCCCATAAGTACCTGTAGATTTTTTCCTTTTTGGACAACCAATTATAAGAGATCTTTATTTTCCTTTCATTTCCACATGATAAGAATATATAACCATAAATCTCCACATTACAAGTCAGAGCTCTATAACACATTTACGAACAATAACTAAAAATCATGTGCTTTCACATAATACATGAATATATATTACAAAACTATTGGATTACACAAAGTCACAATCTTATCAAGAATAAAGAATCTTAATATCGAGTCTAGGCCTACCACGCCTAAGGCTAACAAACCTCAAGTGACCAACCTCCAATAGTATTAATTAATGTCTCGGTGAACATAGCAAAGTCGAGTCACCAACCATTTACAGCAAAAGTCTCCAAATTTAACATAGCACTTCAATCATCACCAACGAAATAAGCTTCATATCCAATTTATAGCTAATTACTCTGAAAAATTGTTAGAAGGTGGGATGAGCTAACGTCCAGTAAGTAGCATAATTAATGGGGGTGGGGGAAATGCAAGTTTCATCTTCAATAATAATAATATGACAAGAATGATTTAATAATGAAATACAAGATTCTCAAAGTAAATACCTTGAAACCATATACTATAATCTGTGAGCACTAACAATATAATTTCCAAAGCCATAAAATCTAACATAAAGTAATTTATCACAAATGTACCACACTACCACATAGACAGGTCAAGAGATCCACCCATTCACAACTAACACGATATTGTCCTCTCTGGTATGCAGACTCTTGGCCCCATGGACAGCAGCCTCACCCATACCCTCAAGGTTTTTCTCTCCCCCCATGGGCAGCAGAGAGAGCGCGTCAAATAGGACCTCTCTTGCATGTGGTCTCTTGGCCCCATGGGTAGCAGCCTCACCCACACACAATCAAGGAATCCTCTTCCCCCCATGGACAGCAGGGAAGAACGCGTCATCCAAAGTGAAAGGGCACTGACCTAGACTTGATTCCGTTGTCACAAAGACCACGAAAACCAAATCGGGTGATCACCGGGAAATCACACATGGCATGGTGTCAAAACCACATAGAGCTCACAAGTATAAATTACATTGAAACACATAGTTCATATCCAGGTAGTTTCAGAAAACCTTAAATAATCTAACTTCTATAAAGTTTGTAAGGTTTTCAACTTCATTCTTGTCAAGAAATTTTCTAACAATTTTGCCACATAACAAGACAAGATATGCATTTTTAAATTTTCTAATAAACCATAAAATCCAAGATTTCCTTATCAAAGATTAAATAAAAGATGCTCATTTTTCCATATCAACAATTCATACATTTCCCCAAATGCAATACCAAATATGATGCATTTTCATATATAATCATTTATATATATATATATATATATATATATAATAGGGTCACAACACAATACTTTTAAGAAAACATACATCCATATATAATTTTCCAAAATGTGTTTGACCCAAAAACAATATTTATGAAACATGGTTATTTTCCAAAAATCCCATTAAAAAGCTACTTACCTCGCAATTGCAAAAGCCTAATTCTTCAAGCTCCAAAGGAGATTAGCTAGAACCTAAACAATATCAAGTAAACTTAACACAATAAGCATAAAGTTTAAAATTGTATCTAGCTACAATTTAGGAATTGCCAAATATGCACTTAATTAGGCAAGCCTAATATTTAACCTCATCAATAACATATTCCTCTTCCAAAGTTTCTCAACAAATTAATTCACAAGGCATAGACTCCAATTTATAAATTTAATCCATTAAATATCATCTCCAACATTATGACTAGCTTCCATAGGATTTACACAACATCATCAAAAGACCCATATAAGTAAAATCAAAATATCTTCCAAGACAAGAAATTTAGAACTTCAACTAACTTTAAATAAACCTAATAGCAAATGGAAAAATTAGATTTACCAACCAACACATGTTATAACTTAAAACTCCTAAATTTTCCACCATACATAAATCTTAGGTAGTCATTATTAGCACAAACCATAAACCCACTCATCAAATAATTCCACCAATACAAAACCCATACATATAAACGAATAAATATCACTTCCAATGCTCTTAAATCACATGGATATCATTATCAAAACTTAGACTAAAGAACCTCAAGCAAAAGCATATAAACCCACCAAAAAGATTAGAAATATTTACCTCAAAAAAAGGATGTAAAGGTGCTTATGGGTTCCCAAGAATTTTTAGGTGATCTTGCCGGAAAATGATGGTGGAAATGTTGATTTGGAGTGAGGTCCAGTGGGAGAGGATGAGGGAGTATGAGAGAAATGTTTGTGTTGTGTTGAGAGGAAATGAAAAAAGAAAGAAAACAAATGAAGTGAGCCAGCCAAAGAGCAAAGAGATAAGTGAATGAGTGGTGGGAAATGGGTGGCATAGGTGGGGCACGTGGGAACCCAAAAATTTGACTTTTCTACCCTTTTTTTTTTTGTCCTCTTACTGGGAAGTCACAGCAACGAAAGAGAGTGTGTTGCAAATCATGAAATACAAGTAGCTCCAGTAATCAACTGCATCGGCTAACACAGCCTTTCCAGCTAGACATGGTGTGTTTGAGCTGCATCTAAAACCTTGCATAGTATCAATTACATTTTCTTGCCTGTTAACGTATATAATGTTGTTGGGTATATAGTGTTGTGGGCTTTAGGCCCAACTAGATTACTTGTATAGCACACTTCTTGTACTACACTCTTACTTGTACTGCACTCATATGCCTCCTATATAAAGGCACTCATGTCACAACCCAAACCCAAAAGGGTCCAAATCGTGGGGGAAGAACCATTAAGAACGAGAACGTAGGAGATTGTTTTTTTTTCCCCCTCCTCAACACATAATAAGAATAAATAACCATACTAAAATCTCCATATTACAAGTCAGAGCTTTATAACACATTTACAAACGATAACCCGAATCATGTGCCTCCAAATAATACATGAATATATTTCAAAGTTCCAAATGGATAACACAAAACCACAATCTCTTCTAGAATACACAACCTCAACATAGAAGTTTGGCCTACAAAGCTTAAGGCTAACAAACCTCAAGTATCCAACCTCCAATAGAATTAACTATGGCCTCAATGAGTTTAGTAAGTTAAGTCACCAACCAATCATAGCATAACTCTCTCAAATAGCATAATGCTCCAATCACCACCAATTAAACAAGCTCCATGCCCGGGGTATAGCAAATTTATCTGAAAAACTGTTGGAGAGTGGGATGAGCTAAAGCCCAGTAAGTAGCATATTTAATGGGGGTGGGGGAAATGCAAGTTTCATCTTCAATAATAATAATACGACAAGAATGATTTAATAATGAAACACAAAGTTTCTCAAAGTAAATACCTTGAAACTATACATTATAATCTGTGAGCATTAATAATATAATTTCCAAAGCCATAATATCTAGCATAAGATAAATTATCACAAATCTACCATACTACCACATAGACCGGTCAGGGGATCCACCCATTCACAACTGGCATGATATTGTCCTCTCTGGTATGCAGACTCTTGGCCCCATGGACAGCAGCCTCACCCATACCCTCAAGGTTTTTCTCTCCCCCCATGGGCAGCAGAGAGAGCGCGTCAAATAGGACCTCTCTTGCATGTGGTCTCTTGGCCCCATGGGCAGCAGCCTCACCCACACACAATCAAGGAACCTCTTCCCCCCATGGACAGCAGGGAAGAACGCGTCATCCAAAGTGAAAGGGCACTGATTGATTCCATTGTCACAAAGACCACGGAAACCAAATCGGGTGATCACCGGGAAATCACACATGGCATGGTGTTAAAAACCACATAAGCTCACAGGTTATATTACTTTGAAACACATAGTTCATATCCAGGTAATTTCAAAAAACCTTAAATAATCTAACTTCTACCAAGTTTGTAAGGTTTTCAACTTCATTCTTGTCAAGAGATTTTTCTATCAATTTCCCACATAATAAGATAAGATAAGATAAGCATTTTTAAATTTTCTAATATACCATAAAATCCATGATTTTCCTATCAAAGATTAAATAAAAGATGCTCATTTTTCCATATCAACAATTCATGCATTTCCCCAAATGCAATACCAAATATGATGCTCTTTTCATATATAATAATATATAATAAGGTCACAACACAATGCTTTTATGAAAACATATATCCATATATAATTTTCCAAAATGTATTTGACCCAAAAATAACATTTACAAAACATGGTTATTTTCCAAAATCCCATTAAAAAACTACTTACCTCGAAAGGCCAACCAATTTTACCTCAACCGGGCACCACAAGATCAACTAATCCAGTCACTAGGTCCATCACCAAGAATATCGAAACCTAGAAACACAATGATCAAACCTATCAATAACAAGGCTTTTCACAAAGTACCATCACACTTATCTCCATAAATCGTAACAATACCCTAAAATCAAACCAAAAGCCCTAAAGTCTAGCTTGCCCGTCCTAAGACAAGTACCCTTCCCAAGCAAGAACCAAACAAGCATCCAAGAAACTCATAGTGCTGACACAACCAAAACATTTTAAATTCACTACTGCAAAAGTGTACATCATAAGATAATATAACATACTCATGAATCTCATTGAGTACTAAATAATATATTTAAGCCAAGAAGATAAGATCAACCGAGGTTTGGGATTAATTCCCAATTTCTCGGCGTTTTGGTCTTGCTTTCCGATTCAGAACATAACAGGGCAGCCATTTGTAAAAATTGTTTGGTCAATGAAAAGTTATCCGATTAATTCAAAACTTTAAGGGAACATTCTCCTATACGTATACAATATACCACAGAAAATTCAGCCCAAAACGATTTTTCTGTAATTTATTAAAAATCATGCTTTGCGGCTGACTCAAATCTGTCAGGGACAGATTTACAGTCCCAAAAGAAAAATCATTATAATTATTATACTAGCCAAAATGCTTTGAGACTTGAATCAAGTAAAAGATATGTGAATTAGCTTTCATTATAGCCATCTTAGACTTCCAGATTTAATCTATGGAATTTATTATGAACTTTTAACTACAATGTGTGCAGAGTTTCTACAGAAAACAAATTCAGTATTAAGCATGTTCGAATGGTCTTTTGAACACCAAGCTTCCTATCCCTTTTCGAGAAATATCATATGTACATCCTCAACAAACCATTTTATCATTGGTACTACACATAAACACCAGAATTTAAGAAATTAACACAACAAGCAACCACAAAACAAAGTTCAGCAAAAATCATACAAAACCATAAACCGTACAAAACCAAAGGAAGCATCTCACACAACCCATATCTAAAGCTTGCATTACCCACTTTTTAAACATCATCAAGAAGAAATACCCATAACAAAATATTATCCCCACCCAAGAGATTGACTCTACACAAGCTTTAGACCATAACCAAAACAATAAGGAAGTAATCCAAGAAAATTTCACCTTTACACCACTGTTTCAGCAACTTCAAGGGGAACACTTGCTGCCTCCATTGAAATGGAGCGGAGCTAGTGTGGTTTAGGTCGCTTTAAGTGGTGATAATGGGTGGTGGTAAGTAGAGGAAGCTTGCAAATGGTCGGCCATGGGGTGGAGAAAACAAGAAGAGAAGAAGAAGCTAGAGAACACAAGAAGAGGGAGAGAACGTGTGGATCCAAGGAAGGGGGCTGTGCTGATTGTGGACCATTAACTACAAATATCTTGAGGAGACATTTACCACTCTACCCTTAGGTTTCAGCACTTCCTTAATTTTCACCAAGCTCATTACCACAAATCACAAAAATGCCATTATATGCTTTAGATATTCATAAGACCTCTGCAATTACAATTAAACACCTTAAAGAAAAAAAATAGAATTCATATGAAATATTATTCACATCTAAAATTTGTTTAAGAAAAAGGTTTGGGGTGTTACAACTCATGTATATTCTTTCATTGAGAAATACAATACAATTATTCATTCAGTATTTCTAACGTGGTATCAGAGTCATTGCTTTGACCTTTTCTTAGCAGTCTTGTCTTTATTGGTGTTACTCCATTCTCAACATCGCTTCCGCCATCATAACAGTCCCCCTTCATGTTGCTCTTCATGCTGTTCATACTATAAATCCCATTCTGAGTCTTGTTATCCAAAATCAAACTCCATATGAGCGCCTTTTTGGGTCACCTCCAGACTATCACCACCTTCGCTCCTTCGGTTCTGCTTGTTTCGTTCTTCTTCAACCACATGAGCATAACAAACTTGAGCCTCGGTCAAGGCTTTGTTGTTTTCTTGGCTATGGCGAAACTCAAAAGGGGTATAGGTGTTATGATCCTGTCTCTCATCGTATTTGTATCTCCCGCAATGTTGTCTTTTAGGAACATCGCCTCTTTGTCGAGCTCTCTCATTTCAGTGCTTCCCTATCTTCCTCCTCTGTCTTAGATCTTTTTCCAGATGAGGCACATATTCCTTCTGTAACTGCTCTTGATCTTCCTGTAGTTGCTCCTGATTCTGTTGCTATAGACTTCTCTGTCCAACCACTAGATATCACTGATCCATTCCTAGTTCACTCTTTAATGAACAGGTGGAAGATGAACAAGTTGACGACGAGCTACCCAACCCCAATCCTGAGCTTGGGTCTCCTGCTCCTGCTCCGCTTGAAGATCTTGCACAAGACATTCCACCTCGTCACTCAACTCGGGTAAGATCTATTCTTGCACATTTACTTGACTATAATTGTTACACTGCCCTTGCTACACTACACGAGCCTCACACCTATTGTGAGGCTTACACTGACCCTTTATGGCAGATTGTAATGAAAGAGGAACTTGATGCATTATCTAAAAACCATACTTGGGATTTGGTGACACTTCCTCCTGGGAAATCTGTGGTTGGTTGTAAGTGGATCTACAAGATTAAGACTCGCTTTGATGGGTCCATTGAGCGCTAAAAAGCTCGTCTTATTGCAAAAGGTTTTACACAAGAGTATAAGATTAATTATGAAGAGACCTTTGCTCCGGTTGCTCGTATCTCATCTGTTCGTGCCCTCTTAGTTGTTGTTGCTGCCAGTAAATGGGACATTTTTCAGATGGATGTCAAAAATGCATTCCTTAATGGGGATTTAAGTGAAGAAGTGTATATGCAACCTCCTCCTAGTCTCTCTGTTGATTCAAACAAGATTTGTCACCTTCGACGTGCACTTTATGACCTTAAACAAGCTCCACGAGCTTGGTTTGCCAAATTCAGCTCTACCATCTCTCGCTTGGGTTACATGGCCAGTCATTATGATTCTGCCTTATTTCTTCGTTGCACTGACAAAGACATTATTTTACTTCTCCTATAGGTGGATGATATGATCATAACTGGTGATGACCTCAGTGGCATTCAAGAACTCAAGACTTTTCTCAGTCAGTAGTTTGAGATGAAAGATCTTGGACATCTCAGCTACTTCTTGGGTCTTGAAATCACTCATTCTACAGATGAACTTTATATTACTCAAGCCAAGTATGCCTCTGAACTCTTGTCTCGAGCTGGACTCACTGATAGCAAGACTGTTGACACTCCAGTTGAGCTTAATGCACATCTGACTCCCTCAGCGGGGAAACTATTGTCTAATCCTTCTCTTTACAAATGCTTGGTTGGCAGCTTAGTTTATCTCACTATCACTCGTCCAGACATTTCCTATGATGTTTACCAAGTGAGCCAGTATATGTCTGCTTCACGATCGACTCACTATGTTGCTGTTCTGCGCATTCTTCGATACCTAAAGGGCACTCTCTTCCATGGTCTTTTCTACTTTGTTTAGTCTCCTCTTATTCTCCGTGCATTTTCTGATGCTGATTGGGCAGGAGATCCCACTGATTGCAGGTCCACCACTGGTTATTGCTTTCTTCTTGGTTCTTCTCTGATTTCTTGGCGAAGCAAGAAACAAACTCATGTGGCCTGCTCCAATGCTAAAGCAGAATATCGTGCCCTTGCTGATACCACATCTGAGCTCATTTGGCTACGATAGCTTCTCAAAGACTTAGGTGTGTCTACATCCTCTGCTACTCCTCTTTATTGTGACAACCAGAGTGCTATTCATATTGCTCACAATGATGTCTTCCATGAACAGACTAAACACATCGAGATCGATTGTCATTTTATCCATTATCATCTTGTCCATGGTTCTCTTAAGCTGATCTCAGTCTCCTCTAAAGATCAACTTGCAGATATCTTCACCAAGTCATATCCTAAGGGACGTCTTCGTACTTTGGTTGACAACCTCAAGTTGGTCTCACATCCACCTTGAGTTTGAGGGGGGCTGTTAACTTATATAGTGATGTGGGCTTTAGGCCCAACTAGATTACTTGTATAGCACACTTCTTGAACTACACTCTTACTTGTACTGCACTCATATGCCTCTTATATAAAGACACTCATGTATATTCTTTCATTGAGAAATACAATACAGTTATTCATTCAGTATTTCTAACATTGCCAAAGACCTCCTGGGGGGCTGATTGTCTATTGGAAAGTGATAGTTGTAATCACAGTAGACACCACCATTATTGAACCATGATTTTCTTGATCCAATCACCCTTGTATTTCAAGTATTTCAAGTACTCTAATCAATTCTTCCTCCCTTTCTTGCTTGACTGTTCTAGTTCCACTGATTCACTGTGACCAACAGCAATTGCCAATGGTGGTGAGGGATTATTCACTCTTTTAATACTAGCACCAGCATCCATTAAAATGTTTCGAATGGTGAAACTTTTGAAATCTTTTGGACAGTTATCCAACATTTCTAAGGCTGTAAAACCCATGTTGTTCTGGAAATCCACTGCTTCTTTCACTTTAGGCACCAAAAGCAAGTATTTGATTGTCTGCAAAAACCTAAAGCGTTTTAGTTTTGATAATATTTTTTTTATATTTAGAGTCATTAGCCAAAAAGAAGCAGTTTTTTATACCTAGGCCCTTGGTTCTGTCTAACATTTTGGTTCTTCTGTAAGTAGCTAGTTTCTCCATAGGTTTGAGTCTGAGGACCATGCAAGACCTTGGTTCTGTTTAGTACCTAGGTATATTTGAGTGATTAGTTTCCCCATAGGTTTGAGTCCGAGGACCATGCAAGACCTTGGTTCAGTCTAACACTTCTGTTCTTCTGTAAGTAGCTAGTTTCCCCATAGGTTTGAGTCTGAGGACCATGCAAGATCTTGGTTCAGTCTAGTACCCAGGTATATTTGAGTGGTTAGTTTTCCCATAGGTTTGAGTCCGAGGACCATGCAAGACCTTGGTTCTGTCTAACACTTCTGTTCTTCTGTAAGTAGCTAGTTTTCCCATAAGTTTGAGTCCGAGGACCATGCAAGACCTTGGTTCAGTCTAGTACCCAGGTATATTTGAGTGGTTAGTTTTCCCATAGGTTTGAGTCCGAGGACCATGCAAGACCTTGGTTCTGTCTAACACTTCTGTTCTTCTGTAAGTAGCTAGTTTCCCCATAGGTTTGAGTCCGAGGACCATGCAAGACCTTGGTTCAGTCTAGTACCCAGGTATATTTGAGTGGTTAGTTTTCCTATAGGTTTGAGTCTGAGGACCATACAAGACCTTGGTTCTGTCTAACACTTCTGTTCTTCTGTAAGTAGCTAGTTTCCCTATAGGTTTGAGTCCGAGGACCATGCAAGACCTTGGTTCAGTCTAGTACCCAGGTATATTTGAGTGGTTAGTTTTCCTATAGGTTTGAGTCCGAGGACCATGCAAGACCTTGGTTCTGTCTAACACTTCTGTTCTTCTGTAAGTAGCTAGTTTCCCCATAGGTTTGAGTCCGAGGACCATGCAAGACCTTAGTTCTGTCTAACACTTCTGTTCTTCTGTATGGGGTAAAGGAGATTGTCCTCGGCGTTGGGAATATTATTTTTGGCGTGATGGTGGCCTCGGCCTTGCTTCATCGGAAGTGGGCCATCTTGTGGATCGGACCCTTGACCCCGCAGTGCCCTGGGCAAGGGTGGTTTGAGACTCTAACCTTACGCGTGGCAGTAACCCCACCTTCAGTTCAATTTTCTGCCCTCTTCAGTTACGAGGCACCTCCTGACTGTTCGCGTTCCGCGCTTGACGTTTGGACACACGAGGCGCGCTCTCATTAATATCCTTATGGATTGATGCAGATCGAACGGTTGATAGCCGCCTTGGAATTTGGTCAGGATTAATGTCACCGATAATCCTTATTTCGAATTCTGCGTAGATCAATTCTCATCAATCTTCACCCTCTATTTAAGGCTATATGGGGGAAAATGTCCTTCTACGCTCCACGAACCCTCAATTACACCAGGAAACATGTCCCCTCAACTTTCAGAGCCCCCTCAATAACCCTGCCAGAGTTGTGATAAGAGTTTGGAGAAATGGAAACGGCCTTGGATGGGAGTGAAGGCACATAGGCCAGAGGTCCTCCTCCCTCGACCGAGAGCCGTTGTGGCTATAACCCGCGTTAGATCTCCGGCGCGGCAAAGTTTGGGCGTCATCCTGATGGTGCCGTGCATAGCGGCCAAGAGGGAGGTCCCCAAAGTACATAACGCTCTTCTGCGGGGCGCACCCACATCGGTGGTGGTGTGCAAGATTACGTCATGTTTGGTGCCCGAGTGTTGCCGTCTCCAACGGTCAACCACCGTGGGGCTGGAAGAGAATCAAGGGAACATCGTGGGGAAGAGCCGTCAGGCGCCCTTGCATCTGCTCCTCTCTTCGTGCCAGCACCACCGCACCGGCTTGGGCGTTGTTGGTAGCCTTAAAATAGGCCTGCCTCAGCCCTCTCCCCTTTAGTTAGCTTTAGAACAGGCCCGTCCGGGCCTTTGTTTGTAGAATTGGCTTTAAAAGAAGCTTGTTTGAGCCTTTGTTTGTATCTTGTATTTCCTTTTCATCTAATAAAATACTGCCATTTTTCTTCTCTTTTCCTTCGAATCTTCTACTTTTCTGCAATAGGTTTTTTTTTTTTTTTTTTTTTTTTTTTACAGACGCGTTGTTGCGAAATTTTCGTAAACTAGCTATTTAGGAACGATTTCCCGTTGCGCTTGCTAGTGCACAAATTCTTCCCACAGACGGCGCCAATTGTAGGGACTCAAATTGGGAATGCCCGCTAACATCCAAAGGAATATGATCCAATAAGCCCCAAACAATACATTTTTAGAATGTGGGTTGAAGAAATTGGCCCTTGCAGACGAACGGGGCCCAAATGATGGATACACCACCGTTGAAGGCCGGAGCATCCAAGTTCCACTTTAATGCTGCTCCTCGGCACTGATCCAAGGAGGTTCATACTTGTCTCTCTTCTTTTCTTTTCTCCTTTCTTTCTTTCTCCTCTCTTTCTCTTTCTTTTTCCTCCTTTTTTCTTCCCTTTCTCTTTTTTCTTCCCCCTCTAACTGTTCTGTTGGTTCCTCTTATATAGTCCTCTTCCTCCCATCTCTCTCTTCCATCTGTTGATCATTCATGCGCTTTTCCTCTGACCGTCCGTCCCATCAGCTGCACTATCAGTACTCAAGTGATTCACAATAACCAAGGTTGCCCTGTCCAAGAGTCACATCTCCATTAGTGCGGCCAGAGGGTTAGGTGAGCGCATTTAGTGTGGAGGTGACAACCTGTCCTGGGCCTGTTCCCCCACCTAAAGCTAGTCTCGGTCCGCCGAGGACAGGGTTATCCTCGGCGGGGATTTTTAAAGCTTAGGCTTCCACGCATCGTCCTCGGACGATCCTTCTTCCTCGGCATGGGCCCTGGGCCGGATGTAAAGTGGGCCGAGGTCACCAGGCCCACAGGCCCCACAGTAAGCAATCCATCAAGTCTCTCCTATATTATATGTAGGCAAATAATCCAATCAAATTTAAAAGTCATTCAACCTCCACTGATTGTGGACAACACGTTTCACTCTAAATGAAGGCATTTCATTTTACGATTAAGGGTGCGTTTGTTTCGGTGGAGAATAGAATTGGGAAATTATTTCACACCATTATGCGTGTTTAGGGGCACATGCAAATAAGGTCAAACTAAATTTCGTTTTCCCTTTACTGTAAAATACCCCCAGCTGACCCGTAAAATCTTTTACACAATTATTTTACCTTTACTTTATTTCTGGACTACACAGCCGAAAAGAGAGAGTGAAAGAGAGCTCAAGCACAACCTCAGGCACTCCACCTGAAGACAACCCAAGCACATCCTCACCGATCAAATCATAGTCCTCGCCCCCTCCACGTAATGGTGAGTGCTATGTTCCTCTTCCTTCCTTTCTTTTCTTGCTCAAACCCATCTTGTTCAAACCCATCCTCGTCGTCGTCCCCTCCATCTTGCACAGTACCCAACTCCGACCAAGCAAGACTAGATTGAGCAATGCCCAAACCGAATCTACCCACTGCAGCTACTCACACCGATTTGAGCATCCCACCACACCCATCACTGAATTTTTGAAAACCCATTCCTCAAACCCACCACTCCCCATCCCTGTACCAGATCCAAGATATATATATATATATATATATTTATGTTTGCTTATATATTTATTTGTATAAATAGATGAGCATAATTTAGCATTGTTCTTGTGAATCTGGATGGTTTAACAAAATACATTGCATGGCTGTATATACTAGTTGTGTTAGAGATTAGGCTGTTGTGTTGGTTGATAGGGTGTGCTTGCTATTTTGTCATTATGTTATTGTATACACTATGTAATGTCTAAATAGCATGCTTGTCTATGTACATATTATAGCACAGTGTTTACTATTTTTTAGATGAAGAAAAAAACCAAAGCAGCAATTCTACTGCCTAGCGAAAATACACCCCGAGAGATAAGGGATAGCGGAAGGTTCTACCTATATTTTAAGGTAAACACTAGAACTTTTGTGTATTTTAAGGTTCTACCCATTATATCTATCGAAAATTAGGATTCTGTTGGAGTAATAGATGGTACACATGTTCGTGCATGTGTCCCACCTAAAATCCAAGGAAGGTTTTGTGATCGCAAAGATGGAATCACTCAAAATGTGTTAGCTGCCATTAGTTTTGACTTGAAGTTCACTTATGTATTGGCTAGATGGGAAGGCAGTGCACATGATTCACGTGTGTTAAATGATGCATTCGCTAGGCCAAGGGGATTTTCAATTCCCGAAGGTATTATAGGTGATGAGTCCATAAAAACCGTTAAGGTCGTCCATCTTAATGGACGGTCATTGCATCATTAGTAGGCCATCAAAGATAGATGAGTAACCGCCGCCCAACACATTCAATAACGACCATCAAAGGCCTTAAACTCTCTCATCAAGACAAAGAACGTTACAATTAGGGTAATAATCACCCTCATTTATGTCCAACAGCTACCTAAGTCACCTATAAAAGGGACAATCTGTCCATTTGCTAAGGTATGTCAAAAAAACTATTACAAAACACTGTCCATATACACAATATATGGGTTGGTACTAACTTAAGCATCGGAGGCTCCCCCACCAGGCACAACCTGGTGGTCTCTTCGATCAGTCCCTCCTTTATTTTGCAGGTCCTACAAGATCGTCTAATGCTCCAGATTCGACGAGTGACCCAACTGACGATTTTGGCATCATTAGTTTGGCATCGTCTGTGGGAATGAGATTAGCCACTAACCTCTTCCTACAACAAAGGGCCACTTAACTCAATCAAGGGTTATGAACAAGAAGATATCGGACCAAGAGTATCTCATAGGATGATACCCTTTGATCATCTCTTCAATTTGCACATTCTCATTTCTTTGACCACTTTCGCAATATAAGATTGGGTTGAGATGGAGGAGACAAAGAGGTATCACCGACACGCCATCTTCGTCAAAGCATGACTTTGTCGTCCAGTTAAGTAGATGATGATGTGATAACCCAAATCCAAGGTCTTAAACCCTACGGCCTCTACCTTGACTCCTTGAGGGTCCACACCCCTGAAGCAGAGAAACAAAGCACACATTCGAGTCTTATGGTGTAGAGGAGATCAAATGGATGGTTTGTTCATTATAAGGCATGGACTGAACACTGAATGACCACAAAATTCAAGCGACCTCGACAGACTTTAAGGATATGACCCAGTTCAAAGAACACACTATGGTCTAAAATCTAAAGGTCAGATTTACGCATTTTCCCCTTTTCTACTCTCCAAGTATTTACAAATAATATTTAATCTTCTTTCATGCTACACTCATTCTCAAAAGACACATGAGGGTGAAGGAATTAATAACTATAATACTTTTCCATCCTAGAATGCAAAACATTAGACAATATTATAATTCCCAGGTTTTATGTTAAGCATTGATGGAAAATGCCATAATATAGTTAGAAGACCGTGAATTCATGGTAATAAATATATATGGTCCAGAGATATTATCCAATTTTATACCAGCTTTTTGAGGTAAAATAGCTAGAAACTTTTATTTAGTAAAACTGTAAATACAAGGCAATATATACCCTGTTTCAACATACCGAAAACAGGGGATAAAAAGGACATCAAAATTTTTATACTAGCTTTGGAATAGCCTTGATTGCTGTCAAGCCAAAATTTAAGATTCCAATTTTGGGTTTGAATAGTTGTACAACAATGAGGCTTTATAGTTACAGCCAACACACGTTCAAGGAATATATTATATTTGGATATATTATATTTGGTAGTTAGGGAAAAGAGAATGGAAAGAGATCGGTCAAGGAATATCACCATTTACTCTTTGAAATCCCCTCCATTAAAGCTAAATATAAGTCAAGCATTATAGCCTTGATATTCTAATTATGACCATAAAAAAGAGTTCTACTACATTTCCTAATATAATTAGAACAAACCGTTTGAGTCCCTTTACTGTATAAATAAATGTTTATAATATCCTAATTGGTGTTCACACATTATGGCTTTTTATATCACTACTTTTCTTTCCTAATACATCTTGCTAAGATAGGAAAATTGAAGTCAAATTTTATTGCATGGCCCTTGTTAAAGGTAAGAAATCTCATATTTTACCATTTGAGAAAAGTGAAACCGAAATTTATTATCTTAATAGAATTGTAGTATGTCATGATTCTGACCACTAAAAAGGTGGATTTGAATCTTATGACCTGTCTAAGTTATTTATAATAAAAAAAAAAAAAAAAATTTGCTTTAGGCATTAAACCCAAAGTTATTCAGTTTCAATTTTTGAAGTTAAAGAAATTCTGGATGAAGAAAGTTAGTGAATACTCCTATATGTTTTTACTTTCTACGGTTAGTTTCCTAATGGAAATTAATTTTATAAATGCTCCTTAGAGCAATCAATTAAATGTATAAAACATTATATGTTTTTACTTTCAGAGTTGTCAATATCATTAGATATAAGATGTTTTTTCTCTCAAAAAAAAAAAAAAAAAAGACATAAGATGGTTTAAAAAATATGCTAATAGCATTATTTTTGAGTCAAAGGATCCAGTTATTTAAGGAATGCAAGTTTGCAAAATTCATAATTCAAAAATCATTAGAATTTATGCCAAATCTAACACTTTGTGCTCCAAGTCTAACACTTTGCACAGTAAAAGTACTAGACTATTCACTAGTGTAACTAGACTAGCTTAACTGTACCTATATTCTTAAGAAATTGTCAAGAAGAACCTGCCAAGAAAAATATTAAAAACTCTTAAGTGGAAAAGGGGAATATAGCCAAAGGCTGTGAAAATTCCATTGATATCACAAATGGCGAGTCAAGCCCTAGTAGCTTTGAAGCCAATATCAACCAAACAAAGAAGAGATCATTGAAAAGAAATTAGCTTAGAAGGGTACCAGAAGTACCACACACACACATCTAAATCACTTGCTATGTGAGCAAAGTGGTTCCAAGCCAAGCATGCCTGTTCTAAGATCCTTGCAAAGGTGGGCTCAAGATATTCAATTTTTGGAAAAAGTCCCAAGGCAAACAGGTAATTAAACCTTACTCACTCTCTCTTGTTAACTTAATCTCCAAAACTTGATTTTGATGTGTGTAACGGATATATATTAAATTTAAGGAATTGCATAAGTTACCAACTAAATACAAAATGAATCTAAGGCAGACAGTCAAAAAAAAAAAAAAAAAAAGGAAATCCTATACTTTCCTTTAGTCTAGCTCTATAATTACTGAGATTGTAAGAAAGGTGAAGTCAAATTCTTTTTAAAATATGCCACGTTGAGGCACTAAAAAGTGGAATCAAATATCATTATGGTTTTACCATAATAGTATTGTAGGACGTGATGAATTGCATTATTTAACGATTCAACCCTTTTTATCCTTTAAATATCTGCAACAGTTTGTTATTTTGAAAGTTAATTACTTATATGATTTAGTAAGGTTAAAATAGAGAAACTTGAGGTCTAGAATAAAAGATTCACTACACCATTTAAAAAAAAAATTCATGACCGTTTCTCTAGTTCATATCTTACCAACTTATTGCACATGCTATCACAACATCAAACGCTTCTTTTTATCTTAAAATGATTTTTGATATATGTTGGACACTTGAGTATCCAAAATAATGGACATATCAGCTTTAACTTCGACACTTTAAAGAAGCATATAGCCAATAGCTTTAGTCTTCATAAATCATATTATACTTTTAGAATGCACTTCGTCAAATGACATCCATAATTGTATAGCATGCAAATGCATATGTGTATATTGTCATTCCTAACAAAATGCATATAGCACTATTGAAGTGACTTAAGTGTACAATTAAAGAAGAGAGAAGAGGAAATTGCTACTTCGAACAGTAATGACCATGGTCATCAAAGCACTCCCCCCCACCCCCCCCCCCCCCCCCCCCCCAAAAAAAAAAAAACAAACAAAAGTTCCAACCATGATAGACCATTCCTCTAGACATTAACAAACAAGAATTGCACTGTTCATGTTTGAATGGGTGCAACAAAGTGGCCTAGTTTTTAAGCCTTCAAAAAATTGAAGCAAAAGAGATCTAGGCCTTAGATATGAAGTATCATGTTAAGCTTAAAAATCTTAATAGAGAAAAGCTCATTAAGAAGATCATAGCAATGAAAAATCGACGAGTGTGGCAAAATAAAGCCGTAATCTAAGGTAACACATTTATTTCTGTCTTTTTTATATTCGTCTATAAAATTTACACCTAGTAAGTCATGCAAAAATGTATGTACTACTAGATGAATTACAAAAGAGGTAAAGCTCTAGAATTACAAGAAAGTAAGAAAAAGGTCCACCTAGACTATTGGTAACTTATTATTTATATATAAATTGTTTTAAAATTCTTCTTTAACCAAGCCTTGGCAAGTGCATGTGCAACTTAATGCAGACATCAACATGGCCTCAAGAATGTCCAAAACGACATAACGTCAAGGAATCTTTCCAGCAACAAGTGAAAAGATTCCTTAAATGGATGTAAGTCACCAAAAAATGGCTAAGTGATAAGATTCCGCCAAGATGGATGTAAATTACTGACGAAGCATAAGTGACAAGATTCCTTAAATGGATGTAAGTCTCCAAAAAAATGGCCAAGTGATAAGATTTCGCCAAGACGGATGTAAATCACTGACAAAGCCTAAGTGACAAGATTCCTTAAATGGATGTAAGTCACCAAAAAATAGCTAAGTGATAAGATTCCACCAAGATGGATGTAAATCACTGACGAAGCCTAAGTGACAAGATTCCTTAAAAATGGATGTAAGTCACACAAAAAAAAAGAAAAAAAAAAGAAAAAAGGACAAGATTCCGCTAGACCGATGTAAATCGCTAATGAAGTCTAAATGATGAAACTCCGTAACTAGATGTAAGCCACCTAAAAGTGGCTAAGTGACTAAATACCCTTAGACGAGTGTAAGTAGACAAGGATTCTCACGCAAACGCAAGTCACACGCAAATCAAGAATATCAAACGTGACGACTAAAAAATGAATGAAAGAAGAAGCATCGAAGTGATAAAAAATGGTCGTCCAAATAAATCACCTTGCTCTTTAGCAGTGATAAAAAATGGTTGTCCAAAGAAATTAGCTTGCTCTTCAGCAGTGATAAAAAATGGTCAACCAAAGAAATTAGCCTGCTCTTTAGCAATGATAAAAAATGGTCGTCCAAAGAAATTAGCTTGCTCTTCAGCAGTGATAAAAAATGATTGTCCAAGGAAATTAGCACACTTTCAAGATCAAGCTATGATCCCTCGAACGTCCAAAAAGACCTTCAAAAGGCAGATACTAAGAAGTCGTCACAAAAATACTACCATTCTTGAAGAAGAAAGTAGTTGAAGATAAAGAAGTACGAATCTAAACAAGTCAAGAATTTTCCTAAATCCTGACTAGCATAAAGCAAAATCAGACTTGGGAATGGGGGGCAATTGATGAGTCCATAAAAACCGTTAAGGTCGTCCATCTTAATGGACGGTTATTGCATCATTAGTAGGCCATCAAAGATAGATGAGTAACCGCCGCCCAACACATTCAATAACGACCATCAAAGGCCTTAAACTCTCTCATCAAGACAAAGAACGTTACAATTAGGGTAATAATCACCCTCATTTATGTCCAACAGCTACCTAAGTCACCTATAAAAGGGACAATCTATCCATTTGCTAAGGTATACCCAAAAAAAAAAAACTATTACAAAACACTATCCATATACACAATATATGTGTTGGTACTAACTTAAGCATCGGAGGCTCTCCCACCGAGCACAGCCCGATGGTTTCTTTGATCAGTCCCTCCTTTATTTTGCAAGTCCTACAAGATCGTCTAATACTCCAGATTCAACGAGTAACCCAACTGACGATTTTGGCATCATCAATAGGATTACTTCACCTTTTGGGTTTTAGTTTTAATAAATTTTGTTCTTTTACTAAAGAATAATAATGATTTCAGTTTATTTTGCAATATATGTAGGTAAATATTATCTTGGTAATCCTAGGTATGATAATAAAAATGGAATTTTGTCACATTATTGAAGTGTTCCATATCACTTGACAGAGTTTAGTGATCGTCCTCCTAAGAATGAACATGAATTGTTCAACCTCTGTTACTCATCCTTGAGAACTACCATTGAGCGAGGGTTTGGAGTATTGAAGAAACATTTTTGAGTCTTGGATGCAGAACCATTTTGGTCTTTTAAAACCCAAGTGGAAGTAGTGTTAGCATGTTGTGTGATTATAATCACATTATGGGGATTGATCCTATTGACCATATTATGGAAGATGCAATGAACCAAGTAGAGTTTAGCGGTGGAGAACCGGAAACATGTTCACGTTGGGACTCCATTGAAGAAAGTAGAGTGTGGAATGTTAAGAGAGATGAGATATGCGAAGCCATGTGGTCTGATTATACCAGGAGTAGAGAGTAGTAATTTAATAAATATGTGTGATTCAGAGTTCTATAATTGTAATATGTAATGTTTTTTTCTATGATTAATGACACTAATATGAATTATAACTATCTGTTGTGTAAGGACAATGTATTTACTATAGACTTGTGGTGGTGTAAGAATAATTGTTATTTTCAGTATTACATTGTTATTTCCAATAGTTGTTTTGTTTGTTGTGCACATCTGTAGGTTCATTGATGTTAATGCGTGTTTGTTTTGTTATTCATATGCACAGTAATTATTAAATGTTACTCTCACTATACAATTTTTATATGTAGCAATGTCCAAAGAGAAGGAGATGGTGGGCTCTAAGTAGTTCAGGTGGTTACCTCCAATGCTCACCACCATGCTTACCCTACTTGCCGAAGAGGCTATGAAAGGCAACAAGCCCTCAAACACTTTCAAGGTAGGCTCCTTTGCCACTATAGCCCATGCCATATTTGCTAAGTTTAAGGTAGAGTGCTACCCCTCATTTGTGGAGAACCGATTGCGTACGTTGAGGACTATGTGGGGTACCATCCAGACTCTTCGAAAGAAGAGTGGATTTGGATGGGATGACAACCTCAAGATGATCACATGCGATGCCAAAAACTATCAAGAGGAAGTTATGGTATGGCTTCCAATAATATTTTGTTAAGGACAAAACTTAGGTATAATACCTTAGGTATTGTTCCTTAGGTTCCCCACTTAAGATTGTGTCATGTGGCTATTTAACTAAAAAATACATTTTTCATCCCATGAGGAAAAATCCACATGGCAAAATCTTAAGAGTGGAACCTAAGAAACAACACCTAAGTACTGTACCTAAGTCTTGTCCTTTTGTTAATATAGTCTTATTTTGATGCTCTTGCGATGTGTACTAAGTTATGTTAGTAAATATTGGGGTTATGAGTGAATATGGCATCTTATGAGTCAATTCTAATTATTGAAGTGAATATTGAATTATATTATACGTGTTTGCTATTCTCTCTTACAAGAGCATTGTAAGCATGCCAAGTTTTGCCAAGTTTTTGAACAAGAGGATAGAGATGTATGATGAGTTGGCCATTGTAGTGGGTAAAGATATGGCCACAAGTAGTTTTGCTAAGTCATACGTTGATCTTGACACACAACAAGAGAATGGTGATGACACTGAGATTGTGGCCAACAATGGCAAGGAGGGTGTGGTGGATAAGGGGGTGAAGAGGAAGAATGCGGTCGAATCATCCACCACAGGGTCCATAGTTTCAAAGTCCCGCAAAAGAGGTCGTGCACCTCCCAGTGATAATAGTGTTCTGACTGATCTGTTTGATCAGCTTAAGGAAACTATTGTGGCCTTGAAAGAAGTCAATCGGAGGCCTATTGATTACACTAGTCTTTACTCTGAGGTGATGGCTATGGCGTCGGATGGGTATAGTGAAGATATGCTCGCAACTACCTTTGACCATCTGTGTGAAAATAAGAAGGTAGCTAAGGGATTTCTGGCCAAGAATGCTAAGTTGAGGAAGTTTTGGATGGATAGTTATTTTTTTACTTGACTCTGACTTGTTTGTTTGATGTTGATTGTGACTGTGATGGTAGTTAAGGGATTTGGTAATATGTTGTAGTACTAGTATTCACATCTAATTGTATTATATATGTGACAGTACTATAGGATGTAGTCTTTCGTATGCTTAGGATGATAAAATTGCCCAAGTTATGTATGTTCAGTGTAAGAATGTAGGGCACATGTGTGTGACACACACTATGGTACACTTTTCCTTTGGTCAAGTGCTTATAAGACAAGGGTGGGAGGCGTCTCTCCCCGATGTGAGATTGAGCAAAACCTTGAGGATTAGGCCGGCGTCCCGTGCTGCTAATTCCGAAGAGGACAATACCTTATTGGGGTTCGAGACTAAGTTTCCTCCCACATATATATATATATATATATATATATATATATATATTGTTTAGATTTTTCTTAGTAGAGAAACAAGGCAACCACTATATATATGTCCATAATTTAAAAAAAAAAAAAAAAGTTTTTTCTTCCTAGAGAAACAAAGCAACCACTATCCATAAATAAAAATAAAAATAAAAGATTATGAAAAATTGAAAATTGATATAACAAATACATGTTGTTGCTAGGTTAATAGTTTTGAGGGGAATTCACAAAAGCCTAATTAACGACCCAAGCTATCAAGCAGCAGAATAGATAGGCGGCCTTCGCTTACAGGAAGGGAGAAGAATGAATGGGAGTTGGCCAACAAGGGAGCACAAAGTTGAAGACATTGTAGCTAGATTGATGTTCTGGAAAATCGCGAACCACTTCCAGTGTTTTTCTCCGCAAGTTTCATAATACAACCTTAAAACCAATCACCAAATACATGATATCCTGGTCATTTGGATGATAGGCTAGGACTAGCAAATAAGGATTTTTCTCCAAAACGTATTTTGAGAGCCAAGGAGACTTTCAGAAACAATTTGGTTAAAATACAGTTGGTGGTCTAAGCACCATTTGCCTCCTCCTCTTTCATTTTTATCACAGTCATTGAGCTCCCAAACGTGTAAAACATGATCAGAGAAGTTGTCACAAGGGAAGCGTGAAATCTGGAATATAACCGGTAATAGGATTAATGACATAGTCATGACACGAAGCTTGAAGGTTGACCTCATTTACGTATTGTTGATATATTGGTGGAATGTAAGAAAGAGATTAATAATAAGGTTCCTCCTCCAATGGCAAGAGGACATGTCAGTTCTTCGACCATATATCCTCCTCTAATGGTAAGCACAAGGGCAGAGCTATGATTTTTTGTTTGGGAGGGCCAAATTTTGTTACTAATATATTACTTTCAAGTCAAGATAAGCCATCGTACACGTGTAAATGTATAAATACAAATATAAATATTAATATTTT
This sequence comes from Quercus aquifolioides, assembly GCA_019022515.1. Classification (NCBI taxonomy): domain Eukaryota; kingdom Viridiplantae; phylum Streptophyta; class Magnoliopsida; order Fagales; family Fagaceae; genus Quercus; species Quercus aquifolioides. Next base: position 9,573,447 of record CM032328.1, read on the forward strand.
GATACTAGAGTAGGTCATAATTTATAAATATATTGTATGTAAAATTAACAACTTTCAAATATGTGTATTCATAAGATAATTTTTTAGGGGAACTTATCATCTTTTAAACTCCAATGAGTATACAAGAGCTGTCTAGTTTGATATTAAATATGTTCAAAAAAACGAATTAGAGAAAACAAAAACTATCTTGTTTCTATAACAAATAGACCAATTGACAAATTTTATTGATTTTTAAGAGCATTATTGGACTAACTCAAACATTTGGAGGGGGGGCAACTTCTATTTTTGTAGCTAAATATTTAAAGTTTTAATACTTATACATAATATAAAATAATTTTTTAAAATTTTGGGGGGGCCAACCTATGATATAGCTCTGCCCTTGGGTAAGCAGATTCATGCGATGCATGGCAATACATAATTCTTTTGTAATTGTAATATAATTTATAATTTTTTTTCTAAAATTTGTTGAAGATAATTTGTTCTGTTTAAAAATTAAATTATTTCTAATTTTTTTTTTAATCTTTCTATCTCTATCAATACATCATTATTTTATTTTGAGTGTGTTTCAATAATATTATTATTCCTTTATGGGGTGGTTGATACTCCATATTCTTCGAAATTAAGTTTCTATGTTTTTTTTTTTTTTTTTTTTGGTAAAACTAAACTTTTTAAGTTTTAAATAAATAATTCAAAATTTTCATTCTTTTAAAGGAGATTATCATGATAATAAAATCTCATAACAAAATTACACTTTAATATTACTAAATAATTGATAAACACATTCAGATGCATAATCATGATTATGATATATATATATATATATATCAAATTTTCGTTTCCAAAATAACTAAGTATCAATTTAAATAAAAATCAAACTAAAGCAATAAGAGAGATAGGGACCACTAGTGAAGGGAAACTAAAAAATACAACACCAAAACTGTATTAACCTAAAATAGAGTTTTAAAAATCACAATGATTCATCAACCAAAAGTAGAAATTCTTTATAAAAAAAAAATTGAGAGAGAGAGAGAGAGAGAGAGAGTAACCACTTTTTCAAGAAAGAATAATAAGAAATTTATAGAAAATAAGATGAGAAGAAAAAGAGTAAAAATAAAAAATGTATTAATAAATGCCAAATTATTGAAGTCATGATATGTAATAAAATAACAAACGCGTGAACCAAAAACTCACAAACCCTACACAGTCAAAAGTCTTTCATTAGCGGAAGAAGTCATAAAAAAACAACTTTTAGTACGTGAAAGAAACACGATATATATTGTGTTGTTTCTATAATTTGTAGGCTTTGAATCTTTTGATTCTTTAATTTCTTGTCATTTTGGAAGTTTTAACATCTATATTTTTTAGTTCTTTTTTTTTTTTCAATATTTGAAACTATTTGGCAAATTTCAATGGCTATAGCTATTAAATTTTTTTTTTTTTTTAAGATAACATTTCTTTATCTTATATTTCTCTATTGTATAGTCACACAAACACACATAGATGTGTGTGTGCGTGTTTTGTAGTATATATTTATATATTCAATAATTTTAGGCAGCGAATTTTTTTATTCTTTAATATTTTTGGCATTTCAAAAGTTCGAATGTTTGAATGTCTTAATTTTTGAGTTTTTTTTTTTTTTTTTTCTTTGCAATATCTAAAAACATTTGGCAGATTTTTGCAAGTCCATTGTACATTCAAACAATGGTTTTTTTTTTTTAATCAAATTTTAACATAAAAAACTGGAGTAATTTTGGTAATGATATAGTTTCATAATCAATTTAAGATTTAAAAAAAATAATTATTTTAGTTTACTATACATACAGGTTTGTTTTCATGCGTAGCATGTCCGGTTTGCAACTAGTTATAACAATAACTAGGCAAACAACAGAAGTCCATGTAATAAGGCTACAAAATCCATCTCATTCCAAATTACAATAACTGTTCTACATTCAACAATTGATATCACAGGCATATGGCATAATTTTTTTTTCTTAGAAGAGAAACAAGGCAACCACTATCCATAATTTTTTTTTTTTTAATTTAAGTTTTTTCTTAGTAGAGAAAACAAGCAACCACTATCCATAAAAAATAGAGTATGAAAATTTGAAAATTAATATAACAAATAATACATACTTTTGCTACGTTGAAAGTTTTGAGGGGAATTCACAAAAGCCTAATTTAGGCAAACCATAATTAATACAGATATCCAAAAAGCTTTAAAGACCAAATAAGCTAGCAAGCAGCAGAATCGACAGACGGACTTCACTCATAATAGGAAGGGAGAAGAATGAATGGGAGTTGGCCAACTAGGGAGCACAAAGTCGAAGACATTGAAGAGGGCGTGAGGGCAATCGTCAGGGAGATCGCGAACCACTTCCAGTGTGTTTCTTCGCAAGTTGCATGATACCACTGTTGGGTTTTTTTGTTATGCTAGACGTTAGGTTGCTTTAGTGAGTTGTTGCCACTCTGTCAATAAATTCGTACGGTTAAGGGTTAGTTGTTTAATTGAATTAGTCTTACTATGTTATTAGGATCTGTTAAACGTGGGCTGTTATATTTCTTGTTTTTCAAGTGTTCTCTGTAAAGCTATAAGATAGCCAAGTTTGCTTTTCAATAAATACAGAGATTTTTCCAATTTCCTTATCCTTTCCTTATGTTTTTCTGATTCCTAACATTTGGTATCAGAGCAAGGTTAAAATTAGAAGCAGCAGTCTTCTACGTTGTAGTGATGACAGAAAATTCTTTTGTGCAGCCAGCAGTTCCGAAATTTGATGGGCATTATGATCATTGGGCGATGCTCATGGAAAACTTCTTGCGTTCAAAGGAGTACTAGGGCTTGGTGGAGAATGGAATTCCTGTAGCAGCATAAGGTCTCACACATGCTCAGAGGAAGAACATTGAAGATCAGAAGTTGAAAGATTTAAAAGCAAAGAACTATCTATTTCAAGCAATAGATCGTTTGGTCTTGGAGACAACCCTCAACAAGGATACAACAAAGAACATATGGGATTCTTTGAAGCAGAAGTATCAAGGTACAACACGAGTAAAGCGTGCTCACTTGCAAGCTCTCCGGAAGGAGTTTGAAATTCTTCACATGAAGGATGGAGAATTTGTGAATGAGTATTTTGCTCGGACCCTTACCATAGCCAACAAGATGAAAGCAAATGGTGAAGACAAGGGAGATATTGCTGTAGTTGAAAGATTTTGAGATCCATGACTCCAAAGTTTGATTATATTGTGTGTTCTATTGAGGAGTCTAAGGATATAGACACCTTAACCATTGATGAGTTGCAAAGCAGCCTGCTTGTGCATGAATAACGCATGAGTTCTCATGAGGAAGAAGAACACGCTTTGAAGATTACTCATGGAGATCAATCTGGAGGAAGGGGTCGAGGCCGTGGAAGTTTTAGAGGAAGAGGAAGGGGGCGAGGTAGACAAAGCTTTGACAAGGCCACAGTGGAGTGCTATTATTGTCATAAGCTTGGGCATTTTCAATGGGAATGTCCAAGCAAGCAGAAGGAAGCCAACTATGCTCAGACTCAAGAAGAGATGTTACTGATGTCTTATGTTGATATGAATAAGGCCAATGGAGAAGATATGTGGTTCCTTGACTCAGGATGTAGCAATCATATGCGTGGAAAGAAGGAATACTTCTTGGATTTTGATGGAAGTTTCAGAGATTTTGTGATCATGAAGCTGGGCAACAACTCAAGTATGGTTGTAATGGGAAAGGGCAATGTACGGCTACAAGTTAATGGAAGAGTACAAATTATCACAGGAGTATTTTATGTCCCGGAGCTGAAGAACAATTTACTAAGTATTGGGCAATTGCAAGAAAGGGGGTTTAACATTCTGTTTCAAGGTAAAAAGTGTAAAGTTTTTCATCCTGAGAAAGGCTCAATAATGGAGATGAAGATGGCTTCGAATCGAATGTTCATACTGCATGCTATATCTCAGCCTATAGCATCTACTTATTTCAACACAATCACGGAAGATATGGTGCAACTTTGGCATTGTAGATATGGACACTTGAGCTTTAAGGGCTTAAAGACTCTTCAGCAGAAGAAGATGGTGAATGGTTTACCACAGTTTAAGTCTCCATCAAGGCTATGTAAGGCTTGTCTGGTAGGGAAGCAACAAAGGTTCTCATTTCCAAGGAAAAGCACGTGGAGAGCTTCACAAATTCTTCAACTAGTGCATGCTGATATTTGTGGACCAATCAAGCCCATCTCAAATGGCAAAAAGAGGTATTTGATTACTTTCATTGATGACTTTAGTAGAAAAACATGGGTTTATTTTTTAATGGAGAAATCAGAAGCCTTTGCTGTTTTTATGAGTTTTAAAATACATGTTGAGAAGGAGACAAACTCGTTCATTAAAATGCTACGTACTGATCGAGGAGGCGAGTTTACATCACAAGAGTTCATCAATTTTTGTGATGAAAATGGCATACGAAGGCAATTGACAGCTGCCTACACACCACAACAGAATGGTGTTGCAGAACGGAAGAATAGAACTATTATGAATATGGTTCGTAGTATGATTTCTGAAAAGCAACTTCCAAAAACTTTCTGGCCTGAAGCAGTAAATTGGACAGTGCATGTCTTGAATCGAAGTCCAACAGTGGCAGTGAAAAATAAGACTCCAGAAGAAGCTTGGAGCGGAGTTAAGCCTTCAGTTGAGCATTTTAGAGTTTTTGGATGTATCTCCCATGTTCAAGTGCCTGACAGTAAAAGAGCTAAGCTGGATGATAAGAGCTTGAGTTGTGTTCTGTTGGGAGTTAGTGAGGAGTCCAAGGCTTACAGGTTCTATGATCCAGTTTCACAAAGAATCATAATAAGTAGGGATGTTGTATTTGAAGAAGACAAGAATTGGGATTGGGATAAGATATATGAAGAATCCATTGTGTGTGACTTGGAATGGGGTGATCTTGAAGAGGAAGCAACTATGTTTGATGACAATGAAGAGGGGAGCGAATCTGAATCTGAAGCTACTGTAGACGCAGCTGAATCTGATCCTGAAGCTAATGTAGACACGGCTGAATCTGATCCTGAAGCTAATGTAAATGCAGCCGAAGAGAATTTTTCCTCAGAAAGCTCTCCTAGCTCGAATGAAGGGAGGAATAGGAGACCACCAATCTGGATGAGAGACTATGAAACAGGAGAAGGCATTTCTGAAGAAGATAATGAAGCTTATTTGGCCATGTTTGCAACTACTGATCCTATTCACTTTGAAGATGCTGTGAAGAGTGAGAAATGGAGGAGAGCCATGGATGTAGAAATGGAAGCAATAAAAAACAATGGTACATGGGAATTGACGGAGTTACCTAAGGGAGCAAAGAAGGTTGGAGTGAAATGGATTTATAAGACCAAGTTTAATGAAAATGGAGAAGTGGACAAATACAAGGCTAGGCTTGTAGCGAAGGGGTATTCTCAGCAGCATGGGGTAGACTATACTGAAGTATTTGCACCTGTGGCACGCATGGAGACAATTCGATTGGTGGCAGCACTTGCAGCTCAAAAAGGATGGACTATTTATCAGTTAGATGTGAAGTCTGCATTTTTACATGGTGAGTTGAATGAAGTGGTTTTTGTGGAGCAGCCTTGTGGTTATGTACAAAAGGGGGCTGAACAGAAGGTTTACAAGTTAAAAAAGGCACTTTATGGGCTTAAACAAGCACCACGTGCTTGGTACAGCCGTATAGAGGCCTATTTCATGAAAAAAGGCTTTGAGAAGTGTGACTACGAGCATACTCTGTTCATCAAGACAAGCAAAGAAGGCAAAGTATTAATTGTAAGTCTCTACGTTGATGATCTCATTTTTACTGGAAATGATGAATTGATGTTTACAGAGTTTAAAAATTCCATGAAGCATAAGTTTGACATGACAGATCTTGGTAAGATGAGGTATTTCCTTGGTCTTGAAGTCTTGCAAAGATCTGATGGTGTTTTTATCAGTCAAAAGAAGTATGTTTTGGAGGTGCTCCAACGGTTTGGAATGGACAAAAGTAATTTTGTTCATAATCCTATTGTTCCTGGCTTTAAGCTCGTGAAGGATGAAGGTGGAGTTAAGGTGGATAAGACTTACTATAAATAGAGTGTGGGTAGTCTCATGTATCTGACAGCTACTCAACCTGACATGATGTTTGTGGTGAGTCTTATTAGTAGATATATGGAGAATCCTACTGAGCTTCATTTACAGGCAGCAAAAAGGGTGCTGAGATATTTGAAAGGAACAACTGGGTTTGGAATTTTATATAAAAAGGGAGGAGATGATGAACTTGTTGCGTACACTGATAGTGATTATGCTGGAGATTTGGAGGACAGAAAGAGTACTTCATGCTATGTGTTTTTATTGAGTTTAGGAGCAGTATCCTGGTCATCAAGAAAATAACCAGTAGTAAGTCTATCTACCACAGAGGCAGAGTTTATTGCTGCAGCTTCATGTGCATGCCAAGCAGAATGGTTGAAAAGGGTGTTGGGAAAGTTGAGTCAGAATTAAGGCAAGTCAACTATTATTCGTTGTGATACTAGTTCTACAATCGAATTAACCCAGTAATGCATGGTCGTAGTAAGCACATAGATGTACGTTTCCTTTTTTTTTTTTTGAGAGCTCACAAAGGCTGGTACAGTGGAGCTGGTGCATTGTGGGACACAAGAACAGTTGGCTGATGTAATGACTAAACCACTCAAGCTGGATGTTTTCTTGAACCTACGAGGGCTATTGGGAGTTTATTCTGAGATGGATATAAACTGAGTGCTTGTAGCATTCAGTTTAAGGGAGGAATTGTTAAGTTTTGTTATGCTAGACGTTAGGTTGCTTTAGTGGGTTGTTGTCACTCTGCCAATAAACCCCTATTGTTAAGGGTTAGTTGTTTAATTGAATTAGTCTTACCACGTTATTAGGATATGTAAAATGTGGGCTGTTATTTTTCTTGTTTTTCAAGTGTTGCTCTGTAAGGCTATAAGATAGCCAAGTTTGATTTTCAATAAATACAGAGATTTTTCCAATTTCCTTATCCTTTCCTTATGTTTTTCTGATTCCTAACAACCACCTTAGAATTAATCTCCAAATAAAAGATATCCCGGTCATTTGGATGACATGCTAGGATTAACAAATAAGGATTTTTCTTGACAACGTTTGTGAGCCAAGGAGACTTTTCCGAAACCATTTGGTTAAGACACAGTTGGTGCTCTAAGCACCATTTGCCTCCTTCTCCTCCTTCATCTTCATCACAGTTATTGAGGTCCCAAACGCTTAAAACATTATAATAGAAGTTGCCATAAGTGAAGTATGAAAGCTGGGATATCCTCAAGGCACCATTACATACTCCAAGGTTTTGAAAACCGAATCTAGGGTTCCATTCTAGGGGCATCTGAAAGCATCGACAGCATCCACTGTTGTAAGGATCGAGCCCAACAAGGAATTCTACACCACACCAAAAAAGCAAGCCATTATAAGGAACAGCTTGGAAGCTGAAGATCTCCGATACAAATCTGTGCGGGGCCGGGCACAGCACCATATAGGCCCTCCATTTACTTGTGTCGGATGAGAATATTTGCACCTTGAATTCCATTGGAATGTACTCAAATTCAGGAATGAACATCACCCTAAAACTAAGCTGCTGCTGCTGCTGCTTATGATGAAGAGTATCATAGTTACATATTAACCCAACCCGAGGCCATACTGAGTCGATGCAAGTGTAATGATCAGGAAGTGGAGGAAGGGCGTTCCATTGCCCAGTAATAGGGATTAACGACATAGTAAACGCCAGCCGTATTATGGATAACCAGCAACAAATGCGCAGCATAAGAGCAAGTCATGACACGAAGCTCGAATGCTGACATCTACGTATTGTGGTTATATTGGTGGAACATAAGGCAGAGATTTAAAATAAGGTTCCTCCTCCAATGGCAAGAGGTTATTTTTGTTCTTTGCCCACGGAGCATGATACTGGAGGAGCAAGGTAAAGGGGCAATGATGATGATCCACTATTGACCTGTTAACAAAGTAGCGAGCGAAAGAAGGATCTGAGACAACAGAGCACCATTCCTTTGAGACAGACCTGCATCGCATTGCGGATTTGAAATCCAGCCGATGCAGTATTTCTAACACTAGAGATTCTGGGAGATCGTCAATGGTTGTCGCAATCCTCGTCCTCGTCCTCGTCCTCTTTCGCTTCCGAATTGTTCTTCTGTCATCCGAATCCTCGACAACAGTGATCGTCGTCTTTGGCTTCTGAATTCTTCTGACATCAGAATCCTGGTATGAGAGATGAGAAACTAGCATCCGACTACTCCTTCTGCTATGATGTTTTTTTACATTCCTTCTCTCCATCGTTAGATCGTATCTCTCTTCTGGCCGCTTTACAAACAAAAACAAATTACAATTTTGTAGAGATTGTCATCCTCGTATGTATATATAACCAACACCACCGACTATTACCTAAAACAAAAACAAAAATCAACACCACCGACGTATCCGTGTCGGTTACTAAATATAAAAAAATAATAATAATAATAAAAATAAATTTTTTTTAAGGAAATCGTCACCGTCGATTAGCGCCTAGAGAGAACTCAGTGTTGGCGGTGTACTATAGGATAGGCGGCGACAGCAGTCTTGGAACATTGATAGCTCTGGGTTTTAGGGTTTAGGGATTTAGTTGATGTGGTTTATTTTATTTTTTTTGGATGGGTTTTAGTTTTCAATCGATAATTAATTTCCTTGAGATTCCTGTAGTGATAGATTTGGGCCGTTTGGCCCACTGGTAACAAAAAATCATATATTGTTTAATACAAGGGAGTTGCCACTTTCTTTAAATAATAGATCATAGATGCAATTTATACAATTAGATATTTCATAAAAAATTTCTTATTTGTTTTGTACTTTTTCAGCAATGAATAGCTTCAATTTGATTTGTTAAAATTGTAAAAGCTCTATATTTGTTTTATATTTGAAAATTTTTAGGGATTATATTTTTTATTTATTTATTTTCACAATTTAAGATGATAGAAGTGACAAACGAAAAGAAACTTTTTATGCAAGTAACAGATGAAAAGGAAGAACTTAATCAAAAAACCAAAAACCTAGAAAACAAACATGTAAACCAAAAACTCAAAAACCCTACCCAAACCAAAAGTCTTTAATTAGTAGAAAAAGACATAAAAAAAAAAATAGTACATGAAAGAAACACAATTTTTTTTTTTTTTTTTTTTTTTTTTTTTTTGTTGTTTCTATAATTTGTAGGTTTTGAATCATTTGATTATTAAATTTCTTGTCATTTTGGATGTTTTAACATCTATATTTTTTTTTTTTGCAATATTTGAAACTATTTGGAAAATTTGAACAATTATATATATATATATATAATAATTTCTAGGCAGTGAATTTTTTTATTCTCTAATGTTTTTGGCATTTCAAAAGGTTGAATGTCTAAATGTCTAAATTTTTTAGGTTTGTTTTTTCTTTGCAAGATTTAAAAACATCTGACAAATTTTTGCAAGCCCATTGTACATTAAACAATGGGTTTTTATTTTTTATTTTTTCATTATCAAACTATAACATAAAAAACTGGAGTAATTTTCATAATGGTATAGTTTCATAATCAATTTAAGGTTTTAAAAATTTATTTTAGTTTACTGTGTTGGGTTACACGTGTGAGTGAAGTCCCACATTGAATAAAGATAAGAAGAATAAGTGGTTAATATAACATAATTGAGCACATACCCATTGGGCTTAGGCCTTTTGGGTTGAAGTGTGTCTCTATATGTTATATTAATTACTCAAGGAAGCTCCCCAAGGTGTTTATCTCCCTAATAAGTGGTATCAGAGCCTATGGTGGTGTGCGGCAAAGGTGGTGAAGTGTTCATGGTCCCTACCCAGCAGGGACAGAGAAAGCCTAAAATGGCCCACACATAAAGATCCTGGAATATTGCTAATGGTGCTAAATAATGGTGTGATGCGAGATTCCCATGGGTTGACACGTGGTTCCCATGGATGGCGTACGAGAGACTCATGGATGACGCATTGATGAAGTGAAAAGCCCATTAGTCAAGGGGGAGTGAGTAGGACTTGTTCAAAGCTCACAGAGAGGCAGAGACTCACGTGGTGCTAAATAATGGTATGGTGCGAGGTTCCCATGGACATGAACGTGCGGGGTTCCCATGGATGTGCGTGCAGGGTTGACACGTGGTTCCCATGGATGACGTACGAGAGACCCATGGATGACGCGCTGATGAAGTGAAAAGTCCATTAAGTAAGGGGGAATGAGTAGGACTTATTCATGGCCCACAGAGAAGTCTTGAAGCCCACAAAGTGGCAGAGACTCACACGTGAGGGGGAGATTGTTGGGTTACACGTGTGAGTGAAGTCCCACATTGAATAAAGATAAGAAGAATAAGTGGTTAATATAACATAATTGAGCACATACCCATTGGGCTTAGGCCTTTTGGGTTAAAGTGTGTCTCTATATGTTATATTAATTACTCAAGGAAGCTCCCCAAGGTGTTTATCTCCCCAATCATACTGTACAAACAGCTTTGCTCCCATGCGTACCACAGCCGGTTTATGACTAGTTTTCACAATAACTAGGCAAACCAAAGAAGTCCATGTAATAAGGCTATAAAATCCATCTCATTCCAAATTACAATACTTGTTTTACATTCAACAATTGATATCACTGGCATGAGGCATAATTTTTTTTTTTTTTCTTAGTAGAGAAACAAGGCAACCACTATCCATAATATATATATATATATATATATATATATATATATTTATTGAAGTTTGTTCTTAGTAGAGAAACAAAGCTACCACTATCCATAAAATATAAGATTATGAAAGTTTGAAAATTAATATAACATTATACATGTTGTTGCTAGGTTAAAAGTTTTGAGGGGAATTCACAAAAGCCTAATTTAGGCAAACCATAATACAGAAACCTAAAAAGCTTTAAAGACCCAAGCTAGCAAGCAGCAGAATAGATAGGCGGCCTTCACTAACAGGAAGGGAGAAGAATGAATGGGAGTTGGCCAACAAGGGAGCACAAAGTTAAAGACATTGTAGCTAGGTTGATGATCCGGAAAGTCGCGAACCACTTCCAGTGTTTCTCTCCGCAAGTTGCATAATACAACCATAAAATCAATCATCAAATACACGGTATCCCTGTCATTTAGATGATAGGCTAGGACTAGCAAATAAGGATTTTTCTTTAAAACGTATTTTGAGAGCCAAGGAGACTTTTCAGTAACAATTTGGTTAAAATACAGTTGGTGCTCTAAGCACCATTTGCCTCCTCCTCTTTCATCTTTATTACAGTCATTGAGCTCCCAAACGTGTAAAACATGATTAGAGAAGTTGTCACAAGGGAAGAAGAAGAAGAAAAGAAGAAGGTGAGAGAATTGATAGATTGTTTACCTGCTTCAGATGAGGTTTACTCATATACGTTAGACAGAGAGAAGTTAATGGGGTTGATAGCCGGCCCTTGAAAAAAAAATTGTAGCCCTTTATTCAATTTCACTTCAGATATTATATATTTTAGTGACCACATGAAACAAAATTTAAAGTTAGTTGAAAGGGTGGCTTGATGCATTTGGAGGCTTTAGGCTAAAATTAAATTGAGGTATTTTATATATTTAAATATGACTAAAGAAAAAGAAAACTAAATATTACACAAATTTTATTATCTTGTTTTAGATGTAAAATTACTAGCTAATTAGTCATGTGTGTGTGTATATATATATTGTTGAGAAAGCTTATAGAAACAAAAAATTTGACAAACTTTTCACACCAGTTGTTATGACAGCTTGATAATAGTAAGTAAAAATGTGATATTAGTAGTGGATACCTAGATGAGAATTAGTAAAAGATTGTCATTGTAAAAGTTTGAAATTTTTTGTGTTTTGCTTTATTTATTTATTTTTTATTTTAAAAGTGCTACATTCACAACATTTTCATAATAAATTCAAGGTGTTAAGTTTTTATTGGTTTTAATTTGAACTCACCATTGAAATTACTTTTCTTTTTTTTCCTACCAATAACAGCCAATAACAACCTGACATTTAAGATTGCAAAATATGTTGTGGATGTAGCATTTCTCTTTATGTTTATTTTTATTTTTTTGTTTTCTATTTGATAAAAAATATTATTTTATTTATTGACTAATATTTGGATTTAATTAATACTACTATAATATAAGAAATAACTCTATTGGTTAGAATTTGGAGGCTTTTGGGGATTGACTCATTCACCTATATAGTATAGAGCTGGCCCTACAAGCTGGTAACAAGAAAACACAACATATTTGATTGTCGTCATCGGAAGCAAATAAACAATTCATCTAGCCTTTCTCGTATTCGTTGGCAATGTAAATATATATAAACCACAACTTTTGTTTTGCTACGTACCAGGAAATTCAGTAGAAATTTCATTAATGTCTGCTTTGTCAATTTGCTTGTATGATAAAAGAAATGTCCTAAGCAATAGATAATATTGATCTGTGAACTACATTCATCTATTTATATATATGCTTCTATTTTGGACTGTCAGATTCAATCATATTATACAAAACCTAACAATCCCCCTTCCCCCACAGAGAGAATGGAAATAAGGCATGAAGAAGATGCTATAATAGAGCTCTACAACGCATCCATGAGCGGATGTACAACCACATTATCTAGATTAATCCATAAAGAGCCAAACATCCTTAACAAAATTTCCCTCGCTTCTATGTGTGAAACTCCATTACACATATCTACTATTGGTTTCTAGACCAAACTTTTATTATATAACATAATATGTATGATATGTTCAACCGCAAAATCATAGTTTTTAATCACTTTTATTTACTACAAATATGGTGGATCATTAGTTTAGGTATAACTCTATTATCTAAGTTTCAAGAAATTAAGTTCTAGTCCAACTAAGATTTTAGTGTAAAAAATTTTAAAATAAAATTTAAAATTTAGTTTATTTATATTAATAATTTATCATAATTTTATATTTTACAATAAAAAAACATGCACACTGCATATTGTCCCTAGAATGATAGTATGGTGGTTAAACATAAAATCGATGAGTTTACATTTTTCTCCAAACCAATGAACCAACCACCAGAGTACCTGATGAGGGATATGTTGATGAATATAGTTCTAATGCTATTTTCTTACTCATTTTATATTGCATAATTATTATAATTATTCACTCATGTTCACTGAAAATTGTTTCCTTTCAAGACCCCTCCCTTTTTATTTTAAAAAATTCAAGACATGCTAATGTCTTAGCTGGACATAGACTTTTAACTTAGATGAGATAAGGAAGTATTACAAATTTGAAGGGTCCATTTACCATGGAAATGACATGGAAAAAGAATATCCTAAGCTATTCCATTTCTTTACCAAGAGATAAGGATGAATGATTGAGGTCCTATATGTATACCAATTCAAATACATTTCAGGTGGTGAAAACAGGAGCCTGAGGGGTGCGCGACAAGGACCGTGGACCTTAGCTTTTTAAAATTCTTCCACTCTTCTATATTTTTATATAAAAATTTAAAAATTTATGTATAAAATTAACTAAGGGACTCCTAATTATTTTTTTTTAAATTGTACAACATTTATATAAAATAATGACTAATGCATCATTTTTATGCCTCATAATATTTTTATGGCATGTGCAGTCCATTAAATTAAAATTGATTCAAGGTATATTTTGAATATTTTTCCAACCAACACTAATCAATAATAAAAAAATAAAAAATAAAAAAGGCAAAAGCACAGTACAATCCTAGTTCAAAATGAATCATCTTGCTTTCAAATGAAATGGAGATGATCCAATTTTATGGTTGTTAGGCTACGAGAAATCTTTTTTTTTTTTATATATATAGTACCTCGGATACTCACATTATCAACTTTATTTTTACCCTTCCTTCGGTGGAAATTTACCTTAGAATGTGGGCCTCAAGCACAAATCCTACCCATTTTTTCAAATGTAATGAGATAATTTCCCCTAAATTTAATCATATTAATTAAAAAGATAATGACACGCTTACAATTGTACACTCACCGCACAGGCACGGAGGTTGAAATCATGTATTTTGAACTACTGGTATGCTGACAACTGCTTCAACATAAACGATTTGCAATATCTAGTTAGCTCATCCCATGTAAATGAAGCTGTTATCCAACAATATTATATTGTCTAAATTAACCAAAAAAAGAGCTGCTTGAAAAAAAAAAAAAAAAAACAAATAGCCAAACAATTGGACACAATAAGCCATTATCTGTGATGACGTAATTTTCTTATAAGCTATTTTAGATACAATCAACTGTACTTGCCATCTAAAATTATAGGCAGTTGCGAACTATATAGATGACATTAATATTTATATATATCTTTAAAGCGTATCAATTTCTGTTGAGTCAAATTTCTCTAGAATATATATATATATATATATAGAGAGAGAGAGAGAGAGAGAGAGAGAGAGAGAGAGAGAGAGAGAGAGAGAATGTTTATCCCACATCGGTTGTGTGTGTTAAAGTTTCAGTACTTATAACCTCAAACTACTACTACAAATGCTAAGCTATTTTGTAGTGGTATTTTGGATATATATAATATATTATAAGTCTGTTCAAAAAACTCTATATATTACTTTCGTGTTTATATGTTCTAATAAAGATTACTGTTTCCTAAAAAAAATGGCTATATCATTATTTTCTTTTCATCATTTCTTAAAAAAATATGTATATAAATATTAATTAATGCATACAATAATACATTATGCATTTGCTCATTCTCAAAACTAATTATAACATATGAATTATGATATGATCATCAATTTTCACTATTATGAAATTACGTATTCTTGAGATTCAATTTATTTTCATCAAATTCAAGAGATGGATAATAAAGTCTTTAACCAAGGGTTTTTTTTTTTTTTTTTTTCCATTTCTTTTTCTTTTGGTATAAAATATCACATGGCAAGTGGTTTTTTTTTAATATGCTTTTTTGTGGTGTACCAACTTTCAATACATTGTATCGAGTTCAACTTGAGTAAAGCATTCATCAGACACATAGAATCACAAACAAATGCATAATAATTTAGTTAAATATATTAATGTTATAACAAATCTGATTGATGTCACATCAATAAAAAACCACTTCCACTACATTGGAATACATTACCTTATCACAGATTATGGTTTTAAATCACTTTATTATTAGAGTTATTATTAATTTTTTGAGTTATGTTTCCTAATAATGGTTCGACATTTTGTCCATTTTGAATCTACTTCGGTTCATTTGGTCTACTTTAGTTCATTTCGATCCAATTCAGTCGAATTTGATCCATTACAGTCCACTTTTGCCCATTTAGTTCAATTTCATCCACCTCAGTCCAACTCGATCCATTCAGTCTAGTTTGGTCCAATTCACTCTATTTAAGTCAATCCAGTCCACTTTGGTCCATTTAGTCCACTTAAGAATGAGAAAAGACAGATTTTGGTTGAGAGTACTATCAATTATTGAGCTATATCAATTGTAATTATATAATAAATTTTTATTGTCATGATAATCTCCTTAAGAGAATGAGAAATTTGAAACTTAAAAATTTTAATTGTACCAAAATAAATTAGAAAAATATAATGAATAATAACAACAGTTAACTAAAAAATATAATGGACTACTTCGAAAAAGAATAACATCAATCAAAAACACTAAAATTGATAAAATTATATATTTGTAGAAATAGAGAGATAGAAATTGATTGTATATGAGTTTGACTACTAATTTATAATATTGGCTTAATAAACTAATTAACTCTATATAATCTTCACACTTATTTATGGGAGGAGCAAGTGAAAGTCAAATGTCATGTGTTTTTCACTTTTATTTTTCTTATCGACATTGATGGTTCATTGAAATAGTGTTGTTTTTGCTAATTGGGTGGAAGACTGAAGGGTTTTGTTTTTTAACTGGACCTTCCTCCTTGTCTTCTTCGTCTGGTTCCTTCAACTAGTGGTGCTGTTGTACAAAAATACCAAGAACTCCAGTAATATCGTGGTTTGATTGAGAAAGAAAATCGTTGATTTGATCCTCTCTCTCCTAGGATTCTCTCTTTCTCTCAAAATTAAACATAGAGATTTTCTCTCTCTATGACAGTAGGTTGCAATTGGAATTTGGAAAATTTCTTCTCTACACTCGTGTGAGTAGGAGCGCAGGATATTAATCCATTTAATTGTAGATTAAACTAAAGTAGGAAGTTGGCACCTGTGAAGTTTAGGTACTATACTGGCTAAAATGGGTTGTAATTGTTGCTACCCTAAAGTTTGAGGAGTGTCTAGACATTTTCCCCTCAAAATTGTGGTAACAAAATTCCTAGAAGATTTCTTAATAGAACTCAAGGTGAAATTTTAGCCTATCAGTTCCATTGTTTAGATTTAAGTAGATGTCACCTAAACTATAAAAAACACAGAAGTTTGATTGAGATGATCATGGTGTTTAACCTTAAGGGCTATCCTAAGGCAGGCTCTCGTAGTCTCGTGTGGGTTCTTTCAAAGGCTAAAACCCCAAAAAGTTGGTATTAAGTTTTCTGTTCTCGAACCATAGTGATTTGGGGCTTATTTATTTGTCATAAATTTCGGCCTTTCGACGTTGGTAGAACAATATTGTAGATTTGGATTGGACTAGACATTTGGGTTTGTGTAGATGCCGACAGCCCAATTGAAATGGCCTGATGTTTAAGGGAACAAAAGGATGGATGTGGGCTTCTCATGCTATGATTTAGTTTATTGGGCTGAGCCGAAAGGGTTAGGCTTACACGAATTAGAACTTCTGGTCGACTCTTAGGTTACTCGAATTAGACCTTTACAAATGTTGTAATTAGGCATATAATTATATCGACCAATTTTGATGTTTAAGTTTTTCTTTATTTATTTATTTTTTATTTTTTTTATTTTATTGTGAGAATTTCAACTTATGATGTTTGCTCCTGATGATAGTTTTTTATCATCATACCAAAATACTAATCGATTTTTTGTGTATGCGAGAATTGAACATCAGATCTCTTATTCAACCATCAAAGATTTTAAAACAAAATTAAATTATGGGTAAATCTTTTCCTTGAATAGGTTTTTTTTTTTTGATAATTTAATAGTTACAAGGGGAGAATAAGGATTTGAATCCTAAATTTCTTCAGTAAAAAGCTAATTCATTTCGTAAACCTTCATCACACTTTAGTGGCTTGCGTTTATTTTGGAGAGTTTATTTAACTTATTTGACTTATGTATAACCTTTTAAAGGTTTTTATTTTATTTTTAAGTTACAACTATACTTACCATGAATAGAAAATATAACAAACAAAATTCATATAATCATGGTTAATTTGATGACATTGAATTTAAGATGAGACATGAATTCCATCTATCACGTAAGCAAAACGGAAAATTATTGTATACTACTCCTGGAGTACCATAAATGCGTACTCTCTCCTCTCACATGAATGGTGGGTCCCACTAATTAAATTCATGGTGGGACCCACCATTCATGTGAGAGGGAGGAGTACGCATTTATGGTATTCCGGGAGTACTTAATAATTTTTTAAGCAAAACAATTTAAGGTATAAAGACAAAATTAAAACATGCCTTGTAAAATATAAGAACAAATTTTAAACAATAATACAAATGTAAAAACTAAATATTCAATTTAACCAAATATAACTAGTAAGTGCATTTCATAAACTGTTTTCATATTAAAAATAAATTCATGATCAAAATGTTAGGGAATTTAAAATAAAGGTCTAGTGTATAAACTCCTATAAGTCTGATTGATTTTAATTATAAGAAATCACAATATTCATAATAAATACTTTTACATTAAGATTCTAATTACTAAAATGTTTCACCTACAATATCAACTTTGCATTTTATAACGATTTGGAATTGCCAAAAACAATAGAATAACATGAAAGAGGCCGGAGAAGGTGTATGATTGAGTGATTGATGAAAGGAGTAGATAAATAATAGAAGACATGGATGCACTTTCCCTGGTATCTATTGGATGATGCTTACACCTTTAGTAGCACCAAAACCAACTAACGAAAAAGACAAATGCACAACACAATCCTCTTTCAAAAAGGATCATCTCACTTTCAAGTGAAATGGAGAATATAATGGATGTTAGGTAACGAGAATTTTTTTTTTTTTGTGCAGTTGGGACATGTCAGTGTCATGTATATTATCAACTTTATTTTTACACTTTCTTCCATGGTGGGCCTCAAGCATATATAGGTCCTACCTATTTCTCCAAATATAAAAATAAAGTTGATAATTATTCTCTCATTTTCACAGAAAATTTGTTCCTTTCAAGACCCCTCCCCTTTTGTTTTTAAAAAATTCATAGCATGACTTATGTCTTGGCTGGATAGAGACTTTTAACTTAGATATGAGATAAGGAAGTATTACAAATTCGAAAGGGTCCATTAACCATGGAAACAACATGGAAAATTACCCTCAAATTTGTTTCATTTCTTTACTAAGAGATAAGAATGAATGATTGAGGTCTCATGTGTATCAGTTAAAATGTGTTTCATGTGGTGATGACAGGTGCCTGAAGAGTGGCGATAGGTGAGCCATGGACATTAGGGTTTTAAAATTCTTTCTCCCTCTATATATATATATATATATATAATTTAACTAAGGAACTCCCTATATTTTTAAAAAATTGTACAACATTTATATTAAATGATTAGTGCATCAATTTTATGCTTCATAATATTTTTATGTCATGCGCGTAGCTCATTAAATCAAAATGTATTCAAGATATATTTCCTAAAAATAGATAAGTTTATATAAATAATTAGTGCATAATTGTTTCCTCATACTACTCTTATACCATGTGTAATCTATTTTCTAGGAATAGATTAGTAAGTCTATTTCATAGAAGCCTTCTCTATTTTTTTTTTTTAGATATTTTTTATTTTACATTTGGAGACGTAGGTCCTACCTAGGGGAAACTGGAGCTTCCCACTTCCCAGTGAACATCGTCTTGATCGAGGCTGAGTTTGAACCATGCTGAAATTGTTATTGTGTATTTAATTTGCTGTGATTGTGCTGATTTTGTTGTTTGTCTATGCCTACTACTGGTAATTTGCTAATCATGTACACAATTGGTAGATTAGCTTAAAATTTGAATTATAGCTTAGGATCAAAACCATTACCATATTTAAATTCGATAATGTCAATATTTATGAGGGAATTTGACTGCAAACGTCATACAAAATAATGGAAAGAATATGTAGAGGATCCAATAACAATATGAAAATCCATTCTAGTCCGGCCAAATCCCATACATCATTTCTAGTCTTTATTAAAAACATAGAATTTTTAAATAACAATTTCTAGTCCAATAATAATCTTTCTGTGTGTGTTTGTTGAGCGGCAATGATTGGCTTTTTAGTACAAAGGAGTGTCATGGTGACTGGGGTAGGCGATGGTGATTTATATTTTGGAGGAGTGTGATAGTGGCTGGTTTAGGAGAATTAAGGATGGAGGAGTGTGAGGATAAAGAAAAATAATATTTTAATAAAATAGATAAATAAATAATGAGTCTGATATAGAATTATCTACAAATAAGTTAGTTAAAATAGTTTTTTAGACAAAATTTGGCTAAAATGGCGTTGAGGTTGATTTAAATACTCTTACAGGTCCAATCTAAAGTGATTGAATCCCTTGCACTCTCCATCACCAACCTTTAAAGGTTGGTGATGGAGAGTGCAAGGGATTTGTTAAAATTTCTCATTTAACAAATTTGTTAAATGAGAAATTTTACAAACTAATAACTCTACACTGTTACATATAATCTTTTAAAAGTACAACCAAATACATGTGATCATAGTTTGAACTTTTATTCCAACAAGAAGAAGAAAAAAAAAAACAACCTTCAGGACTTGGAAAGTAACCAATACATAGTGTTACCAATCTGTTATTGATAGCAAGTTGAACACTAATAACTTGCCACGTCACTTACAATCCAAAAGACGATTAATTTTCAACTAGTAATAGAAATTGCAGTCTCCGATATTATATTCAATTCGGTCCAATCCTAATTGTCCAACTTAATTATTAGCGTCTTTGCATGTACAAGGTGAACTTTCGTATCTTGACAACCATCCAGGTGAGAAAGCGAATTGTGTGAATCAGAAGAACGATACCAACCACAGCCATCAAACTTAACAGAACACACATTATTAGGATGAACATTGGCTCAGTTCTATAATTAGGCTGATCAGGTAGCAGCAGGATGAATGCATATATATAGGCAAAAGCTAGGAAAGTGAGAGTGATACACATGGAAAATGTCAAGATCCCCATGCAAAGCTTATTCCTGAGAGGAAATCCACTAATAAGCAAAAAGGTGACACACAAAGATGCAGTGAAAGAGATAGTATTGCAAATCAAGAAAATTGAGTACGCAAAGTACTGATCAGCATTACAGGCTAAAACCGAGGTTCCGGCTGGACATGTAATATTATATCTGTTTCCATTACTCTCAATACTTAAGGTTTCATTTGTTTGCGAAACTCCACCTGGGGGATTAAGTACAGGTTGGAAAGTTATAGTTGTGATAACAGTAGCCACCACCATTAACGCACCACGCATCTCTCCTAACCAATCACCCTGGTAGCTCAAGTATTCTATCCATTTCAACCACCAATTCTTGCTTGGCTGCACTGGTTTTGCTGGTTCATGGTGACCAATAACAACTGCTAATGGTGGTTGAAGATTAGTTTGGTTCCTTGCTCTTTCAATCCCAGCGTCTAATAAAATGTTTCGAATGGTGACATTTTTCAAGTCTTCTGGATAGTGATCTAAGACTTCTAAGGCTGTAAAACCCATCTGGTTCAATGAATCCGCTCCATCTTTCACTTTAGACACTGAAAGCAAGTATTTAACTATCTGCAAAAACTTATAGCATTATAGTTTTAAACAATTTGTTTTTTTCTTTTTTGAAGAAATTATATATAAGTAGATGCAAAGAAAAAAAAACCTACCTTTATTCGCTTTAGCATCACAGCTAAATGCAAGATAGTATTGCCACCATCATGGTCCTTGGAATTGAGAAAATCCCCTTCGTCACTCAAAGATTCCACCAGCAATTTAAGAGCCTCTATTTGGTTGTATTTAACACATACATGCAAAACAGTCTCACCCCCATCAAGCACAATTCGAGATGAGTCAGGCTGCGCAGTGATCAACTCCCTCACAACATCAATTCGTCCCCTCATGACTGCATAGTGGAGAGGAATTCTCTCATCTTGATCACGAATTAAGCATGCATTGTTGTTTGCACGTAATAATATTTGGACAATCTCAATGTGGCCCTCAGCAGAAGCCATGTGAAGGGGGCAACGTTTATAGGAGTCCAACTCGATAGCAAGTTGGGGTTTTAGAAGTAGAAGAGCTCTACTGAAATCAAGGTGACCAACTAAAGTAGATATGTGTAATGGAGTTTCACTCATAGAAGTGAGGGAAATTTTGTTAAGGATGTTTGGCTCTTTATGGATCAACCTATGCAATGTGGTTGTACATCCGCTCATGGATGCGTTGTAGAGCTCCATTATAACATCTTCTTCATGCATTATTTCCATTCTCTCTGTGGGGGAAGGAGGGTTGTTAGGTTTCGTATTGTATGATTGTATCTAACATTCCAAAATAGAAGCATATATATATATATATATATATAGATGAATGTAGTTCACAGATCAATTTTATTATCTATTGCTTAGGACATTTCTTTTATCGTTCAAGCAAATTGACAAAGCAGACATTAATGAAATTTTTACTAAATTTCCTGGTACGTAGCAAAACAAAAGTTGTGGATTATATATATTTACATTGCCAACGAATATGAGAAAGACTAGATGAATTGTTTATTTGCTTCCGATGACGACAGTCACATATGTTGTGTTTTCTTGTTACCAGCTAGTAGGGTCAGCTCTATACTCTAGGTGAATGAGTCATTCCCCTAAAGCCACCAAATTCTAACCAATAGAGTTATTTTTTATATTATAGTAGTATTAATTAAATCCAAATATTAGTTAATAAATAAAATAATATTTTTTATCAAATAGAAGAAAAAAAAAAAAAAAAAAGCGAAATGCTACATCCAAAACATATTTCGCAATCTTAAATGTCAGGTTATTACTGACTGTTATTAGTGGGGAAAAAAAAGTAATTTCAATGGTGAGTTCAAATCAAAACTAATAATTACTTAACACCTTAGATTTGTTGTGAAAATGTTGTAAATGTAGCACTTCTAAAAAAAAAAACAATACACAAAATTTCACAAAATAGTTGAGTTGACAAACTTTTACTAGTTCTCATCTAAGTTTCCACCACTAATATCACATTTTTACTTATTTTTATCAAACTACCACACCAACTGGTGTGAAAAGTTTGTCAAATTTTTTGTTTCTATAAGCTTTCTCAACAATATATATAAATATATATATATATATATATATATATATATATACATAGAGACACACACATGGCTAATTAGTAATTTTGCATCTAAATCAAGATAATAGAATTTGAGTAACATTTAATTTTTTTTAATTCATATTTAAATATATAAAATACTTCAATTTAGTTTTAGCCTAAAGCCTCCAAATGCATCAAGCCACCCTTCCAACTAACTTTAAATTTTGTTTCAAGTGGTCACTAAAATATATAGGGCCTGTTTGGCAAAAAATTTCTAGTGACATTGTTTGTATTTTTGGAAAATACGTGTAGGTGAGAAAGTATGTGAAAATACGTGTAATATTGTGAAAATATGTGTTAACACCAATACATATTATCTGCTTGTGATTTTTTGTTTTTTGTTTTTGTTTTTTTGGATTACCGAGAGCAAATAGATGTTAGCCTCAGAGATTAATTTCACGGATACGGAAGTCTCAATAAGTTATAAGGAAAAAATTGAAAATTAATAAGATCCATTTGTAGTTGACCCAAACCCATGAGGGAAAGAGAGAGAAGCAAAACTGAAAAAAAAAATAAAGGAGGCACGCGTGAGACAAATATAAATGTATCATTTTATTATAACAATAAGCTATAGTGAGCTGTTAGTTGAGTGTCAAAATTTTTAATGTAGTAAGTATTTTTGTGCGTTGGTTGTTAAATTGTCTTTTAGCATTTTTAACATCCTTTTTGGCTTCATAACCTGTAAACAACGTAATATATTAAACTAATAAATAGTATTAATTTCAAGCCTCAATAAAATAAAATAAAATAAGAGTTAAAAGATAAAAATAGGAAGTACTCTCATGTGTCAAAAGTCTACAAGAGGAAGACTTTATTAGTACTAATTAAAGTGAAATTGCAGCATAACACAGCAGAAAATTTAATACATTTTTTTATAATATAAGATAGAAATTCTACTCTAACCTAATCAAAATATATGTATATGATGCTCACTAACTTAAACTCTGATCTTTACTCCCCCATCACTCTACAAAAATTTTGTACTCATAGAATAACTATCATACCAAGAGTATACAGTAATAGCAAAGTACTACTATAAAAAAAAAAAAAAAAAAATGCATTTATCTATACTACTTAATGAAAGAACTTGAGGTTTTTTTAGCTCATTAGCATCAAAGGAACATTTTTTTTTTTTTTTTTCTTTTGAGGGAAAGCTTCAAAGGAACTTGGGATGGCTTGGACCAAACTAGTGGAGGTTGTGTCACGCCCCAAACCCAAAAGGGTCCACAGCATGAGAAATCATCTCAAAGGTACCTGTAGATTTCTCATTTTTTTTGACAATTCAAACTGTAAGAGATCTCTCTTTAAGCTCCTTTCTTTTTCACAGGATAAGAATATATAACCATACTAAAATCTCCACATTACAAATTAGAGCTCTATAACACATTTACAAACAATAACTAAAAATTTTGTGTCTCCACATGATACATAAATATATTACAAAACTCCAAATGATTTAAACAGAAAGTCCCGATGTTCTCTAAAATATGCAATCCCAACAAAATTCTTGGGCTAACAAACCTTAAGAGCCCAACTTTTAATAAAATTAACTACTACTAGCTCCCTTAAAAACAACTAGATCGAATCACCAACCATTAGTAATGTATGTCTCCTAATCCAACATAAAACTCCAATCACTACTGACAAGGCAAGCTCCATTCCCATGATATAGCTAATTAATTTGAAAAACTGTTAGAGGGTGGGATGAGCTAACACCCAATAAGTAACATAATTAATAGGGGTAGGGGAAATGCAAGTTTCATCTTCAATAATAATAATATGATATGACAAGAATGATTGAATATTGAAACACAAAAATTCTCAAAGTGAATACCTTGAAACTATATACTATAATTTGTGAGCACCAATAATATAATTTCCAAAGTCATAATATCTAACATAAGGTAAATTACTACAAATATACCACACTACCACATAGACCGGTCAGGGGGTCCACCCATTCACAACTAACATAATATTGTCCTCTCTGGTATGCAGACTCTTGGCCCCATGGACAGCAGTCTCACCCATACCTTCAAGGTTTTTCTCTCCCCACATGGGCAACAGAGAGAGCGCGTCAAATAGGACCTCTCTTGCATGTGATCTTTTGGCCCCATGGACAGCAGCCTCACCCACACACAATCAAGGAACCTCTTCCCCCCATGGGCAGCAGGGAATTAAGAACGCGTCATCCAAAGTGAAACGGCACTGACCTGGATTTAATTCCATTGTCACAAAGATTACGGAAACCAAATCTGGTAATCACCGGAAAATCACACATGGCATGGTGTTAAAACCACATAAGCTCACAGGTTACATTACTTTGAAACACATAGTTCATACCCAGGTAGTTTCAGAAAAATCTTAAATAATTTAACTTCTACAAAGTTTGTAAGGTTTTCAACTTTATTCTTGTCAAGAGATTTTCTATCAATTTTCCAAATAATACAAGACAAGATAAGCATCTTTAAATTTTTCAATATACCATAAAATCAATGATTTTTTTATCAAAAATTAAATAAAAGATGCTCATTTTTCTATATCAACAATTCATGCATTTTCCCAAATGCAATACCAAATATGATGCATTTTCATATATAATCATATATATATATATTAAGGTTACAACACAATAGCTTTTAGGAAAATATAGTTTCCATAGGTAGTTTTCAAAAGTGTGTCTAACCCAAAAACAACATTTATACAATATGGTTATTTTTCAAAATCCCATTAAAAAGCTACTTACCTCGCAGCTGCAAAAGCCTAATTCTCCAAGCTCCAAAGGATATTAGTTAAAACCTCAACAATATTAAGCAAACCTAACACAATAAGCGTAAAACTTAAAATTGTATCTAGCTACAATTTAGGAATTGCCAAATAAACACTTAATTAGGCAAGCTTAGTATTTAACCTCATCAATAATAATATATTCCACTTCCAAAGTTTCTCAACAAATTGATTCACAAGGCATCAACTCCAATTTATAAAGTTAACCCATTTAATATCATCTCCAACATCATGACTAACTTCCATAGAATTTACACTACATTATTAAGAGACCCATGAAAGCAAAATTAAAATATCCTCCAAGACAAGAAATTTAGGACATCAACTAACTCCAAATAAACCCAATGGCAATGGAAAAATTAGATTTACCAACCATCACATGTTATAACTCAAAACTCCTAAATTTCCCATCATACACAAACCTTAAGTAGTCATCATTAGCACAAACCATATACCCACTCATCAAATAATTCCACTAATACAAAACTCATACATACAAACACATAAATATCACTTTCAATGCTCATAAATCACATGGGTATCATTATTAAAGCTTAGATAAAAAAAAATAACCTCAAGCAAAAGTGTAAATCCCACCAAAAAAATTAGAAATTTTTACCTCAAAAAAAGGATGTGAAAGTGCTTATGGGTTCACAATAATTTTCCGGTGATCTTGCCAGAAAATGATGGTGAGATGGTGGTTTGGAGTGGAGTCTGGTGGGTGAGTGTGTGTGTTTAAGTAAAGAGAAAAGAAAGAAAATGAAAGGAAGAAAAGAGATGTGAGGAGCCAGTTAAAGGGATAAGTGGATGAGTGAAAAATGAGTGATGGGGAGAGGGGTTAGGTGGGGCACGTGGGAACCCAAAAAAATTTGATCTTACACATTTTTTTTTTTAAACCGACTTACAGGTTGGACCACGAGTTTTAAGATTGTAATATTTTACATGGTTTCTTTGCCCTAAACATGGGAAAGACTTTATGGATTATTTATTTGTTAATCTGATTCAGATGACATTCAATCACATATTTTTAGGAGAGTTTTTCTTGTTACATGGCTAGGTTTAATTTGAAGCAATCAATAAAATAATATCTGAAAGTTAAATTGGAAAATGGCTATCAACTTCTCACTCTCTAAAATGAGACTGAACGTCATGGGAACT
This sequence comes from Quercus aquifolioides, assembly GCA_019022515.1. NCBI lineage: Eukaryota > Viridiplantae > Streptophyta > Magnoliopsida > Fagales > Fagaceae > Quercus > Quercus aquifolioides. Next base: position 9,599,927 of record CM032328.1, read on the forward strand.
TGGGAACCAAGTAAATAATTCATCCAGTCTCTCCTATATTATATGTAGGCAAATAATTTGATCAAATTTAAAAGTCATTCAACCTCCACTGATTGTGGACAACACGTTTCACTCTAAATGGAGACATTTCATTTTACGATTAATGTAAATCATAAAATAAATCAAATTAACTCAGATAAAAATTATTCATTTTTATTCATTTCCAATAGCTCGCAATTATATTTTATAGCCTACAAATTTTCCTATGATAATAAAAAATTTTGCTAATTGGAGAATCAGTACAAAATTTCCTCAATTGCTTGTATGTTAAAGAATTGTCATATACTACGTGAAAATCCATATATCTCAATATGTAAAAAAAATGTCATAGTAAATTCATATATAGTGGGAAAATATAAATTGATTTAAATTAAATTTTTTTCCTAATCTCAAAATGTTGGGATCACTATCTCAACATAAACTTCATAATTATGAACATATCAAAAAATTAATTAATGTCTTTTGTGTAAGTGGTATTCAAGCCCATACCTCAAATCAATAATATATATATATATATCAACCAAGTGCAAAAACACCAAACCCCTATACCCTTTTCGAACGAAATAAGCTTCAATAGTTAAGGATACAAATAGGAAGAACTTACTATGTCAAAAGTCTAGAAGACAACGACTTTATTAGTACAACCCAAAGTGAAATTGCAGCGCGTAAGTTTAATTAAGAGCACTCTCATAAGTTTAAGAGTTTAATTAAGAGCACTCGCATGAATAGGAACCTTGGTGTTTACTAGTCCATATTTTATAAATGACCATGCATGACAGACCAAGCCAGTTATAGCAATGTTAATGTTCCCTCCCATTGCTGTGTCAAAAATTTAACTTCGAATTCGGTGGAGGTGAATATTATATTGGGTCCAAACTCAAAGGATTCCTTCCATCACAAAAAAAATATAACAATGTAAATGACATTGAAAATAGCCAAGCAATTTGACACAATAAATAGCCTTTATTATTGATAACATAATCTTGTTACGCAGCATTAGGGATACTGTACATGCCATCTAAAATTATAACATCATTTTTTTTTTTTTTTTTTTTTTTTTTTTGAACACTACATTATACCGCACCTAGTGCCCGTCAAACGTTGCACATTTACAAGTCAATTGTGTCACACTGAACTCTTCAATCCAACAAATTTATTCCCCCCAATACTGCATAAATTCAAACCACTGTCTCAGTAAGTCAGAAAGGGTTCTAGGACGTGCTTCAATGCTCCTTAGCACAATGTAATATGGGAAGGGAAAGGAATCCATATACTTTGAAAATTTAATGCTTCCATGAGGTCCATGATCGACTCTTGCGGACTATCCAGAAGTAGAAATGCAACCATACACTTCAGACTCAATGCATCTCTAACACAGCGCTACAAGTTTTCCTTCTCATGGAACCGACCATCTGTGTAATGGTCAAGACAAGCTGTTGTAATGGGTTCTTTCCAGATGGAAGTCGTGCCTTGGCCATAGCTACGTCCAACATGTTCAAATACGTCAACAGATCAACCACCTGTTCATCCGCAATGGTATTCTCTTGTTTGAATGTCAAGTCGGAGATCATCTTGATATTTTAATGAAATATAGTATAAAATAGATAATTTAATATACTTTATTTAAAAAAAAAAAGATTCTTGTACTAAAAAAAAAAAAATACACTGGTACAAATACTCTAACAACATAAAAGCGGGAACTAATTTGAAATAAAGTACAAGCTTCAAAACTTTTTATATAATTTCCCTAAGGCCTTAATAGTAAATAAGAACGAGCAATGACAAGATCATTGGCAACACATTTGGTTTTCTGTCGGGCGATCAATTATGGATCCATTAGCCTAGTCTACACTAATTTGATTCTTTTGGTACAAAAAAGAAACACGATTTTTATTATTTTTTATTATTTTTTTTTGTGTTTTTTCTATAATTTGTAGGCTTTGAATCTTTTGATTCTTTAATTTTTGTCATTTAGAAGTTTTAACATTTATATTTTTGAGTTCATTTTTTTGTAATATTTGAAACTATTTTGCAAATTTCAACAGTTATAGCTATGGATTTTTTTTTTTTTTTAAATAACATACCTTTCCCTAATATTTTTCTATTGTGTAGTCACACACACACATACGTGTATATAAATAATTTTTTCAATAATTTCTAGGCAATGAGTTTTTTTAATCTTTAATATTTTTTGGCGTTTCAAAAGTTTTAATGTCTAAATTTTTTATTTTTTTTTCTTTACAATATCTAAAAACATCTTGTAGATTTTTGCAAGCCTATTGTACGTTCAAACAATGGTTTCTTTATCAATTTGTAACATAAAAAACTGAAGTAATTTTTGCAATGGTATAATTTCATAATCAATTTAAAATTTTATAAAATTTACTTTAATTTATTATACAAACAGTTAGGTTTCCAAGTATAGCATGGGTTTGCAATTAGTTATTACAATAACTAGGAAAACAAAAGAAGTCCATGTAAGGCTATAATATTCATCTCATTCAAAATCACAATAACTAGTTTTACATTCAACAATTGGTATCACAAGCATGCGGCATATATATTGTTTAGATTTTTCTTAGTAGAGAAACAAGGCAACCACTATATATATATATCCATAATTTTTTTTTTTTAAAAGTTTTTTCTTCCTAGAGAAACAAAGCAACCACTATCCATAAATAAAAAATAAATAAATAAATACAAAAATAAAAAAGATTATGAAAAATTGAAAATTGATATAACCAATACATGTTGTTGCTAGGTTAATAGTTTTGAGGGGAAGTCACAAAAGCCTAATTTAGGCAAACCATAATACAGAGACCTAAAAAGATTTGAAGACCCAAGCTAGCAAGCAGCAAAATAGATAGGCGGCCTTCACTAACAGGAAGGGAGAAGAATGAATTGGAGTTGGCCAACTAGGGAGCACAAAGTTGAAGACATTGTAGCTAGGGTGATGATCGGGAAAATCGCGAACCACTTCCAGTGTTTTTCTCCGCAAGTTGCATAATACAACCTTAAAACCAATCACCAAATACATGATATCCCTGTCATTTAGATGATAGGCTAGGACTAGCAAATAAGGATTTTTCTCCATAACGTATTTTGAGAGCCTAGGAGACTTTTCAGAAACAATTTGGTTAAAATATAGTTGGTGCTCTAAGCACCATTTGCCTCCTCCTCTTTCATCTTTATCAGTGTCATTGAGCTCCCAAACGTGTAAAACATGATCAGAGAAGTGTCACAAGGGAAGCGTAAAATCTGGAATGTAACCGGTAATAGGATTAATGCATTAGTCATGACACGAAGCTTGAAGGTTGACCTCATTTACGTATTGTTGATATATTGGTGGGATGTAAGGAAGAGATTAACAATAAGGTTCCTCCTCCAATGGAAGAGGACATGTCTGTTCTTTGACCATATATCCTCTTCTAATAGTAAGCAAATTTATGCGATGCATGGCAATAAATAATTATTTTGTAATTGTAATATAATTAATAATTTAAAAAAAAAATTGTTGAAGATAATTTGTTCTTTTTAAAAATTAAATTATTTCTAAATTTATTTATTTACTTATCTTTTTATCTCTACTAATACATCATTATTTTATTTTGAGTGTGTTTCAATAATATTATTATTCCTTTATGGGGTGGTTGATACTCCATATTCTTCGAAATTAAGTTTCTATGGTTTTTGTTTTTTTTTTTTGGTGTAAAACTAAACTTTTTAAGTTTTAAATAAATAATTCAAAATTTTCATTTATTTAAAGGAGATTATCATGATAATCAAATCTCATAACAAAATTACACTAAAATATTACTCAATAATTGATAAACACATTCAAATGCATAATCATGATTATGATATATATATATATATATATATCAAATTTTCATTTCCAAAATAACTAAGTATCAATTTAAATAAAAATCAAACTAAAGCAATAAGAGAGACAGGGACCACTAGTGATGGGAAACTAAAAAATACAACACCAAAACTGTATTAACCTAAAATAGAGTTTTAAAAATCACAATAATTCATCAACCAAAAGTAGAAATGCTTGAAAAAATAAAAAACTAAAAATCAAGAAAGAGAGAGAGAGAGAGAGAGAGAGAGAGAGAATAATAAGAAATTTATAGAAAATAAGATGAGAGAAAAAGAGTAAAAATAAAAAATGTATTAATAAATACGAAATTATTGAAGTCATGATATGTAATAAAATAACAAACGTGTAAACCAAACACTCACAAACCCTATGCAATCAAAAGTCTTTCATTAGCAGAAAAAGTCATAAAAAAACAACTTTTAGTACGTGAAAGAAACACAATATATATATATATATATATATATATATATATATTGTGTTGTTTCTATAATTTGCAGGCTTTCAATTTTTTGATTCTTTAATTTCTTGTTGTAGGGACCGCATTTTTGCCGCCCCGGGCCCAACGGATCTGGGTCAAGGGCCCAACGAACCCCGAACAATGAATTTGCCGCCCCGGGCCGGCCGGCGTTCACGGGGCGTAGGCTCCGTTTCCTTTTTATTTATTGAATGGCTTAGAGCAATTTACAATTGGGGGATGCTCCTCGGACCGTGGCCGAGGAGGCTTTTCTCCCCTTTGGCCTCCCTCCTTTTTTCCCCCAGAGGAACCCCCTCTTCTGAGGGATTCCTTTACATTATATATCCCTTACCCAACTAATCCTAGCCCTACACTTGTTGAGCGATCAGGACATTTGCTCAGGTACTTGTCCCATCAGCCGCCTTCTCAGTCTCCTTGAGAGTCACGGCAACCAAGGCGACGCTGGTGTGTAGTCCTCTCCTCATCAATGCGGCCAGGACGGTTGTCAGGTACACTTAATGTGGAGGTGACTACTCGTTACGAGCTCGTCCCTCAAGTCATCGGACGCCCGATGATGAGGTCGTCCTTGGCCCGTTCTCTGTGCCTGGGCTTCTTCCTTTCCTCCTCGGATTTCAGGTGCCTCCTAGGCTTGGGCCTTCGGCCCAGGAGCGAAGTGGGCCGGGTCGTAGGATTTCTTGGCCCCACAATAGCCCCTCAAAATCATGCTATCCGCATCCTCGGGCGGAAAGGAGGATTTTGATGTCCTCGGGCCTGCCACGCGTCTCACTAAGTCTGATCCCCTGTCAGTTCCGGAGCCCTTTCATCTGCCCCAGATGCGTTACTGACGCTTCGAAGGGCGTGACGTTCCCTTCATTAAATCCAGGCGGCTCTGTGCCCCCCCACGTTCAACGGGAGGATGACGATCCAACGGTGGGGATTCGCCTGGCAGTTGGGGATGGGAAAACCCGCACGACCCCTTGATTGGTGGGTATAAATGCCCATTTGAAAAGCTGGTTCCTCTGTTCATTCGCGCACAAGAGTCTACATCTCCAGCATATAAAGTTGGTCCGAGGAGCTCCTACGCATTTCTGTAAGTCACCCTCCCTCTCTTTGAACTTCCTCTTTTTCATTTGCTCTCTCTTAGCTTGCTTAGGCGTTATTTGGGATGGGTATATTTAAGAAGTATGTCTTCACTGAGGAGGCGATGGAGAAATTCATCGCCGATTATAAGATACCTGCCGACGTGGGCTTGAGGTATTGCGCGGAGGGCGAGTGGCGCCTTCGGAGGCAGGAGGGCGAGGTGGTGATACCCATCGTTGCCTTCGTTGAGGGAGGCATGAGAATACCCATGGGGCCGGTGATGAGGGGCTATCTAACGCATTTCCGGCTAGCCCCCACCCAGTGTGCCATCAACGTCTTTAGGATTCTGGGCTGTGTGGATGCCCTAAACGAGAAGATGGGATTGAGGTTGACCCACCATGACGTCAACTGGTATTATAACCTCCAGTGCTTGAAGGGTGAAACTTACTATCTGAAGACCAGGGATGACAGGGTCCGGCTCATTCAGTGTCTTCCGGAGTCCAGCAAGGGGTTGAACAAGGACTTCCTCATCGTATCCGGAGAGTGGCACGATGGCCTTCACTGCCCGACGACGGAGGGGACCCCAGGTGGGGCAATGGGAAGATGGGGAGAGGGTTCTCGGACCCTGATCAATTCCATTTTTTTACTTCGTCCATTTCTTTTTTGTACCGTTTGGCTTCTAATGCGAATGTGATTCCTCTTGCAGATCCACACGCCTTCACGCGCCACTTCAGCCTGATCAATCGGGAAGACTTGCAAAAGGTGCTGAGGGCAGAGGTTTTCGTGAACGAGGCCGACAATCAGGTTAGGGCCGCTCACCAGATCTTGAAATATGACCCAGCTCACAAGTCATTTGCGGCGCCGAAGTACGTGATCAGAGCAAAGGATCCTCGGCTTCAAAAGATAACCGTGACCGAGGACGGGTTTCGGTTCCCCGAGGTGCCCTCTACATCAGAAGGCGTAACACCTGCGGGCCCTTCCTCTTTCTCCCTTAGACTCTCGGAGCCCGCCGACGTAGGCTTAGAGAGGGAAGAGGAGGTTGCTGACTTTGGCCCTGCCGAGGATGAGTTTGACGTGTTCGAACAAGTCCAACAGTCTGAGGACCCTCCCGGAGATTTGGGTGACCCTTGTCTGACTGAAGCAGACTTCTCAGTGTCCAAGTCCTCTTCTCGGCACGAAATGGGTTACAAGAAGAGGCCCCAACCTAGCCTGTCGGAACTGATTGAAGGCCAGCCGGGGAAATCAAAGCCAGAGCTTCCTCCTCCTAAAACCCGTTCCGCTCAGGGCAAGTCGGCCTCTACCCAGTCGAGGCTTCCTCCTTCTCCGTCCAAGACGAGTCTGCCTTCTAGACCTGAGCCCTCTGATCCCAAGCAGAAGAAGGATAAGGGCAAAAGGTCAGCTGAGGAGAGGTCCGAGTCTCCGCGGAAGGGGGATGACACTCGGCGGCAATCCAAACAATTGAAGATTGGCTCCCGAGGTCAGGAAAAGCAGGCTGACGCCCAGCCCGAGCCGCAGGCCTGGCTTCCTTCCCTAACGCTTCATGGGGAGCCGCTGAGGGAAGACTCCTCCCTCAGGGATTTCAGAGAAGGTGAAGGCGCGTACGTGGCCGACGCCCTGGAAAGGTGTCTGTTACTCCCAGCTGACATGGCGGAGCTGGGGACTATGAGGAGCCGAGAGGTCTTCCTATGCCTCAAGAGGTACTTGGGAATGGTAAATGCTTCAACACTTATGACCTTCCCAGTTTTAGTTCTTTCACTCCCTTTTCTGAGCTTGGCTAACCGTGTGCTCGTCCTGTTGGGCAGGCCATTCAGGCCACATACAGGCTAGAGGACGTGGCCCATGACCAGGGGAAGGCCTGGAGCGTGTGAAACTCCTGGAGGCCACACAGGTCCTTAAAAACTCTAAGGCCGATCTTGCTAAGGCTCGGGAGGAGCTGAGTGCGATGACCAGTGCTCGGGATACCGCCCTGTCAGGCCTTGCCAGCTTCCAGAAGCAGGCCGAAGATCATTTAAAGCGCCTGGGCGAGGCGGAGGAGCAGTTGAAAATGGCAAAGGAGTTGCTTGATGATCTGCCAAAGAAGGTGGCTGCTGTAGAAGAAGCCAAGAGGGTGGCAGAGGAGGCCAGAGACGAGGCCGTTAGGGCCAAGTTTGAGGCTGTCCAAGGCAAAGAAGACGCCCTGGCCGCTAAGCAGGAAGCCGAGGAGAAGGCTTATGATGCTGGGATGGCAGAGACAGAGGCAGCCTTTAAAGATCAAGTCCCCGGGTTGTGCAGGCGCTACTCTGCTGAGGTTTGGAGGGAGGCTCTCAGACAGGCCGGGGTTGAGGCCTCGTCTGATTTGTGGAAGGATGAAAACGTGTACTACCCTCCTGCTATCCGTGAGGCAACTCCAGGTAGCGTTGAGGCCGGAGAGGCCGCGGGGGAAGCCAGCGCTGTTGCGGGTGAGGGCACCTCAATCGCTGAACCCTCGGGCGAGCCTACCCAAGGAAGTGACCTTCCCAAGGTAGCAGAATCAGGTAAGGGCCCCGTTGAGGAGGCGCCCCAGGGGGTTGCTAAGTCCACCTCTGAGGCCGAGGCTCCCGCCGCCGAGGAGGCAACCGTTCCTGCCGCGCCTTCACAGGCTGTCCCTCCTGGCCAAGGAGCAGAAGGCCTTGGAGCTGCCATGGTCCAGTCCCTTGCTGAGGGAGGAAAATAAGTGGGCAGGACAGGCCCCTCGAACCTGTCGCCTCTCTTGTCTTTTGCATCTTTTTCTTTTAGATTGTAATGTGGTGTTCACCATGTAACCTTTATGGACTTAATGAAATACGTGTTTTATTTCTTTTTCTATTTGTTGTGCCTACTGACCTACTTGCACGCCATTCACCTTTTCTTTACTTGTGTGATTTTGACTTCGGTTGTATCTCGGCCAATCGCGGTGTTAACAATTATAATGAGACGGCATGTATGCTCTGATGCACCTTTCGTTTCCTAAGGGCTAGATAGAATCTCTTCAAGTAGACGCTTGGGATTTCTTCAGTGTAGTTAATTTCCGCATAGGCCTGAGTCCGGGGACCATGCAGAGCCTTGGTCTTGTTGCTACCTTCAGTATAGGTGGTTAGCTCCCCGTAGGCTTGAGTCCGAAGACCATGCAAGACCTAGGTACAGTTGCTAAGTGGTTAGCTCCCCGTAGGCTTGAGTCCGAAGACCATGCAAGACCTAGGTACAGTTGCTAAGTTGTTTAGCTCCCCGTAGGCTTGAGTCCGAAGACCATGCAAGACCTAGGTACAGTTGCTAAGTTGTTAGCTCCCCGTAGGCTTGAGTCCGAGGACCATGCAAGACCTAGGTACAGTTGCTAAGTTGTTTAGCTCCCCGTAGGCTTGAGTCCGAAGACCATGCAAGACCTAGGTACAGTTGCTAAGTTGTTAGCTCCCCGTAGGCTTGAGTTCGAGGACCATGCAAGACCTAGGTACAGTTGCTAAGTTGTTAGCTCCCCGTAGGCCTGAGTCCGGAGACCATGCAAGACCTAGGTACAGTTGCTAAGTTGTTTAGCTCCCCGTAGGCTTGAGTCCGAAGACCATGCAAGACCTAGGTACAGTTGCTAAGTTGTTTAGCTCCCCGTAGGCTTGAGTCCGAAGACCATGCAAGACCTAGGTACAGTTGCTAAGTTGTTAGCTCCCCGTAGGCTTGAGTCCGAAGACCATGCAAGACCTAGGTACAGTTGCTAAGTTGTTAGCTCCCCGTAGGCTTGAGTCCGAAGACCATGCAAGACCTAGGTACAGTTGCTAAGTTGTTAGCTCCCCGTAGGCTTGAGTCCGAGGACCATGCAAGACCTAGGTACAGTTGCTAAGTTGTTAGCTCCCCGTAGGCTTGAGTCCGTGGACCATGCAGTGCTTTGGTTCTGTCTACCACCTAGAATCCTCTGAAGGAGTTAGTTTCCCCATAGGTCTGAGTCCTGGGACCATGCAGTGCTTTGGTTCTGTCTACCACCTAGAATCCTCTGAAGGAGTTAGTTTCCCCATAGGCCTGAGTCCTGGGACCATGCAGTGCTTTGGTTCTGTCTACCACCTAGAATCCTCTGAAGGAGTTAGTTTCCCCATAGGCCTGAGTCCTGGGACCATGCAGTGCCTTGGTTCTGTCTAACGCTTAGGATCATCTGAGGTGGTTAGTTTCCCCGTGAGCCTGAGTCCAATGACCATACAGAGCCTTGGTTCTGTCTAACGCTTAGGATCATCTGAGGTGGTTAGTTTCCCCATAGGCCTGAGTCCGAGGACTATGCAGAGCCTTGGTTCTGTCTAATACTTGTCCTTCTGGAGTAGTTAGTTTCCCCATAGGTCTGAGTCCGAGGACTATGCAGAGCCTTGGTTCTGTCTAATACTTGTCCTTCTGGAGTAGTTAGTTTCCCCATAGGTCTGAGTCCGAGGACTATGCAGAGCCTTGGTTCTGTCTAATACTTGTCCTTCTGGAGTAGTTAGTTTCCCCATAGGTCTGAGTCCGAGGACTATACAGAGCCTTGGTTCTGTCTAATACTTGTCCTTCTGAAGTAGTTAGTTTCCCCAGAGGCCTGAGTCCGAGGACTATGCAGAGCCTTGGTTCTGTCTAATACTTGTCCTTCTGGAGTAGTTAGTTTCCCCATAGGTCTGAGTCCGAGGACTATGCAGAGCCTTGGTTCTGTCTAATACTTTCCCTTCCTGAGTAGTTAGTTTCCCCATAGGTCTGAGTCCGAGGACTATGCAGAGCCTTGGTTCTGTCTAATACTTGTCCTTCTGGAGTAGTTAGTTTCCCCATAGGTCTGAGTCCGAGGACTATGCAGAGCCTTGGTTCTGTCTAATACTTGTCCTTCTGGAGTAGTTAGTTTCCCCATAGGTCTGAGTCCGAGGACTATACAGAGCCTTGGTTCTGTCTAATACTTGTCCTTCTGGAGTAGTTAGTTTTCCCATAGGTTTGAGTCCGAGGACTATACAGAGCCTTGGTTCTGTCTAATACTTGTCCTTCTGAAGTAGTTAGTTTCCCCAGAGGCCTGAGTCCGAGGACTATGCAGAGCCTTGGTTCTGTCTAATACTCGTCCTTCTGAAGTAGTTAGTTTCCCCAGAGGCCTGAGTCCAAGGACTATGCAGAGCCTTGGTTCTGTCTAATACTTGTCCTTCTGAAGTAGTTAGTTTCCCCAGAGGCCTGAGTCCGAGGACTATGCAGAGCCTTGGTTCTGTCTAATACTTTCATTTCTCCGTGAGTAGGGGTTCGCCCCCGGACCGTTTTACTGGGGACGATTCCTCCTACAGTTGGGTGATGATCTTACGCGTGGCGTTGATCTCGCCTCCAGCTCGAGCCCCATCTTTTACCTTACACGAAGCGTCTCTTGGCTGTTCGTGTTCCGCGCCTGACGCTTCGGTGCACGAGACGCGCCTTCATTAATGGCCTCGTGAATTGACAGAAGCCCAACGGCCTGCGGCCCCCTTGGGATTTGATGGCTTCATTATTACCCAACGCTTCGGTAACTCCCTTTTCGAATTCTGCGTGAATTAATTCTCGCCAACCCTCCTCCTCTATATAAGGTCTTCTGGGGGGATGGTTCCCTCATACTCCATGAGCCTCTCAACACAAACAGAAAGAGCACCACCTTCCAGCTCCCCATGCCCCTTTAATAACCCCGCCGGAATTGTGACCGGAGTTAGGAGATATGGGGTGGCTTTGGACAGGTGTGAGGACATCCGTGCCAAAGGCCATTGTGGCCGCGGCCCCGACTGGGCTTCCGGTGCGGCAGAGTCTAGGCGTGACACCGATGGCGCCATGCACGGTGGCCCGGAGGGATGTCGTTGAAGTACCTAACGTCCCTCTTTGGAGCGCACCCCCAACGGAGGAGACATGCGAACTCACATCATGGGCGGTGCCCGAGTGTTGCCGTCTCCAACGGCCGTCGCTCGTGGGGGTTGGAGAAAATCAAGGGAACATCATGGGGGAGGGCGTCCCGGAGCCCCTGCACCTGCTCCTCGCTTTGTTCAAGCTTAGCCGCTCCGAGAGAGGAGCTGTGGGTGATCTTGGAATGAGCCAGCCTCACCCCCCTTCGGTCCGCTTACTGTCAAGCTCTCCCATTCTCTTGATGCCAGTAAGGGCACGGGTTGACACTTCCCTCTAGCTAGTTTTAGGACGGGCCCGCCTGGGCCTCTGATTGTAGGACTAGCTGGTAGGAACAGTTGTAAAACAAGCCTGTCTGAGCCTCTGATTGTAATTTGTAGATTTTCCTTTTATGAAATAATATCAAGTTTCTCTTTTTGTTATTGAACCTTCTGTCTCGAGCCTTTATCTTTCTGCAATGTCTCTTTGGCAGTTTCTTTTTTTGCATCACCACCGATCTCTTGTAGAATATCTGTTTAGAACAGTCGCCCGTTGCGCCGGTTGGCGCACTAATCCTTCCCACAGACGGCGCCAATTGTAGGGACCGCATTTTTGGCGCCTCGGGCCCAA